>CM052886.1:55515841-55591364 GCA_028534135.1 Potos flavus | reverse complement strand
ATTCCCACCAACAGTGTAAGAGGGTTCCCCTTTCTCCACATCCTCTCCAACGTTTGTTGTTTACTGTCTTGTTGATTTTGGCCATTCTAACTGGTGTAAGGTGGTATCTCAGTGTGGTTTTGAGGAGTGGGATTCTTACATTTCATAAGAGCAACATCAGTGTACAATATAATTTTATATTGGATGCTATAATTTAGGTGATATTTTGCTGTGATGTTTGTGATTTCACATTTGTATTGGAAGGAAAGTGCCATATAATCTTGAGCAATTAAATTACTTGATCTTTTGACTCAGAGTTTTTGGAAGAAAACCATATCCCATTACACTGCTATTACATGTAAAGAAAAAAAAATCACAAATAATCAGTCCTTCACACAGCTTAGTTCTCAGTGTTTGAGTCATTTCTATTTCTCCATGAAGAAAATACCCAAGGGTAGGTTTGCATGCCTTCTCCAATTAGAAATGAAACTGTCGATGGAGATTATGAATTCAAGGAAATATGAAATAATAATAAAGGGCACAGGCCACCAAAAATTCCATGAAGATTTACAATGATGAATTAGAGGAAGGTGGAAATGCAGAAAATATTGTATATGTGTTTCTAACAGAAATAGATTGTTTAATGAATGAAATGTTTATTATTTTAAGAGTTTTTAGTCAGTCCTCAATGAATAGCTTGTAACCATCTTATATGTATCTAAAATAGTTCTGTATTGTTTTTAAAGCAGTTTGGAGATACTAGAAATTTTAGACATTATGAATCTTGCATAAAATAATTGTATAAAGTATTCTACTCATTTTAGAAATATAGTCTCTAAATTTAGCAATTAGTAAAAATTTGGAGAAATTCTAGATTTGTCATTTCTTATTCTATCAGAAACTGTGATTTCTAACCTACATTATCTCCAGGAAATTATATTATTTTCTCAAGTCTTTGCCTTCTTGTGATAAATTCTGAAATGTAAATGATATACTTGTTATGAAATTTCGATTTAAAAATTTAGTTGATTTACTCTAATAGTTTTATTTCAAAACCTCAAATTAACTTTCATGAGTCAAACTATTTATTAATGTTTAATTTTTAAGAAAGGTTTTATTTATTTATCTGTCAGAGAGAGACGGAGAGAGAGAGAGCAAAAGCTGGAGGAGCAGAGGCAGAGGGAGAAGCAGGCTCCCTGCTGAGCCAGAAGCCCGATGCGGGACTTAATCCCAGGACTCTGGGATCATGACCTGAGCCGAAGGCACTTAACCAACTGAGCCAACCAGGATTCCCTTAATGTTTAATTTTAAGCCACTTTTTAAACAATAAAATATTCTTAACAATGCTGAAGTTTAGACTGTGTCTAGGATAATAGACTCAACTCTTGTTTGGAACAAGGCACAATAAAATAAAACAAAACAAATTCACGAACAGATCCAGACCTATACATGGGAAAAGAAGAAATGGAAATTGGTTGTGATCTTCAGAGGCACACCAGCAGTTTTACATAATTTTGGCTCTGACCAAATAAATAATTAAACTGGGTTTTGCATTCAGAGCTATAAAATCAAATCCAGAAAATTATACTGATTCTTCCATGTTTCTATTCCTAAGAGCTTATGAACATACATGTTCTTAAATTGATCCTTAGCATGTCAGTCTTTGTCTATAGACATTTCAGATCTCATACCAAGGAACACAGGAATGAATGGAAGTCACAGGATGCTATCATTATACCACAGATTGGAGTATCATATTGTGCCATTTGATGAAAAGTGTGAAAGAGCAACTATTGGATCCCTTCAGGGTTGCATTGGATATCTCATCTCTCTTTTCAGTGGTTTGTCTTGACATTGTGGTATGTCGCTCCACCTCAGTAAAATTCCTAGTTTCTGGTTGAGCAGAAAGTCCACAGTCCAGAATTTCTCTCTTAGTCTCTATGCTGCTGATGACAATATAGTCCAATAAATTTATAGAAGTCACATTCAATGTGATTCTAAATATTGTTTAGAATCATGTCTTTTCAGTTCCCCTTTAGATTAAATTCAAAGGTTTCAAGGAATGGTACTTCAAATTTGTCAAAATGTGATTAAATATATATGATGCAGTATATCTTGATACCCAAATTTTTTAAAAAAGATTTTATTTATTTATTTGACAGAGAGAGAGAGAGAGATCACAAGTAGGCAGAGAGGCAGGCAGAGAGAGGGGGAAGCAGGCTCCCTGCTGAGCAGAGAGCCCCATGCAGGGCTCAATCCCAGGACCCTGAGATCATGACCTGAGCGGAAGGCAGAGGCTTTAACCCACTGAGCCACCCAGGCGCCCCCGTGTTATCTGATTTTTACATTGATTACACATTACTTATATAAAGCAAGAACCAATACCATGTATTATATGGCCAAGCATGCAAGCACCTGTGTACTTACAACGACACTCATAAGCAATGGAGAGATAATTCTGTATTCCTGAGGAACTGAAAAAAGAAGTCGGCATCTAAAGAGATTCAGAAGTTACATGAGATACAGTTGATAAATGCAGATTATGAAACATCTTATGAGTCACAAATTCCTTCTATACCCTCAGACTTAGTTGGAATTGGAAGGGAGGCCACTTGTCTCTAAGTTTCCCACTGTTATATCTCCAGTGTTCAGAACAAAACATACTGAGACATAGCTGGTGCTCAAACACTTTTGTTGAATGAATGGCCTGGATCTGCGCTGGTATTCCAAGTCAGTTAGAGGCTCAGCTTATGGAGTAAAATTGGACTGGAGAATGAGACTTGGGTCAAGATGTTTAACCCAGGTCTTCTCATCCTAATTCCACTTCTTTTAAATCTTAGAGTCCAATTATCCCTAACAACTGTGTGGATAAATAAATGGAACTGAAAGAGAAGAAGGTAGTCCTGACTGGCTCATACATTCAATAAAGGTGAAAGAGGTTACACAGGGAAGGAGAATCAAGGAACCTGGCTTAAGCGTCTTGACCTAAGCCATGTTCTCCAATCCAATTTCCCCTGTAGTAGGGATTATCGGGCACATGTACAGTAATTAATACATTGTTCCTTTGTTCCCCATTGGACTACTGTTCTTTAACAGATTGGCTTCTTTAAATGGAAGCCACGAGTTAAGGAAGGCCTTGAATTCCAACAGGTATTATAAAACCACCAAAGATAGGAATCCGTGTTAGGGGTAGAATAATTAACTGTAAAGAATCTCTGGAGTGTGTCAAGACAGAGTTTTAATAAGTGGGCAGAAGTAATCAGGTAAAGAGAAAAGTAAAGATTTTTCTGCTAAAAGGCACCTTCACCAAGTGAGAGACAAAGCATCACATGAACAGGGAAATACCAGCAGGTCTAGAATGCTAAAGAATAATTTACAAAACAGAGAAGGATAAGAGATAAAACCAGTGAGGTTGATACAGGTCACATAATGAAAAGCTTTGAATGCCAAGCAAATGTGCTTAGCCTCCTTTATGAACAATGAAAACCATTAAAGAAATCTAAAGAGAGAGAATACCATTGGTTAGGTGGGAGAGAAATAAAGCTGAAAACAGGGATATCAGTTTGGAGACTACAACAGTCAAAGACAAAAAATGATTAAATTTGGATATCAAGGGGTGCCTGGGTGGCTCAGTGGGTTAAAGACTCTGCCTTCTGCTCAGGTCATGATCTCAGGGTCCTAGGATCGAGCCCCACATTGGGCTCTCTGCTCAGCGGGGAGCCTGCTTCCCCTTCTCTCTGCCTGCCTCTCTGCCTACTTGTGATCTCTCTCTCTCTCTGTCAAATAAATAAATAAAATACAAAACAAACAAACAAACAAAAAAATCAGATAACATAGTTAAGAAAAAGGAAAAAAAATTGAAATAGATAAAAATCCACAATCTGGATAAAACTGTTAACGTTTTATGATGAAACCACAAAATGTGAGTAAATCTGCTCAAGATGATCAAGCTTGTTTTAGATCTACAGTTGGAACCAAATGTTTCCAGTGAAATTTCAGGTTGACAATGGTTATTCTAAGGATAATGATGATGACATCAAAATAGCATTTATTATACATCTGCTACATATTGGGCTGTGTAGTAGGCTACATTATCTAAATTCCACAAGCTTTTAAGGTAGACATTATTATCCCCATTTTATACATGTATAAATAGGTCCATATATATATCTCCTCTGGACCTATTTATACCTATGTACATATATATATATATATATATATATATATATATATAATACACTTAGCTTTATTTCCAAATATAACTTTTGAGAAGATATAGTTTATATGCTTATATACCAGTGCACGCTATTTGTCTAAATTCAGAATGGCTTCCAAAGGTCAAAGGATGCTTGAAAAGAAATTCAGAGATAATTTTAGAGTAATAACCCAAGGAGAGTTTAAAAGAAATGAATATATATATTTTTTTAATGATCAGAACAATTCCTTATCTCCGAAAATCCCAGGTTAGGAGAAATAACAGCTAGAGTGATTTGACATTCAAATTAGAAGGGGTAGATTGTTCTGTTGTACATAGGTCTTTTATATTTTAAAAGTTGTAATGTTTTTATTTAGAGAATGAATTGGACTTCTGGACACATATGGTACATATTGCATTTAAAATTATTGGAGTTTCTTCATATTTTAAAGAGGTCTTCAGTTTGAAAGAACAAAGCTTTCCCTCAAATACCAGGCAAATTGCTCAGTGACTCATGCTGGTCGATCACCTCTGAATAGAAATGCTCACAGAAGTGCTGAAATATCCTTGTAATTTTGCAGGCTCTCTGAATTGTTAGCCTAGAACCCCAATCATTTTCACATTGAATCATCTCAAAATTTGTGATTTTATGAATAATGTAAAACAATTTCAGCATTTTATAACTTTAAATTTTCATATAATTCTTAAAGAAAACCGATGCCCAGTCTGTTTTCTAGCATGATGATATGTGATTAAAACTTTATAAAAGTCACATCAAATTAGTTTTGAAAAACAAATAAAGGCATTCTAATTTGCAGTAGACCTTCCAGAAATAGAAAAACATTTGTTGAAAAGCTGTCTTGATTTTTGTGGGTTAAAACAGACCAAACAAGAAATTACCTGATGATTTTACAAATGATCCCTATGACGTGGTGTAACTGAGTGCCAGGTATAACAATGTGACAAAAGAGAGACATAGATCTTTCAGTGTTGGTCTGAAGAGATTAATGGGGAAAAAGCTAGTATAGCTACAATTTCCACAGCTTCGCTCTTTGCCACAGAATTATTCAGAAAAACAATGTGGACTCATTTATATCCAGTGACCTTACTGTATGTCCCAGAGATATCATAGTTATCTTGTGCTATTAAGCTTTCTTTAGAAAATGTAAGATTAATATTAGTTTAATTGAAAGATTGAACAGAAACGCTGACATCCATTCAACCAAATCATTAAATTCAACACTCCATATGGACACAAAGAACATCTAATTTATCCAATTAAAATAATTTCTGTGCCCTTCAAAGGTGTATTGCCATAACAAGTGATGAACCACTTTTTAATAATGCCACACTCTGTCCTCTTATGATGACTGTAACAGAAAAGAGATATTTTATTTGATGGACTAGGTAACCTGGAACCTAAGCCTAAGCATCAAATAATAAAAAAAGAAAATAATGGAGTTTCCTTTAATAATGCTTCTGCTAGAAAATTTTGGCAAATAAATGTATTCACTTTTTTGTTTGTTCCACATGAATTATTTTATTGGCAGGTTTATTTATTAATTATCCAGAGCAATGGTTCTGGGAAGCTCAAGCAAGCCTACTGAATAATAGATAATCTAGTCTTCCCAATAATTCCATCAGGGATATTCAAGTTACTCCTGACAATAACAAAAACTGTTCTGAAGCAGAAGCACCTTAGGAAAAAATATCTGAAACTTGAATTCAAGTGCATACTAATGTAAAATATTTTTGATATTTTTCTAAATGGACTGTAGAAAAAATACCTCAACATCACAAGAAAGATGGTATGGGTTATTAGGGACCTCTAATATAAAGTACCATAACAGAGAGAAAATGGAGAAACCATGAGTTTATTCTTATTTTTGGAAATGAATGAGACAGAGAATACAGTTAGAGAAAATTTAAGCCTAAGAAAATTGAACATATTTTTGTGAGCAAATAGCTAATCTAAATATGTTTCTGTTTTCTGATATGGTTGAGTTAAATCCCAGAACATTGATAGGATTGACAAGTAATATTGTAGAAAACAGAAATGATGGCAGATTGGAGTTTCAGTTTTTTTTTACTTTATTTTTTTTCAGATTGAGAAAGGGCAACTCTACAAACTATAGGCCAGTGACCTACATTTTTGACCTTAAGGCATTCTATACTATATTATCTAAAATAATTCATGAGTATACAGAAAATAAAGTGATAACCACTGTGAACTAGCTTGGGTCAATCCTACTAAAATGTTACTGCTGTTACTTTTTTTTTACTGTGTTCACAGACAGGTCACTAAAAGAAACACGATAGAAATGGTGTAACTAAATGACTGCCCACCAAAGCATTTGAGAGTGTCTAATGCTTAACTATTGAACAGTCTGGAGACATGTAGTTTATGTGATAGCATAGGCAGGCAAGTTAGTAACTTACTGATCGAGAGATTACATCCTAAATATGCTTCTAAATGGATTGATGTCTGAAGGAAAGGTGATCCTTGGTGTGCTATGGGCTCCATCCTTGGTTATCCCTTGATCAATATCTTCATTAATGATTTGGATGAACAATGAATGACATGTGAATCACTTTCAGAGGTTAGAAACTAAGCTAAACAAAAAATTGATCATTGCTTAGCATAGTTGTCCATGAAAGGGAGGTATGTCCAAAAACAACTTCCGAAGGCAGAACGAGCTGTAAGACCAAAGATAAAAGCTAACTACAGCTTGACAAGAAATGGTTTATTAAGAGGGCTTAGTGACAGAAACAGGGCTTGGGCCTGTATACAAGAAGAGTATATCTCTGAAACCTCACTTCCTGTAAGACCTACCTTTATAGTGCTAAAGGCTGGGGAGTTGCCTAGAGACCACCCAAGAGGAAATATTTGAGAATCATAGTCATTTCTCCAGAGCAGATCAGATGTTATACCCCAAGGATGTGGTGCGGTTAAACAGAGAGATCGTGTGTGTGGTAGGGGGAAGAGGCTGTGCATAGAAGGTTTCAGGTTGCAGAGTGGTTATCTTGGCAATTTGTATAACATGATGTCAGTCTGGCTTACACAATAGTAAAAAGCACTAAGCATTTGTTAAATGAATAGGTTATTCCTTCAAAAAGTCTTAGGTTGAGCAATGAGTTGAATCTGTAATAAAAATATTTGATTAGGATTAAAAAGACAGCTTACAAGGGAAGGGTCATAGAAAAAGAGCGTAAATGTACCAAAGATTTATTGAATAAAAAGGTAACAACCTCCAATGAGTTACTAGTGAGATTTGATTCCTCATGAACCAGCCTGTCCTTACCACAGAAGCTAATCAGAATTATGGTCATGCCAATGTCTAATAAGGTACAATTTACAAATTAAGGTGGTAATGGCTCCACCATATTCTATGCAGGTAGGCTCATAACTGGAATCCTGTTCATTTCTAGGTGCCATTCTTCATATGGGATATGGACAAACTAGAGCATATCTAGGGTGGAAGACAGTTGTGGAAACAGCCATCTAGTTAGATTTGTGTCAAATGTCTTCCTCTGATATTAAAAATTCATAGTATTTGATATTAATTTATAAAATATAGGGAAAAATATTTTCTGTCCATGGAAATCCCATGTCCAATCTCCTATTTCATGAAACTGTTTTCCACGTAGTCAGTGGATTTTGTTCCGGTAAATCTAGTATTATAGAAAATTCTTACTTTTGACTTCTCTGTTGTGTTTGACACTGTTAAACACACTCTACTTTTTTTTTTTTTTTTTAAGATTTTATGTATTTATTTGAGACAGAAAGAGAACATGAGTAGGGGAAAGGGGCAGAAGGAGAAGAAGGGCAAGAAGCAGACTCCCTGTTGAGCAGGGAGCCCAACTCGGGGCTGGTGCCCAATGCGGGGCTCGATCTCAGGACCCTGGGATCATGACCTGAGCTGAAGGCAGATGCTTAACTGACTGAGCCACCCAGGCGCCCCGCAACACATGTTTTATAAAGCAGCCAAAGCTAGCCTCCTAAAATAAATCTAATCAGGTCATTCTCTTATTTAATATATTTCAATAGACTTCCACTATTCCTGAGCTTGCTCTAGAGGATCTCTATGATCTGTCTCCTGCTTTATTATTTATAAAGTTTCTCCATCACTTTTTATGTTACTGATACCCTGGATATGTTACTTCTTTAAATGTGCTATACTCTACCACATAATCGCTATCTCCCCCTGGCTAATTGTCTTCAAGTGTTGGCAAGAAGTTACTTCCTCCAGATAACTTCCCTGATTTTGTTTGTTTGTTTGTTTTGGCCAAGTTATCTTTCCTTTAGCTTCCAAAGATGCTAAGTAATGACTTTTTATAACATTTATTCTTATAGATTTTCATGCTATCTTGTTTCATTATACATCTCCTTTACTAGATTGTACTCTGTGTAGGGCAGGGCCAGGATGATCTTGTCTATCTTGTCTATGGTTAGGTTCCCAGCTGCTAGTACAGTGCCTGGCACTTCATAGGTATGCACTTGTTGGATGCTTGAACAGACCTACGATAGCTTGTTCACAGATTGCCCTTCCTGTTTCTATTGGATTGTGCTATTCATCAAGAGTTGATACAATTTAATGCATGACAAAGAAAATCAAACACCACTAAAATCATTCTGTTTTGAAGTGCAGTAATGTTTGCAGACCAGAAGTTTAATTAAAAATGAATGACTTATGTAAAGAAATATAACAATTGGATTCACAGAACTGCAGTCTATAGTCTATTAACTCTACTATTTGTAATGTAGTGTGGCAAATAATATGTCTAAAAAGAGTTAGGAACAATATTTAAATAGATTTAGTATTGTTTTGAGATTAGTTGGGGAATCAATTAAATAGGAAGTTGAAAGAAAAAGACAAGTATACCTTATATAAAACATTCAGAATTTAGAATATAGAACTAACGTTTTAGTTTATAACTTAATTGTCTTATTCACTCCACGTGAGCCCTGTGAGGTTTATGACATGTTGACATATGAAGAAAATGATACCCAGAAATGATAACCTGTGCAAAGTAAAGGAGTTACTAAGTGTCAAGGTTGGGTCTCAAACCTAAATCTTCTAACTCCTCACCCCATATTTTATGCACTAGGCTAAATAGAGTATCTTGTAACTCACTTTACATAATTTTCTGGTCCATTTGCTCACTTGCTTCAGTAAATGTGCTCTTCCATTAGTTCACGTACCACTACATTTAGCCTTCTTTGTATCTCCATTTTAGCCCAGAGCAAACAATTCATTTCAAAAAACGTGGTTTCCATAAAATGTTAGGAAAGTGAAGGAAGAATGAGCCTGTAAGGACCAAACTATCTTCCTCCAGAAATGATAGGCAAATGAGTTGTATAGAGGAATCAGTCTTTCTGTTTTAATTAAGGGAAGATTGAGAAGTTATTTAAAAATAAGACAACAGGGGCACCTGGGTGGCTCAGTGGGTTAAAGCCTCGGCTCAGGTCATGATCTCAGGGTCCTGGGATTGAGCCCCACATCGGGCTCTCTGCTCAGCAGGGAGCCTGCTTCTCCCTCTCTTCTGCCTGCCTCTCTGCCTGCTTGTGATCTCTCTCTCTCTGTCAAATAAATAAATAAAATCTTTAAAAAGTAAGACAACATATGTGTGATACTTACATATTCTAAATGTGTACATGTATTAACTTATGTAATCCTTATAATAACCCTCTGAAGCAGGTACTATTGCTGCCCCCACTTTACAGATGAAGAAACTGAGGCACAGAAAAGTTCAGAACTTGCTTGAGGTGGTACGTGGTAAATGTGTAGATGGGTTTTGAATCTAAACCATTAGTTTCCAGAGATCACTTTTAACCACTTAGGCAATCTGTTTCTCAGTAAGCATTTTCTCTTGACTGCCTTAGATCTCTTAAATTCATTTATTCAACAAACATTTATCAAACACCTAACATTGGTCATGCACTGGAGGGGAAAATCAGATATGGTTCTTGCTCTTATGAAACTTTATTAATTTATTTCTACTGATACTGAATATTCTGTGGAATGTATTTTTTTTTCTCTTCCTCAATTGGATGTCTAATGGTGGTTCAACTATATAACATGATGAAAAATTGATGTTTGAAAGTTGTTGTGGTATAACAGGCAAAGGTTTCCTTTAACTGAAAAAAAGAGACTGCATAGATTAGGTGTGCATTTTCTTTTGTAAGTGTGGGTATGAACAACTGAGATTGCAGGCAATAAGAGTGTAAAGGGAGGAGATTGGACAAACATAGAAAGTGTGTGAGTATATTTGTGTGCACGTGCGTATGCATGCTTGTGTGGTGTTAGTACAGAGTCTAACGGGTAGAAAGAGAAATTCAGTCACTTATTATAGAATTACCAGTGTTGTAAAGATGAAAAAAGAAGAGGCTGACAATTGGGGAGGAGATAATTGCTGATCCAAAATGCAGAAAAGGGAAACAGTTTTTAATAGCTCTGGATAAAGGGCCACATAATAGTATTTGAAAGTTATAACAATCCTATGTAAGTAATTTTTATGCAGAGTAATAGCAGTTAGAAAGGAAAAAAATCTAGGGAATGTTTATCATTAAACATTTCCTAATGTTTAGTTAAAGCATTAGTCATTAATGATTTTTACTTTCTTTATTCTCTGTTTTTCCATGTCCTAGCCACTTTAACAGCTTCCTTTCTCCATATCTCCTCAACCCCCTCAGTGTATTATAGTGTAACTTCTTTAGAGGAAGTGAGACCTACCAGAATAGTCCAATAGGACATACTGCAAGACCTTTGTCCAAACCATCTTCCCCACATGATTTTTTGTGGGTCCGACTACCTCTGCCCCAAGCAACTGCATCTAGCATGAACATCACATAAATTCCTAGGAAGTTTCATATTGGAAAAATGTCAGAAAATTGGAGTCAGTTCAGAAAAGAGTAAGAACTGAAAAGACTAGGCGGGGGATGATTTACGAGAGATGATAAATTAAATATATACTGTGAATCATCCTAGACATATAATACAAAATTCTACTATAAGAATATGGTAAGTAAAAAACCTAGTAATTTCAATGAAATTCTTTCTTACATTCCAGCTGAGATAATATTAAAGTTGTTTAAATTTTGATGGTTGATTAGAAATTACAAATTAATGATGATCGCTCATCACCATTGGAAACTGATAATAAATAATAGTCATTATTTCAAATTCCTAGTAATTTTGTAAAACTAGTAGTGCTACTAGATGCTGTGACCTAGATTGTTTTATTTCTATGAAGAAATGTTTATATTCAGTATTGATTAGCTGAGCTCAGAAGTTAATGAAAAATAGCCAAAATTACACAATGTTTGTGAGATAACTTTGTTCAATGTCTAGCACATATTAAGCTCTTACTAATGCTTTTTTAAGTAGACAATAAATACCAAGAAAGCATATTGACAAAAATGCTGTATGTCTATAATCTGAAGGAAGTAGTAGCAAGATGAAAGCTGAAAATTTATAATTTAATTTTTAACATTCACCCATTTCATGGAGGACTCAAAATATGGAAGCAGAGCTCCAAAGGAATTGGGAAATAGCCATTGTTCTTTAAATGTAAATATTGATGGAGGAATTATTAAAAGAAATGGATAGATATATGACTCTAATGATACCTGTATTGATATTGGAATAATATGCTATTGAATTCTGTAATTTATTGTTAAAACTGGGAATATCACATCATAGTTGGTTATTTCAAATATGGCATATTACCAATTCCTGTAGAAGATAATATAAAATACCTTATCTTAAAAACCTCTTTGTAATATTTGTTGCAACCTAGATTTTGATCAGAAATCTATCCCATACTTTCTGAATTCCATTTTGGCTTCAGAGCCCAACAAGGTATTATTAGTGAAGATTTTGTAGATCCAAGTTATATTAATTGAGTGATTGATTAATTATAAATGAATAAATATATTTATTAGTTCATTGCACACATTTGTTGAGCTCCTGTTACGTGCCAGACTCAGTTAAGAGAGAATCAGTTTCATGCTCAGTCTTTCATAGGAGACCAAATCTTTAGCAACCACTATTTCATTTTTACTTTTAATTATTCCATCCTTCTGGACTTTATTTTGATTTAAGTTGTGAAAAGATGATGTTCTAAACCTCATTTTTATCTAAGTCATAATAGTCATTAATTAATCTCCAGTTTCTGTTGCACCTTTTATCATTTACTAGTTACTTGTATATAGTAAGGCCTTTTTCTAGTGTTGTTTCTTTGTCCATTGAATGACTTGTTGATCCTATCACTAGTTTTACTTACTGAAGTTTTTTATGTATTTTAATATCGAAAGGGCAACTGCTTTCTTTCACTTATTCCCTCCCCCCCCAAGTTTGTTAGCTTTTGAACTTGTGCATTTGTCACAATTTAAATTCATCTGTCAGGTAATAAAATTATTTTTTATTCTTTTTTTTAATCAGAAATTGTTTCAAACTCTAAGTGTCTTTAGAAAGAATTGCTATATTGATTTTGTTAAATCTTCCACAATTCAACACTTGGTGTGTCTCTTTATTCATTCCGAAGTTTTCATTTGTAAAGAAACTACAAATTTCCTTAGTGTTTTTCTTAGGAAGACTATGTGTTTTGGCTAATGAAAAGAAAATTTTCTCAATCTCATCTTTTAACCAGTTAAGGATGAAGTAAAGGAAGGCTATGGGTTTTTGTTTATATTGATATTCCACTCAGTGACTGAATTTTCTTATTAATTCTACATTTTTTCCTACTCGTGTGTTTTCATATTTGGTGCAAACAATAGTTTTGTTCTTCTCCTCTTTAACAGCTATACTGCTTATTTATCTTTCATATATAATTGTAAAGCAATGTTAAGTAATATTCAGATCAGTGTCAATAATCATGATAAGGGTTGTGATGGAGTTTAGTACAAATGTTGCTAGTCTTTCATGTTTCACTTTTAAAGGGGATTAAGATTAATCCCTCTTGATCCTTCTAGTTTAGGCATTGCTGGCAGTACAGTATCTATGACAACTCCTCAACTTTGGTATTGTAAAGTGCAAGAAGACAGTGACAATGTATAAATGAATGTGCATGGTTGTGTTTCAATAAAACTTTATAAAAGTAGGCTCCAAGTCAGATTTGTCCCTTAGGCCATAGTGTTCTAATTTTTGCTGTAAATACTTAATTCTAGTCTTCTGCTTAATTTCAGGAAACAAACTAAGGGTTGCTGGGGGGTGATGGGAGGGATAGGGTGGCTGGGTTATGGACATTGGGGAGGGTATGTGCTATGATGAGTGCTGTGAATTGTGTAAGACTGATGACTCACAGACTTGTACCCCTGAAGCAAATAATACATTATATGTTAATAAAAAATAAATAAAACCTCATATTTTCATACTATTTTTCCTTTTTTGACTACATTTACTTTAATTTTACATTTTTATATAATTACATAATTTGTATCTGCTAATCTTTAGTAGTGCAAGTAGGAATAAAATTGTCTATTGACGACCCAATGTATGGGTTAATAAAATTTGATTAAGTAATTCACAAATAATTACTTGTGTTCAATAAATATGAACATATGCTTAGTCTCACTAGAAGTGAAAGAAATAAGCACCTTAAAAGAAGATATATATTTATATGTATATTCCTATCAAGCTGCCAAAAATGAAAAATAATTACCCAGTTGCATGTGTAAATGTCTGTGTATATGGCATGGGAAGGGAAGTTGGGAGGAACTGACTTTCTGTTGAAAGACTACAGGGAGAATATGGGGCACTTGGGTGGCTCAGTGGGTTAAAGCCTCTGCCTTTGGCTCAGGTCATGATCTCGGGGTCCTGGGATCAAGCCCCACATGGGGCTCTCTGCTCAGGAGCCTGCTTCCCCCTCTCTCTCTGCCTGCCTCTCTGCCTACTTGTGATCTCTCTCTCTCTGTCAAATAAATAAATAAATAAAATCTTTAAAAAATAAAAAAATAAAAAAATAAAGGGAGAATAAACATAGATTCTTTTTGGATGATAAATGGTTATACATGTCAAGGCCCTTAAAATACATACTATTCGAACACAACAATTGTTGTGGATTAATTTATTTGTAAAAATATAAGGAAATAACCAGAAGAACACAAGTATATTTGAAGAAATGTTCATGATGACATCATTTATAATAGTAAAATAATAATCACAACTGGGAATAAATTTAATTTCAAATGATTTGAAATTAAGTATGGGGAGACTTCTGTTTCTTATAATGATGAGTTAGTTATACAGAACAATTACTCTAAAAAGGCAATTTTAAAAAAATGTAAGAAATGCAAAACATCTTCTTAAATGGATCATGTGATTAATAAGATAGTAAGGAAGCACTAGACCAAGAACAGAAAGAGCATTTGAGTTGAAAGAAGTATGTCCCAGTTGATCTTTGGCTATATAGTAAGCAGCTAAGTTCTAAAGCTCGAATTTTGGTATAGTATGAAGCAGAGATTAAAGTTCAGCCCCTCTCAAAGGGGAATACATCTACTCTAGCCTGGATCCCTGAAAGGTTGCTCTCTGGAATAGGGAATGTGAAATATACTCTGAGTGGTCATCTACATGGTCCACCAAACTTCAAGCCTTGGTCTTAGATGGCTACCACCCTTACATGGTCAGCAGAAGGAAGTGAAGCTTCTCTCTGAAGGAATATATATCATTTCCTGGATCTGAAATTATTTCCAAAATATTTTTTCAAATAAACATTTAATGAACTACCAAAGGTAACAAAGTTTACAGTGTGTCTAGACAACATCAGCTGCAATCAGCAGAAACGACACACAACAGAAACAGACACTGGCACTCTGGATATTAGAGATCTAAAACAATTTGTATTTTCCATGTTAGTGGTAAAGGCTAAGCTTAAAAATTTCAGTGAAATCTGAAAACTGTAAAACATGATATGATAATTATGCAAAGAGCCCAACTTGAAATCATAACTAAAATCTAAGATAACATTGAGAACTCAAAAGAGGGTTTACAAGCAAATTATGTATGTTTGGTATATTCTGAACTGCAGTGTAGGTCATTAGAAACTATCCTGAATGAAAAATAGATAAATATGTGGCAAGTTCAGAAAATAGTAAGAAACCTAGAGGAATTGATGAGATTTAACATGTTTCACTTAAGTCCCAGAAGAAAAAGAGAAAGAAAATTATGCAAAGACATTTTTGAAGCAACAATGGCTGAAATTTCTAAAAACCACTGAAACACATTGATCCATTGATTTAAGTACCTCAAGAAGCCAAAAGCAAGATAGATAAATTTTAAAAAGGCTACACTTAGACATATAATAGTGAAACTGCAGAAAAATTAACAATATGGGATGGTTTGAACTTACTATAGGCTTCTGTTCAGCATATGAAGTTGATAATGTAGATGCACAGTTATTATTCTAGAAAATTCTCATAGTAAGTAGAAAATAATCATAATACAAGGATAATTATATCTTTTAATGCATATGTACATAGATGAATATCTTGAATATACAAAACAAGTTCAAAATAGTAATTTCTAGATGGTGAAAATTTGGGAGCTATAAGCTTATTAATAATTTTTTATAATGATACATATTTTATTATTTTTCAATAATAATTATATTCTCTCAGTGTTATTTAAAAATAAAGGTTAAAATGCAATACCCAATGTTGGTGAGAAAATAATAAAATAGATACTTGCATACTTGCTGGTGCGATTATATCTTGAAACAAAATCAGTACTGGGAAATTAGATTGTATGCATCAAAAACTGTAAAAGCGGTGATGCCTATTGGTCCGATGATTTAATATCTAGTTTTTTATCCTAAGGAAATAGAGATTTGCAGGAAGATTTTATGTAATGCACATAGATGCTTGATACACAAATCCTTTGTCTAGAACACTACTTTGTTGGGCCTCCTTCAGGTCTCAGTGGAAATATCTCTTCCTCAGCATGATTTTGCTTCAATATCCAGTAGTGGTTTATACTCCCACCTAGTCCCTCCCATATACACTGTATCACGGTTATAATTAAGTGGGTTTTTCCTCATTATCTGTATAATTGGTGCCTCTTCCTCTACATATATTATAAGCTTTTGGAGACAGGAACTACATTGTTATTCTTGTCTCTGCCCAATATTCTAAAGCACCATTTCTTGCTCATTATAGGTAATCACTAAATTTTTAATAAATTAATAAGAATGCTTCTTTCAGATTTTATTTCAATAGAAAAATATAAACCTAATAAAAGTTTAAAATTTCTTAATTTTAAAATGGGTTATGCTATATCCATCTACTGAATATCATAGTTATTAAAAATTAGTATTTTCTAAAAATGTTTAGTGACTTCTAAAGATTTTTATTATATATTATTATGGAAAATAACATCTATGAGAGTGTATTTACCTAATAAACTCATTTTAAACATCTCACGATTAGGAGTGTCTGGGTAGCTCAGTTGGTTGAGCATGAGACTCTTGGTTTCGGTTTAGGTCATGATCTCAGGGTCATGGGATCCAGCCCCACATGGGGCTCTGTGCTCAGGGTGGAGTCTGAGATTCTTTCTCCCTCTCCCTCTGTTCCTTCCCCCACTTGCTTGCTTACTCCTGTGATCTCTGTCTCTAAAATAAATAAGAAAAATCTTTAAAAAAAAAATCTCGCAGATTAAAAGAAAATCTACATACCAAATATCTTTCCTTTTTATCTATATGAAAGTATGTGTATGTGTATTTGTGTGTATCTTAATAGGGAGGTAGAGAGGTCAGGGAAGACCTTGCTGAAAAGTGACACTGAATAAAGATCTGAAGTTCTTGAGAGAGTGAATTACACTGATGTCTGGGGAAAGAATCTTAGGCAGGGGCATAGCAAGTGTGAAATCAAGTGTGTGGCTGGCATGAATGAGAAAGAGTAAAGAGACCAGTGTGGGTGAACTGGATAGGGGGGAGTTGGAGAGAGATAATTTAAATATCCATTAGCAGAGACTTGTTATATTTGTATGTATATATAAATATACTTTGTATATTTATCCTTTCTAGCTTTGTTTGGGTTTTCTTTTTCTTTTCTTGATTATATATGTTAAGGATCTTTGCCGTGTTTTAAAACATACCTTAAACTTTTTAAAAAATGTTTGTTGTTTTTAAAAATTTCTTTTTATATATTATTTCTTTTTTCTTGTTTTCCATTGATTTTTAAAAATTACCTGGCTAAATTTTCAAGTGGACTTCATTTACTTTTCTTCCTTCTTTTTTAATGAAATGAATTATAGTTTATAAATCTTGCTTTGACTGGAATTTTGATTGAATCACCAATATTTTACATTTAGCATTCTTTTTCCTGTTATATTAATTTTAGTTGTAGTTGTTTCTAATTATGAGCTTATCTTCTTATATAACAGCAATATGTTCATGGTAGAACAATGGGGGAAAATCAAGGAAGGAGAAAGAAGAAAATAAATGATAATAATCCCACCTATTACCCAATCTTTGAAGTACATGTATGGTTGTTTTCCCTTAAATTTGGGATAATAATTTATTTATAGTTTTATGATCTGAATTTTTCTGCATTGTACTTAATGATTTTTAGACCTTATAACTAATTTTTCACAAGAAATACATCTTTGTATTAGAAATACAAAGGATATGAAAGGACAAGAATGTTAAGTCCCCTCTTCCTGCATCCCCAGAGTTCTCCACTTAATGTAACAAGACAGCTGTACCAGTTTGCTGTATTTTTTGCAGAGATATTGTTACAAAAACTAACATGTTGTTTTCTTTATGGTCAGACTATCTGCTCAGTGTCTTGTTTCACCTGTGGCAATATTTGTGAGCTATTTTCTTTTCCTTGTCTTTCTAAGTCTAATTCGGTTAGTTTTGAAGTTAGTGGAGATTGTAGATTCTGGCAATGGCTATTGATTTTTGTTTCTAGTACTTATTTTCAATTTGTATTTTTCTGTTTTTTTCATAGAATTTTAATGATAAATTTTGAAAGCCTGAGTAGGACTTTCATTCAAAACTTCATTTACTAGGAGAGTTTTATATTTTTCTCTTGCTTTTATTTATTAGTTTCTGTTTTGTTTTTGTTTCTTATTAAATTACATTTTATTTTTTTACTTATGTTTACTATGAGGCACCATACATTCTTTTTGGAAAGAGATGAGATATAAATCAACTGATAGATAAATAATATTTTACTGTGTGCTACAAAAAGATGATCACTATATGTCTATTATCAAGAAATGACAAAAGCAAGTCAGTATAAGTGAATGCTGTATCATGATAAAATATTTTTTATTTACGATGTTTATGACATTTTTCGGAGTGAGAAAAAGAACAAGTCACATGGTACTGTGCATAATAATATGACTTTTAATGCAGAGTTAGGGTGCAGAGTTTATCTGTATATGCCTATATCTATATATGCCTGACCTAGGTATTCCCATATCTACATATGCCCAGTTTATCCATACCTGTAGCTACATATGCCCATATCTATCTATGCACAGAAAGAAGTCACAGTGGGAGTTTACTAGTGATGATTTGTAGGTGGTATATCTTGTGTGAATTTTGCAATCTCTCATTTATATTTCAATTGATTACTTGAATTTTTCATGCATTTTTAAAAAAATTTTTTTTATTTATTTGACAGAGAGAGAGATCGCAAGTAGGCAGAGAGGCAGGCAGAGAG
The DNA here is from genome assembly GCA_028534135.1 of Potos flavus. Classification (NCBI taxonomy): domain Eukaryota; kingdom Metazoa; phylum Chordata; class Mammalia; order Carnivora; family Procyonidae; genus Potos; species Potos flavus. The sequence goes on along the minus strand of CM052886.1, from coordinate 55,572,522 downwards.
AGAGGGGGAAGCAGGCTCCCTGCTGAGCAGAGAGCCCGATGTGGGGCTCGGTCCCAGAACCCTGAGATCATGACCTGAGCCGAAGGAAGAGGCTTTAACCCATTGAGCCACCCAGGTGCCCTTAATGCATTTTTTTATCAAAAAGTTTTATTTTCCTAAAAGAGACTTGACACATTTTTTCTTGATATAATTGTCATGTCTAGAATGCCAAACTTTAAAACTCAAGCAACTTAACATGCAATTAAAATATTTTTCAAACTTCACTTAGATTTACCTTTAACTTTAAAAGTAACATAGAACAACACATCAAAGTTTCGAGTATTTTCAATAGGCTATACTTTTTGTTACAGATATTGCATAAAAGTTTGAAACTAATTTTATATGTCGTATTTAACTGCAAATGGATCATTTCATCCTAATTTCTTATCAGTTGGTATTTTAGAAATATTTCTAAACAGGAGGCTTCCTAAGGAATGTAGAAATCATGCTTTCCCTTTTAGTGACATTATATCTTTAAATACCAAAGTCTCTACACTGAAATAATAAAGCTTTGCTATTTGTTCATAATACATATATGTTTGCTCTGCTGTGCCAAGGACAGGAAAGTCACAAAGCTTCCATGTTGGAGCTGGTTATTAAATATTCAGGCTCAATTTACCAGGACCTTTATTACACTGTGAGAAGTCTTCTGTAATGAAGAGCTACTTGTAACATCAAAGCACAAGAGATATTATCTTTTCCCCTCATAGCCCATGACCTAAAAGCTTTTCTTTTTATCTTTATATGAAAGAAAAACATACTTTTCAAAAAAAACTCAGCATTTGTGGACATTGTGTGCATCATGTAAAGTAGACTCTGGATACAGTCTATGATTTTTTGCCTTTGTCCAAATGTTTTGTTTTTTCAACATTATACTTTACATTATTTTTTAGAGAACAAGACAAAGGAATTTAATTTTAAACTAATTGTGAGAAACAGTTTTTAACTAGCAATATATATATTTTCTCCTTTTTCTAAATAATCTGAAGATCTGAAAAAGTGACACTGGTCCTTGTTGGGACTTTCATTTATAGTCTCAGAAAATAAAAGAAAACATTATTTTATTAGGCTTCTAGGAAAGTTTTAGGAATCCAAATTTTGGAATCATTTTTACATTTCTAAAAATGAATATTACAACCAAATTGAATATTCATAATAGAACTACAAATGAGGGGAAGTTTCACTATGCCTGTCTCCCTTTCATTTTTTATCAAATACAGATATTGGGGGCAAAATTGAAAATAGAAAATACACAACGGGAACATAAGAAAAGGGGACTTTTCTAAAGAAATTATCTGGGGCGCCTGGGTGGCTCAGTTGTTAATCATCTGCCTTTGGCTCAGGTCATGATCCCAGGGTCCTTGGATCAAGCCCCACATCGGGCTCCCTGCTCAGCGGGAAGCCTGCTTCTCCCTCTCCCATTCCCTCTGCTTATGTTCCCTCTCTTGCTGTGTTTCTCTCTGTCAAATAAATAAAATCTTTAAAAAAAAAATTATCTAAAAGTTTGCCTTTCATCTGATTTAACTGTATCCTGCAATATCATGCACGTGGAGACTTTGTTCATGTCCATTCTATTTGTATGCAGACATACAATGGCAAAGTTTATAAGTGCTTTTAACAATAATTTCGCATGGTTGCATGAAAAAATGCTAGTGTTCAATCTTGCACTTGTGTAAATACCTCTGATTTTTACATGAATAAATCCTAAATTCCAGTATTTATTTGGTTGATTTAGAATCATTAGAAATAGAGGAAAAGTTGAGAGAAGAGATAGCTTTGGTGATTAGTGAAGCAGAAGTGAAACAAATTTGGTTCTTTGGAATCATAGTCTTTTGCTTGTTAAATAAGATATTGAATTAGAGAGGTGAGTGATATGCTCTGGCGTGTTTCAAAGTATTCGAGGTTGTTCTTGCATGAGGTCATCATCATATTAGGGTTATTAGGGTGAGATGCTGGTGCCAGAGAGGGTGGGCTACTGTTACATGCTTCATTCAGAAAAGCATCGGGATTACTAGACTATGTATGCTATGCAGGGTCTCTCCTCTTTAGGAATCCCAGCCAAATAGAGGAATAAAGATTCTTTTTTTCTCTCCTAACTATCCAGTGTTCAATTCATCTTTATTCTTATATTTATCAATTTAAAAATATTATTTGATTAACCACGATGTTTTAGACACTATGCTGTGTATATAATAAAATGAAACTAAGATTCCTACCATTAAATAGCTTACACTCTTTAGCTTGGGTTATAGATAGTGAAACATAAGGTCTTTAGGCTTATTGCACCTGGAAGTACAAAGCACTTTTCTTACTATGAGTTTCCCTGATGATTTTTGCTTAAAAATTACATCGTCAGCTAGTGATGTGCCATTTCTCAGGACATTAAACCCGGTGGCCCCCCAGAGGTGGGCTAGGACCTGCTGTGCCTGCTGTAGGTGTTGTGCTAAAATGGTGGAGGGGCTCAGACCTCCTGGGTCCCAGTTTGTTCATCTTCAAAATGAAGGAACCAAACTGAAACATCACTGAGCTTAGTTTTAACCCTTAGAGTCTCTCAAATCCATGTTCACCCAGTAAAACAAAATTCTGCATTAAGGTAAATAAGGTAGCAAAGGGTCTAATCATTTTGATTGTCTTAAAGTGTCTAAAAAAATTGATTAAGCCTGATACTTAATAAATCCCTCTGAGGTTCTAAAACACACCACACACACACACACACACACACACACACACACACACACTCTCATTTCAGTGCTGCACTGTTTGATCTCTCTGTTGTGTGTTCACAAGCTTCACTCCAGTCTTAAAGTAGCTTGCTATGAGCGGGGAGAGGTGATTAGGATAAAATGTGTGAAACATTAGAAGATGGAGTGTTATTACTGTTGCTATTCTGAGGAAAGCACAACCAAATGTATGTTTTGAGGGACTAGAAGACCCCAGTCCAGCAGCAAAGCTTTCGTATGTAGGACATGTGTGTGAATATTTGCTGCAATGAAACTGCCTCTACTCCCTAAGTGATTAGTGTAGTATCAGAGTGGAAGATCACTCATATCTCTTTGTGACTGAGTGATTTTATTGAGGACAGCGCCCCTGGTATGCTGCTGCCACCAAATATGTATTAAAGGCATTAGAAAAGATATCCTACATGTTATGTGCCTCTGGATTAACTTTACAAAGAAAATTAATGAAATATAAAAAAGTATCTGTGAAGAAATTATAAACCAGTTATAAAACTAAGGATCTTAATTTCTAACTATTGCTCAGACTAACTTAATATCTATGTGTGTATTCATATATGGTATATATACATATTTATAGTACATAGTTATTATATACATATACTGCATATTTATTATAAATACACATATCAATATATAATACACAGTGTATACACATGTATATATTATATTATTTTTAGAGCTATAGTGTTTTATATTTATATATTACATATATACACAGCATATATATACAGCATACATACATGTATGTGTTATATGTTTTACTATTTTTAGAACTACAGTTTTGCCACTATACTAATACTAATATAATATCACATATGTATTTATAGTATATGAATATATATTAATAATGTATATGTAAATATAATAAGTAAAAACATTTTAGAATATCAGAAAAATTGGTAATCCAGTGATTTATAATTCCTAATATATACGTATATATATTAAGATGGAACCTGGTTTCGTTCATTCACAATGGCAGTAATACAGTCAGGCAGGCCATTTAATGGAGTTATAGGGCAAAGAAATCCTTATATTCTGAAAGCCTTCTGTTTGCTTGGATGTATCATATTTTCAAATCCATAAATTATTTGAGCATTGCAAAGATTGGTAAAATTTGGTTTTGTTGACAAAGCTCATTCTAATTGCCAGAAAGTCTGGCTGTGATATGATATTTACTATGCTGTTAGATGGAACCAATGCTAAACAACATTGGTATACTGGTATATATTGTGTAGTACACAGTATTTTAAAGAGTGTTTACTGAGACCTATTATAATAGAGACCCAGAAACCAATTCAGCCATTTTTTTTTGCTGCAGTCTTTTTTAAAGACATTGAACAATCTGTTAATGTCAAATGTTTAATGGTTAAAAAGAAGTGTTTCTAATTGATACATAAAAACATTCGGAAAGAAATTATTTCATTTAAAAAAAGGTTCCTTGTTTCACTTCCTTTTTTTTTCTATGTGAAGTTTTTGTACAAGCCTTTTTATTCTTGTGGATCCTACATTTTCTTTATTTATGGCTACCAAAAATAAAACTCTATTAGTTGTCTAAGATTGTTAACTTTTTAGTAGAGGAATTTCTTTCTTATTATTGCATAATAAAACTGATTGTTAGAAAGACTTTTTGTAGATTTTAACAAAGTTAATAATTTAATTATGTGATCTGATTTTAACCTAGTTTTCATAACTATAAACAAATGCAGCAATATCTTACATTATTTAGTAAGTACTTTTTATTTTACTGGTTTGTATATATTGCTAAACCTTCAACCATACAACTTAATACCTTAACATCTAATAAAGCAAGCTTAGTCTGTGAAGGACATGTGTGTCCTAGAACAAAGTTTAAAGCACTAAATCATTTTGTGTGCCTACAATGGACAAATCATGGTACATTTCTGTCTCCATAGATTTTAGTCAATACATTAGTCAGATCTCAAAATTATGAGAAAATTTTGACAAAATATTGCCCTAGAGTAAATTTTAATTTATACTGAAAAATTTTAAGTGCATTCTATTTTGTATCAAAGTGCAAGTGTGAGTAAATTATGTATGATGTCTTCTCCTTGCTTAAAAGAAGAACTTGTTTGTTTGCATCTCACTAATATGCCAAGGTTAAGTAGTTATGTTTACTCCTGTTTGCTACAGGTAAACTGGATAGAACATCAGACAGCTCATTATAGAGACAAGTATGCTCCATTCCCAAAGTTGGATGACAGAACAAGTCATGGTGAGTATTGTAATTTTAGTGCAACCATACATCTTCAAGCTGTCTGGAGGTAAAATGCTTACTAAGCATTGCATTTGGGCTGTCAGAATGCTTTATGGTATGGTAATTAAAGAAAGGCAGTGCTGTGGAGTTAAGCCAATATCTGATGAATTCTAGAAATCTCTTCTAGAAAGCTCTTACTTTGAATCTTAAGTTTTAGAAGAAGTACATTATATATTTATTGACTAATCTTTCATGAAAAGCACACTTTATAGAATATTCACTGAAAACATGCATTTGTTTTCTTGTGATAAGTCAATGTCCAGTTCACCTAGCAGAGAATTCAACTGTCAGTATGCTGCCTTTTGAAATGTTGGTTTCCCCTCTCTCAAGTTGTATGATCAGTTCCTATTTTTAAAACACAACATGGAGCTCCTGGGTGACTCAGTCGGTTAAGCGTCAGACTGTTGATTTCAGCTCAGGTCATGATCATAATTATTAAAAACAAAAAACAAACAAAAAGACAAACAAAAAAACACAACAAAAAGCTTCAGATGAAAAGCTAAATACAAAGACCCAAAATGGAAGTACAGTTATTTACTGCTTTTCGAAAGCTTGTACTCCGCAGCTTTGCTTTTACAAAAAACCTACATTAGTACCTGTTTTCAGGTAAATCCAAAGAGGATTTTTCCTTTAAAAATAAGGGGCAAAAAGTGAAAATAGTATTCAGCATTAGTGAGCCCTTATGGAGGCAGTGCGCAACCCAAGTAGCAAGAGGGGCACCGCCAAGCTCTTTCCCCTGGAACTACACTGGGCATCTCAGCATCAAGCCGTCATAGCTTTGAACTGTGCCTGTGAGCGTCCATGCTTTTCTTGATTTATTTTGTGCATCCATTAGCAAGATGTTTTCTAAGGTATCAGAAAAGCCTAAGAGAGGTTATTTTTGAGGGAGTCTGGAAATGCTCAAAATTTTTTCTCTGTGAATTAATGGTCATTGCTTCTTCTCATTATGCCATTTCAGCTTAGGAAAGATTTCACAGGAACACTCTAGTTTCGGATAGCAGGGGAAAACTGTACTAGAAAGAAGTGTATTTATTTAATTCTTGTTTTTCACTTTTCCTCTGGAATTTAGTGCCCTAGTTTAAGAATGAATTGCACATGTACCTCAAAAGGGAGTGGATACCCTTTATACTTATTTATAGATGTTCATTTTAATAGTTATAAACGATTGATTGGTAAAAGCATACTATAGACCACTGGGATCCATAACTATGGGCCAAAGGCCAAAGGCCAAATTCTGCCTGCATCTGTTTTTGTAAATAAAATTTTACTGGAATTCAGGCCATTTGTTAATGCATTGTCTTTAGCTGCTTTCTTGCTACTGTGCAGAGTTGAAGAGTTATGACAGAGACCCTGAAGGCCCACAAAGTCTAAATTATTTACATCTGATCCTTTACAGAAAGTTTATTCACCCCTGGAAAGTAATGGATTTGCAAATTTTTAAAGGAACACACATTCGTTGTTGTTGTTTGTGTGTTTTTGTAGTATGTAGTAATAAGAAAGAATAAAAAGATTTATTATTTCAGATTATTTTTATTTTCTTTCCACAGTGGAGAATATTTTGCATAATTGCTTTAAATTTTTAAAAGTCTTAACAATTTCCTATCAAAGCTTCTCCTGCTTGGATGCAAAGCAGTGTACAATGTCAGGTGGATAGTTAGTAAGTTGGTGTCTCTTCAAAGATAAAGTATTTTCTAAACCATGCTGTGAGATTGGCATAGAAGGAAAACTGGGAATAGGGTTCAGGTGAGTCAGTGAAGTGGCTTCTAACCATGCAACTATTATGTGTCTGAAAACTGCATGAATTGAGGTTAATCTGCAGTCCTTAACAGCTTGTTCTTGGCGAGGTTCCCAAACCTCTAACGTATCATGACTGCGACTTCGTTCCCTGTAGCCGACTATTCCCAATGGCTGTCTCAAAGATAGTCCCTGGGCCAATTTTTTTTAATCTGTTACATTTACTTTTCTTAAATAAATAAGTAAAAGAAACTTTTAGGAAATAAAGAGTATATATGCTAAGTTATTTCAAATTTTTCAATTTTTCATTTCATTGTTAAATAGTTGTATGTGTATGTATATGCATAGAGATGCATAATTAAATAAAGCTGGTAAAATTTGAGGTAATATACTACTCTCCAAAATATAGCTTTTCTATACATCTAGCAGAAGGATAATAGATAATGATGCAATGGTTAATATTACTATTTTCAAAAATTGAAAGGAAATCATCATTCAGAGCCTGTTTGGCATTTTCCTATATGACATCCTATTTAGGGCTCTGAATCTCAGCTATGCATTTCTGTGAATTTGAATCCAACAGAAAAGATGTAGCTTTCACATAATTTTCTTTAGTTATAAGAATCATAATTGTTGCGATGGGATGTTTTAAGCCTGGGTCACTTTAATCATTTCTGAAGACAGCAAGTGCTCTTGAGGGACATGCAAGATGAGGAAGGCACCTGTTGGTTGCTGCATCTGTGTCACTGATATAGACTTGGTGCAGATCAGTGTGTTCAGGAGTCAGTTATGAAGAGGAATATGAAGTGTTGCAACTTAGCAAATGTGCTAAAATATAAGTATAAAGAATATAAGTATATAAAATATAAGTATATACTTATATAAAATATAAGTATAAAGAAAAATATTGTGAAAGGCTAACCAGTTTAGATTAACAAAATATTTAGATATTCTCTCAATTTATCTCAATTTGAGGAAACAGCTGAATGAGGTGTAAAAATAAAGATATAACTATTTACACTGAAGTATAATTGTCTGAAAAAAGTACTCCCTTTATTTTGAGTTAGACAAAATGAGGTGATTTTCAGATTCAATTGATTATAATGTTAATTTACATCAAATCTTGGAATGAAGTAACCTATTCTATTCTTATTTGCTGTTGTCTCAAGATATAGGATTCCTACATCTCTGAATTACAATGACATATAGTAGAATTTTGAGAATATAAAGCAAAGGTCAAAATTTGTGACATTGGGGCAAATATAGCTTGCTGACATTTATTGAATAGAAATATTAAAAAAATAGAAATTTTGTTAAAACTTCGAACTCCCAAATTTCATTGAAAATCTGGGACATTTTGATATTTGTTTCGTCTTAAAAACTTTTTAAAATGTAAATGTGCAGGCACTTGGTAAAAAAAATCAAATGGTAAGAGGGTCATAAGGAAAAGTTCTTGATCTCTCATTTTTACATTTTCTTAAGTATTCTTCCATAAATATTCATGCTTATATGAACATATGAGAGAAATAAACAATGAGATCACAATAAATATTTTTCTATGCCCAAGTACTTTTAATTCCTCATTTTTGTAGTAACTTGTTTTAATAATTTTTATTACTTTATTGCTTTATGCTTACTTTTATTCCACTTTCATTGTCACTGCTTTGGTATTTTTAAATTAAATTCTTACATTTAATAGAACTTCCTTTTTACTCTCCTACTTAAATTTTTTATTTTGTAAGTGTCAAATACTATCCTTTGATAGTTGATAGGAACTGTGGTCATTGCAGTGGTAGAGGAAGGAGGGCTTCAGTGTGCAAACAAGGCAGGCTGGGAGGATACCAGGCACCTCTGTGAACACCATGCTACGTTCTTCTTGGATGATATATCAGTCCTTTAAGTGGCCATCCAAATGTGTCTGAATTTATTTTTCTGAAAACACAGCTAACAGCCATTCCTGGAGAAATAAGGATCCTCTTCTTGACAGAAGTCTGGAAATGTTTAGTTAAATTAATATATTTGAACCCTTCTGATCACTGAAGGAGCCAAAGTGGAGTGCAAAATCTAGAAGTCAGGTCTTCGGACTCTATTCTGCTATCTTTCCCATTTCTTTTTACCAGTATTCGGATTGAGGGATTTGGGGGCTGATCAAGGAAACAGATATGACCATGAGGTGGCAGCAGTACACAAGGAGTTTTATCTGGGCAGTGCTTTGGCAGGTTTGCCCGTGGGGAAAGTCCCTCACAGCAGGAGACCTTCTGGAGTTAAAGGATGAGTGCTACTCCCCAGAAGGGGAAGAGGGCAAAGGAAAGTCCTGGGAAAGAGGGTTAGAGTGGGTGTTAGGAGTCTAGATGATTTTACTCGGCAGCATAATGGAGAGTCTCTGGGTCAGAGAGCTCTGAAGGGCAGCAGAAGCTCGGAGTCTCTTATAGCCACAGAGTTTATCTTACCTATGGCTCTCGGATATTGGGTACAGTTTTGTGCATTATGCAAGGCAGGAAGGCTATAAGTGGCTAAAATTCTGCTTATTTGGAATATATTTATAACAACTGGATGTTAAAAATTTGAGGTTTTTTGGTGCCAGTGAGCTTTGGAGCTAGTAGGTCCCAGCTGGCTGTGAAGTAAACAACATAGGGCTAATGTACAGAAGCCATCTTTGGCTCACTCTGTAACAGCTAGGCTGTACTAGTTTTGTGTATGTGTATTTTGTCATTATAACATACTCCAAATATACACAAAAATATACACACCAATATAATACATAATATGTACACAACATCTCTATTTTGTTGACTTTATCATTTTGTCATAATGGCCCTAGGTTTTTTAAAGGAATAAATCACTAGAGTTGAATTCCTCTGTGTACCCCTCCTAAAACTATTCCCCTCTTCACCTTCTTCAGTAGAGTCTTCTTTGTATGCTTAGATTCATATACTTTAAATATCTCATTTAAAATAATTTATAAAGTTATTTTGGGATGATTTAAACTTTATATAAATGATAACAAAATGTACATAGCTTTCTGCCTTCTTATAATTTTTGAGATTGGTCCAAATGGATCCAATTGATACTTGTAGGTAAAATAGTATTTCGTTGTGTGAATATAACATGATTTTAAAAACAATTTCATACTTACGGACATTTAAGTTGTTTCGTTTTTCACTGTTTGCAAATGATGACGTAGACAACATTTCTGGACATATCTTCTTATGTAAATGTTGATACTCAGCTATTCCATTTTAATAAGCTGTTAATAAATTGGCAAATAATTCCCAAACACCCTATGTGCACAGGTCTGGGATTTTCTTGAAATTAGATGTGATTCCTATTCTTAATAAATTTATAATAGTTTAATCTTGTATATGTTTATAAATAAGAATGACTCTAATATATGATAGCTTAATTTCTTCTATCATTTTACTAAATTGAAATTTATTTCTATGATAGAGTTGCTGTCAATGTTATTGCTTGATTATTTCCCCCAATATTTGGTTTTGGAAATCCTCCACAGTTCACGGGCAGGTATGAATGACTGAGTTACAGTTTTGTCTTTAGGAGAACATTGTGTTAAAGCCTTCCTGAATTTCTAGCACTGTCACTTGCTCAGTTAATGATTTATTAAATACATCAGAGCAATTAGAAAACTGAGATTTAAAAACAGTGTTATTTATTACAGCTCAAGTAATTTAAATCACTCTCCTAAGAGATATATTTTGAGAAAAGTCATAGTGTTAGGCACATGACATGGTAAGGATAATGCTCAGTGTAAGCTGATAACTTCTAATGGGAAATTATATACAGAGCTTTTGAATTGCATTTCAAATCACTCATCTTTCCAGCATTTATTGTATGCAACAAATGCATAGAAAGTGGTTAGCTAAAACAGGTAGTTTGAAAATATTTTAACATTTTTATCTAAACAAATGTCAGAATTTTTTTTTGAAAATGAAAAATGCTAAGTATAATAAAAGTGTATATTTATGCTCTCGGCAGCCAAATGTGCTTTTTAATGGAATTTAAATAAATGGAATTTTTATGACAAAAAAAGCAACAGTAAAAGCAGTGATTATGTTTTTCATAGTTCATTTGCCGTCTTTGCCCTGCAGACCTTGTGTGGAGGAAAATGAGATCCCGAGTGAAGTCTACAATGTCATTGACTCTGAAGAAGGACTCAGAGACCCATTGGTGTTTAATGACCCTTACTGGCCTATGCAATAGGAACTGGTATGATCTTCAAAAATAGATGGTTCTTTGGCAATGTTAAGAAATACTATTTTCGTCATATTTTAATGCAGTAGACAGACACTTTTATGCACTGCCTGCTTTTATCTATTGGTTTTGCAGAGAGAGACTTAGCAAACTTTTGATGAAATATTACTGCCAGCTTATTAATGAGTACTAATCCTTTTAATTTGATTGCATCCTTAGGGTTTGATTTAGCTACAAAAGATACCAGTAAAAAAAAAAAAAAAAAGACATTTAAATTTGGTGTGTGTAAACAGACTCATCAGATAGAAATGTTGTTGCCATTCAGGCTTGAAGTTCTTGTTCTTACATAACCAGAATATATTCTATATTACATCAATAATGAGAGAACTCTTCTTTGTTTTTATGATTAAGTAGATGTTAGAACGTTGCATGACAAACTTTTTTTTTCATGATGCTTAGGGTGTTGGACATTTTAGGACCACATTGTCCTATCATTTATACACAATCGTGATAATAGAAAAAACTGAAAAAAAGCACACATATTTTTTGAAAGTAAATAAGTAAAAAAAAAAGTCAAAATACATACCACTGAAGATTTTAATAAGAAATATTTAGAATGTTAAGACGACTTGCTGAAAATATCAGAGAGGAATTGAAGACCTTCTTATATCCATAATTATCTCCTCATAGGTCTGTAAATTATGTGGTGTTGTAAAGGGTCTCATGCTGTAAGATGAGAAAAAGGTTAAGAGCATTTCATCATGTTAATGGACATAATGAGGTGAAATGGGCAACTATCATGATACCTCCTTTTTGTGTAGATCATTAGTAATTACCAAGCCAACTATCTGAAAAGAGGAGAAAACCCATGTTGGAAAAAGTCCAGTTCACTCCTCTGTAGCTTCAATTCATCTTTAAAAAGTGAAATGTAATTTAGAAAATTTTAATATATCTATATATAGATGTAGATATGATATATATATCATATATATTTATATATGACTACATTTGACATTTCAAACAAACAAAAATACTCAAGCGGAAAAAAATTGAGTTTTGCTTCATTGCCTGGAAGTGAGATAATCAGTAACAAGTGAGTGGACTAGAACTACTAGAGTCATGAAAGTTAAAGAAAAAAGAATGAAATTTTTAACAAAGGAGTGAGGGAAAGTAGCTAGATAAAAAGGAGGGCATGAAATGAGGAGAAATGTTTTTCAACTTTCTTTTTTTGGCTGGTTTTATGACCTGAAGAAGCAGCAAAAATTAAGATGAATACTGAAGATTACATATATTAATGCTTCATAATTAGTTACCTAGCAAGACATACTTTTATTATATCAATTATTAAATGCTAAGCTCTTCTATACTGAAGTCAAGAATTGCACAAGAACACAATAGGGAAAGGAAATGGAGGGCAAGTGATGTTGGAAAGGCAAGAAGAATTGAGTAACAGTCAATAAAATGACAGGGATTAGCAATGGAGAAAAATTTTAGAAGACTATTAAGCAATAAGCCCTCTTAAAAGCAGAGAATAGAGATTGTGAAAAACAGAAGGTGGAAGTAGAAGGAAAGCTCTATAGGGTTTTCTAGGGCATGAGTTGATAGACTTTTTCTGCAAATAACCAGATAGTAAATATTTCAGGCTTTGTGGGCCATATAAATCTCTGTGGCACAATTTTGTTGTTGTTATTCCAGTCCTTTAAAAATGTAAAAACCTTAGCTTTGCGCCGTCCAAAACCAGGGTGTTGGCTGGATTTCACTTGCAGGCCATAATTTACTGACGCTGCAGAGAATAAGGGAAAAGGGGGAGTAAAAAGAAAAAAGCATAATAATAGTTCATATTTAGCTGTCTCTTAGCATCCAAATGTGGTGTTATACTATGCACTTATCAAATACTGTGGTCAGGCCTGATGCTGTATGTAAAATACAAATAAGAATTTCATGATATTCTTATTTTCCAAAGATTCACATTAGTGAGAGAGCCATGTAAATGTACTCAGTGCATATTATAAATGTATAACAAAGATGTGAATAAAAGAAAAACTAAGGGTGCCTGGGTGGCTCAGTGGGTTAAGCATCTGCCTTTGGCTCAGATCATAATCCCACGGTTCTGGGAGGAACACAATTTAGTCAATAACAGGGTAAATTTGGCGGTATGGTTAAGTTATTCAATCATTTGAGGGAATGACCAAGATCTGTCTGTGGAATGCTTAAATTGAGATGGAAAGAAAAGGCACTAAAATATTTTATAATTATAATGGGATCATTACCCATGTTTTAATAATGAATAAATTGAGACTCATAGGATTGATGATAATAGGTAGGCACTTAGAAATATGTAAGAAAATGAGTTATGTTATGAGCATTATGTTATAATTACAAATTTGTGTATATAATAAATGTTTAAAATATAATGTAACTATAACATGTTGCCCACAATTTAACTCATTATCATCCATATTTAATTGCCTACGTGTTATCTTCAAGCCTGTGAGTCTCAATATGAAATAAATATGTAATTATAACACTTTACATTATATATATGCAACTGTATATATATTTAGAGGTGCATTAGTAAATGTATAGATGGTTATTGATTGAGATTGCCTAGGAATATGTGTTTGGTGGAAAGGAAGGCGAAATGATAATATTTCAAGGTGAGAAAGAGTGCATTAATCTGAAGACATTGTGTATGTTAAGATGTGAGATGAGAGAGAGACGGGGACATGTGTTTGCAGAAATTCAGTAATGAAAGCTGAACGGGGGACTGGCATGGTGCATGAAGAGAAGGAGAGAATAGGTCAGATTTATTTACTCAAGAAATACTTATTAACTGCCTAGTAGAGGCTAGACAATGTGCTCGACCTTGGAGACTCAATAGTGAACAAGAAGATGTCTCTGTTTTCTTAGAGCTGACAATCCTAGCAAGAAATAATATAACCAAACAGATTTAATGGTATAATATAACTGTTATCACCATGTAGTTGATAGCAAATAATGGGAGCTCTAAACCTAGTGTTGGGTGTATGGGAAATTTTTTTCCAAAGGAACTGGCATTTAAATTGAGAACCAAGTTGAATATGACTTAACTTGACAAAGAAGTTGCCAGGATAGTAGGAGTGGCTGCTTTAGGCAGGGAGATACTAGCACAAAGCGCCAGAGAATTGTATGGCATTGAGGAAACAAAAGAGCTGTCAATATGACCAAAGTATAAGCTGCAAAAGGAAGAAGAGTTTGAAAAGTCGAAGAAGAAGGAATGCCTTGGTAGAGATGAGGAAAACCAAAGGAGTACGCTAATAGAATAATCTAGCATAAAGGAAAATATGTTTGACTCTGGAAAGTGCTTCTCAGAAAACAATAAAATATTATTGCACATCCTCTGAATCAGCAACAAAGATGCTGTTATTCTTAATGAGAATAATTCCAGAAGATTGTTGGAAATAGAAGCCACGCTGGAATGGATTTTAATGAGTGAGTGGATGTTGAAGAGGTGAAGACACTGAACGGAGACCTTTTGTAGAAGTCTATCTAATCCATTTATTATTGACTTATTAGAATATTAGTATAGCTTTGGGAGTTCAAGACACCTGAAAATTTGAGAATTGGTAATGATGTAGTATAAACAATGGGAACAAGAATACAATGGAATTATATCTTTAAGGTGCTAAAATAAAATTACTAACAGCCCAGAATTTTATTCCAAGGTGGTGGTGGGGATCCATTAAGAATGAAGGTGAAAGAATTTATTTCAAGCAAAAACTGAAAGCCTTCATCATCAGCAGATTCTACTATAGGAAATACTGAAGGAGGCCCTCTGGGCAAAAAGAAAATAATCCCAAATGAAAATTTATAAAAGTTATCTGAAGCACAGAATGAGACTATTTTTCTCTCAAGTGGATTTAATTTTGCTTTTGTCAGACAGAGGAATTAGCAACATGGAATCACTTAATCACTTAACCCAAGCCCCTGTGTCAAGATGATTTAAAGTTGGGAATCCAAGGAAAAAAAAAGAAAAGAAAAGAAAAGAGAAAAAAAAGAAGAAAAAAAAAGAGAAAAGAAAGGAAAGGAAAAGGGAAATGGAAAGAAAAGAAAAAGAAAAAAACAGAAAGAAAAGAAAAAAGAAAGGAAAAAGAAAAGAGAAAGTTGAGTATCAGTCACTGAGAGAGCTATTTGTAGTTCACCCTGACTCTTAACATGAACTGCCCATCTACTTAGACTTTGAGCCAAATTTTTGCGAACTGCAACTGTCCTTAGGAGAAAGGTGGCTTTAATTACCGAACTTACCTGTCTAGGTTTCAGCTTCTCCTACATCTTGGCCTTGAATCCCTTGTTGGATTTTTGATACAGTAAAATATTTTAATGTCTAGTTTTTCTTATATTTATTCAGTTTTCCCGTGTCTTTAGTAGGAGTATTAGAAGGAATTGTTTAATTAATTATTACCATAAATAGATGTTTTAAGTTTATTCTATATAAATAAACCAAATTTCAAAGATATAAATTGCTTTAACACCATCACATGAAAGAAGTGATATCATCACACTAAGGTTGGGAATGCTGTACTTCTGCCAGAACTGTACAAATATATACCCTGAACAGGGAGCCATTTATTTTCAAAGGTGAAGCAAAATGCTGTCTTGCCTAATGGTCAGAGTTTCTTTCTATTGGATTTTCAACTTCTAAATAAGTTATTATTAAGATAACAGAAAAAGAACACATATTGAAGAGAGGATACACATGAACAGTCATGAAACATCAACATTTTTATCAGCTCCATAAGGTAAACTACCACTATAATGGAAATATTTGTATCGATATTTTTCTGATTAAAAAAGTAAATATTTAGATAGTAAAAATACAAAGAGTAAAACAATTTCCTGTAATCTTAACATTAATATATAATCACAATATACATTTCGTTACATATTATTTTAGATATTGTTTTATGCCTGCATTATATACTATATCCATAATATATCTACTTAAACATCCTTAAAATTTCCAAATAAATATGTAACCATTCTATAAAGACTCTTACATACTTAATTTTTTTCCTTAATATAGCTTGACTGTTTTTTTTTTTTGTCTCAGTTAATATGGATCTAACATGTCTCTTTTAACAACTGCTTGGTATTCCTTATTCAAACAATTATTTTTGATGATCTTCAAGTAATTTTTATTTTACTATTTTATAAGCATTACTCTGATGTGGAGGATGGATTGTCCTGGTATAGTTAGTGGACTTTGTGGAGTGTAGTGTCACATAGAGAATAGTCCAGTCGGTGAGATCCATCAACAGACGACTCAAGGATCCAGTGATACAGCCTTTACTCTGAAATTTTGGAAGACTCTATGACCCATAAAAAGCCAGGGGTAGAAAACTGGGGCTCACTGTCCTGTGGCCTCTAGCTGGGTTCCCAAAGTTCTTTGATTTGTTTTTTGCCAGCATATTCTCTTCTCTAATTCCTGCTGTTGGGGATTGTCCAAAATTAGTTCAAAGTGCAGTTGCCAGTAGGGAGGAAAGAGGGAAATAATGATGGTTAGTGTGTTAGAGAAATCATCATTCCACTTAGTCCTTTTTTTTCCCTTCCTTTTGGATATATTGAGATGGTCTAAAGTTATCTGAAATGTTGTAAACCACTCTCTCCCCTTCTACTCACCTTTGTTGAAGGTGCCTTTGTTGAAAAACACCATGGTAAAAGGCAAACTTCACTTAGTACACACTGTCCACCAGATGTAGTAAAAAAATAAAATAAATAAAATAATAAGCAGTAACCAGGGCTTCTGGGAGGTGGACTTATTCTAAGGACTGTCTTTGCTTTATGTCCTTCTGTGAAGAACTTGGGGATTTCCTGAGTCCTATTGGACTTAACCACTCAGTTTATAGGCTAAGCTCTTCTCTTTTGCTAATGTTGAATAACAACTAATCAACACCAATCAGTCTTTCCTTTAATCTAGGTCATTCCCCTTCCCAACTTCTAGAAAAATATTAATGTTTCTCGACAATTGATGACTTCTGCATTTCAGCAATGTACTTTTTTTTTTAATTGCTTTTCTATTTTTTTCCATGTCTCTGAGATTTTATATGGAATGTGTAGACTGAAATCATTATTAGTATGGGACATTATTCCTTTAAGGTTTAATGGCGAGAAAGAAGATAAAAATATCTAATGTCCTTATTAGGAATGGACTGGCTTGATAGGATTTTATCAGTGGAGGCCTCTGACTTCTGTTCATGCCAAAGGAATGTGAGACTACTGGATTGGTATAAGGAGTGAGATACTAGCCAGGGAGGCAAATGTGCACACACACAAAAAAGATAGTCTATATATATATAGTCTATATATTGCATACAGTTTTTGTATAACATATTTAGAAGTTGAATTAGCCTATGGATAAAATTGTGATGTTATAAGGTCTTTTTTCTTTTACATATTAAAGATTTATTGATAGATTCAAAAGAAGTTTATCTTTGTCATCCAAGAAGAAGCAAATAATGTTACAATTAATTTAAGAGCTGACTTTCTAAACTGGTTACCTTATAGTTCCTCACCTATGTGTGGGTACAGTTGAGTTGCTACTGGCTGGCAGCCACTCCTGAAGGAGACAAGAAGGGAGTTATGCTTGCAGCCAAATGAATTTGTCCTGTGTGTCCTATCCAGCCAAGTGCTATGTGGTGCCAACTTCTAGTCCTCGGTTTGATGTCATCTTATGAGCTTCTCCACGCAGGTATTTTAATTTCTTCCTATGATCTTATGCAACTTCTCCACAGATCTTTATGTGGACATTTGTGTATATATAATAATTCTTTTCTATGCCCAAACAGATCTTGGAATAATTTATTTAAAAAAACTATCTGGGGTCATTAATTAAGTTATTTTTGAAGTCAGTAATTTTTCTAGCTTAGTAGAGTCTGTGCTACACTACTTAGATCACCTTTCCTGGGTTGTTACACCCATAACCCAGCCACTGGCAGTGTTGGCCACAAATTTATCATAGTTCCAACCTCACTCTCCTAGCCTCCTATGTCCATACCTCTTGCACCCTGAGAATTGCCCTTGGCTGATGGGACCAGTCTAGCCAGAGAAGTTGTGACACTTTCCCTCCCACCCTTGCCCTTTCATGGATAGCAGGTAGACTATGTCTGACTGGCACAGGGTGCAAAAGAGGGGCTTTCCTGCCTCAAGAGGGAACAATACTGTGGTGAGATTTATATTCTATATCTCTTGTATTCTCCATGGATCAGGCCTTGACTAGACTTTCCTGAGACTGCATTTTCGACCAGGTCTTCTTCATGCTGCATCACTTCTACTCTTTTAGGTATTCTTGAAGATATCTTTTAGGTATTCTTGAAGATATCAACAAAACATCTGAAACCCCGGATTGGGCTCTGTTTCTAGGGAAACTGAATTAAGATGTACTAAACGTGGTCTTTGGGAACAGACTCCAAAGAATGGAATCCTGGAATTAAAAACTCGAGGGCCAATTTTCAATAAATACCTTATCACTGGTGTAAGTGGAGTTTGCATGGTTTTGGCATGCAGCCACAGTGTAATTGCTAATGCCATCACTGAAGCAAACTGGGATAAGATACAGGCAGAAGGAGATACACTGGCTTGTGCAATATTTCTGGCCTTTGAAAGGTATAAGAGAAATAAAAATTATAAAGACTATGGAATTGAGAAGCTATTTTTGAATGTCATTGGTACTTTGAAGAGATGAAATAACAAGCCCAGGGCAATCAATCATCAATTTAAAGCCGAGTATCAGAGTTAGAGGGCCTTTTAGGCAGCTTTTAAAGAGACTTTCAGATCTTGTAGCTGGAGAACAGGCAGAACTTAAGATGTATAATTAAGACTTAATTATAAAAGTCACAGGCCTCAAGAGAAAGCTTAATTCTTAGCCTAGAAAAGTCTTATATGCTAAAGCCAGAGCCTGAAAGGTAAAGAAAGTGACACAGAAATTTGGTATAGTGTTATCTGGGTATATATACTTTTAGATCTTATACTGCCTGATTATCCTAAATCTTAGACTTGTACAGGTGGTCCAATCCCCTTCATTGAAAGAGCCTTTCCTGCTTCTTGGTTGAAGACTGTGCAGAATCCTCAAATGAGGCAGATGACCTACAAAATAATTCTAACCCCTTTTGAATCTCCCCCCTTCTCCCCTCTTGGTCACATAATGAACAACTAAGATCATATATCAGCATAATCCAACTGGTAAAGTACTGAGCCTGCCAAGGAAGGGATAGATTATGTGCCAACAGAGTTGCAGGAATAACTAACAACTATAATAGTTACTAGAAAAGTATTCCTGAGAGTTAGTGGTACCATTATTTCTTCTTTAATTCAACAGTCTAACCTATGCAAAAACAGGATGTATTTGTGAAAGATGACAGTGGGTTCACCACAAACTTAACCAAATGTCAATCCCAATTATAGCAGGTCTGTCAAATATGATATCTTCAGTTGAACAGATGAACATAGCTTTAGTTATATGGTATGTGGCTGCTGAGATTTGGAATATATTCTTTTCCATATGTATAAAAAATAGGATTATAGTCCTTTTATGAAACAGGTACCAGCATTGTTTTAGAAGTTCATAGTAACTATACTTTGAAGGCTGAGATGGGTTGTAGGTAAAATATTATAATGGAATTTGGCTCTGAAGATGATAGATAGATATAGATAGATAGAGAGAAATAAATAGATAGCATTATTCTATAATTTAACTGTATATTCAATCTATTAAAAATATATTTTATATTTCTAAACAGTTAATATTCACGTGGGACAGATAACTACATACACTTGTAGTCTCTCCTTGGAACTATGTTAAATCTCTTATTGTCACATAATATATTTCAATGGGGGTATGGACCATCTGGATATTCTGCAGAGTATCATATTGGTCCACAATATTATTGAACAAAAAGTGGAGATAATTATGGTTTCCTTGGTAAAGTGTGAGCATTCCAGAGAGTGGAAGATAAACCTCACAAATACTTAGGGACCTTTATTAATGTTATGATTTGGGATTGTAGGGGTTCAGTGGCCTAGGGCATGTAACTATAGCTCCTTCATCGTAACACAGGGTGGGAGAGAGAGACTCCACAAATATTCAAAGCTGACTCAATGATGCAGTTTTTTTTATAGGGAGTGTCTTGTGGTCCAGGTGGTTATAAGACAGTCCCTCCAAAGTAAAGGACAAGCTAGATAACTTCAGGTTTTGGTGGTAGAATATTCTGTAGCTGGGAATACTGCTATGATCCATTTATCACATGAATCTAAAAGCTTCTAAATTTAGGGGTGCCTGGGTGACTCAGTTAAGTGTCCGACTTGACCTGAGCTCAGGTCTTGATCTTAGAGTCATGAGTTCAAGTCCTGTGTTGGGCTCCACATGGGGTATGGGGCCTACTTAAAAAGTAATAATAGTAATAATATACGATTATATGATATAATTATATATAATTAATATATGTTAATATTAATATATATTATATAATTAATTTATTACTATTATAATAATAAAATAAAAGCTGCTAGATTTGAAAGAGATGTAGAGCAAGAAATGATTATGCAGATGGTCCATCTGTGGTTTGGGTAGCCTACTACTAAGCCATATGGCCAGGTAGACCTCACATATACCTCATAAATACCTGACACATACTTCATAAATACCTAAAGGTATTTATGGTAGAAAACCATGCTATATGGAAATTCTTTTAAGCCACAGTGGAAGAGTTGCAACATAGACCATTAAAGTTTTAGGGCAAGGATATGCAATATGTAGCAGAAAACAGTTTACAGACAGACCTTGGCATGCTAATGGGCCCAGATAGAGCTGAAGCATTTGACTATGGGTTATCAAATGATCATGCAGCTAGAATGTCTCATCGTTGGCTGGATAATTTCAGGCTACCAAGTCATAAGATTTGATAGGGTAGGCTCAGCATCAATACAGTTGTATTATAAGGTGTAAGTGATACATCCAACATATGTAAGCTGAGGCAGATCCAGAGGGCTCATGAAAGATGCACAGACAAGGTAGCTAGAACTTTCTTCACCTAACACTGTTGCACCAGCAACCTCTTTTCAGCTCATACCAATGGTTTTATGATGGACACTGTGATGAACTTCTCAGCTTCCTCTTTGAGGGAGTGCTCGATGTTCCATCTGCCAGGGGTATTGTGAAGATACTCTACAGTTTCAGGGAATGCCTCAGTCACAGAGAGCTGCCTCACTCATGGTCACACCCCTTACCAATCAATGCAGGTATAAAGTCCTGGTTAATTTGATCCATCTTAGGCTAACTCTGAAGGAACATTTAACTAACTATCAGAAATATTTATCTAGAGATCTCCATGGGGTTGAGAAGGCTGCCTTAGAGCTTGACTTCTCAATCCTGCGTCTTTTCCTTTCCACTAGTGTTGATCCCAGGGGGACTTCTTATTAAACATCCTGTTCTAAACTCCATAACTGAGCCTACTCTTAACACAACCACAACAGGCCTCATTGGGGTTTTCTGTGACTAGGTGGCAGAGGGAGATAGAAAACCGAGAGTGGAGCTTGGTTTACATATGAATTGGCATTTTTAATGCAACCCTAAAATGAATAGTTGATGCATTATACTTCCACTCAAGTTTAGCTTTGAAAAATGATGATAAAGGAAGGAAAGCCTACCAGTTTGCAGAGCTTTGGGCAGAGTTCCTGCTTATTGTGTAAAGAGAGATATAGTTTGAGGTAGAAATACTAATGGATTCATAAATAGTGATAGATAATTTATATGGTCAGTCAAGGGACCTGGAAGGAGCAATATTGTGAGATCAAGGTTAAAGATTTCTAGGAAGAAACATATATAGATGGATCTGCGGGAGTAGAAAGGATGCATGAAGCTCTTTGCATTGCACACTAGAAAAGACCCTTTATAAAAAGCACTAAATAAACAGACAGGATGGCTTGGCCAGCTATTTTCAGTCAGCCTCTCTCCTTGACCATGACAATGATGGTCATGTGATAGGAATGTGAATGGAAGGGCAATGCGCAGAAATGGAATCTATATGCACAAAAATATGTGCTCTATATTACCAAGACCTATCTAACCAATTGCTGGTCCTGAATGCCAGATCTATCAGCAACAGAGATTAATGCTGAGTGTTCTCTATAATACCATTCCGGAAGGAGACCAGTCAGCCACTTAGTGCCCATTTGATTTAATAGGACTCTTTTTATCTTGAAAAAGACAGAATTTATCCTGAGTAGGATTGACACTCATGGATTCAACTTTCCTCCCTACGGGACTTTGTATTCTAAAAACTCATGGAGTATTTGATTCACAGGCATGAATTCACTGGGTAACATCTCAGACTAAGAGACACGTGTGTGTGTGTGTGTGTGTGTGTGTGTGTGTGTGTGTGTAAAGAAGGTAGGGAAATAGGCATATGACCATGGGAACCATTGGTCTCATCACCTGCTGTACCCTCCAGAAACTTGTCCTGTTAGAGTAGTTGGATAACCTTGAAGATGCAGGTGAGCTACCAATTTGGAAATAACACTTTATAAGGGTGGGACACTATTTTTCAGAATGTGGTATACTCTTAAACTAACATCCGTTATGTACTGCTACATCAGAAACAGACAGAATTCATGTTGCCATAGACCGAATTGTACCCTTCCCTGCCACACACAAAATTCAAATATTGAAACCCTAAACACTAATGTGACTATTTTGGAGATAGAGCCTTTAAATAAATAATTAAGGTGAAAGGAGGTCATAAGGGTGGTAACCTAATCCAATAGGACTGTTGTCCTTATAAGAAGAGGAAGAAATTCCAGGAATGCATGCATACCGAGAAAAAGTTATGCGAGGACAGTGAGAAAATGGCCATCTGCCACCCTAAGAGACAGGTCTCAGGAGAAACCGACCTGCTAGCACCTCGATCTTGGACTTCCAGACTCCAGAACGATGAGGAAATAAATTTCTGTTGTTTAAGCCACCCAGGGTGTTGTATTTTGTTGTGGCAGCCCCAGCAAACTACACATGGCTTTAGGAACTAAAGAGTGAAAGGAATGGCCCTACTTATCATTCCTGTGTACCTGCTTGGAGAATTTGTGCTTCCTGACCCTGAAAGCTTATGCTCTGTGAGTATAGAGGTCCTGAGTCTCTAGAGGGGTCCTTTCTACCTGTAAACACAGTGAATGTAAAGGTGCAACTGCGACCTGGTCATTTGGGCAGCTAGTGCCAATAGAGGAGCAAACACAAAGCAAGAGTAATGGGCCCTTATCTTCTTTGGGAGTCAGACTGCTGAGAGCAGAAAATAACATGTTTGGGGGCATTCAAGTGATTCACTGGGGTGAGTGAGGAAAGTGTCTCAGTGTAACTGTGAATGGGCAAGTACAGCAACCATGGCATTCCTACTAAGAGCATCCTAAAAGGGGCTTACTGCTCAGGGATGAGGCTGTGTGTTACTCTGCTATGTAAGCTACTGAGGCCAGCGTAAGTGCTAAGAGAGACAGAGAGGAATATAGAATGGGTGATAAAGCAAGGAGATAAGTGTCAATTTTTGCCATAAGACCAACTGCAGCAGCTAAAAAATCTCAAGAATTGTGACCACAGAATCCTTGAGAATCTGTGACTGGTTGGAGTAAATTTGTTGTAGGAAACAAATGCATTCGAGTGCATACCGCAGATGCTCAGTTCAAATTCCCTCTACTCTCCTCCTTTATTTTCCCTCATCTGCTGGGAGTAGTGGCTACTCACAGCTCACAGCTGCCCTCTTCTCTGGAAATTTTCCCTCAGCTGAGGTTGTCACTTCACCCAGGAGGTTATGTGTCTCCTACTACTGAGTAGCAGGCACAGAGAATGACCAAAAAATAAGGGGTACAATAGACTGACCTCTTGCCTCAAGGATTGGTATCTTGGTGGTACAATTTACGCTTTAGATTCTCATCCCACCCATGTTGGACAGCAGGTGTAGCCATTACAGACCACATCTTTGTTAAGTTTCCCCCTACTCCACCCCCCCTGTTTTTCCAGCTCCTATGTAGGCGCTGCATGCAAAGTCCACACCCTTAGTAACCTTGTGCATTCAATTTGCTCTCTTAGGCTCTGCTTCCAGGGAACTGGACCTAAGCAGTTAGTAATAAAGTAAATTCAAGAAGGCATGTCAGTAATCTCAGGTTGGTAGAGCAGTTTCTCTGAGCCCAGCACTCTGCTATCACTGCATGGGTGTACAATGACATGAGGCATAGCCACTGCTTTCACTGAACTCACCATATAGTTTGGAAGTAAAAGCATAGATATGTGCATAACTTACACTTGCAGTTCAGTATTAGATGGGACCAAATTGAGAAAAAGATAAAACTGGAGCTCAGAAAAAAGGAGTGTCGTTCTCAGAGAGCTATGTACTTGAAAATAACTAAAAAATTCTTGTTATTTAAAAGAATTTTCACTAACATAACTTGAGAATTTGTGTAAGCTTGACAAATACATGGTAAAGTGGATAAAGTCAGTGAGATGTTAATTTACTGCATGATAAGGGTTGAAATAAAGCATATAAATTTCCAAAATATTAGCATCTGAATCAGTGCTCCTCATGCTGTAATGTATTCATTCAGAAATGAGCTAAAGCTCAAAGCATAGTGCTCTGACGCTGCTGTACTCTGAGGACAGAGCACAGTGCGTCTTTTCCCCGGAAACTGCCAGATAGCAGCCATAGGGGGCAATACAAGCTCAGCAGTACTATTCTCAGCTCTCTGCCTGCACCAGCTGAAACTGTCCTTTCAAGGGACTGCTGTTTTATTATTCTTGCTTAAAACCGGCTGAATTTTTACAGTTTCACAGTGTCTTAAGGTGCATAATTACTTTAGTTTTGGGGGAAGCCATATGTAGAAATGGAGGTGTTGAGTGTAAAAGAAAAAAAATATGTATATAAAAATACAAAGAGTAAATGGGGGTCGAGTTTGAGTTTTAAGGTGACACAGAAGTAGGACACAAGTTTGTAGTTAATCCAGTGGGAATCTAATCTGTTCCACGAATTTTTGTTTGTCAAATTCCTGTTTTCTGAAAAGATCAGTCTGTGGAAAAGCAAATAAGTTTTGTTACATTTCTTAGTGAATTTGGTGTCTGAATATTGGAAATGAAGAGACAATTGTTGGACAAATATAATAGTTTTCACAAATCATTTTAAGGGGCATATGCATTTCATGTGTTTCTGTGTTCTTACTTTACATTTCTAGTGTACCAACGTATGAGTATGGATACATATTGATGAGTATGATTTTCCTGCCCATCTTTATAAAAATATCTTTCCTAGTTGAACTGTTAATGAAATGATGAGAAAATCTGAGGTGAACATTAGCAGTCTATTTTCATTTTGTTTCATCAAAAATAATCTATTTTACAATTACTATTTACTTGCAATAACCTGCAGCAAAAAATGATTTAATGTTCAATATGTGCATTAAAATGCACTTGCTTTTTTTAATATGTAAAAGCTGATGGAAATTTCATTTAAGCACAATTCCTGTATCAGAGATTTAAGCAAAATGAAAAGAAGTTAGGGTACCATTTAAACATGGCTATAAAAATAATTTCTTTCAGTGGCTGGAGGGAAGGAAGGATTGGTCAAAGTAATTTTTATCTTCGATGGGATTCCCCACTAGCCTGCTTTCTTACTTGGCTTAATGCATGCCATAATAATCATGCTATTTCTTCCTAGCATTTTTCTAGCTCACAGTAATAAGAATAATTGCATGGTGTTTATATTCTAAAGTGCTTTTTCTCACTAAGCTCTGAAGTCCTTTCTGAGTATTAATTCTCACAAGATTTCTGTGTGGCACAGGGATGTGTATTATTATCTTGTTTTTCCCCTTTTAACAACAAGGATAGTAAGACACATATGCAGTAAATGATATGTAAGACAGAGTCAGAATGCTAGAAACATCCTTCCAGTTCAAAAGCCAGGCCATGCTTTCTAGGAATTGCTAACAAACTTAATGATTCAATCCTGACAATTAGTAGCTAACTTTTAAGTCCCAGTTTTCACTCATAGAACAATAACATTGATAGGAATGAAAAATTTAATAACTTGGAGTAAGTTAATTCCATTGCATCCTAGTTAATATAGGGATTATAAAAAGCAAGTTGGTAAATAACTGCAATAACAGCAAGGTTATTGACAATGATTCAAAGTATAACTGTCTAATGACATGTAAAATTCACAATCAAAAGCAAAAACATTTTAAATAATGGCTAGCCTAGAGGCTATAGGGGGGAAAAAGAGCTAAGTATACAGTTTGAGTATAGTATCAAAGCTGTTCAAACTTATTGGGTAGAGTTCGAAATGTTTAGATAGGCCTGGAGCACAACATTACTCAATATATGTTATTTAGCACATATGTGAATAATATCTGTTGAGAATTCCTACCCAAATTATTTTAATCTTTTTTAAGGTATAAGAATAGTATGGAAATTTCATATATTTAAGTTTACTAACTTTTAGAGATACTTAAAAGATATATATTCTTCTACTTACAAATGAAGTTATCCGAAGTTTGCAATTTGCTTCAAAATAAATCTGGAGGGTAAGATGAGTATATGAAACCAAAATTGCCCATCAATTGATTATTGTTGAAGATATAGGATGGCTACATGGGAATTGAGTATATTCTTCACTTTTGTTTATGTTTACAAGTTTTTATAATAAAAATATTTTAAATGTAAAAAAATCATACCCATATATATTAGATAAGAGATTATTACTAATCGGTTGTAAGAAAATGCATCTCACCTTTCTGGAACTTAGCTATATGGGAACCTCACGTGTCAAGAACATAGATCAAGAAATAAAGCATATCACACAAAAAGGGGAGTCTTCAGAAATCAGTATGAGTATTATTTGAAGCATTCAAATGAAAGATGCTGCTTAACTAGATTAAGAAAATTAATAGTTTGAGCACTGACAGACTCAGGGTCAAAATATTTATGCTAGAATTCACTAGTTTGGTAATATATATCAATTCTATTAGTCTTCATCTCCTTGTATATAAAATGGATATGATAATATCTACCTTAAAGGATTTTAAGAAGTTTTCATGTAATTAAAATTTTGCTTGGTACTGGGTATTATATAAATGGTAGCTAGTAATTTTAAGCTTGATTATCTCATTTTTGAGACCACATAAAATTAAAGTCAGAAATGGCTACATGATTTGCAATGAAGAATGATACCCTTTCAGAACACCTGGTAGGAAAATATTTTCAGAAAAAATCCATAAGGGGAAAAAAAGCTACTTTATAAAGGCAAAATTTAGAGTCCCTTTTAGTAGAGGGACCAAAGCCCTGCATTCCTTGCTAAAGCCTGTGTATACCTTTGTACTACAACATAGGGTAATATGTAATATAGTGATCATAGAGAATTATTAAGGGAAGTTAACACAGAAACCTAAAATCTCAGAGTCTTAACACAACAAAATTTGTTCCCCACTTATATCACAGTCCAACTAAGTCAGGAGTTCCTCCTGGATAGCTCTTTACCCAAACACCTTTCTCTTGACTCCATCACATTGTGGGGTCTTCTTGGAATTCTGTGGTGGATTCACTTCTTTTGTTCAGTCAATAGGTAAAGGAAAAGAAGTCCTGTAGAGGGTTGTATGAGATATTTTAGGGGTCTTGCCTGGAGGTGAAATTAATCTTTTCAACCCATAGTCCATTGTCCATGCTCCCAGCTATAAGGTATCCGGGAGACGTAGTCTTCCTGTATATCCACAATGTGGGAATGATAGACCATTGTCTCTGCTACAATAGACAATGAAGGAAGTGTTTCATCAATTCTAGGAGATTTTATACAAAAAATAGAGTGAATTGTGTATCTGTATGTAACCTCTGTTTGACTATAAGCTCTCTGAGACTGGATATATGACTTGGTCAATTATCTGACTTATAGCTAGTGCTCAGTAAATATTATCTGTTAAATAGTAGTTTCATTATGTAAATTAGTCCAGAAAGCCTGATTTTATAAAGATTCCATATAACTTTATATTTATGGCATTGCAGTTTGTAAATAAGACTGTCTGTTAACTACTGAAGAGAAAGTAGGTTGTAACAGAAACAATTCAGTGTAGTCTTGAATACCTTTACACATTAGTCGCATAACAGAATCAATATAGCTTACTGTATTTGAAATATTAGAAACTTTTTGGATACTTTACTGGGTCACATAAATTATGGACTTATTCCTTGGGCTTAAATTTTCTTAATAGAAGTAAATATGAGGGGCGCCTGGGTGGCTCAGTGGGTTAAAGCCTCTGCCTTGGCTCAGGTCATGATCTCAGGGTCCTGGGATTGAGACCCGCATCGGGGTCTCTGCTCAGCAGGGAGCCTGCTTCTCCCTCTCTCTCTGCCTACCTCTCTGTCTACTTGTGATCTCTCTCTCTCTGTCAAATAAATAAATAAAAATCTTAAAAAATATATGAATTATATACAAGTTCTAAAAAAGGAATATAAGAGTATTTGTTAGTTTATTGCTTGCCTCTAAAAAGTATCTGAAAGAGATTTCATTTTTCTAAGTACTCTTTTCCCTTCTAAATCTGGAATTTTAGGATTAAGAGAAGAAGCTCCACTCTCCTAATTTTCTACTGATAATCAAGAGAGAAATGAGGAGAATTTGATTCATTTACAAAAAAAGTAAATATTTTAAAATTCAGTAGTGCATGATGTGTAGCAAACAAGGAATATTGCAGAAAGTAGGTATGCTAGCTTGACGACCAGGTAGCAGAAGCACCCAAGACACAATGACGGAGACTCAGCAACAGTTTATTATTTGAAGTTTAGACTTCGGGCAATACCATAAGGACAGAGTACTGTTAGTGCCGAAGGCATTTATGGGTCTCAGACTTGGGGATGGATCAGACCACTGACAAAGAGTTATAGACACTAACATAATTTTGAAAAAAAGATATTAGAGTGAAAGAAATGAGTAAATGTTTTTCTAAGTAACAGTGACAACAATAAAACAATAATAAAACCATTAAAATGTAAGAGCTACCCTGGAATGTATTGTAGGTGTTGCTCTAGATATTTTCTCCATCTTTATCACCGATTCTGGTGAATCTTATTTCAGATCAATACTCTGATCACCTGTCTAAACAGAATTTCTAAAAAAAGAAAAATTATGTACAAAAACTATTGCTAAAAGTAGTTTTCCACTTATTTGAAATATAATGGTCCCTGAACCTTAGTGAAATTTGGAAACTGGTAGAAGGGGTTGAGAAAATAGAGATTTTTTAAAGCATGGCTAAAAGTAGGTGATTTTTTTCCCCCAAATACTTTTATTTTATTTTTTCAGTGTTACAAGATTCATTGTTCATGTACCACACCCAGTGTTCCATGCAATACGTGCCCTCCTCAATACCCACCACCAGGCTCGCCCAACCCCCCTCCCCCACCCCTCCAAAACCCTCAGTCTGTTGCGCAGAGTTCACAGTCTCTCATGGAGAAGACTTTAGATTCAGTACCATTTTCTTGAAAACCCAAAACCATATCTGTCAGAGTCCTGGCATAAAGCATCTGAGAAAGTTATTGCCAAAAGATATTTGCCCATCTCAAAACAAACAAAAAAGAAAACAATGGTCTTGGTAACTGAGATTATGTTGGATGTGTGAGATTGGTTATATATTGTCAATAGCAATGGAAATCAATGGAAATTCTAAAATTTATGAAATAAAATACATTGTTGACTTGGTGTTATTTCTAATTGAAATTATTGGTTGAGCTTAATGGCAGTAGGCTTCTTTAAAGTAACTAAATTGACAACCAAAAGTGAAAGTCTGTTTTTAAGTTCTTTTCATGTCTTTCACCACCTAAAACATATCTATGCATAATGAACTTTAAAATGCATGCTTTTTTATATCCTCTCCCACAGTTATCATTTACAGATTTTTAACTCCAGAAAGGAAATCTGAGAAATAATTTCTAAATAGTGTTCGCTCTGGTCATGTGCACACACACACACACGTTAAATGTGCATCGGGAAACTGTGTAAGGGTTCTGTCTTAACAGTTATATAGACCAAGTTCTTTAATATCAAAGATTAGTCATTTTTTAAAAATTTATTGAAATCAACCAATATCTTAAAGTTGTCCTTTAACGAGCTGACACAATCTAAAATGCCTTCGTTTTCAGCCTATGTGGAGTTAAGTGTAAACCTTTGTATTGCTTTCTGCTTTCTTTCATGAATAGATTTTAGTTGTACTAAGGTAATGGTGCAAATTTACAGTATCCATAAAAGCACCGTTATTGTATTGTTTTGCCTAATGCATTAGGAAGAGAAGATCACTTGGCAGACACCACATATCTACAGATGAACAAAATGCACTAAAATCAAAATTGCATTACTTTTGTCAATAATTTGTGTTATAATTTTTATGGCAAATATTAATGGAAAGGATCTCTTAAATAAAAATGAGTCTGACGTTTTCCTTTTGTTGTTGCTGCCCTGATTGTATTTACATCCAGTCATTTATTGCCCATTAAAGAAGTAATGCTATGTTAATGTAAGGGGAAAAAAATCAATGCTACTGAGATCAGTAGCTGTGGGGAAACAGTGCAGCAGCTGGTTTGCAAACAGCGAGGCCATATAGATCAATGAAATTACAAGCTAAATCTGCTGATGCTCACAAACTGCTCCAGTGGTGTGCTGTCTAACCTTTTTCAAGTTCAAGAGCTCTAGAAAGCCAGTGATAACTAAATGGAAAGCAGGGCAAAGGCAACCAGGGAATGGCGACAATGCATCTGGAGTATTTTACCATGATATGTGATGTTCTACTTTTGTAGATGTCAGGATTCCACGTATATTTAACCTATAGAAAAGCCCTATAATCTGTAAGTGAGCCACGCAGAGAGTCTTCTCACTCCAGAAAATACCTTAAGAGAATTCCTTGACCTGGAACTCCAGAAGGCTATATGATACTTCATAAATCTTCTGTTAAGCTAAATTCCAGAGCATATTAATCAGTAAGCTAATGTTGGGATTATAGAATATATGATATGTTGGGTTTGGTGACTTATTGTGGTCTTTATAATTTTTTTTTATTATAAAGATATTATTATACACATTGAGCCACAGTTTCTTGATGATCAGACACATATACATTTAATATTTGAAAAAGACAACAACCTTTCCATTTCAATAAAGTAATTTTTAAGTTCAATATAAATGGCATTAGTAAGTATTTTTTTGTGAGTGTTGAATTTTCCATTTTTCTTTTAGCTAAGTCTTCCATGAGGTACTCAATTGTATTTTAACTGCATTTCCTAAGACACAAAAACTTCAACATAAAGAGTATTAATTGACACAATAAGAGGGAAGTCAGTATATAAAAGAGAATCATCACTTGTTGATAGATATAAAAAGTAGGCTAACTCTGCTTAAAACTGGAAGAGATCTTTGACATTGGCACATATAACATCATTTTGCTATCACTTCAAAAGGATATCACTTCAAAAGGATTTCCACCAAAACACACAGCTATTAAATAGTAACATTGGAACTGAGATCCCAGCACTTCTAGACCGAGGGCAGTGCTGTTCCCACCACATAATGCTACCATTAGCACTGATTTGGGTGGGAAAAAGGAAAAGAATGTAGAAGGCAGAGGAAAGTAGAACGAAGATTTATGTGAGATGCTTTTATTCAAATGTAAGACATAATAGGAACACTAAAATCATGGAATAAAATTAATCACAAAATACTATTCCTACTAAACTCTTCTTAATTAAGTTGTTGACAAGAAGAGAAAAATGTGTCTTCCCTTTTCCTCTCTCCCTCCCTTCTTAAATCAAAGAAAATGCAAAACAAAAATGGTGGTTACGGGACCAGCCAAACTCTACCTTGTCAGCAAGACTGACTGCACTTCATTTGTTCCTCATATATGCACTGCATAAAATGTCCTGAGAAACATAAGATATGCTTTCTTTAAACCCTAGTTCAGTAATTATATTGATTTAAGTCATTCTGTCTCGATCCTCTAAGACAGTGACACAGTGTGACATGACTTTTATAGGACTAGCTCACTATGTAATAGCAGAAATATCAACCAAATACCATCAACTGGCAACTCTCATAGTTTAGTCCCCTTATTTAAATCTACCTTGATTTTTATATTTAAAATCAGTTGTTGTTGCTTTTTGGGTGGTTTGTTAAAAATTAACAAAATTTTTAGTGGATGAGATAAACAAGAGTTATTTTCTTCTCTATGTAAAGAATAATCATACTTGAGGTAAATTGTCGCATTTTGGGAGGTAGACACTTAAAAAATGTCAACAATAATCAGAGAGTAGATACTACTTTCTAGGTAATTCTAGAATAAGCTAACCAAGAGTAATACCTATATCTTATGTACTAATGTTTTAGGTACTATAAATCCTGCTAACAACACCAAGAGGTACGATTTTATATTTTATTTGAAAATATCTTATCCTAATGTTTTTAATTCTTCAAACTATGCTTATTTCTTTATTTTACCATCCTCATGAAAACTGTGAGGCAGGGAGATTGTATATAATTATTTCTATTACCTCCAGTTCAGAGAGGCTAATTGAACCAATCAGAGTTGAGAACTCAACTCCTTGGGAACAGACTTCATTATTTCATTACTGTCTCTCTTTGATGCTTTGAGTTAGGATATATGAGGTAATAGAAGAACTAAAGAATGAGAAGAATACATTTACTCCTCATACCGCATGATTATACTAACAATTATAAGTTGAGAAGGTACTCAGTGTCTTTTGGGTAAGGGAGAAAATTTGTATTTCAAAATAATTTTCCAGGACTTTTTAAGGAGCAAAGTGTTAACATTGGCAGAACATCACAGAATTATTGTAAAGTCTGCACAAAGAAGACAAGAAATAATTACATATACAACCATGTTTTACTGTAGCTATGGAGAATGGTTGGTGGAGGAGCATAGAAGTATCATGGAATTCATTACCTTGCAACACGGGGGAAGCATTTCCAGGTAGCTTTCCACCTGGAGATCATCCTTTTTTCAGCCAGAAGACAGAATAATCTCTATGTCTCTTATATCACCATCACCAAAGATCAGCAATGTGAAGGGCAAGTAGACACAGGCCAAAAAGAAAGCAGTGACTATAGCTGGCATTAAACAGAAAATATACTGAAGAGAATGAGACCTCTATAATTTTCAGCACTGCATTCACCTTGATCTCTCCTGTCTGTCCTTCCAGTGCTACTGACACACCTTTTATCATGTAGAAAGTGATAGGTCCAATTTTAGGTACTGACTGAGGATTGTGCTCAAACAGATCACTATCTACTCACATATTAAGTAGTGATCCAATGACCTTGGATTGCAGCTTCTTCCTGTTTATGGGTCTTGTTCTTATGCGATGACCCAGGTGGGTCTGAGGTTTATGGATACCCTTCTCCACCCCACTCTTGATTTCTTGCGCACGTCCCTGATTATGGAAACATCCATAGCTTCTGACACCCATTTCTTCCTTTGGTTGATTCAGACTTGCAGAACCGATGAAGCTGATCTGACTCTTTTGGTCTCTCTACCAAAGAGGTGAATCAGACATGTTTAGCAGCTATATAAGAATAACAATAGTGAGGGGCGCCTGGGTGGCTCAGTTGTTAAGCATCTGCCTTCAGCTCAGGTCATGATCCCAGAGTCCTGGGATCAAGCCCTGCATCAGGCTCCCTGCTTGGCGGGGAGCCTGCTTCTCCCCCTCCCACTCCCCCTGCTTGTGTTCTCTCTCTCCCTGTGTCTCTCTCTGCCAAATAAATAGGTAAAATCTTAAAAAAAAAAAAAAAAAAAAAAAAAAAAGAATAACAATAGTGAGAACAAAAAGTTAATTGACCAAAATTTAGTTTGAAATTTGAGCAATCTCAAAGAAAAAAATCTCTGCAACTTATGTAATGTTTGACTACCCAGATGAACCTATTCATGGAGACCAGACACAGCAATGAATACAGCAAAGGATATGCAAAAACAAAGCAGAACTAGGCTCTCCAGTCTTTTATGGCATTTCCCTTGACCTATGAGGTCCACAGCATGAGCAGCTGGATCTCTATGTAAAAACAGTGACCCTCTGATTATTCTTTGAAGTTTAGGTACCAAATTGATTGTGTTCACCCACATCTCCTTTGGCAAACAGACAGGACCACTGTTGCCCTTTTTCATTCTTCCGTCGCTGGTGGATTCTTCTCATCCCAGTGATTCTTTTGATACTCCAAGAATTTCTGATTTTCAAACCTGCCTATGCTACTGTAGGTAAAGTACTGCCTGTACCCTGGAGGATTCCTCTTATGAGTGGTTCACCTACTGGGCAAAATCTATAACTGGGCAGTAGGCAAAATCACCTACTGGGCAAAATAACAAACTAAAGAAAACAGAGGCAGAGACTTTCTTTTAATACACTAATGCTTGGTGGTTTTATAAGTTCTTTTCTCATGGTGGTTGGTTAATATTAGACATATATATAATTTTTAATAATAATAATTAAAAATAATTTTAATAATAATTATTAATTTTAATAATAAAACAATAAATAATATAATTAATAATAATTATAATAATAATTAAAATAATGATATTTTAATAATAATAATAATTAAGCATGTTTGCTTAAGTTGACTTGGTAAAATATACATAATTCCTTTCATAGTGTGACTTTTTATTTATTTTCAACTATTCCATTTGTTGATATTATGCTGTTCTGAATTAACATAATATGTTAAGAATGGTTAAAAATGAGAGCTATCTGAACTATCATCATATAGAGCTATCATCATATAATTGTAATTGCAATTCTGATGTTGATCAGAGAAAAACAAGATAAGATCCCCTCTCTCAGTATGTTGCCTTAACAAGGCCTCATCTTGCCTGATTGTGCCAATCTTCCCAGTTTTAAAATACAAACAGTCATGATATTTTTATTTATCTCAATACTTTCCACATTGCAAGACTCATTTGTTGAATGAGTAAATTGGGTGATGGAATGGATATGTAGCTCCAACAGTGTATGTGTGAGTATGAGTGCACAAATAAATGTTGGTTAGAAATTGATTTAGATGTCACATTTATAGACTTAGTTTGTAAAGAAATGTTGTATCAACTTTATATACAGTACTATGCATCCGATTTGTTCAATTTTGACAGTTGTTTACATTCATGAAATCATTTCTACAATTAGATACAGAACATTTCCATCATCCTCAGAAGGTTCCTTGTGTCCCATTGCCCCATTGCAGACCATTTCTCCTAACCACAACTCCAGTCAGGCATTGATCTGTTTTGTGTTTTTTCTCTTTTCACTACAGATTAGTTAGCATGTTTGAGAAGTTTACATAAATAGACTCAGAACATATATATGCACACACACACACACACACATCCTTTACCTTCTTTCAACCAAGATAATGATTTAAAGTTGATTCAAGCTAGGTGTGTATCAGTGGTCTCTTTTTGTTGCTCAGTAGCCATAGAATGAAAATATCACATTTTGTATAACCATTCAACTGTTGCTTAATATTTGGATTGTTCCCAGTTTTGTCATATTATGAATAAAGGTGCTATGAATATTTGTGCAGAAGACTGTGTGGACATATTTTTCTTTCTTTGTGAAAATACTTATTAGCAGAATGCTGAGTGATATCATATGTAGATATTTAACTTTTTATGAAACCGACAGTTTTCCAAAGTGGTTGTACCATGTTAAATTTTCACTAGTTTTACATGAGAATATCAGTTGCTCCCTATCCTTACCATGATTTGATATTAGTCTTTTTGAATTTAGTCATTCAAATGGGTATAAAGTGATATCTCATTATGGATTTAATTTTCCTTTTTCTTTTTTGGGGGGCGGGGGAGAGAGAGAGTGAGTGCGTGTGCATGGAGGGTGGGGGGATGATGGGGCAGAGGCAGAGAGAGAGGGAGAGAGAGAATCTTAAGCAGCTTCAATGTCCAGTTTGGAGCCCAATGTGGGGCTCAGTCTCATGACCCAGAGATCATGACCTGAGCTGAAATCAAGAATTGGATGCTACCAGCTGAGCCACCCAGGTGCCTGTGTCTTTTAATAATCACTAATCATGGTGAAAATATTTTCTTGGGCTTATTAGTCATATATTTTTATTTGTGAAGTGCTGTTAAATGTTTTTATTGGGTTGCAATTTTAATATGGAGTTGAAAACCTTCTTTTTATAATATGGACACAAGTTCTTTGCCAAATACATGCATCTCGAATTTTTCTTTGTTTAATGACTTGTTTTTTTTTTTTATAAAAGTAGTTTTTAAGAGCAAGGCTTTTTAATTTTGATAAAGTAGATTTAAATTTTTCTTTAATGATTTATGTTTTCTGCATCTTAGCTAAGTCTAACCCTATATCACATATTTTTAAAAAAATTATTGAAGTGTAATTAGCATACAATGTTATATTAAATTGTATATAACATATTGTGTTGACAGTTCTTTACATCACATTTTTTTAAATGTTTTCCTCTAGAAACATTAAAATTGTGACTTTTTATATTCAGGTCTATGATCCATACAGAATTATTACTTTTTTATGGTGAGAGGTAAAGTCATTGTTCATATTTTTTCTATACAGATATCCAGTGATTTCCGAACCATTTCTTGAAAAGATTGTCCCTTTTCCACTGAATTTTCATGACACTTTTATCGAAAATCTTTATTAATAATAATTATAATTTTATTTATAATTATTATAAATTATTATACAATTATTATATAATATTTCAATCAACATATGGATCTACTTTTGGACTCTCTGTTCCAGTGGTCTTCTCTTCTCTTCTCTTCTCTTCTCTTCTCTTCTCTTCTCTTCTCTTCTCTTCTCTTCTCTTTGTTTTCTTTTCTTTCTTTGTCTCAGATCCCCATATATTCTTAAAAATTACAGAGGACCACAAACAGCTTTTTGTTTATGTGAATTAAATCTATCAATATTTACTATATTAAGAACTAAAGCTTAGAAATTTAAAAATATATTTACTAATTTATGTAAAATCAATAAACAACATATTTTTGTAAAAATATTTAAATATTCTAAAATTAAAAAATGAGAAAAAAGCATTGTTTTACATTTTTAAATATCTTTAATTTTTGTTTTAATAGAAGACAGCTAGATACTCACATCTACTTCTGCCTTAAAGATTTAATGAGATAATGAGACTTTACAGATCTTTTAACTTGTGGAAAACACCACTGTACACTTGTGAGGGCATGAGAGTGAAAAAGATGACTGACTTATTATTAGAAAAATAATTTCAGTTCAATCTTAGATGACCTTTTGAGAACTATTTCTATATTCCCTTCCTTTAAAAAAAATCTGTGGCTGTTCCTTAGCTAATACCATAGGCTGTCTTGATTAGCACAGCCTTACAATAAACTTTGAAGTCAGTCAGTGTGAGTCCTCCAACTTTATTCTTTTTAAAAAATTGCTTTAGCTATTCTAGGTCATTTGCATTTCCCCATAAATTTTATAAACAGCTTATCACTTTCCATTAAAGATTGCCAGAATTTTCACTGGGATTATGTTTAACTATAGAGCAATTTATAAAGAACTGACATCTTAAAAATATTTAGTCTTCTAATCTATGAACATAGTATATCTTTGCTTATTTAGCTATTCTGAGATTTTTCTCAGCAGTGTTCTGTGTTTTTGTTTTTTGTTGTTGTTATTTTTATTATGTTCAGTGATTTTGAGTGAAGAAATATTGCATGTATTTTTTTAAAATTATTCCCAGGTATGTTTGTTATATGGTATGACTGTAAATGATTTTTTTAAAATTTCACCCTCCAATTGTTTTTTACTAGTATATACAAATACAATTGAAGTTGTATATTAATATTGTATACTGTCATTGATTAATTTATTTATTTTGAGTCTGTTACCAATAATCAATTATAGTTGCTAATAATACACATTTATGATTATATTTTTCTGAGAAATAGATCCTTTTATAATTATGAAATATTCCTCTTTATTTTTGGTAAAACTCTGTCAAGTCTATTTTACCTAATAGTGACTTTGCTTTTTCAGCTTGCTTATGTTTATTTTCATGTGTATCTTTTAAAGAACTCATTTATTTTTTTATACAGTAAAAATGCATACTTTTTTATTATATTCAGTTAGCGAACATACAGTACACCATCAGTTTTTGATGTAGTGTTCAATGATTCATTAGTTGTGTATAACATCCAGTGCTTATCACAACATGTACCCTACTTAATACCCATCACCTATCTACCCCATTCCCCACTCCCCTCCCTTCTGTAACCCTGTTTGTTTCCTGGAGTCCAGAGTCTCTCATGGTGTGTCTCTCTCTCTATCTTCCCCTTCAGTTTTCCATCCCTTCCCTTATGGTCCTCTGTGCTATTATATTCCACATATGAGTGAAACCGTATGATAATTGTCCTTCTCTGCTTGACTTATTTCACTTAGCACATTCCCCTCCAGTTTCACCAATGTTAATGCAAATGGTAGGTATTCATCTTGTCTAATGACTGAGTAATATTCCATTGGCTATATGTACCTCATCTTCTCTATCCATTCATCTGTTGAAAGACATCTCAGCTCCTTCCTCAGTTTGGCTATTGTGGACATTGCTGCTATGAACATTGGGGTGCATGTACCCCTTCTTTTCACTATGTCTGTATCTTTGGGGGTAAATACCTAGTAGTGCAATGGCTGGGTCGAAGGATAGTTCTATTTTTAACATCTTGAGGAATCTCTGTACTGTTTTCCAGAGTGGCTGTACCAGCTTGCATTCCTACCAACAGTGTAAGAGGGTTCCCCTTTCTCCACATCCTTGCCAACAGTTGCTGTTTCCTGCCTTGTTAATTTTTCCTATTCTAACCGGTGCAATGTGGTATCTCATTGTGTTTTGATTTGTAATTTCCTGATGGCTAGTGATGTTGAACATTTTTTCATGTGTCTGTTAGGCATTTGTATGTCTTCTATGGGGAAGTGTATTTTCATGTCTTCTGCCCATTTCTTGACTGGATTATTTGTTTTTTCAGTGTTGACTTTGATAAATTCTTTATAGATGTTGTATACCAGCCCTTTACCTGAAATGTCACTTGCGTTTATTTTTAACCTAAACCTTTCTTTAATTTTAAAGTATGTCTCTTACGGATAGCATATAGTTGCTTTTTTGCCCATCCTGATGATATCTGTGTGTGTGTGTTTATTGAATTATAACTGGCGTATAATGTCCTATTTGTTTCAGTATATATCATAGTGATTTGATATTTTTATATATTATAAGATGATCCCCATAAGTCTAGTTACCATCTGTCACCATACAAAGTTATTTCAGTATTATTGACTATATTCTCTATGCTGTGCATTACATTTCCATCACTCCCTTATTTTATAACCAGAAGTTTGTACTTCTTTTTTTTTAAATTTTATTTATTTATTTGAGGAAGAGAGAGAGTGAGAGAGAGCATGAGAGGGGAGAAGCAGACTCCCCGTGGAGCTGGGAGCCCGATGTGGGACTCGATCCCGGGACTCCAGGATCACGACCTGAGCCGAAGGCAGTTGCTTAACCAACTGAGCCACCCAGGCGCCCCAGAAGTTTGTACTTCTTAATCCCCTTCACCATTTTGCCTAACCCCCCAATGCTCCCCCATCTGATAACCAATGTTTTGTTTCCTATAGCTATGAGTCTGTTTCTATTTTGTTTTGTTTGTTCATTTGTTTTGTTTTTTGTTTTTTTTTGGATTCCACAAATAAGTGAAATTATATATTTGTCTTTGTCTATCTGACTTATTTCACTTAGCATAATACCCTTTATTCCATCTATGTAGTTGCAAGGCAAGATTTCATTCTTCTTCTGACAAAGTAAGTACACACACACACACACACACACACACACACACACACACACCCCACATCTTTATCCATTCATCTATTGATCTATTGATGGGCACTTGGTTTTCTTCCGTATCTTGGTTATTGTAAATAATGCTGTGATGAACATAAGGTGCATATATCTCTTGGGATTAGCGTTTTTGTTTTTGTCAGATAAATACCTAGAATACCAGCAGACTTGGTGTCATACAGTGTTCTTTTTTGAATTTTTTGAGGAACCTCCATATTGTTTTCCATAGTATCTGGAACAACTTACATTCCCACCAACAGTGTATAAGAGTTCCCTTTCTCCACATTGTCGCCAACACTTATTTTTTGTCATTTTGATAATAGCCAGTGTGACCTGTGTGAGCTCGAGGTCAATTATAGTTTTAATTTGCATTTTCTTGATGATTAATGATGTCAAGCATCTTTTCATGTATCTGTTGGCCATCTGTATATCTTCTTGGAAAAATTCTCATTCAAGCCCTCTGCCCATTTTTTAATTGGGTTGTTTGTGTTTTTGATATTAACTTGTGTAAATTCTTTACATATTTTGGATATTAACCCCTTATCAGTTGTATGATTTATGAGTATCCTCCTATTCATTGCATTTTCATTTTGTTGATGGTTTCCTTCATTGTGCAAAAATCTTTTAGTTTGATGTAATCCCATTTGTTTATTTTAGCTTTTGTTGCCCTAGCCTTTGGAGACTGACCTAAAACGATATTGCTAATTCCAATGTCAAAGAGCTTACTGCCTGTTTTCTTCCAGAGTTTTATGATTTGGGGTCTTATATTCAGTCTTTAATACAGTTTAAATTTATTTTTGCATATAGTACAAGAAAGTTGTTCAGTTTTATTCTTTTGCATGTAGATGTCTAGTTTTCCAAACACTACTTATTGGTGAGTTTGTCTTCTCCCCATTGTATATCCTTGCCTCCTTTGTCATAGATTTATTGACATATGTGTGGGTTTATTTCTGGGTTGTCTATTCTAGTCCATTGATTTATGTGTCTGTTTTTATCAGTACCATACTGTTTGATTACTATAGATTTGTAGGATAGCTTGAAATCAGGGAGCATGATGCCTTCAGCTTTGTTCTTTTATTCTTAAAATTACT
The DNA here is from genome assembly GCA_028534135.1 of Potos flavus. Classification (NCBI taxonomy): domain Eukaryota; kingdom Metazoa; phylum Chordata; class Mammalia; order Carnivora; family Procyonidae; genus Potos; species Potos flavus. The sequence goes on along the minus strand of CM052886.1, from coordinate 55,531,511 downwards.
TTGGCTATTCAGGGTCTTTGGTTTTATATAAAATTCAAACAAACTTTGTTCTAGTTCTGTGAAAAATTCCATTGGTATTTTGGTAGGTATTGCATTGAATCTGTACATTTCTTTGGGCAGTATGGATATTTTAACCATATTAATTCTTCCAATCCATAAGCACAGTATAAATAAATAACTCATCTTCAATTTCTTTCATCAGTGTCTTATAGTTTTCAAAAGAACAGATCTTTCATTGTTGGTTAAATTATTCCTATTTTATTCTTTTTGATGCAATTATAAATGGTATCATCTTTTTATTTCTCTTTCTGATAGCTTGTTATTAATGTACAGAAACACAATCAATTTCTGTATATTAATTTTATATCCTGAAACTTTACTGATTCATTTATTACCTCCAGTAGTTTGTTGGTAGCATCTTTTGAGTTTTCTAGATATAGTAGAATGTCATCTACAAATATTAACAGTTGTAGTTTTTCCCCGCCAATTTGGATTTTTTTCCTGAATTTTCTTGAAAATTTTTCTTGATTAATTGCTATGCCTAGGACTTTCAATATTATATTGAATAAAATTGGCAAGAGTGGGAATCCTTGTCTTGTTCCTGATCATAGGAGAAAGCTTTCAGCTTTTCACTGGTGAATACAATGTTAGCTGGTTGTCATATATGGCCTTAATTCTGTTGAGTTATGTTCCTTCTGTACCACCCTTTGTTGAGAAATTTTGTCATAAAGGATGTTGAATTTTCTCAAATTTTTTTCCACATCTATTGAGATTATCATATGATTTTTTTCCTTTGTTTTGTTCGTGTGGTATATCGTATTGATTGATTTGGAGATGTTGAACCATCTTCACATCCCTGGAATAAACTCCACTTGATGGTTGTATATGATCTTTTTAATGTATTGTTGAATATGGTGTGCTAATATTTTGTTGAGGATTTTTGCATCTATGTTCTTTGGGGATATTGGCCTGTAATTTTCTTTTTCTGTGGTGTCTTTGTCTGATTTTGGTATCGGCTATCAGGGTAACACTAGTTGGAAGTATTCCTTCCTCTTCAGTTTTTTGGAATAATTTGAGAAGAATAGGTGCTAACTCTTTTTAAAATGTTTGGTAAAATGTATCTGTGAAGCCATCTAATCCTGGACTTCTGTTTTTTGGGAGTTTTTAAATTGCTGCTATATATATATATAGATTGCTATATATACTTCATGGTAATCACAAACCAAAACCCTACATGAGATGCACAAAAAAGTAAAGAGAAAGGAACCCAAACGTAATACTAAAGAAAACCACCAAACAACAAAGGAAGAGAGTAAGAGAAGAAGGAACAGGGAAGGACTACAAGAATAACCAGAAAAAGTTAATAATATATCAATAAGTATGTATCTATCAATAATTACTTTAAATGCAAATGGACTAAATGCTTTAATCAAAAAACATAGGGTGGCTGAATGGATAAAAAACAAGACCCATCCATAGCCTACAAGACACTTTAGATCTTGAGACACACACAGACTGACGGTGAAGAGATGGTAAAAGATACCATATGCAAATGCAAACAAAAAGAAAGCTGAAGTAGCCATACTCATACTGGACAAAATAGGCTTCAAAACAAAGACTATAAGAAAAGACAAAGAAGGACATTACATAATGATAAAGGAGTCAACCCAAGAAGAAGATACAACAGTTGTAAATATTTATGCACCCAGCATAGGAATACCTTAATATATAAAGCAAATATTAACAGATATAAAAGGAGTTGTTTCTTCTGAGTTTAGCTACCCTGTACAATCCATCTGCTTTAACTTTCCAGATTCTAGAATCTTTTCTTTGCTTGTTTGTTTTTCTCTGGTTTGTTTTTCTCCCTGAATCTATAGTTATTATCTGCAAAGATACAGGAAGTTTGATATTATAAGCTTACTCCTCCATAAAAGTGGCAGAGCCTTAGACCATTTAATTCTTGATGACATACATGTATCTTACTCAAAGAAATAAAGGAATGCTTTAAAGAGCTGAAATGCTCTACTGCCTGGCATATGAATATGATTGTATTTCTATAAATGGACATGGAATATTTTTAGCAAGTACATGCAGTTAATAGTCATTTTAATCTAGTAAGATTATTTTACAAAACAAAGCTCTAACAAAAGAAGAAATGGAACAGTGTGAGAATGAGTAGTTTTTGCTTGACAACATATAATTTGAATAAGCTCTAATGACTGATGAAATGAGAGATGATAGAGCCAACTTACTCTGATCTATATAGCCTTTCAAATTTTTCTATGTTTTTATATCTTTTCTCATGTGAATAACCATTTGAATCTTAAGGTGCTTCTAAAACTAGGGAAGCAGTACTGTGTAGGGATAAAAGCAGATTTTATATATTTATATTTGCATCACAACTCTACCAGTTCTTGGTTCTCTGACTCTGGGTGAACTTCCTAATTTCCTGTATAGCAATTTTCTCATCTTTAAAATGGGGATAATAATGCTACTTGCCTCATAAGATCCTTATGAATAAATAAATAAATTAATGTGTATTCAGATTTTAGAAAGTAGTTTGCATATAAAAATCTCATTTATTATTATTTTTATCCTTAGAAACATCAGGATACAGATAAGTCCTAAAAATTTCAAATAGGCATGGGTACTTACAGAGAAGGGCAAAATATAGAGAGAATGGTAATACTCATAATACACCTTCCATGTTTAGATTTTGATGGGACAAATTTATTATTAAGTTTAACCTTAGAGTTTCTCTTTTTTCCTATATTACTTTGCCTACTTTTCTTTTTACGTTGATCCCTCTGCCTGGAATTGCCTCCTTTCTCTTCGCTGCCTGGAAAACTCCTTTGAGGTATATTCTTTTAAAAACTGTCCAGTAATTCCTTCCCATACAGCTCAAGTGACCCCGAGTAGGCAGAATAATGTAGGGAATAAATAAAAATTTTGGAATTAGATTGTGAGTATCAGCTCTGTCACACATAAAATGTGGACAGGTTACTTAATATGTCAAGCTTTATCTTCATTGAAAAATGAGGAGACTATATAAAAAGAAGGCGATGAAGATGGCATTTGTTGAGTGCATAATCAGGGTCTAGAATGTTTTAGGTACTCAGTAACAGTGAATTTTTTTTTTTTTTAATTTTCTCATGTCCTTCTGCTAAGGAGTTTTCCTGAACACTGCCAAGAAGATCACATCTGTCCCTCTTCTAGTCTGTCATTTGAAGTCTTCACCATACTCCATTAATATTTTTTCCTTTACCACTGCATTTACACCTTCTTGAGGGCAGAGACTTACATATCTTATCTTTTCCCTGTGCACTTGCCATAGCACCCAGGCCGCTGGAGATTGTCTAAATGTTTGCTTAGAGAATGAATAAATAAACACTACTAATTTGGATTTTATTTGGATATATAACTTTCACTTACTAATTAGAACACTCAGAGCATATCAAAGGGCATTTAAATCAAATGCAATATTGTAGGGGAAAACAAATATAAGAACTTTTCTTTTGTCTTATTTAGACATTTTTGAAGGTAATGAAAATATCCCCATGACCAGAAATCCTCAGGAATAATTCCTCTTGACTGCAGTAAGTACCTACTTTTGAGGAACAGAAAGCTGATGAGCTGCCGGCTTCCCTGCTGCTAAATTCATCTAACAAGGCACTCCTGATGTGTTCTGATTTTAAGGCCAATGGGAACTCTATAGATTGGTTTGCTGCTCTCTTTTTTGAAAAAGAGAGGACTTTGAACTGTGCATGTTTATGTTGGTAAATAAATTCTGGTGTGAAATGGGAATCTAAGAATCAAGCCTAAGGCATCATAAACAGTAATAAAGTGAATTTGTAGGCATATTGCCTTTGGTGCTTCTATGATAAGGTCTGAATAGCTAAGGTAAGGCTGAAAAATCAGCAGTTATCTGCACCTCTGGACTTTGTAGCTAGGACCTGAAATGATCTTTTCTTTGTTCTGGATGAGATAGTTGAGAGACATTGGGTCATTTGAATGGGTTAATCTCTTTGAATATGTTATATGGTTGGGAATTGAAACAATGCTATCAAAAAATGCCAGTGGTTACCAGAGGTGGGTGGGTGGATGGGGGGAATTGATTAAATAAGTGATGGGGATTGAGGAATGCACTTGTCGTGCGTGAGAACTGGGTATTATTGAGATGAGCACTGGGTATTTTATGGCAGTGTTGAATTACTATATTATACTCCTGAAACTAATATTATACTGCATGTTAACTCATTGGAATTTAAATAAAAACTTAAAAAAATGCTGAAAGCAGAGCAGGGCAAACCTTGTTAAATATACAATTAAAATAATCTTTTTATTTGTATATAGAAAAAGTAGCTGAGCAAAGAAAAGGTTAGGCTTACTCCTGAGCAAAGTGGACAAATTCTGGCAGCTGAAAGAAACCAGCAGGATGACTCAACTCCAATTGCTACATTCTACACTAAGAAAAGTGGTATGCAAATGGAAAGGATGGATGTGACACAAAGGAAGGAAATAAAACTTAAGACTACGACAAATATGCAAGACCACATCCAGCTGTAACATGTGAATTAATACCTCTAAATCAGATAGACACATTTCATCCTAGGCTACTGAAAACACGTAAAGATAAGATCACAGAAACATATCATTACTCTATTAGGAGTCATGAAAAGTCAGAAAAGTAAACAACCCAGTTAAATATTAGGAAGGGGATAAGGTGAATTGTAAAAACCACAACTTATAAACTTTGATGATGGTGTTTGGCAGAATTCTGTTCTTTACAATGAATCAGGTGGTTACTAATCTCCTAAGAAAAAGAAAGTGACATTAATAAGAAACCATTGTGGCTACATTAAAGGCGATTTATTTGTGTATTAAAATAATTCTATTGTCATGGGGTAACTTTTCTTCAGCAAGGCACATGGAAAATTTTCTCCATTATATGCTAATAGGTGAAATATCATTTTGAAGATAAGAGCTATGAATTTGTAGCCAGCATCACAACATTATGACCTGGAGGCATGAGCTTAAAGTTACTAAGTCTGAAAAGTTGCAATAGAAGCAACTCCAAGAGTTGTTCAGAAAATTAAATGTGGATGGCCCATAGTAAGAACACAATACATATTAGCTTAGGAGAGTCATGTGGTGGAGACACAGAAAGCCTACTATGATGGCACGAAGGAGGCAATTGATCCTGGATGGAGTGTTAGTCAGAGTTGGCCAGAGAAAGAGAAGTACGAGGATAGAACTGGGAGCACAGTACACAGGCACAAGGGTAAGAGAGCCAATGAATTTCCTCAACTATAAATAGCAGTTGCAGATTTTGCTTGGAGAGAGGAAATAGCTGAGGAGGCAAGGGGATGGTGAAGGATGAGGTTGGGCAGGGAGAGGGTTAGCTCACACAGGGCCTTACATGTCATATTCAGGAGTTTAGAAGTTATGTTAACCATATGCTATGGGAGAGAGTATGGGGGGCAACTTGAAATAGTAGAGGTAATTAAAATGTAAACTTGTTCAAAACACCTACCCCACTATTCAAAGGTATTTGTAGACATTCTAGTAAATATAACATTAAATGTTAAGTGGCTAGTAGATTAAAATGTTATGTTTATGCTGATTCTTCACTGAAAGCAGCATATTCTCAAAGAAGCACCTCATCAACACGCTCAGTAGATCCAGAGGTAATTATTTCACAGTAACTTAAAAAGAATCCTACTTTTGGTATTATCTTCAGTTTTATTTGTGTTTATGAATTTTACTTTTTCCAAATGCAAATGATAGCTTTCAGTAACATTGCTGCAAGAAGGTTTGCACATGACATGGTTCTGAACTTTACGCAGCACACACTTATATGCTAGACTGAAAAGAGAATTAGACATTAGTGACTTTTAGGAAAGATCACTAATGCAAGACAAAAACCAATCTTCTTGAGGGACTTTTTACTTCAAAGGGAGGCTTTGAATCCTAGCACCTTCTATGAATCCCTTTAAAATGGCATCAAAATTTAAAGCAGTTGGTTTCCATCTTGCAAGTGACTCTGAGTTCTTTAAATTTTGAGAATGAAAGCAAAGAAAGGTAGTGATATTAATCTCATTTTGGGATTTTTGTGCATTGTGATATCTTTTTAAAAAATATCTGAAAGAATACATTTTTAGAAGAAATTGTTCATGACCTTCACAATGACATGAGTGGAGTATGGCTGAAATAGTAAAGCAAGGAAATGGGGGCCAGCTAAATGATTCCTATGCCTATAGTCAGTATTTGTTCTTTCTCCTTTGACTTGTATAGCCTGTCTTCCTAAAACTAGAAAGTAATGTCCTGAAAGGAATGTATCTGAGTTTATTTAATTTCAAAGTTTTATACCCTGAATCAGCTTTTCAGTAATGAAATTCATGTACAAAGGATATAGTGGAGTCTTGATCTCTTCTTTAACTGAGACAAAAGACTATAACTCCTTTCCTTGTGTTTATCATAGCAGTGCTTTCTATTTTCTTTACTACTCTTTATATTTTGTGCTTTAGCCCTAAATTTTAGAGTTTTAAAATCTTTTATAAATTAAATATTAAGTTCTGGAGCTAAAAGACTTGGGTTTGATTCTTTGCTCCTTTAAGTTTTGACTTTCAAAAAAAATAAGCTCTAAGTCTCTGCACTATGAAGTAGGCCCTGGATAGGATCATAGCCTTGGAGACTGAGAACTTTGGTTCATATATCTATAGGATAAATGGATCATCTGTAAGGGTTTAAGGATAATTTTGAGGGGTAAATGGCTTAACGTAATACATTTAATAACAGGTAGTAAGTGCTCAGTGAAAGGCTATGATAGTGGCTATGATAGTGATAGTAACAGCTGCTCTTCTTACTTTCCAGGTTAATTGTGCAGATTTAGGAGTTACATAAAATATGTCATGGTGATATGGTATGTACCAGGAAAGTACTCAGATATAGAAGGTACTAAATAAATACTTGATGAGTGAATGGATAAAAATGGAATATACTAAAAATTGGCATTTTTAGTGTATTTGGCTTCTTTCTCAGAATATGTTTCAGGATAATGATAATTAGCAAAACATCAAAAATCTTAGTTCAACATCTTATGTTGTATGACTTGAGGCACAAAATTACACTTTCTAAGACTCAACTTCCTTCTCTATAAAATGATTATAATAGTACACTTGATGAAATTATTGCTTCAGATACCGTAACGTTAAATTATTATTCACTAGCCCTTTTGAGAAAGATGCTATCACCACTTAAATGTGTTTGAACTGTTATTTTTTAAATAGTAAACATACTATTAGAGATATTTTTTAACATTTTTAAGTTTTACAAAGGTTGAGAGTTGGACTAACAAACCTTTTCACTTACAATTAAAGCATTTTGAGGAGAACACAGCTAGTTTTTGCCCATTCTGAAGTATTAGGAATTGTATGTAAGGGACTTGCATTCTGAGAATTCTAGAGTAAACTAATTGTACACATATCTCAACTTCATGCAGCAACTAAAGGTGGTCCTGAATATAATATATATTATAACACTGAGGATTTTATTCTACAATTGATAGGACTAAGTTATACTGATAACCCATGTGATATTCTCAAGCATACATTCACAATACAACCATAGAACTGGAGGAGGAGTGGATTAATGGATGACTTGTCTGAAGGTTGGTAAGTCCTGAATTGCATTGCAGCATCTCATCCTTGGCACACTTGCCTTTCACCTAAAGGCTTCCGCCTTCAGTCTGGCTCACTGCTGCTCTCCAGTGGTTTATGCTCTTTCTTCCCCAGATGATCATAGATTAGGCTATTCTTTCTGAGATTTGAATCTCTATCAGTAGACTCATATTACAACTGCTGCATGGAGTGCCCCCAGGTGATCCAATACTGAACATGAAAACATTTATTGTAGTTCATCAAGGATTTAGTTTGTCTCTGACTGTGCATGCATTCAAAATAAAAGACAACAAATGCTTTATATCCCTCCATTGTTGTCCTTTGTTCTCCCCAAAATTGGTGGAAATCAGTGAATGAACCACCTAGTGAATATTTACTGAGTATCTATTTTGTACCAGACCTGTGGTAGGTATTTTCCATGGATTTTTAAAACAAATATTCTGTTATTTCTTTTAAGTTTGGATTATTCTTTCAAGGGCTCAGTTTGATTGGCTATTTGGGCAGTTTTCATCAACTGGAGTTGTGCATTCGAGTATTGGCAGATAGCCTTATTGTTTCACACTCTGGGTGTGTATACTGAATAATAGGTCAATCCAGCTGTTGTCTTTGCTGGGGTTCCCTGGAAAACAGATGCTGTGGAGGAAATACTCACTTTTTAACCCTTTAAGGGGATGGAAGAGGGTTGGTATGAAATCTCAGAGCAGCATGAAGGAGAAAAGGGGAACAGGACAAGAAAGCAAGTAAGCAAATATAATGTCCTGTATTGTCAAGATAAGGCAGCCTTCGTAGATATCCATAGCTGGTTGTTTGGTCCTGGGACCCTCTCAGGGCAGGCTATAGGGAACCACTGTACTTTTGGGAAGGGTCAGTGGATGGTATGTGAATGGAGAGGAATTTCTTTGCCAGATTTTTCTATTCTCCTTGCATTTTCTGGTCCAGATTCAATCAAGTAACCCAGCTGCTTAGCAGTCTGAGTACTGTAGCTCAGATCCCACTGTGGAAACACTGTGAGGAGCTGTGAATATTTAACACTTCCTCACTTTGGGTGATGTGATTCAGGCCCTCCTAGCAATCACTGGGGAAGCCTGACCCCAGACCTTGGGGTACTGTACTACTTCACCTAAGACTGGGTACCAGACTACTAGAGGGTTTGCATCTTCCATTGGCTATAGAGGGCACCATGGAAAGCCATGTCTGAGCCTGGTCCTTACCCTGGAGAAGCTGTGACAGACAGCTGACTGGGACTCTCAATCAAAAAAGATAACAAGTGCCAGGAAGCAGGTAGGGCCAAGAAAATCTGGAGAAGTACATAAATTGGGTTCGATGTAATTGGGCTTTTAATGGACCTTGTATAGAAGTAGGACTCAAATCCAAAATTGACATTTATTGATGGTCTACTATATACTAGACACTATGCAAAGTTTTCTTTCCCCACATACACTGCTTAATAAGCATGTTAAGGGGTATCCTGGTGGCTCAGTCAGTTAAGCATCTGACTCTTGATTTCAGCTCAGGTCATGATCTCAGGGTTGTGATACTGGGCCCCATGTTGAACTCTGTGCTGGGCATGAAGCCCGCTTAAGATTCTCTCTTTTCCTCTCCTTCTGCCCTGACTCTTTCCTCACTTTCTCTTTCCCTCTCACTCTCTCTTCTCCTCTCTAATAATAATAATAATAATAAGTATGTTAAATTTTATATATTATGATTTAAGCAAATGTGTACCTATAAAGATTTTTTAAGAACAAATTGACACTGAAGATGATTCTCTATCTCACATTTTCACAACTCTATTTAACTTAGTGAAGCCTATCAAATCCATCTAGAGCTAATTATCTCTCTTCTATTAATTGGGAATTAGATGTTGTGTGAGGCCTGGCTTCCTTCTAGTGACCCTATCCAGCTCTGGCAACATGCCTCTAGTGCTATTTATACACACTTACATATTTTGGCTTACTCAAACCTGTAACAACCCCATCTCAACTCCTAAAAGTTACCTGCATTTGATCTTTTCCCCCACTTCCCTCCTTTGCCTAGCCTTCACCCATCTTAATGGACCAGAAGTCCCTTAAGTCCAAGTCTGATTTCTCTACCCATGTTCTGGCTCCCACCCTCCTTCTCCCCACCTCTCCTGTTAACCATAGATCTGCAGCCATCCCATCTCCCTCCTATAGCTTCAGCTCTTCCTCTCTGCTGGATATTTCCTCTCAGGATAGGCTGTGGCAGATACATCCTTAATTGTGGGTCTCAGCTCCTTCTTTTCTCACAATCACTCTTTTGCTACTTCTTGTCATCATAGCAGAGCCCACATTTTTATCAGGTCCTCACCTTTTGCCATCTTGTGTGTAGAAAAGGTACCATTTTGATTTGTAACCTCAAGGAATAAGTCTCATTATTTATTGTAGTCACATCCACTTTGCTAGTGATTGGTCTAAAGCTGAGTATAGTGATACTATTTTGGCCAATGAGAATTAAGAAAGTTTTCTCCCCTCAAAAGGAGATGGAAAATATGTTCCTCCTTTTAAAATTTTGCTTCTGGTTATTGTTGGCAGGTTTAATGCTTAAAGCTTGCTGCTACCATCTTATAATATGAGGAGACAAGCCTGAGGACAAAATCCAAAATGACGAAGATGAAAAAACAAAGCTGAAAAGACCTGAATTAAATAATTCTGAATCTGCTCTGCCCCCCTCAACTGATTGATGAGATATTAAGTATCTTTATTTTTTTCATAGTCAGCTGTTTTTCATTTTTTTTTTTTTTTTTATTCTTATACCAAATGAGATTTGTCTTCTGCCCCACATGTCTTCTGAAACTGTTCTCAGTAAGGTCACAATAACCATTCAATTGACAAAACAACTGACAGTTTTAAATCCTTATCTGGCTTGACCTCTCCATTTCATCATTGACCTCCCCCTACATGAAATGTTATCCTTCTTTGGATTCAGGTAAGCAGCTCCCTCCCACTTTACTTCCTGTTTTTCCAGTCATTCCTCAGGCTCTTTTAAAAATTGTTTTTGAAATATTTCAAACAAGTTTCAAGTGTAAAAAATAACATAACACATACTGTGTTCTCATCAGCTAGATTTAACAAATGTTAGCATCTAGTTATCTTTATTTGTTTTGGATCTTTTTAGGTTTAGTGTTCTTTTCCTTTACCTGTCCTTAAAAGTCGTCTTCTCCAGAGTTCTCCTACCTTTTTTTTTTTTTTAAACACGTGCTTTCCTGGATGATTTTATTTACATAGATTTCTTTACATAAATTTGTCCATCTGAGACTGACTTCCTAAGTTCAGAACTCATGGATCTTAAGCATCTCGTCAATCTCACATAGGTACTTTAAAACTTTAAAATCAGTATATACCTCAATCTAGTGTTGTGTGTCCACAGAAGCTAAGTAACACAGCAGGAGCTGCATCTCAGGACAGTGACCCTGAAGCAACTATGTTCTTCATTCAAAACTCTAGAATCTTCACAGTGGCTCTCATTCTAAAGATACATACCTAAGTTCTTTCTAGCATGGCTGTCTTCCTCAGATGCACTGTGTTGCTTGATGCACATCACAGTGTTTATTTATTGAATGTTTACTGCATGCTATTACTGTTCTGGGTGATAGGAATATTGTGGTAATCTCTATGAAGTTGATAGTCTGTAGGGCAAGACTCTATTAAAAACATCACCCAAGTAAATTTATTTATTTAAAAGATGTTATTTTTTAATTTAAATTCAATTAGCCAACATATAGTACAATATTAGCTTTTGATGTAGTGTTCAGTGATTCATTAGTTGCATATAACACATGGTGCTCATCACATCATGTGCCCTCCTTAATGCCCATCACACAGTTACCTCATGCCCCCACCTAGCTCCCTTTCCACAACCCTCAGTTTGTTTCCTGGAGTCAAGAGTCTCTCATGGTTTGTCTCCCTCTCTGATTTCTTCTCATTCAGTTTTCCCTCCTTCCCTATGATCTTTTGCCCTATTCTTTATATTCCATATATGAGTGAAACCATTTAATTGTCTTTCTCTGATTGACTTATTTCACTTAGCATAATACCCTCCAGTTCTATCCATATTGATGTAAATGGTAGGTATTCATCCTTCCTGATGGCTGAGTAATATTCCATTGCATATGAACCGCATCTAAAAGCTGTTATTTTTAAGTAATCTCTCCACCCAACATGGGGCTCAAACTCACAACCTTGAAATTAAGAGTTGCATGCCCTACTGACTTAGCCAGCCAGGTGCCCCTCACCGAAGTAAATTTAAAAATATACCTATGATAAGGCTGTGAGTAATAGGTCCTATGAATATTAAAATGGGTGACCTGATGAAATTTAGGAATGGTCATGGAAGAATGAGTGTGAGTTTAGAACTTGATGAATTGGAATTAACCAGAAAAAGGTATATGTGTCTGGAGGCAGACAGGTATATGTGTCTGGGTTGCTTGAAGGGGAAAAGCTATATACAAAGCCTGGAGGCAGACAGGTATATGTGTCTGGGTTGCTTGAAGGGGAAAAGCTATATACAAAGCCTCTGTGACAATAGAGTATCTAAAGGTTCTGTATTCTTTCTTTCACTTTGAATTCTCAAACTATATATAAGAAATGAAAGTCTTCTGAGTATTCTGAAAAGAAAAGTATTGTGCTCAAGTAAGTTTGAATATGCTTATCTGTTAATCTTCTTCCTCTTTTTGGGTATCACAAAGCATTCATACTAAAGATTGAAAAATTATGGAGTAAAGAAACTTGTTTAGCTTTGTTTAATAAAACATGTTCACGTGTTCCAGACTTATCTTACTGTGAAACGCCTTTTTTCCTTCATTAACACTTAAGCACCTGGAATAAGGGTAATGTTCTTAAAAAACAAACCCTCTGGGCTGTATTTTTCCAGGGATCAGTGACTGCCTTGTTCCTCAATGCAGAACATCACAGGTCAATGCTGTGGCTGAATAGGTTCAGAAAATAGGAAGAGCACTTACAGCGGCAGCTATCTGTCCTACCTGATGCATAGAACTAAGAGTCTCTGATGAGAATCTTATTAAACAGTTATTTCAGCACAAACCACTCCAGATTTCCTCCCTGGGGTGCATCACCAAAGTCTATTCTGTCCTGCTTCAGTCAAAAATCTCCAATCTACACCAAGGATCAGCAACTTTTTTCTGAAAGGATCAGATAGTAAATATTTTAGGCTTCTGGACCATGGGACACTGTCATAACTACCCAACTCTGTTACTGTAGTTTGAAAGCAGTCAAGGACAAAGGTAAAATAATGGGCATAGCTATGTTCCCATAAACATGTATTTACAAAAGCAAGCAGGCCACCAGCAGGCCAGAGTTTGCCAACTCCAGGTCCAGACCCTTCCTGAATGAAAGTCATTCAGGGTCAAATTTATTTACTTTTGAATGCCATTTGGCATCACAATTGCATCCTTCTTATGGATTGTACATCATAATGTGAAGTCACTTTCATCCTAAGGGATGGTGAATACTATGTGAGGGATTTCATAGGGGCTTGGAAGGACAGTGACTCTTACCTGAATTTTCTCAAATAGCTCCAAGATTTCTTTTTTGCATGTGGCTAAGAGATCCAGTTTTGTGGAAATAAGATTTGGTTGGATATAGTTTGTTCTAAAATTGGCTTTCATATATGGTTTCAAGTTCAGATCTCAGCATACTGACTATAGCCATAGTCACATAGTAACCCATGTTTTCTTAAATTTTCTAGCTGTGGGATCTAGAACCAATGTTGGCCCCTGTCTCAATAAAGGTGACTCAAAACCAAAATTCCCACCAAAATAGATAAACATACACATATACATGCATAAAATAACCTTCCTATCTGTACCTCCTCAACTCCCAGAAACAACTCTTTTGCATCATATTACCTGTAATACACCTGGGGATAATAGGGAAAGAAACACTTTTAATTATCTTCTTTTTTTCATGGCTAATCATGGGCTGATATGATTCCAGGGTTGTATGATTTTCACTGAACCCAACTGTAACCTAAGTGCCATGGCAGAGCCTTAGCTAGATTCTGACCTGAGAGCAGTGAAGCTGCTGGGTAAGGTCAGCCATGGGGTATCAGCTAATTAAACGAATGTGACCATCTTTCTAACTTCGCTATATGTCTCAGTCTTCCTTTATTTGGCATCCACTAACCACTGCACCACAATCTTAGCTGTCATGTCAACTGCTTTTTGAGAAGTACTCAGAGGGAATGATTGCTCTCCCTGCTTCTGACTTCCTTTGTAGGGGGGGTCTTTGTCTTGCCTTTGTGCCACCAATAGTTCCACATTCTATCCGAGAGTCCTTTGTTGCAGCCCTGTTTCTGGAACAAGTTTCTGTGTGTGTCTGTCTTTTGGGTCCTTAGAAAAATAGGGTCCCGGCAATCTCATATAACTAAGGCTTGTTCTAAGACTAAGGCAACAGCTCTGCCTTGATGCTCAGCCATTCCAACACTTCCCTCTCTGACTCTCTCCCTTGGTCTCGTGATCTTTTTCTCTGTATTGCGACTTCAAACTCCCTATGCAAGGAGGATATGATCATCCATGATAATCATTATCCCATATGGAGCACTAATTTTCATTAGCACTGGGGTTAGACATGTCTAGTAGAAGTGGTATTCTTGAAAGCACAAGACTTGCTGATCATAAAGACTAGCCTGAGGCTGCTTTTTAAAGAGAGGGGAGCTGATTCTTAAAGACTTTGAGACCTGACTGAAATAAATGAAACCAGAGAAGGATGCCTAAGGAAGTGAAGAAAAAAGAAGAGATTTCAAGGAAAAAAGTATAAATGACTGTAGCAGCTGTCACCAGTGACATACTAACAGCTAAATCCAATTTGTTTATTTTGACTCTTCAAAGTTGGACATTGTTGAAGATATCTTCTTCCCTTTATTTTCTTCTTCCTCTTCTATCTTCTCCTCTTCACTTTAAAGTTCCTCTTTGGGTGCCTGGGTGGCTCAGTTGGTTAAGCCACTGCCTTTTGCTCGGGTCATGATCCTGGGGTCCTGGGATTGAACCCTGCATCGGTCTCCCTGCTCGGCAGGGAGTCTACTTCTCCCTCTCACTCTCCTCCTGTGCTCTCGTGCTCTCTCTTTCTCAAATAAATAAGTCAAATCTTAAAAGAAAATAAAGTTCCTCTTCTTAGCTCATAAATACTTATACCCTGGTATTGTTCTTGGTGCTTGGTTGGTCTCACATTGTCCCCAGAAATCACATCTAATTATTAGCAATGTGATGATTCTTTGCTACATCTCTATCTCCAGTCAAAATATCTCTTGAATTCCTAAATTCATAAATTTAGCTGTTGGCTGGCATTGCTATCTAGATGCAGGAAACTTAAATTCCACTTAAGAAACTAATAAAAATTGAATTTTTATATTTTCCATAAGCTAGTGGTTCTCAATAAAAGATGATTTGGTTCCCAGGAGATACTAGGCAATGTCTACAGATACTATCACCACTGGGGTGGGCGTAGTGGGTGTCTACTGGCAACTAATGCAAAAAAGTCATGGGTGGCGCTAAACATCCTACAATTCACAAGATAATCTCTCTCAGAACAAGGAATTCATAGTCCAAAGTGTCATTAGTGCCAAGGTTAAGAAACACTGCTATTTCCTATTTCACATATTTCACATAAAAGCGATTTCACAGACTCCCATTGTGTGGACAAAGAGCATGATGATCTGCCATGTTATATAAGCTAGAAATCTATAAATCTTAAGGCAATAGTTAGAAAGGAGGCCTAGAGGCAGGTGTCTGGTGTTGGAATCCCATCACTGCCATTTACCAACTGTGTGACTTTTGGCAAGTAACCTAACTATAGAGTTTTCCTCATCTTTAAAGGGGGATATAATAATAATCCCTCCCCCATAGAGTGATAGTGAGGATTAAATGAATTAATTCAGGCCTTGTGTTCAGTGCTTAACACCCAGTAGGGCACAGTAAATATCATTTATTTGTATTATGTTATATATGCAACTTTTTCTGA
>CM052886.1:55468182-55505292 GCA_028534135.1 Potos flavus | reverse complement strand
AAGCAGGCTCCCCGCCGAGCAGAGAGTTGGATGCGGGGCTCGATCCCAGGACCCTGAGATCATGACCTGAGCTGAAGGCAGAGGCTTTAACCCACTGAGCCACCCAGGCGCCCCTAAACTAGTATAAACTTTATATCAAACCTGACAAGGACTTTACAAGAAAGGAAAATTACAAACCAGTCTTTTATGAACATAGAGAAAAAAATCATAAACTCAATGTCAGCAAATAAAGTCCAACAGCACATGAAAGTTTTAATATGCAACAAAAAGTTAGATTTATTTCAGGAATCTAAGTTTGTTTAATATTCAAAACTCAATCGGTATATATTACTCCATTACCCAAATAAAAGAAGAAAATCATGACCATTTCAAAAGATGGAGAAAAACGTTTGATAAAATTCCACACTGATTTGTGATAAAAACTCTTAGCAATCTAAGAACAGAAAAACATTTTCTTAATCTAGCAAAGGTATTTACAAAACTTATAATATTGTGAATATTGAATTGTGAATTTTTTCATGTACTTAACTGCTAGATCCAGCACCTCTACTCCTAAATATATAAACACTTTCACCGTGCATAGTTATGAGTTCCAAAGACATGTAAAAGACCATTCATAAAAATACATTATTTGAATAGTTTTAATTGGAAGCACCCCAAATGTCTATCTGTAGTTGAATAGATAAATTGTTACATATTCAAACAAATAATTGTAATACTGTACAATAACAAAAATGAGCACACTACTGCTCCATGCAAAAATATATAAACTTCACAAATGTAATATTGAGCAAAAGAAGCTTAGGCACAAAGAATATGAGTCATTCCGTTTATGTGAAGTTCAAAAACTATCTATGGTAATCGAAGTCAGAATAATAATTTCATTTGCAGAGAATAATGAGAAAGTAGGATAAGGGTAACTTCAGGCCTCCAGGCAATTTTTATTTATTAATCTATGGATATATGGGTATATTCACTTTAAAACAGTTAATCAAGATGCATTCTTATGATTTGTGCACTTTCCTGAATGTCTGCTTGCTCTGGATGGAATTGTGTCACCCCAAATTCATATGTTGAAGTCCTAACCCCCAATGTGATTGCATTTGGGGATGGGGCATTTGAGAAATAATTAGGTTTAATTGCGAAATGATTAGGTTTAATTAGGTTGGGCCCTCAGAGAGAGTGCTCTCTCTTTATCTGCTATTAGAAGACTCAGAGAGAAAGTGGTCATCTGCAAACCAGAAAGGAAGCATTTTTTAGAACCCGGTTATATTGGCACCCTTGTCTCAGACTTCCAGTCTCCAGAATGATGAGAAAATAAATTTTTGTTGTCTCAGCTGCCACCTAGTCTATGATATTTTGTTATGGCAGCCTGAACTAAGACAGATATTTTACTTCCATAAAAAGTTTACTTATAAAAGAAAGTAGAAAAATGTATACTGACAAGTTTTAGGAGTGGTAGGAAGGTGTAGATATTAGCAGGGACTAAAGGTATCATCATAGAAGTGGTACTTTTGTGGCTAGTTTTTGAAGAAAAAGTACAAGCAGTCAGCAGCACTAACAGTGAGTTTGAGGCATATTAGAAATCAGTAATAATAAATGGCCAGGGATGCCATCTTGAAAATTGGGGTTTTATATGAGGATTTGCAATTATTATAGATTATTATGCTTGAGTAGGACGAGTTAATGAAGGAAGGACCACATGCACACTGGAGACAAGGAAATTTTATGGACTACTATAGCTTTGGAATGTTGATTATGCTTAGTTAATGTGTAAATAATTATTGACTTATGTTCTGTGTGGATCTTTGATGTTTGTTCTTAGAAATCACTGTCGTCCTTGCTCTATGTTCATTTTAGTGATCCAAAAGTACTATAGAATGGTGGACATTTCTTTGCTTTGGTGGACATTTCTTTGAGAAGAATTTTAAAAAATGCAAAGACATGTTGATGTCTAAGATCTTAGGACTCTAGCTTTGAGTACCATCGCTGGTAGCAACTAGAGCATTTTTCAGGTAGCCACTATCATGAGGCTTAAATCACTGTGACTGTTGCCATTGCCCATAATGTGTGTGGAAGCCAACAACAGAAGAAAAACCAGAACTGTGAATAACAAAAAGATACATTTGTCCCAGAGCTGCTGAGTTTAGGAGCACCAAGGAGTTCTATCAGGGCCCAAGCAAAACTGCCTGGAGGTAGAGCTGTGCTGGTGGAATGCTGACTTAGTATGACTAAGTTAAAAGTGTGCTGACTTCTGAAAGATTTGTGTGGCTATAACAGTGGTGATGGTCATTAATTGCAAGATACCAATAGATACAATTAGGGAATATATGATTTCTTTAACAATAAGACTATGAAAATTTATAGATATGAAGAATGCCTGAAAGCAGAAGACAGATAACAATCTTCTACTAGGAGATGCTACTTTCTTGACTCTCACGTTCCTTATATGGAAGTGCATAACAGCCAATGGATCTATCTTAGAGTAAGGATCCATCCTGTTCTTTAAGGAGTCAACTCTGAGTTTTTCTAAGCATGGTTAGAGAGTTGAAATAAATTTTTCAGATCATTTATAACAACAATAGTCTCAGCATACTTCTGAGAAAGTTCTGGAGGATGAGTTAAATCAGAGGTCAGTGGCAGGAGTTGAAGGGATCTGACTATCCTGAGTAGGATTTGGCTTTAGACCTGAAGTCTTTTCCACTACAACTATGAATTATCCACAATATGTCATTATAGCCAGTGACCAGGTAACTAACTCCTTTCCATTATGGAAGATTTACCTGCCAGTCTAGCCAGGAGAATGACTGTTACAGAGAAGGCACTCAATGGAGATTTGTTAAATAATGGCACAAGTTTTGCAGAAGAATCATGGAATATTCATTTTCCTGGGAAAAACTGAAGGCTTTGAGGACACAGATATTTTCATGTCTTCTTCCAGTGTGAGGCCATTATTTTGAATAGGTAAGGAGAATGTACTCTCAAGACAGAAAAACCTATAATTATTATTTTGTGACACAGAGCTGATTAATTCAGACAAATTGCCACCTGAATGGTGATAGAGTTTTTCTTAGAACATCAGGAAGTATAGGGGCGCCTAGGTGGCTCAGTCATTGGGTGTCTGCCTTCGGCTGGGGTCACGGTCCCAGGGTCCTGGGATCGAGTCCCACCTGGGGCTCCCTGCTCAGCTGGAAGCTTGCTTCTCCCCCCTCCCTCTGCCTGTCACTCCCCCTGCTTGTGTGCTCTCTCTCTCTCTCTCTCTGTCAAATGAATAAATGAAATCTTTAAAAAAATATATTAAAAAAAGAACATCAGGAAGTGTATATTTACAATAGACTCACTGATCTGATTAAAAAGAAAAAAAAAATAACATTTGAGAAGGATAAATAATTCCAATCAATATTTTATAAACTGGATACTATCAGTTTAATAACTACAACATATGTAAGATAATGGAATCATGTAAGCAAGCATGAACAAGTCATATGGCCTAGTGAAAATATGAAACTGCTTCAAGAAAGTGCCAGTAATTCTAAGGAAGAAACAGAGGAAAGAAAGGATTAGGACACAGAAGAATGAATATTTTTTATAAACATACATACATATATAATCACATATATATACACACACAAATCATGTATGTGTATATAAATATATGCATATGTCATAATCAGTCATATTTTATATGGTTTATTTATAAATAAACCTAAAATATATTTTACATGATTTATTAATAAATCTGAAATGCTAAATAAAGTAATAATACTATTATTGAGAAAGTATATTTGTATATTTGCGTGTGAATCCATAGCCCAGCCAAAAGGAAGTTGTACCTTAAACTTTCCTGTTATCAACAATAGGACTGGCCTAGTGGTAGAGTCAATGATGAAGAACAGCATTGTTTGTTATATAAAAGTAATCTAAAATTCATTTGATGTGTTTTTACTCCCATAGTCTCATAAGGGTGAGGAAGCAGTGTGATAATGTATAAGAACTAATACATGAAGTAGAAATCATGTCAACCTTGAAAGAAATCACATTTCTATATTAGAATTTTAAATATTCACATGCATGCATAGCCAAATATGATCACCTTAAAATTCCAGTCAATAGTGTTCAAAGAGTTCAGAGAAATATGAATATAATTCCATGCCCAGGGATGCTAAAGATGAATACAATTAAAAAATGATGGAGGTCTAAAAAAATGAAAAGGAAAAGGAATTATGATTTATAATTTAGAATAATTATATTGAGAAAGGTAAGAGTCATAGGATGTTACCGGTATACAACTCTGTGTATTATCCACACCCAAAAAGCATGTAAACACAAGTCATATAAAGAGTTTATAACCAAAGATAAGTTCTATGGAGTAACACATTTGTGACAGCAATACTAAAACTTGTGCCCCAAATCTCAATCTTCACAGAAAAGTGATCAGGGCAAATAGGCCCTGGGGAGCAAACTTTAGGACAAGAAGAGGACTAAATCCACTGCCTTTAAGAAAGCATATGTTATGACAAAAAGAAGGAAAACCCCAAATTACTTAATTCCTTGTTGCTTTACTGTGGTTTTTAAAGAAAAAATTCATCTTTCTACAAAGAAAGTATAGTGTATATATATTTAAGAACTAAATGAAATAGGCCACTCAAATGGGGAAAGGGATGGAACTCATGAAGAATGATAGAACTGAAGATGTTTCAGTTGGAAAGGGTAAAATTTGAGAATGACGTTATAGTTCTCAACATTTTGCGGGTCAGGCATGCAAAAATGTAGTCCATGTATTCAAAGCATTTTATTTTTTTTTAAAGATTTTATTTATTTATTTGACGGAGAGAGAGAGATCACAAGTAGGCAGAGAGGCAGGCAGAGAGAGAGGGGGAAGCAGGCTCCCTGCCGAGCAGAGAGCCCAATGAGGGGCTCGATCCCAGGACACTGAGATCATGACCCAAGCCGAAGGCAGAGGCTTTAACCCACTGAGCCACCCAGGCACCACTAAAAAGAAATGTAGTCTATGTATTTATAATAAGCTACATGATATATTTGACTGCCAAGTAGGCAAATTTTCCATAGTATCAATGGCAGTGATTTAATAACATCAGAAAGGAGATCTTCTTTACCCAAAGTCTTTCAGCAGACTACTCAAAAGGTGGAAAATGATTCTTTTCATAGAAGACAAGATGCCTGTTAAGATCATTTTCATTTCTGTTTATTTGAGGATATTGTGAAGTTAGATGATATGACAGTGACAAGTTAGGATGGGAAACAAAACTAGAGACAATAGTTTAACTGAAACAAAACTAGAGACAATAGTTTAACTAGACTCAGAGGTCAAGCACAAGGAACTGAAGGAGGGTCTAGATAACCAGTCTTAGATTCTAATTTTCAGAACTGAGCAGCAGAAAGATGGACACACAATGGAAATTCCAAGAGAATCCAAGTGAAATTAAGAACTCTTGCTGAATTGGGACACTCAAGAGAGAATTCTTGCTTTCCTTCAAAAAGACTGTGGAACCTTAATGTTAGTGGTATTTGGGAAGGAAGTATGAAATGGACTGGAATAATTTAGTCAGTCCAGGGACTGAAGCAACTATTGGAGACTTATGTCCTTAAGATGTCCAAGACAGGTTTAATAAAAATTACAATAAATCAAGGAACAAAATGAAAGCTGATGATGTAGATATAACACATACTTTTTGCAAGCTACATATGTTATACTAATGCCTAAAGAACATAGTTTATCATGTGTACTCCAATAGCTAATATTTATTGAGCATTTGTGTATATTAAACAATTTACATATATCATCTTTTCATTTTATCTTTTATATTATCTCTGTGAAACAGAAATGATTATTATTGTAAGTTTATGAATAAGGAAACTGAGCTGTAGAGCAGTTAAGTAATTTGTCCAGGAATGGAGCTGAAAAATGGTAGAACCAGTAATCTGTAGGTGATGGTGTTGTATATTACTGATGTTGTTGAAAATCAGACTACTCTGAATTGGAGCTCTGGGAACAAAGAAATAGAAACTGATTCAAGATGGCCCGTGTGCCTTTTGGAAGGTTGGCAATAAACGTGGCACCAAACTCTGGATCCAATCAAATGTTTGGTACTGTCCAACCTCCCATATGGTTGGGAGGTCTGGATCTGTCACAGATGTCGCAGGCAGCTTCCCGCATCACCTGCAAGACATATGTGACATAAATGAGAAAGCAAGATTACTAAAAGTGTGCCCCCAGTTGGGCCTATAACTGTGAAGTGAGGATCAGCACAGCAGCAAGCCTGGGAACTGGGCAAACATGGGGGATGGTTCACTTTAAGCCCTGAGTCAGCTGCTCAACAGCAAGCTGAAATGGGGGCACTAAGAGTAGGCAGGGCTGGCAAAAGAAAAGCTCCAAGGACACATTGAATCACAACTTCTAACAATGTGGCATGGCTGTGCAAACAACATCAGACAGGCCAAACTTACATGCAAAAAATCAAAGACTGAGTGACTCATTTTGGGCAAATGTGTCTGGCAGCCTAGAAGGAGGAAAGGCTGGGCTGTAAGTACAATATGCTCTACAGACAGAGGAGAGAGTCCCAGCCCAAAGACAGTTTCCATGTGTACAAAGTGTGGAAAATCTGAGACATGCACTGGGCTCTTCAGCCACATTCTCACCCTGAGAAAGTAATCAGCCAGCAGAAAAATCTCCAATTTAAATGACAGCAAAATGTATGCTTGGAATTATCTGACCAAATTGGCAACTGAGAGATTCTAGGGACTTAATTTGCACATTGAGTTTTAATAGTATTATATTTGTATAGCAGATTATATAACCAAAAATGTTAATGGAAAAATGATTTTATTTGACTGGGAAATTGGCACCCCAACTAATTGTCTGAAAAGGAGCCAATTTTAAAATTCAGATGCTGTTTGAATGAACTGTTATTGGCTGAATTAGGATTTATTGTGTAAAATACACAGTTTTTAAAAATAACCTAAGGAAAGAAAAGGGGTTCAATGAACTAAGTTTGTGTACTTTACTATGTTCTGGGATAGATTTCAGGGTGGTACAAGCAAGACCATTGGAGAAGAATATTGGGGTGGTGTGGGGATGGAGGATGAACAAATAGTCTGAAATAAACATGCAATATGAATGTGTATGTGGCCAGAGTATATACGAGAATGGCTTGTTCTCTGTCTGCCATTTAGCCAGATAGCAAATCTCTATTAAAATATTTGGGTACCTTTTATAAATGACTTGGATTTTTATGTCCTTATTTCATGTAGATTAGAATTAAGTGCCACACATATTTTGGAATGACCATATTTTTGGTATGGTATTTAGAGTCCTTGAAACATTAAGAAAATTAAAAGCTTACCATTAATGTTGGTGGTAATTCTTCTTATCATGAAATTATTAGCTATAACTGGCCAAATCTAAATAAGAAATAACATTAAGTGGCAGTTATTTTTATAGGAGGAAGCTTTGCAAATAATAAACTTTTTATTGTTTTTAAAATATTCCCTTTCTTAGCCAAGTGAAATGAACTTACTATGTTGGCTAACCCACCCCTTTTCAGTAGAAGCATTGATCTTGTAAATAATGGTTGAAATTGCCCCTTTCATTTAGGAATATGGAGCCTCTTTTTATTAAATGCCTTCAGGACATGGAAAACATGAGATTTCCCTAGAAAGTCAGGTCTTTTCTTCTTTGCCCCACCCCCCACCAGCCCTACTTTTTAAGACAACGTCTTCAAGTTGCCATAGACCAACTGTGAGTGTTAAATGAATATCTTTGACAAGAGCTAAGTCTTTTGGGCATTGAAATAAGGTTTTCCTCCTTTTTTGGCATGTGAAGATTGAGAGTGTGCTTTGACACCAGTAGCAGAGGATGTGAGCAAAGCAACTTTCAGAGCATCAGAAGTGTCAGCAGAAGGAAAAAATCAGCACAAGTGGAAAGCATCAAGGTAATTTTCCCACCTATAGTATTCCATAAAGTCACTCAGCTCATTGCCACTCTTGTCTGATGGAGCCTCCTTCTCTGTTCTTAAATGCCACATAAACTATCTGTCAGCCTCTAGGGCTGTTCAGTTATACAGAAAGAAACACAAAGGTGGAAACAAAAGCAACAATGCATTGAGCTCAAGTAAAATTTTTTGAAAAATAGCATTTCATACTTCATTAATAAGTATATATTTTGGGGGAATTTCCCCTGAATATCGCATAGCCAGAATACCTATTTCATTTGATCGAATTTCTTTAAGAGATGAAAAAAATCCATTTCTATGTGGGGAAGGGTTTTCTCATATTTATCTGGTGTTTTATTTTAGATTTGAAATTGAAACGTATGATTCTGTTTCTGCATTTTGAATGTACTAAGTTCATTGCTAATGCCAAAGTTTCTTAAAGTTTTTATTAATATATAATATACATAAATGAAACTATACCTATCATATGTGTAGAACTGGTAAATTTTTTCGAGCAGCACATGTCCATGTAACTGGTACCCAAATTAAGAAACAGAAAATTACTCATGCTAAGTTTTTCAATAGTTGCATTTTCCAAATGCTTTCATTTCTGTGGCTTTTCAATTCTTGGGAGAAAAAGAAGTAACCTCCTTAGAATGGCAACACCTGTACTAAAACATCTATTTTCTCAATATATTCCCTAATAGCATCATCGAATAATTTTCATTAATGTTTAATTCATTGCACATAGTAACCTGTATAACTATAGGAAAGGACAGAAATTAGCATTGCAGAGTATGAACATTTGCTACATGGCAAAACTGTTCTTTTTGGCAACCATTTTGCATTTTTAAAGCCACAAGCACCCTGCTTACCAGAACTCCAAACATAGGAGCAGCAAAATGGGAGGAAGGTGTTATGACTAAAAGAAGGAGGGCGGAGGGGTTAAAGTCATCACTGAATGACTCCACCACTGCTGCCCCATATTCATAGTCTCGGCAAATGAATGAGGAGAGCCCCATGTGGGATTACAGACTTGCTGGGAATGGATGAGAAACCTTCTGCTCTGCTGGAGTTTGTAAGTAGTTTCTAAGAACTGATTTCTGCACAAGTGAAATTGATTGGATTGTTTTATTTTTCTTCTGGCAAGAAATGTTTTCATCTCTGCATATCCCTCTCCCTGTTCTCTTTGGCTGGCTCAATGACAAAACCTTCTGCAAGACCCAGATACAAGTCATCTCTTGTGTGAAGTCTTCCTGATTACCCTGTCTCAGTCCCTGCCCCTTGCTGGATTATGGGACCTTATCCTCCCTCACAACCTGCACAATCCCTCAGAGCGATAGTAAACTTCCTCAGTCTCTGCCACTCACACACTGACTAGGTTGTGAGCTTCTAGAGAACATAAACCGTGTCTTTCCAACTTTACTGCTTTACTGCTTCCAGTTTGAATGTAAATGAAACTCAGTTCCAGGTGTGAAGGACCTCAGACAGATTTATACGTGAGGCTGAGACTCACAGCAAGCATCATCACCTAGAGTTCTCTACTGTTATCAGAGTCCTTTTTTCAGACTGACCTACTAATTGTTTAGCCAGCAACCCAGTCCTGAGCTGGGATGAGCAACCACTCTCCCAGACTGTCCTGTTAAGCATCATGAGGAAAGAAGATGGACAGAATTTACCATTAAAGTATCCTCTAAAAAAACCTGTGTTCTAGAAAAATAATTGTCTGGATCTTGCAAGAGTAAAATAAAGCCTCTGCCCCTTAATAGTTGTTAATTGACAAACACTTCTTTTTCTTCCTTTTTTTCCTTTTTTAAAATAAAAAGTAAGCAACAAGAATAGCACAAACTACAGCCCCTAATACTATTACGAAAAGAAAAGGAAAAGGAAGGAAGTGACTGAAATCCATTGTTCTTTGGAGTCCTACGTAGCCCCCATTGCTTTCTCTCTTCTTGAGGTCAATCAGAGGTTCTCTCACTTTTTCTTTCTACATTCTACCTTTCACAATTTTATTTTCAGAAGATGGGCATGGTGGTCCCTCTTAAAGGTATATTACACTTTTAAACTATATGTATTTTACTCTTTGAAATACTATGTAAAATTATATGGCAATTTGAATATATTCAAATGAATATAGATATATTTAGGCATCGAAAGCATTGACTTATCAATACTAGAAGTAATATGCACAAGTCAAATTGCCTAGGGTTAATTCTGACTTTCAATTAAAATGCCTTTGCTCTTGGGCAAGATATTTAGCCTTTCATCTATATAATTGGGATAATAAAATACATCTCTCAGGTTGTTGTCAGAATTAAATGTGTCAGGATATTTAAAGCTCTTATAATAGTGCATGAAATGTTTCATAAGTTTTAGCCATTATGTAATAGCAACTACCATTATATTGTATATAATACGCTAGCACTAATAATAAATAATTAAAAAGAAAAGGGACAAGAGATATCAAAATGAAACATTTGGGTATTATGAATAAGAATGTATCTGCCTGTAGTTAACAGCGAGGTCTTTTGAATTCTTGAATAATATTAAACAAAAAAAAAGGTTTTCTTTACCCAAGACTCATAAACAAGGACTGGCAGTGAGAGCTGAATTGTATTGTTCTTTGTTATTTTCCTTACATATAGTGAGGTGTGTTTAATAGATATTAAGTGTAATAATATTGTACTGAACGACTATTATTTAAATGAATTATTTGATGATATTTTATGTCCACTGGTAAAATACTTTTCTATAATAATGAAAGATCTCTACATTGGTAAATTTTAGAATTAGGTTTTGTAACACTTAGTGATAATATGCTAGCATAATAAAGATCATGTCTCTTAAGACAAAAACCTTAAAAAATTGCTTATTCTCAGAATATTTTGTGACCTTGAAAATAATTTTGATGGAATTGATAGTTTAGCATTTTTGGCTACCATGTTTTTCCCATTTTTTGGCCTGAAATGCCTTTTTTTCAAAGTTTTCAGATATCATGATTTGCTTTCCAAATAGAGTTGTGAGGATCTTCTAACAGAAGGATTGAGTGTGATCTGATCAGGGGTGAGTTGCTGGTTACAAGAAATAGATGCTTCATTTGCACTGCACAATTTATGAAATAGCAATACCAAAATACTCTAATTAAACTTACTGATAAACCTAAAAGGATGAATAACATAGGTAGAAATTATAAGTTGGTTTACGATACGAAGATATATAATGAATATGCAAGAAGCATTAGTTTCTGGTGTAGAAATAATGGTACTAAGTAGGGATAGGCTTTCTCATTTCATACTTTTAAAAATAGATACTGCAATGAAAAGAATCTGAGATAAAAATGAATTTAAATATACTTTCCTAAAATGTTGATCTTAATAGGTTTTTCAGGAAAGTACAGGCAGTATTGGTTTTCACCATCTCACAAAAATTTTACATTAGTAGCATTTGAAAGCAAATAAACAGTAATTATTATTGACCTTTTTATAATGGTCAGAATCTGGAGGTAATAAGCCATGTTTAAATTTTTAGAGGAACTGAAGTAACTAAGGAGACTCATCATAATTAGGATACTTTCATTGTGTAGTTACATATGTTGATTTTTAAAGCATTTATTTTGCCAAAAGAGGGAGAAAATAAGAGATACATGCAAGCAGACAGAAGCAATAGAGCAATGTGCTTCCATACTAATAATCTTTGAGATATATTTGCTCCCAATAGGAGCCTGCACAGATATCTGAAAAGGTGAAATTGCATTGGTCTGGTTTAACATGGGGAATTGGTATCACTGAAAGTGGAACTAGAACATTATTGTTGATGATAAGTTACTGTAATTTTGAATGAGAATATAACTATGTAATATATTTCTTAAATTGTTGAGCTTTTTATTTAACTTACATCAGTTTCAAACTTGGGGGTTGTAATGCTTGCTTTTGGTCATTGCTAAAACTCACTGTTTTTCTGGGAACCATATACTCTGTGCTTTTTTGCCCTCCCTCTTCTGCCTCCCCTTTCCTTGAAGTGTTTCTTTTGTTTGTCTCCATTACACCAGCACGCAGGGACACAGTGTTTCTGCACAGTGGGAGTTGGCAATCTCCGAAGAGGCTTTCCAGCATTGCTTTTTAGACTGAAATCATTACAATTTTCAATAGCTACTTGGATTAAAAAAAAAAAGAAACTAGCACATTATTATTCTCAAAACCATCTCAATGTATAAAGAGGCTATTTGCTTGGTCCTCCCTCATCTCCCCCTTCTCTCTCTCCTCCGGCAACCCTTGCTCATCCTGCTCCTTGTCTCTCTGGATGCGTTTCCTTCACACCCAAGTTTAGTTTGTGTGGCCCTGATTCACTAATTCTATTCAAATTGAGTATACAAATTCATTTTTTTTCCTGTTGGTTCTGAATATTTTTGCACTGCTTATGCAAAGGATTGTAGTCAGATATATCTTACATTCACTGATATTTAAATTATTACCTTTGAGAATGTGAAATACACCAGCACTGACCCAAGATCATGTTTTCAAACCCAGGAGTTATTAACATGAGTTAATGGGAAAGTTGCTTTAGTAATAAACCTACAACTAATTTTGAAGTAGGTGGAAATTCTTATTTATAGTTATTCATGTATCAAATACGCCTACCCTCTGTTTTTCACCAGGTCCCAAGCGCCTGCTTTACACCAGAAGTAACATTTGTTTCTGCACATGCCCACTAGTGACCATAAGCGCACAGCAGAAACCCAGGGCATGAAGAGCTGTTTGTAATGCCTTCACCCCGTGAAAGGGATTAGTGTATGTGAACACATAATATTTCCAACAGGGGCTTGTATAGTGTCGTCATAGGATTTATTTGTTCTCTTCGGCGAGAATAACTATAAATAATGAAAGGGAATGGCATGAATAAAGGGGAGAGTAATTTATGCACTTTATCAAAGCAGCACAACCAATTTAAATCCTGCACCCCATCCAGATGGATGTATATTCAAATAAAATCAAAACAGTGTTTTTCATGGTTAGGTAAATGCAAAAATGTACTAAAAAGGAAATGTAACAAACATGTAGTAATTTATTATTGATGTCTCTGATTCTGATGTCTTTTGAAATAAGTACTCAGCTAAGTGAGATAGGGTATATGTGTTCTTAATTGAAACTACAATGCTCCCTGGACATGCCACAGAGTTCCCCAGATGATGTCAGTAATACTACTTACTCCACCCTTCCACTGCTAGTCATCAGGACTCAGATGCAGTAACCAGTAGAGAGTTAATGATTTTTTATTCTTTGCTCAGACTATTTCTTATCCCTAGAATACTTTGATCTTTGCATCAGATTAGAAATAATTGGGGAAATTTATGAGCACGAAAGTAAAAGGATTTCTCTGTTAGATTCTGATTTTACTTCTCAGAGTTTTTATCCAATAGGAACAGATGCAAATTTACCTAAAATCAAGTTCTTAGAATACATCACACCAAATTTTTTTTCATTTCAAAATTCTGATTATAATTCAAGGTCTAGATTAAGTGAAATTTTTCCACAAAACTTTTTTGAGTTATCTTGGGCATACTTTTTATTTCTTTTAGAACTTTATGGCCCTGTGTTTGTATATTTCTCATAGCACATGTTAAGTTGCTTCTTACATCCTAAGTATTTGTATAACATCTCCTTTCTCCTATAGTTTCTAAATTCCTTAAGGACTAACGTGATGTGTCCCTTCTCATTTCAAGCTCCCCACTCAGTACTTTGTATACTGATACTTGTTGAACATGTGACTAGAAAATAGAAAATTACTATGCTTTAAGATCTCTTTTGTGTATCACTTAACTTCCTATGTCTGTGTATCCATTACAAAAAATAGCAATCATGGCATTTATTATAAAAGACTGATATGGAAATAAATCAGTACTTATTATTGTTTTCAGATCCAAAAAGACATATATTTATATCAGTATGGCAGTATTACAGGTAAAATTCTATTATTTAAAAAAAGAATCATGAAAAATTTGTAAAAAAATTTAGCCCTTTCACACTCTGCCAATAAGACTATAATGTGAAATAGCATGAATAGTTCAACTGTACTATCATATCTGCAAATTATAGCTCTCCCAAATGCACCAATTGCTCAAAAGGTTATGAATGATGTCATTTGTACCCATATAGGGAAAGGCTCTTGCCTGACTTTTCAGATCTATTTACAGAGATCCAAAATGTTCTGCCCATTTGTTTATCTAAAATATGTTCCTTCCTGAATGCCAGAAAGGAATTGCTACTGTAATCCCAGGTATCAATTTGCTTCCTGTAGGATATTGCCTTATGATCCCTGCTCAGTTTCTTTTTATTTTTTTATAATCCCAAACCCTAGAGGCATCATTTCAGCCTAAGTCAGTGATTTAGAGGCTCTCATGCTTTTATTTATAAATGTGTATGCCATAAAAAGTTACATAGCCTGGAATATAATGAAAACTGGTCACAAAATTTTGCTTTGAAAATCACAAACATGTCTTAGTAAATATAGCTTCTGCCCAGCCATTTATTTTCTTGGTACTAGAGTAGCTGCCTGCTTGCATATGTCTGCACTAGGTTCAGATCCATATTAGCATGTGGGAATCTGATTTTTGTGGGTCATACAACACATTCAGCATATTGCTTACTGGGTTGCCAACTTTCTCAGTCATTCTTTCTTTCTGTGCAAATTTCAGGCTAAATGTAAGACCTAAAAGGGTTGCCTTTAGGCTGGGCATATGACAATACATGCCATGATTTTGTTTTCTTTGGGTCATTGTGAATAACCAATATTAGATTGTGACAAAGAATGCAATAAACTAACCATTATTAAGGTCCAGAACTTTACCAGTTGCTTTACATATATTATTTCAATCCATATCCAAATAGCCCCATGTGGTAGCCAATAAAAATCAGGTCAAAAGTTGAATGGAGGTGGGGGCGTGCCTGGGTGGCTCAGTCAGCTGAGCCTCTGGCTCTTGATTTCAGCTCAGGTCATGATCTTGTGGTCCTGAGATCAAGCCCTGCATCGAGGCTCTGCTCTGAGTGTGGAGCCTGCTTGAGAGTCTCTCTTTCTCTCTCTCTCTGCCCCTGCCCCCACTAGTACATGCACATCTGTTCTCTCTCTTTCCCTCTCACTCTTTCTCTAAAAATAAAACAAAACAAAGCAAAAATTAAATACTGGTCTGCCTGACTTCTTTGCCTGATTGCAAGACTTATTCTTGAAGTCCCTTTGCTCATTTGTTTCTGGGGGAAAGGATTTGACTATTTAGAATTAGAGTCTACTCTGCAGATACCACTTCATCTGCAAATAAACAAATGGAGACTGCCCAAGTAACAAAAACATGGCTTAATGGAGGGATGGGAAAGAAGGAAGAGAGAAGCAAAGAGAGGAAGGAAGGAAAAAGAGGAAAGGGAAATGGAGATGGGGAAGGAAAGATAAAGAATTCCAAAAAAAAAAAAGTTTTTAAAATGTACATTTTGGTTTAAGATGAGTTAAATAAGACCTACTGTTTTTGATTTAAATATATTAGTTTCAGTTGAAGAACTCATGCTGACATAATAAAAGTGTTTTAAAGTAATGAATCATTATTTTAAAGGTCACCAATTAAACTCCTTCTCCTGGATAATTTTCCACCTGCCATTCTGCAGGTGGACAGCCCCACATGCACAGCTTTATCAGCTCAGGCTGTAGTCTGTGATGGTGCCAAGCATTTAGGTGGAAACAAACATACATTCAAGACCCCAGATCCATGACAAACCTTGTCACTTAGAGATATTTAGATGTGTCTGGCATGAGAAGTAGTTTTCTTTTTCTCATGGTTTTCTTGTGACCCTAGGATACATCCCAGAGAAATTGGCTGCAGATGATTAAAGTAGACTGGTTTCTATACTGGGGGTCTTAATTTTGCATTTTATACGTGTACTTGCTTTTAGGGGGATATTTGTCTCATACTATTTATTGTAGTTCAGATGCTCATTTTCCTATACTAATAAGCAGGACCCAGAGCCGAGCCTGGCATGACATTATGTCCAGAAACCTAGAAGAACCTTAGCCAAGCCAGAATATGCCTGGGGACCTCATTGAGTAGAACCCAGATGGTGGAGATTAAAAGATAAGAGTCCTACAAAGGGGAACCTCAACCAGAAAGCCAGCGTAGGGATGAAGTTAGGGGCAGTTATGGGTTTTGTGCGGTCCAAAGCTTATACAAATTGGGAGAGGGGGTTATCTTTGAAAAACAAAAATTCTTACTTTTCAGTATATCTAAAAAGAAAGCTTTTTATGAAAATATTATTAGTTCCCCACTTAGGCCCATGACCTGTGCAAATGAGGGACCATGAAGCTTAAGCTTCCTATATAAAGTTGCCTCTGAACTAGAGGACAGTCTCTAGAGATTAGATATTGGATGGATGGATCTAGTTTAAAAACCAAAGGACTTGAGACCGGGATCCAGAAAAAAATTCAAAGCAGAGCCTAGGGGAGGCAGATGGTGGAAAGATAAGATGGCCAACTAAAGAATGCAATAGCAATGATTATTTATAGCTCACCCATGGCCTTTTGCAGGGAGTGAGGATGATAACTGTTAAAGATGTCTTTTAAGACACACATGGATGTGCCCATTAAAATAAGTGTTTTAAGTTTAACCAACACAGGAAAATCATAGTTTGAATTAATATTTCCTGACTGATTTTTATCACTCAGAGTATATCTAAAGTCTGAGAGTTGGATAAAAACAAAGAAATAAAGTTTTTGTTACTGCCCCATAGGAGCTCGAAATAGGTAGCAACATTGAGGGGAAAAAAATTTACTGGTAGTTTTCTAACAGCTTGTATCTTACCTAATATTAACCCACTGGGCATATTGGAGCTGTAAGGAATCTGGACGCAATAGTAAGCTCTGGTTGAAAAAAATTGCACTGATCAATAGCTTGCATTACCGTAAAAATCCTTCTGGGCTTAAAATTTTATTTTCTTGTATTATGATAGAAACCCTGAAGAGCAAGAATGAGGGCTAATCAAAGAAATAGTAGAAACCAGCATATGTGTCCCAATACATGATGGTCTCTATCAAGGACATTATGGGCTCCACACAGAAAGCTATACAGTAGTGGAATATTTTTTTTTTTTTTTTTTGTCTTAAGTCTCCTGTCTCCACAGTGCTGTTTCAGGGTGTTGTTTTTTTTTTTTAATAAAGATTCTTCTAGTACCCAGTAAGCTTAACAACATAGCTTAAAATAGAAAAATCGTTATTTGCATAGTGTGTGCGTATGTGTGTGTGCGCGCACTCATATGTATAGTTGTATTTGTTTTTCTTCTAATGTTCTACTTGAAATACTTGAAAGTTTATCATCTGATTTTTGTCTTGGAATATAACTATTTCATTATGTATTATTTTTTTTAAATATTTTATTTATTTATTTGTCCGAGAGAGAGAGAGAGAGCACAAACAGGCAGAGTGGCAGGCAGAGGCAGAGGGAGAACCAGGCTCCCTGCCGAGCAAGGAGCCTGATGTGGGACTCGATCCCAGGACCCTGGGATCATGACCTGAGCTGAAGGCAGCCGCTTAACCAACTGAGCCACCCAGGCGTCCCATCATTATGTATTCTTTATGTCAATGGCTGGTGTTGCATGTATATCTACTAAAATTATTTTTATCCTAAAATATAGATATCACTAGATAAGCATAAAATGTAAGGAAACTAATTACATAGAGCTGTACTGTGAATATACGTTTTTTAGAATAGGTATGAGAAATACATAGACATATGATCAGTGCTATAAATTTACAATACTTTTTTTTTTAAGAATGCAACTTATTGCTTCTTTTTTATTCTTTCTTCTCAGGAGAAAGAATTTGGTAGGAATGGACTGGGATCCTAAAGAATTGAGAAGATTAATGAAGTAAAATTAGGTTATAGGGCAAGGAATGGTACATGAGGCTTAACTCATGAAGGGGAGGAGAATAGAGGAAGGGAATTTGTGTACAGAACCAGGTGTAAAAAAGGAAACCACAAATTCAAGGGTTGACTGCATGAACAGATCCCCCTGGGAGAGAGGGCTCTTCAGAGAATCTCCTCTTCCCTCTTATATTTGACTGGGAGACCTTGTCTCTAATTTTCCTTCCTTAGTTAACTGATAGCAAAGATGCAGTCCTAGCAAATACTTTAAGATGCATAAGTAAAACCTAATTATTTCATTTTCCCTTAAACTCCTTCATTGGCTTCTTTAGATCTGTGGTACATTTTGAGTTTCTTGAAATGGCTTAACCTGACCATATACAGTCTCCATCCCAGGTTACACTGGTATACGTCATACCTTCTACTCAGTTATACTAAACTGCCATAGCTCCCTGCATCCCCTTCATACCTGTCCTGGTGCTGTTCTCTTTTGTCCCCTGTATTTTTCTGGCCAAATAAAACTCATCTTGTAAGATTCAGCTAGAATATCATCTCACCTTGGAAAGCCATTTCTGAAGACTTCCAGTCTGGGTACTGCTCCTAAATCACTCTTCCTACATTACTTGAAATGGCTTAAAAATTAGGTTAGATTGTATATTTATTTTCCTGTCTTCCCACAAGATTATCAGCTCCTTGAGGCCAGAAACTCTCTTAGATTCCCTCTATGATTCTGAACGGTTCTATTGTTTGTGTACTAATAGTCTTAACTGAGGAGGGCAGCAGGTAAATCATGGAATAAGTTGAACTTCCTGCAAAGGTTTAAATACAAAAATTCAGGAACATTATCAATATCTCAATTGAAATGATTAGTTTTCTATAGGATGCATTTGTTTATATGCAGAAAGATGTTTTTATATTTGCTTGTTTGGGTACTTTCTGAGCCAAGCAATTCCTCTTACATGTGGGATAGGCTGAAGGGGAAACCACCTTGCAGAGCACATCACATATTCAATGTTCCTAATAAATGTTAGTTGAATGGATGGATAGACGCATGAATAAGCAAACAAACATTTAAAGGAAATTTCAAACATATTTAAATTAGGACTGGATACATGATTCTGAACATAGTTTACTTGATATATATCCCACCAATCTTCAAGAGTGAGATAAATAGCTGTTCGAGTGTGAAAATTGATGGCATCTTGCGGGAAAAAAAGACTAGTTTAACACAAATGAGATAAGGAAGACTTCTTATGTTTTGGAAAGTGATTTAAAGTATAAGAAAGAGACTCATTTGAGGAAAGGATAATAAAACAATGTGTATCACAGTCTGTAATGGCTGTACCAAGCTATTAGTTCAGGTCTTTGAGAACTTCTACACTGTTGCTGATTTATCAAATAAGTTTGTATGTGATTTGCATCAGACTACACACCTAAATCTAAGTGGTTAGAAAGCAATTTTATCACTTTAGGGATTGACAGTAAAGCTGGGCAAAATATCTAATTTCTCAAACAGAACAGAAGGCTGGCAAGAACCAAACTACCTATTTCTTTCTCCATAACATGATGTAGAATTGAGGATGATATCTACAAAATGTCCATTTGGAATGAGCCAGAAGACACATTGCCATAGACTGAATGAAAGTTTCATTTTATTGAATAGTGGGGTTTTAATTAATTTTTATAACCTCATCTGAGAGTTAAAACAAAAGCCTGTTAGTGTTTGGAACTGAAATTTGCAACCAACTAAATGAATTTTAAAAAATTCTAGCTTAAATAATAGTCATGAGAAGAGAGTGAGGATGTGGGGAGACAGTGCACTGCTTTATTTAGAGAACGTGTAGACTGATGTCTATTCACCAAGACTCACACACTTCTCTTAATGTGAACTAACTGGCTAGCCCCTGACATGCACATAGTATCTGCATTCAAGAATTCTGGTGGGAATGTTACCAGAAAATCAAATGTTCATTGAGTTCACTACTTCATGAAAGTTTATAGTTGTTTTTGTCGACTCTGCTCTTATGGAAGACTTAGGGATAGAAATCTCATGTTTCCTATACACAGTAAGGACTTTGAGTAGAACTTTAGTATTCATTAGGTTTCCTTATGGGCTAAATGTTTACTAGAATGTTCTTTTGGCTTTCAGCTTTCATAAAATATATTTTTATCTTTCTTTTCTCAGAAACTGCAGTAATTAAGAACATTTGATTCCAGCCATTATTCTAGAGATAAGCCTTTATTGTACTCTATCATAGATACAAATGTAAAATTGGATTGAATTTTCCCAGAGGTTTACCTTCAATAAATCTATCTCATGGTATTGGTCTTATTTGGATTTCTTACTTGTTCTTAGACCATGAGAATGCCTTAAAACTCTATTTCAGTGAAGGCTGTACTTAGTTGAATTTTAATTGATTACTTCATTAACTGATTTATTGGTAGAATAGTTAAGAAAAGAAGCTCTGGGATCAGATCAGTCTGGTTTTGAATTCAGACTTGGCAGTTTCCTAGCTAAGTAGCTTCTAAATCCATAAGCCTCACTTTTTTTTTTATCCATAAAATGGGGATACTAATAGTACCTATCTTGTTTGGCTGTTTTGATGATAAAATCAGAAAATGTGAATAAGATCTTTTGAACCGTGTCTGACACATTCTAAGCTTAATGTCAAATATTATGGTTTTCATGTGCCTAAGTAAGTGGGTTTATGGATTACATTACTCATTTAAACTAAACAAGCACTTATAAAAGGAATATTTGACATAAAAAGACTTTTTCGAGATTTGATTTGTGATTTCACACAAATCAAATATAGTACTAATAAAGAGAGCAGGAACACTATGCAAAAAAAAAAGAAAAAGAAAAAGAAAGAGTATAGGCAGAGTTGCCATTTTATTCTTTTTCACTGATAATACAATGTGAAAACAATGATGACCTGTAAGGTCTGACAAGAAGTTGGCCAAAGAAATTAGACATTATTAAGAACTTTAATTATGTGACTTACATTCACTATTGTAAGATTGAACTTCACACTAAGTTTATTCTGAACCTTGAGATCTCAGGTAATGATAGTACAGTGCCATCACAGTTAACATATTTAAAAAGTAACCATCCAGATTATGAAGCCAAAACTCTACAGGTTGCTCAACTATTTTATAATACTGTCATACTGACTGGAGTACTCTATTATTTCCTGAGCTGAATACTGAGTAATTTAAAAGCCTCTTTTGAGTTTCTTAATAACTATGGAAGAGACTGGTTTTGTTTTATATCGTTTTTGATAATCCACCCATCATGTGCAGCTACGCTCTCTCTTGCCCTCTCCACTGCAAGTCCCAGAAAACTGAGTACTCTCTTTCCCAGCCTCCCTTGCAGCAAGAGGGGGCTAGATGTCCTCATCACATCCAATGAGACAGGGCATGGACAAAAGTCTGTTAGGGGGCATCAGCTGATACCTTTTTCCTGACATAAGCATGGCTGGTACTTTCTTTCTTCCGCCTCTTATCTTTGAATATGTCCTTATTACTGGGAATAGTGGCTGCAGAAAGATGGAACACCTTGGTGTCCACTGACATTGATGAGCAGCTGCACAAACCATGGACCACCTCTCTCCATTCTTCTCCTTATAACGTACCTGTTACTCCAGCCAGTGTGTGTTACGTGCTCCTTTTAATTTGTAGGGATTTTCTAATGTGAATTCCATCATTTTAACCATTCCTTTTGTTATTTATGACACTCTGTTTCCCAGAATACCTGAAGTGCCATAATTGTAATACAGGAAATAATACAAATAAAATAGATAAAATTAGTTATCTAAAGCTTAGACTCAACACAACTAAGCTTTAATAGTTTCTCGAGGTAGCATAGAATTTTTAAAAAGATGTTATTTATTTATTTGAGAGAGACAGCACAAGCAGGGGAAGCTTCAGGCAGAGGGAAAAGGAGAAGCAGACTCCCTGCTGATCAGGGAACCCAGTGTGGGGCTGGATCCTAGGACCCTGGGATCATGACCTGAGGCGAAGGCAGTTGCTTAACCAACTGAGACACCCAGGCTCCCTAGATTTTTTTTTTTTGAACACTTATTTCTAAATAATATTTCTTACGTGGATCTTGATATGAGTGATACAGAGGTTAGTGTCTTCTGCAGCCTTACTGCATGAACCACCCTTAGGTATTTTACAGAGTTGCTTGTTGTATTTTTCTATAGCGTAAGTCAAGGGTATCAGTAAATAACTCAATGACATCAATTATGTGTGGGGCCAATAGCAGCCACATATGATACTCTGTAGTGGCACATTCTGATTTCAAGCAGAATTTTTAATTTATAAGGGAGAGAATGACTTTCAGTTTTTTCTCCAAGCATCATAGTTCCCTCAGTTTGAATTTTGATGGGCATAGAAGATCTGAGAGATCAGCATTCTACTCTTTGATGAAAGCTCAGAGAAGAAATATTCTGTGTTCCTGTTCAGGGCAGATCCACATGTCTAGGAAACAGTAAAACTGGTCATGTGTTCAGTATCCTATGAGCAATAGTTGACGTATATAGCAAAGACTCACCTCTGGATAGAAAACCATCACATTTTGCCTGAAGGTGGCCTCATGGGCACATATTTTCTTCTGAGGCAGTACTGGGTCCCTTGTAACACATAAACTAGTGATAAATTAATCTTTAATGTTCTGCCCCATAGAAAATAATCAAGATGATTTTGGTTTAAAAATGTTCAAAGCAGATATTACCACCTACCCATCATAGCTACACACACACACACACACACACACACACACAAACAGGCACACACCCTATGTTACATTCTCCTTTTTTATTTGGTTTTGATCAGTATGGTTTCCATCTGAATCTACTAGGATGAATTCTCTGCAGAATAAGCTACTAGAAAATATAGATATTCTCTATCAGCTATAAGAATTTTGGCATTAAAATATTTAATATGAAGCCATACTTTCTGACGGTGGTTTCTGGGGTAACCTCCAGTTTGTGACAATTAAATTTTACAGTCAATGTATAGAAATCATATTTTTATATTTTCTTGGGGGAAATGAGGAAAAGTATTTTCTTTATGAGGTACATAATAAAGAGCACCTTCAGATGCTTTTTGGAGTATGTACCTGAAATGAGAGGAATAAAGTTATATTCATTCGCAGGTACTACCTTAAGGCTAAGTGTAGGAAGATAAGGTAAGTCAGAGTTTTATAGGTTGTGCCTGAGTGTTTATTCTTATTTGGGAGTATCCCTCTTTATAGCAGACTTTAAAATTAATAAAAATCTAAAAAAAATTAATAAGATCTACATTTAGAGGACAAACTGAAAAGAAATTTAAAAATTTTTGCTTACTGAGTTAAGTATCCATCTTCCCTCCCCTCCCTAGCCTTTTCTATTTTTTAGAAATAATAAGAATGACAGCCTGGCACTTTAACTGGTAGAAAAAGAGGTTTATGTTTTAGTGTAAACACGCTCCCGAATTATTCCATTTCTCCTACTACACCCTACTGAAAGAATTAAGTTAAAATATGAGGCATACTTTTTATTCTCCTTCACTTAGAGCAGGTTTCTCCAAATAGCAAAATCCTCCTTTCCTTTTATGGTTTGAGTTTGTTGCCCAGGGCATCACCATTAGTGTCTGTGTTTATCTTCTTTATCAAAACTTAGTCTATGAAGTCATTTTTGATAATTTCCTTTTGGCTTAACCTCACAAAAATCTATTATTCTGAAGCCAGGATCGCCTGCCACATCCCACCTCTGCCTGCGCTGCATAAGCACTTTGAATGATGACAGATCAGAGAAGATGGGCCTGAATGCATAATTATTGTGACATGTAGTTAATGTTAGTTGATAAAAGTAGGCACACATAATTAAGAGAACATGCTTGATAAAACTAGGCAGTTTATTAAGGGCCTTGGTGGAACAACTGTGAGGAATTACAAGGATTCATAAACTTCCCTTTGCTTCCTCGAATGTCACTGTCTCCGATTGTCTTCGCAGCCCCTGTTCAAGGTTTGTCTCATGCATAATAATTTCTCTTTTTCTCTCCCCCCCCCCCGCCCTGTTTGCGAACAGTTTTGCCTTTTCAACTAGTTACTGTTACCACCATTTAATAAGAAGGCTTTGCTGGGCTTTCTAATCGAAAACTTGCTTTTATCTTTCTTCATGAAAGAATTGAAATGGCTTCTTTCAGGTTGCTGTAGCCTCTGGGGAGATAAGGACCCTGCGGTTAACAGGATGAGAGATTTTTGTTTAGAAATTTTTATTTAGACAATGAAAAATGACCTCTGTAAACTCAAAGCTATCTTATTTTGGGGCTTTAGGCTTCTGGCAGATAAATCAATTGGGCCCTTGGGACAGCAAAGGAAAAACCTTTGCAGTAACTATGTCAGGGCAACGCAATAGATTTGTTGTGAGTATGCAGTTGTATTGAATGTAGAATGCACTTAAATATAAATATCATTTTATTTTCTATTAAATATTCAGGATCTGGATTCTACTCTTTTCAGCTTTTGCAAAGAAATATTTCTTTGTGTGATGCAAACTGGAGAAAGCAGGTCTTTATGTATAAATTATGTGGCTATTGTTGGTATTTTGATTTTGACTTTTTAATTATTTACCTGTGCATTCTTTAATGGAGACTCTTTTTAAATTTAGATTTGCAAAGTTATATCCTCATATTTTAAAAAAATCAGTGTTATACACTGCTCTTTTGTGGGTAAACAGTTTCATTGTTACCTAAATAATACAATAGTAGTTTGTCTAAAATATGCTTTTCCAGATTGTCGCAACATTTTTCACACCTGTTTGTAGGCTCAAGGAGCTTTGCAGATCCTCACGGCATGAATTTGCACTGCATGTTCACTCTCAAAAGAAAGAGTGTTGCACTTGGCTGTGTGCTTTTTTACCTATGTCATGTAGAGTGCAGATTCAGGGTGAAAAGTTATGCAGAATAATCTGTAAATTTGACAAGGAAGCAAACCAGGAGACAGATGCTCACCCAACATGGATGGATGTGCAGTTGTTGCTGATAAGAGTGTTGATCAACATAGAAAAGAAGCAGTTTTGAAGGGGTTAATTTTTTTCATGGTAAGAAACCTTCATGCACATTTTGCAATGTCATTAAGATTATAATGCAAACCAATAAAATGTATGAGACCAGAAATTGAGGTATACTGGAAAATAGAGGTGGAAAGTAATTTAGCAAATATCATATGAGGAATCACAGTCAAAACAGTGGAAAAGATAAGCGAGATTAGAAAGATAACCAGGAAATACATAAAAAAGCCAAGTTCCTCCTTTTTTTTTTTTTTTTTTTTAACTTTAATCCTGCCTGACCATTTTGGAGTGAGGGCAAGCCTATTTGGTAAACCTCTTCTATCCTCTTATTATTATTTTTTTTTAATCTCTTTTCATTTTCTTCCACCTTACATTCAATTTTAACTAGTGTTAGGCTATGGTCAGAATTAATGGATAAATCATGTTTTATTTATTTAGAAAAGTCCCTCTATTTAGAACTTTGAATAGTATAAAAAATATAAAAGAGAGATATGACTTAAATATCCATGATTTGACCACCGTGACTCTTTATAGTGATAGAATGTAGGCTTTAATTTTAGTGAGTTGGGGAGAGATAAATGATATATATTTGTGTTTTGGTGTTCTTGTCCCCACAAAAATGGGCATGGCACCAACCTCAAAGTATTGGTAAAAAAATAAATGAGGTAATACATGTGGTAAGAGGAGCTAAAGATTTTTGAGCACTTGCCTGTGTAGATACTATTTATATGTATTCATTTATCTAATTTTCACAAGAATCTTATGGGATATATACATTGCTATAATTATCTAAATGATTCGGGAAATAGTGGCACAGAGAGGTTAATTAATTTTTCTACTAGTAAGTGGCAAAGATGGTGATCAAGCCAAGAAGATTTTGCTTTTAACCCTTACACTGTGGCCATCTATGCCAGGTGCACACTGTGCATTCAGTAAGTATAGGGATTTCACTGAAGTATAATCTATTGACCAAAATATCTGCGATCACTTCCTGTGATTTGGATATTAAAGAAACCTATACATTTAAATTTAAAGGTCCAAACTAAGTCATTAGACCATAGCATGCCTGTTTATATCCTTTTGTTTAAAATAATACATTGCATCAGAATATTTGATTCAATAAATCATCTACATTTACCATGTCCCTAATATCATACTATCTACTATTGGCTATGCAGAATAAGTTTGGATATCTCAGGGTCTTCACGCATTAACATCTTAAAGCATATGGAAAGAATAAGTTTACTTAAATCCAATGGAAAATAATTTAAAATATTATTATGGATTCATAATTTAAATTAAATCACTGTTTGGCTATATAATACTGATATTAAATCCCATGAACGATCA
This sequence comes from Potos flavus, assembly GCA_028534135.1. NCBI lineage: Eukaryota > Metazoa > Chordata > Mammalia > Carnivora > Procyonidae > Potos > Potos flavus. The sequence goes on along the minus strand of CM052886.1, from coordinate 55,479,040 downwards.
GATTGAAAGATATTTGGTTGCACTTATTAATAAGTGCTTCATGGAAAAATTTTTGAATTTAGGTTTACTAGATGCTGTCTGAAAATTTGGTTCTCCATGTACACTAGAAATGACATAAAAGATCAATTTTGTTTATAAGCTAATCATGGGATCCATGCTTATGAATCTTCACTCATTCTAATATATGACTTTTTATTTTTCAACTTTCTGAAAAATAGTTGTAAATCCAGGGATGGGCTTCCTAAAGCTATAAAACAGTTGAAATAATCATTGAGTCAATTTACTAAAAGTCCATACATGCTACTCTAAGGTGGTCCCCAAGCCCCTACTCAGGACTGGTTATTATGTTTAGTTATGTTTCCAAGGTGACTGAAGATTCAAAATATCAAATGAGAAAGAAAAATGAGGCCTCTTAGGGGCACACAGATGACACTACGAAGTCCTGTATGTTATTGGTTGTGCCTAGCTCGGTGTCTCCTGTTCATGTCCTGTAAATATATATTGAGTAAAATGGCAGTAGGGAAAGAGAAATCAAATTACAAAAGTAAGTAGAGAAGTAGGACTGCACAAGAGTCTATGATTGTTTACTACAAGAGCCAGTGCAATGTTTTAAAAGTCTTAAAAGCATTCCTTTACAGTATTTTGTGCTTATAATAATGAAATTTCCTTATCAAATTAAGGTTACATGTTCTAAATACTATGTTTAAAGCATCAGAGTAATGTATAAAATTATTTGAAGATTTTAATAAAAGATCTTAATATTTTAAAAAATTTCACAAGAATTTAAAAAACTAACAAAAGGAGATAGAAAATAATTAAAGAAGTAGAAGTGAACATCAAAATAAATGGTAATTAGTGACATAGTGATGTTGAGAAACGAAAAAATTGCTACACTAAGATAAATGGGAGTATCAGTCAAGGTCCCAACCAGAAATAAATGGCACAACTATTTAGATAAATTGAAAATTGTTATTTTAAAGGGACCATTTACAAAGGTGTGAATGAGCTGAAGAGGAAACTCAAAAAGTGGATTTGGTAAAAAAAAAACAGCTGTTATCACTTCAGTCCCAAAGGGAGGAGAGGGACCAGTTACCAAAATCCAGAAAGATTACCGTGAAAGTAGTGGTGGAGGAACATAGCCAACTGCAGAGATCTGGCAGGGGAGGAAGCAAGGCAGTAAATATCCTGAGCTCAATTTCCTCCATCCTTCCAATCTGTTGCTGGTGCTCCCCATTGGCTGAATTCAGCTTAAAGATGGAAGGCAAGAAGGCTTGTTGATGGAGTCTATCTAGAGTCAGCCTCTGATGGTACAGAGAGCAGGGTAGAGAGTGACTTTGGAGAGACCAATGCATCTGAAGATGCCTGGCATTATGAGCAAAAGTAAAATAGTGTCTCAAAGCCCAAAGCACTGAACAATCAGGAGTTTATTAAAATTGTTGGTGAAACTTAAGGAATAGTGGAAAAATTGAAAATTTTGAAAACAATGATTAAAACTTTGGGAAATATTCTGAAAAACACTAGGAGGAAATGTAGAATTCTCTAAGCAAAGATGAAAATACAATTGTGCGTGCGTGTGTGCACGCTTATGTGGAAACAGAGAAAGAGGAGAAACTATAGGCTAGAGGATATTGATTTGGAAACAAATTCATATTAAAGTTTTACCTCTCTATAGAAGTATATTCAGATACCCTACTCTACTTTGTGGGGTAAAGCCAGTGAGACACAAAATGGAAAGGAGCACCAAATACTCAATAATCAAGATAAATATTTGAATATGATGTTTAAAAAAATGTAAAGAATCCACAATGAAAAAATATCAAAAAAATTAAAAATATAGATTTCTGTTTCTTTTTATGAGCCTGCATTATTTTGTGATTGTCATAGTGGTTTCTAATTGCTCCTCAGTCCTCCAGCTCTGTGAGTGCTGCAGCTGGCACTGGTGAGGTTTATAAGGGTTGGACGTGGCATGTAAACAGATTGGGCAGTGTGGGGTTTTTATATATAATCATGGTCTTGATTGTAGAGTTTTATTGACTTTTTCCACTAGGTTCAAAATATAGGAAGATATTTTGATGAGTTGTAGAGAGGGGCACACATTTTTCTTTTTGCCTCAGGCTCCAATATGATTCAGCACATGACTGATGGACGCTGTAATACATAGCTGATAATAGATGTTTATTGAATGAAAGAATGATTAAATGAATTCATGTGGTCATTTCCTACTCCAAATATGTATTACAAAGCTTTGGTGTCCCTTCCAGCTCATTTTTTTTTCTTTCGCTGCATAATTTATGGTCTTTCTCTGACATTCTTCCTCAAAGTCACAAGGGCAGTTTTAGGGGCATGATTAGGAACATACAGATGCTCAAAGAAAGCTGTTGTAAAAATCTCATGAATAATCCACTAGGCAAGAAATTTCATAATAATGGTTTGCCTAAATTGGCAGTCTTGTTTTGTTTTGTTTTCTGTTTTCCTATTTCTGTTACTACCTCTTTACATGGAATCTTCTCAGCTTCTCAGTCCTATTCAATACATGCTTTTCATACCCAATTTGGTTAAACATTCTAAATGCTTAATTCTAAATAATCATGTGTCAGTATGGGAGAACTTCAGATTTCCAATATACCAAATTGCAAACTACTCTTTTCTTAATTGTTCAGTCATGGTATTCTCAAGTTTGTTCTTAATTTGTTTTGAATGCTCTTTTGTTTGGAACTATGTATATCTTAAAACTATGTACATCTTAAAACTCTGCAATACCTAGAAGATCAGAGCACAATAAATATTAATTATAATAATTGTAAAAGTAATGAGTAGCAATTTAACTTATCCTGTCTTAAAACCCCACTGGAATCATGTGAATTTTTACAAAAAACCTAATTTCTTATCCTTGAAAGCCTTTTCTTTGCTCTCCGTGTTAATGTCTCCTGTTATTGTTTTGTTAGACACAAATGATGGGAAGAGAAACTCTGATGCATTATTTATCTTTCCCATAGCTAATATCTGGGAAAAAACAAAAGTGAAATTTGACATAAGAAACTTCTAAGAGCCAGATCGTATAAATGCATGTAGTTAAGATGTATTTTTCAGAGTTTTTGGAAAGATTATGTGGAATGTTGATTTTGTAAGTAAATAAGAAACTGTCCTTTGTGTCTCACCTATATAATATTTATGATACTATTTTTTTTAAATATTTTTTTTCACAAGAGTATTTTGCTTGATCTTCAAATTGTCCATGTGTTGGGACTAGTTCACCTACTGGTCCATATCCACATAACTCATGCTTTACTGTCATAGACTGATGTGACACAGTATAATAGAATATGATGCATTGCCTGAATTTAAAGGAACATGGACTATTTCTGGATCTGCTGTGCAGCATGAGATCTCTATCACATTTGAAACAAAGCTAACCAAGCAGACAGAGCAGAAAGATATCTATAGCATCCATTAATCAGGGTAGAGTATGTATTTTTTCAGCATCTTACTCTATTTGCCTGGTATATTTTAAGTCTGAAACACAGAACAAAAATAACCATCGTGACCGCTCATGTTGTTTTTTTATATTATTGCCTTTAAAGAATCATTCTGTAAAAAAGCCAAAGCAAATTCAGTTTGAAAATTGTTAAATAAGTTGTACTACATGTATTCCTTCATTCCACCTTTCTCACTGGGGAAACATTAAATATTCTGCAACATATGCATTTTGATCAATACATAAATATATGGCGATTAGCACTGAGCTAAGCTACTGTCATTCAGAGCCAATTAAATTCAAAATAATTTAAAGCATATTGTTTATAAAACCTGAAAGTATCAAATTACTTTAGATTTGAACTAAGGAGAATAAACAAGTTCAGAGAATTAACTGAAAGAAGCATATTCACATACGTGTGTAATCTTGTAGAAGACCTTCAGTTTAGGTAAGACTTTAGAAACTCTTTGAGGCAGAATTGCCACACATGCTTTAAAGAAGGCAACTTACATTTCTCTCCATTTTATGAGGTCTGTTACCCATTTTCAGGTTCTTTTCACGTTAAGTTTATCCCGTGTTCCCTATGAATTTCAACAACTGAAATCCTTGAAGTTGAGCTACTGCTTCTTTCCTCCATTCATATTACTTATTCACCCAGGTCAGAGAGCTAAGAACTACCCCTGGCAGGTGTTTTCCCACTTGGTCCCGCATTCTGGAAATAAGAAGTTAAATACCTCTAACTAACCCTACCACAGTTAGGCACTTACTACAGAAACCCTACCCTTACCCAGAATTTCAATACTTTTCTGTTTGTTTGTTTTTAATTCCTCTTTCTTTTTTCCTCATCCAGATGACTTCTCTCTTGTTTTCCCTCATGGCCACACCTCCATTCCTCTGAGATAATTATTCCTAGGCTTTCTGGTTATTGACAAAATTACATATCAAGGGTCTTTTTTTTTTTTTTTTTTTTTTAAAGGTTTATTTATTTATTTATTTGACAGAGAGAGAGATCACAAGTAGGCAGCGAGGTAGGCAGAGAGAGAGGGGGAAGCAGGCTCCCCGCTGAGCAGAGAGCCCGATGCGGGGCTCGATCCCAGGACCCTGAGATCATGACCTGAGCCGAAGGCAGAGGCTTTAACCCACTGAGCCACCCAGGCGCCCCCATATCAAGGGTCTTTAAGTGATATACACTACCAAGTAAGTACAGGTAGCTTGGTGCCAAAGCTTATGCCCATCCCTGGCCTAGTCAGATCTTCACAGTTGTGTTGAGATCATCTGTCCCTAGAAATCAGCCGAATGTGTTATGTCATATATACATCCTCTGCCCTGAAACAATCATCTGTTCACCATTCCACAGTTCTCACTAACGTCATCCCTACTTTCCCAACTGGCTGGCCTGTGCAACATAAGCAGAGACCTGAAGATGGAAGAAGGGAATTCATGCTTATGGGGTGATATGCAGGAGTTATTTGATCCTTTCAGTCAACATGATCCTTCACAGCCAGTCTGTAAATAATATTTAACAATTGTCCCTATAATGTTTCTACATTTACCTCCTCATTTTCATCCTGAAACAAAGCGAGGATGTATACAGGCAAAGAGTGGACAGTGGAATTTTGTGAAATAAGCTAGAGGGATAGGAAGGAATTCGAGTATGTCCAGCCTTATAGGTCATATTAATTATGTAAGTTTTTAATTCTATGAGCATTGAGAAACAACTGAAGTGCTTTAACTAAGAAATAAATGACAGAATGAGATTTACAAACAGGAAAGATGACTTTGAGGCCAGCGTAAATATGGAACAGAGTAAATATGCAACTAAGACAGTGAACTAAGATGATGGGATTCAAGAGTTATTTAGGACATAAAATAGTAGAATTTGATGATGTCTTTGTTATATGGATTACAGGCTAGAGGATTACAATGACTCAGAGGTTTTTTGCCTTTTATAATGGGATGTATGATCTAGAATGGGAAAAGGAGGTGAAATATGAATTGACTGCATGCGCATGTGTGAGACAGAAGAAAATATAAAATAATAAAAAAGAAGCATAGGACCAAATTGTAAGGAGCCACAGCACTGACAGCCAGATTGGGGGAGGAGGGGTGATCTTGGAAAAGGGACAATGAGGAGGAAATAAGCTAGAAAATATGTCCAGGAATACAAGGGAGCAGAAACAAGATTTTAAAGGAAGAAGTGGTAAATAGTATCGAACACTATTAAAATTAGCACTGAAATTGTTCATCAGAGTTGGTGACTGACGATCATTGCTGACCTCAGCAAGAACTGTTTGGAGTCAAGTGTTCAGAAGTCAGATGGGAAAAGGTAAAGTCAGAAAATGAAGTCTGAAAGAGTAGGGGATAATGCTATGGAGTGGTCGTGGTGCTGATTGAGAAAGGGTTTAGGAGAAGTCATATTTTTTTCCCTTTATTCTTAACGATTTTTTGAAAAAAAAATTCTGTGCTTAAAATAATTTGAGAATTTAGACTTGTAATATAATTTTCATCTGTCTAACTGCTCTCATATTTTTCACTAGTTTTAATTCTATCTTTATTACTATATTTTATGGTCCTTAGAAGGACAGAATCATAAATCTAATTATTTTATATCCAGTTATAATCTTACTCTAATGCAGTATACACATCAATATTAATCAATTAGTCATCAACTATTTATTGCATATGTACTATATGTAAAGTAGTTATTCTACTGCAGGTAGAAGTGCTCTACCAGAATTTTGTTTAATTTTGTGTTTTCATTCAAATGTTAGCTTTAAAATAGTAATTAATTGAGGTGCCTGGGTGACTCTGTTAAGCGTCTGCCTTCTTCGGGTCAGGTCATGATCTCAGTATCCTGGGATCCAGGCCAGCATGGGCCTCCCTGCTCAGAGGGGAGTCTGCTTCTGCCCCTCCCGATGCCCCTCACCCCACCTCCCTGCTTGTGCTTTCTGCTCTCTCTCATTCTCTCTCTCTCAAATAAGTATTTTTAAACATAAATAAAATAGTAATTAATCATATTTTAGGTTATCTGATAGAATACCAAGTTCTGTCATGAAATTTGAATGTGCAGATTTGCATTTATAGTTTGCATTTCTTTTTTTTAACCCTTCCCATATGAAGTCATGGTTTACTATATGAACAAATTGTGCATTTATTCAAATGAAGGAATGTTGGGAGAAATTAAATCCACATACACTTATATATGCAAACCTCTAGATCAGAGAAAGCTATTTTGTGTTAACAGAATCACATTCAGTTAAGTAACAGATAACGAAAGTAGATTCATCTATACATGTACCAAGTTTTTAAAACAGCAAGTACAGTAATGACTATACAGTGAAAATTGTATTTCTCATTCTGATGTCTAGGAATAACTAGATTGGATGTCTATTTGGTATAGAGTTTAATAACAATAATATAAACATCTTATTCAAGGAAAAATGCAACTTTAAAGAATCATTGAACAATAATTTATTAAATTTGGCTGGATCATGGTAATACTTTATTAAATTTGGCTGGATTTGGTTCTCTTGAACCAGCAAAACACTGAAGTCATTAATAAATCTCACTTTATACAACATATTATGTGAATAGGGATTCTCTACTTTAAAATATTGAACTAAAAAAATATTAAACTCAAAATACAGTCATATCATATATAGAACTAGGCTTGTGCCTGTGTCTTCCTACAATTTATTCAACAATAGACCTTGACCCAGGGATATACACGAACATATACTGTTGTAGTTCTGAGGACACAGAGATCCAATGGGCTCTGATGCCATTGATGACTCCAAGAAAGAAGGAGAACTTGGCTTACTCCTTGCTATAAATTGAATGTTTGTGTCTCCTTACAGTCATATATTGAAACCTAATGCCCAGTGTAATGGTGTTTGGAGGTAGGGCCTTTGGGAAGAGCTTAGGTATTGATGGTAGAGCCTTTATGAGTGGGATTAATGACCTTATAAAAGAAATCCCAAAGAACTAGCTTTTCCCTTCAAAGTGAGGATACAGAGGAAAGACACTGCCTGTGAACCAGGAAGTGGGTTCTCATTTCTCAATTGGCCAACACCATGATCTTAGACTTCCCAGTCTCCAGAACTATAAGTTATAAAGTTCTGTTGTTTATAATCTACTCAGTTTTTGGTATTTGGCTAGATCAGCCTGAACAGACTAAAATAATCCTTAAAACAAGTATAAAAGTTAAATTGATATTCTAGGAGAGGGAGACAAAATAAGCAAAAATATATGCTCAAAATGAGCAAAAATATATGGATATATGCTCAGGAAAATAAGGGCTGCAGTTTAGCTGGAGACTGTGTAAAGTGATCAAAGGACATAAAATTGCAAAATACTCTGGGGCCAAACTATAGATTAAATGCTTTTACTGCTAGGCAAAGCTGTTGAATAACATCAAATTTTACTCTGGATTTATTTTAATTTCTCACTGGTTTTAGATAATTACATCTAGGATATCTCTTCCTGAGATTTTGAAGTTGCATAAAAGTATTTTCAAATTAGATAGTTCCTTATATAGAACAAATGGCAAATCAGAAAAAGAAAGAAAAAGTTTAAATAAAACTCTACTGAAATAACCATTGTGTTTCAACTGACTGATTTTAGTAAAATTAGATTAATTAAGAAGTTCATTATTCTTTTCTGCCACTATTTTATGGCCCTTTCCTCATCATGTTTCACATCATACAAGGAAGTAAGTGAGATAATATTCATGTAATTACTTATTTCTTCACTACCACTCCTTCTTTCTTTCATTTCATTTTTTTTGTCTCTATGAAAACCATTAAAATATTTATAATTACAACTCCTTTCATCTTCCTTCAGTTTGCTCATGTGAATTCTCCAAATGAGGAATAGTTGTGTTGTCTTCAGAAATGTTTGGTATCTTAAAAGTGGAATAAAAAAGGACAATTGACAAAGAACATGATTTTTCCTTCATTATTAGACCATGATCAGACTTAATATTTATCATTGTTTTTGTGGGTGCCTTTTATATATTTAAATTGCCAACATATAAAAGACGACCAATAAAGGTACATATATATTTTTAAGTTACATAGATTTCAATTAACATTTTATTTTAATGTAATAAATGAGAACATCGATTTACACATTCCATGAGACATTAGTTCTATTCTGACTTTCTTAGACTTCAACAAGGAAATGTCAATAGAAGAAATTACCTCTTACTTTAATGTTCTCCCAAAGAAGTCATCTTACGCTAGAGAACATCCTTGAAAACAAGTTGCTAAAATTTTAAAGATAGCCTCCTTCCAGCAATAAGAATTTCTTCAGAAGTAGAACCTTTTCCAAACATATTAATATTTTCAAAAAGATGAAAACCCTGTCAGGGATTAGACTGTCTCCAGGGTTAAAACCATAATCTGGTAAATAATTTCAACTGAGGACTTTCTTTCTCCCTGAATAGAAAACTTCCTCACCAGGGAATCCCACAGATATTCATTTCTTCAAAGGCAGGACCATTAAAACATGTCAGAATCTTCAAAGTGGAAAACATGCCACCCCTTAGCAAAATGAAGTCTTTTAAAGTAGAAGCCCAAAAGCATTATGAAGGCTCTGAAAGAAAACTCCCAAAGCTCTACAAAATACTGCTTCCAGTACCCAAGTCTCAGATTATAATTTTAAAATGTTATGCAGATTGTACACAATCTAGTTTTTTTAAATATATTTTAGTTTTTAGAGTAGTTTTAGGTTCACAGAAAAACTGAAAACAAAGTACAGAGAGAATACATATACTCCCTACCCCTCAACATGCACAGTTTCCCAACTATCGACATTCCCCACCAGAGCGGTACTTGTGTTACAATTGATGAAACTACATCAACACATCGTTATCACCCAAAGTCCATAGTTTACATTAGGGTTCACTCTTGGTATTGGGCATTCTTGTGGGTTTGGACAAATGTGAATGATTTGTATCAACCATTACAGTATCATACCAAATAGCTTCACTGCCCTAGAGATCCTCTGTGCTCTGACTATTCATCTCTCCTTCCTGTTAACCCCTAGTAATCATGATCTTTTTACTGTCTCCATAGTGTTGCATTTTCCAGACTATCGTATAGTTAGAATCATATAGTATATATCTTTTTCACATTGGGTTCTTTCTTTTTTTAGAATAATAAATGTTTATTCAGATGAACCATATTCATTGTTTATGAAATCATAATAATATGAATATGAACAGAGACTTGTTAGTCAACTCATGAAATAATAGGACTAGTATACACTACTTAAAGTCTTTTTTAAATTTTAATTCCAGTACAAGTAGCATAGAGTTTTATATTAGTTTCAGGTGTACAAACAAATTGGCTTCTTTCAAATAATGATATATGTTTAAGTTTCCTCCATGTCTTTTCGTGGCTTTATAGCTCATTTCTTTTTCACAGTGAATAATATTTCATTAACCTGAATATGCCAGTTTATCCATTCTTCTACTGAAGGGGAGCTTAGTTGCTTGCAAGTTTTGGCACTTATGAATGATGCTGCTAAAGTATGTAGGCAGGACATAAGTTTTTTGTTTCTTTGGGGATATACCAAGGACTGCTGTTGCTGGTAGTATGGTGAGAGTATGTTTAGTTTTGTCAGAAACTGCCAAACTAACTTCTAAGATGGCTCTATCATTTTGTGCTCCCATGAGCAGTAAGTGGGGGTTCCTATTGTTCCACATCCTTGCCAGCATTTGGTGTTGTCAATGTTCTGGATAGTACCATTCTAATAGGTGCTATTAGACTATTCTAATAGATGGGTAGTAGTATCTTATTTTAATTTGCCTTTTCATGAGGGTGTATGTTGTGGAACATATTTTAATCTGCTTATTTGTATCCGTGCAATCTTCTTTGTGGGGTGTCTATTCAGACATTTGACTCATTTTTAATTGGGTTGTTTTCTTATTGTTGAGTTTAAAGAGTTCTTTGTATATATGTTTTAAAAACAGTGCTTTATCAGAAATATCTTTTGAAATATTTTCTCCCAATTTGTGGCTTTTTCTTTTCATTGTCTTGACAATGTCTTCTGCAAAGCAGAAGTTTCAATTTTAATAAACTTCAGCTTATCAATTCTTTCTTCCATGGATCATGCCATTGGTGTTGTATGTAAAAAGTCATCACCATACCCAAGGTCACATAGATTTTCTCCTGTTATTTTCTAGATATTTTATGGTGTCACCTTTATACTTAGGTCCATGATCCATTTTGAGTTAATTTTTTAAAAGATTTTATTTATTTATTTGACAGAGAGAGAGAGATCACAAGTAGGCAGAGAGGCAGGCAGAGAGAAAGGGGGAAGCAGGCTCCCTGCTGAGCAGAGAGCCCGATGTGGGGCTCAATCCCAGAACCCTGAGAT
>CM052886.1:55416958-55467682 GCA_028534135.1 Potos flavus | reverse complement strand
ATTGAACCTACCGATCAAATTGTGAAGGACTAATATCCTTAATGTGATCTACTTTTGAAAAGTTCTGTTTAATTTGAACGATTTTAACTGATAAGTAAAATACGGTAAAATCTGGTTATCAAGAAAATAAGATTAGTGTTCCTTTAACTCTAAGATTCTAAGGAAAATAATATATAAATGGTGAACAGAACCTTATGGATTTGAATCATATAGTGCAGCTTTACCAAATTTCATGTTATTTCTGGTCTTGAGAAACCTACAAGTCAGGAGAACAAGTATTCTGATGACAAGTCATCTGGACTGCTCTACTTTACTCTTTAGGTAAAAAAGGTTTTTCTGCTTTATCTACCTGATTGAAATATTGTGAGACAAAGTTAATCTTTGGGAAAACTGAGAATAGTCATGAGTGCCAAGCCATCATCACCATGGTCATCGTCACTGTCAATTTTCTATCCCAGAAATTTGTATGTAACCAAGTAATCTATTTTGTGCCCGAGTTTAAAATTTGATTGGATAGTGAGAGTTTTGGACATAAACTGATATAATTACAAATAAATTGAATGTCTAAGAAAAGTTACTGAAATGCACAGATATTAGAGCAAAGAACAGAAAATATTTACAGTAATTTTTACTTTTTATTATTTACTGTTTTATTATTTTTTTCTAGATTTACTTTTTATTATTATCCACATAGTCTAAATATTGTTTGTAATAGAAAATGTAATTTGAATCCTACTTATAGTATTCTACTTATAAGAATATATGGAAAGTTGATTCAGAATATATTAAATTTAAGATTATGGGGATCAGGAGCAGTTCATGGGTTAGGTTAATCCTCTTTTCTCTCCTCCAATTATTTGTTTTCCCAAGGTGGTTATTTCATTCTACATTTGAAAGATGACTAAAACATGGTGTGTGTGTGTGTGTGTGTGTGTCTGTCTGTCTCTAAGACTTGAATATATGATAGAATAGAACTCAGTATAAAATATGATAGAGGTTTATATTACCAATTAAAATGTATATATGGTTAGAAGTCACTGCACAAAATTGTATGGATTCGAGTTTCTGAATTGAAATTTGTGGTTACAAAGGTTTGGGATTGACTGATATTAGATTTTTCTGCTTATTACTCTTTGTGTCTTATTCATAACCTACTGAAGCCACCTTGCAAATATTTGTAGTTCCATATCCCAAGACAGCTTTCTACCTAGTAACAGATTCACTTACAACATTCTCAGCTCTTTAGCTCTTTGAGCAAACTGATTTTCTTAACTCTCAATGCTTTTCTGACCAGAATCTTGAGAATTGCCATTTCCCAGGAGCAAGCCTGCCTTAGTCTCCTTGCCACGTCAGTCCTTGAATGGGAACACCTGTGGGAAGCACAGCTTCGGTGCAGACACTGTGCCTGAGAGGAGAGCTATGCCCAAGGTCACTTATCCTTGGTGGCAGTTATAGAAGATCTGAGAGGCATATTTTCATGGCCACCATAGTGGATGAGAGCTAGTTTATTATCAAAGAAAACTTGGGGCCAAGAAAATGAAAATATCAAAAGAAAACCAAAATATTTAATCACCTATAACGTTCCAGATGTTTTTAGTGTCTTCACACCTGTTATCTCTTTTAAATTCTACAACAACCCTAAGGAGTAAATCTTACTCTCCTTATACTGAATATATAAAAACTGAAATTTAGATAACTGATATCATCTTAATTTTAAGGAGATACTTGAATGGTAAATGATACTATACTAAACTCAATAGCTAAATGGATGTCTCTGTTGGGTTCTAGAAAATATGTTGTCAATATCACCACCAAATCTTAGGTATTGTGAAGCTCAGATTTTATCACTTGCAGCATATACCATCGGTTTCTTCCTCTGACAGATTTACTTCAATCATTTTTGATAAAGTATTTCCCAAATACTCGTGTCTGAAAAACAATAGTTTGTCATTAATTCTTTCAAGTAAAATGATATTCCATCAAAGACTGGCTAGTTCAGCTTGTGATTCAATTGTGCAAGTGCTTCTCCTTCAGATAACGGTCGTACTTCAGTCGATAGTAGAAGTGCATTTGTATACTTTCCACTTCATCGCATGTGTTATTGAAATGATTTGTCCTCAAGTTTCAAAATTTAATAAAATCATACATTTTGACTGCTTTACTGAGGACATTCTTAAGGGAAGCTCTTCATTTAATTAACTGAACTATTTATTAAATGTGGATCTGTGACGGTGAGGAATATCATGACTTCTAGTAGTTGGGTACAAACTGCCAGAAGCTTTATCCACCTTTACTTTTTGTACCATTAGTGCAATTATGAATGTAGTGAAAAAAAATCAAGCAATGTCTCAGTATTATTATGGGAAAGTTTTGACTATGTGTATCCACTTAAAGTATCTTGAGTTACTGAGGGGTCCACAGACCACACTGTACAGCATTGTTCAAGATTATAGTTAAGAACCTTGATCCTAGAATATTTGCTCTGTGAGGGCAAGGATCTTTGATTTGTTAATTTATGGGTCCCAAGCACTCAGAATGATCTCTAACACATGATGTAAGTGTAAACATATTATCTGTTGCATTAAAGAAAGAAACATTGAAATCGTGAATTTTGATCCCTCCCCTGTCCTCCACCCTCTCACCACCAATCAGACTATGTGCTGAATGGTTTTGTGATTTAGTTTTCTAATCTTTAAAAGAGATAATATTAGTACCTAGCTTACAGGTTTGCTTTAAAGATGAAATATGAAAATGCATTAAAAATGCTTCATAGAATGACCAACACAAGGTAGTGATATTCCATTATTTAAAAATATATAAGAAAAAAATATAAAGGATCTATAGTTGTCTCAGTTATGGCTGGTTCTGTTGCCTATAATAGCATTGCAATCAAAAGACTAAAGGATCATCTGTAAACAAAGACCTGGGATAGCAATTGAAGGTTAGGTGGTAGCTCCAGAATGTCTTCAGGCACTCAGACTTCTATTTTTTTGCATTACTATCCTACCACATGACTTTCATCTTTTTTTAAATTTTTATTTATTTTTTATTTTTATTTTTCTTACATGACTTTCATCTTAAGGTCATGTCTTGACCCAGTGTAACTGCTGAAGGTCCAGTTTTGCTTCTGCAGTGATTGCCAGAAGAAGAAAGAAAGGCGAGAAGGTTTTTTGTTTGTTTTTTTTTAAAGTCTGACCCCAGCTGAATCAGCTCCCTTTAAACAGGTTTCTCAGAAGTCTCAAAACCCAAATCTACATTTTGTTAGCTGTAGCATGGTCACATACAAGGGAGGCAGAGAAGTTAGCCTTTTATTCTTGTGTCAACATGCCTACCTAAAAATTAGGGTTCCTATACTAAGGAGAAAGAAGAAAACTGACGGCCTCCACCTCTTCCTGGAACAATGTAATAGTTGCTATGTAACATATAACGTGGATATATTCTATTGTGCAGAAGTCTGATTGATACAGATGCTTTTTGCTCCTCTGTGGATATAACAACTCTTTGACCTAGCACTGAACTCAGCACCTCGCCATAGGCCTTAATCCTCACAAAAGGGCCGAGATTGCGTATCACACTGTATCTATGCCTCTACGTTCTCCCCAGTATCAAGTGATGGGAATTTATATGTATAGTGCATCGAATGTGATTCAGCTACACTGATGACTAACCATTTTAGGCTGAACTGAGAGCACTACAGCTCTCTAAGTTTGCTGAATCTTATCCCAATTATATTTCATTTAATAACACTCAGTGAAATATCTGGTGGCAGGGGAAATGAAACTACATGCTTTTATGGGATCATTCATCAAGAACTAATTGAAGCGTTCATACAGTTTAGTGCTGGTAAAACAGTGTAACAATAAACAATAACAAAATTCACTGGAGAAGGATTTGTTTTGCCGTGAGGAAAATGGTTCCGTTTCATCCTGGGATTCCTGGTTAAAAGAGTCTCCAATTTACAAAAGGATAAGCGCAGACTCCGCTGCATAATGACGGGGTGGAAGCTGTGTCAAATGTATTAGTGTTGCTCCACTGGAGCCATTCTCATCCTAAGTATTTGCTATTGTGTGGGACTCTGGCAGGAGGCTGCAGGACCAATAGGATTTTTAAAAGTTTCTTTTTCCTATTTATTGTTATGATGCTTGAAGCAGCTCCTTCGTAGTTTTTATTGGAAAATATCTTCAAGTGTACTTTATTAAGTTCAGATTTTCTTAAATCCCAATTTAAGAAGTTCCTTTTTGAATATTTCTGCATATGGAGTTAGTTGACTTTTTGTCATTTCATTCCCTGTGGCTTCACATGTGGTGCTTGGACATCTGGCTGAATTGAAAAGGAATAGAGAATGGACACCTTACACCTTCTCATTTTCTTGGAAGTGATTGAATCATAGCAAAACAAAATGTATGAGAAATGTGCCACAAACTGCTATAAACATGAACATTTATTTGCTATATTTATATGACTTAGATGGTAGTAAGTACCATATTATAGGTGTAGAATTTACTTGGTAATTGGTATATTTTCTGACATCCACAGATTTTATTTGTAAAACATATTACCTAGACTCAGCTTAACTCTAGACGATAACACTAGACTCACTACCATCACCATTTTAAATCTTAAATAGCATTATATGGATACAGATTTTAGATAAATGATCAGCATATAATAAGGCTTTTAAGATGATATGAATGGTCATCTTTCACAGACACCATTAATATTTATTAATGTGTTTTGAAAACTTACCTCTAAAATAAGAAGCTCTGCTAATATAGATATGGTCAGATATTGTAGTTTTAATGTACAAATTTTTGTTCAAATTTGCTTTGCATTATAAAAAGTAATTTCTCCTAAGGGCTTTTTAAATTGTAGTTTTCTAAAAGTCTTAATACATCTTAAACAAAGCACTGCGAAGCCTAAATTATTTCCTAAAATGAGAAGGATTTATAAAAACCATAATCACTCTTTGGGTTGGCTAACAAATGGAATCAATGCTTTGTGTACTTAGTTGCCAGTCACTTCAGTTAATTTGCAGCACCATTAATAAGTGAAAGATAAATTTATATTATGACATAAGAAGCATCAATTTAATAGATATATTTAGGGATAAAATTATGATTATAGATTTCATAGCTTTCATATTGTAAACCATATTTGACTTTCCATGTACATTTGCCAAATAGAATTTTATAGCAAAGGCATCTGAAAATGGGAATGACAGATTAGCATAAATTAAGTCAGCACCATGCCATAATGCTTCCACCATAGTTCTCAAACACACTAGGCAGCTTCTACACCAGGACTTTCCTTCTACATGACACCTTTTCTCTTGGTATTCCCACAAAGCTTGCTCACTCGTGTCTTTCAGGTCTTGATCAAGTGACATCTTCTCAGTGAGGACTTCACGACCACCTTATTTTGTGTTGCAACACACAACCTCCCCCCATCTCATATAACCTAATGGCTACCTGCCTTATTTTTCTTCAGAAACACTTATCTGACACCCTACGTATACATACTTATTGGTTTACTGTCTAACAACACTTTTTTTTTAGAATTTAGACTCTGTGAAGGCAGGTGGTATATATGTTTTATTCACTGCTTGATCTCAGAACCTGAAATATGTTAGGCATTCAGTGATATATGTTGAGTAAATGGATTAGGGTTCCAGATTTCCCATATCTCATACATGAGCTCTTTGAGCTTAGGCAAGTTACTTAGTCTGCTAGTTTCTGTTTCCTTATCTACAAAACATGAGAAATAATGATGCCTGCTACATTTTGCTGATTAAATGAAACACTATGGTTAAGAGCTTTTTTCTAAAGGCAAATAATTGCTGTTGGAACATCAAATGGCTTTCAGGAAACCCTGTGGAGGTTTTTTTTGTTTTTGTTTTTGTTTTTATTTTTGTTTTCTTTGTTTGGGTTATCTGATTTAGAGAAGACCTAGACTTGGGTTACAGTGTTGGTCTTGGTACACAAGTTAAAGCTATGAATCCTTTGCCTATTCTAAGTTGTTAGTAATATAGCTATCAGTTAATCTCATGACTAAAAGTAGGCAGTGATTTATAGAGACATATTTAGAGGTGACATTTGGATGCAAGATAGAATTTAAGGAATGGAAATGTAGGTATGGTAAAGGTATTACAATGCTAAAGCTAACTGATCTACATGAGAAATAAACTGATGAGTGTGGCCTCATTTATAGCATGCTATGAAGAAAAGTGAGGCATCATAGAAAGGATTGTGTGGTGATTAATTATATATGTCAATTTTGTTAGGCTATGGTATCCAACGTTTGACCAAACATTAGTCTAGATGTTGCTAAGAGGCTATTTTGTAGATGTGATTAACATTTACAATCAGTTGACTTTAAAGGAAGGACTTTTCCCTTGATAATGTGGGTGGTGGGTCTCATCCAACCATTTGAAGGCCTTAAGAACAAAACACTGAGAACCACGGTTCAAGTCTGGAGAAAAATGGAGGACCATCCATAATTCCCGTCTTTAAAAAAGGGAAAGAGCACCGAAGAAAATTAAAACCTAAAATTCAACCAAGAGATTCTTTGACTTTAATACCTCCTTTAACTAACTTCATAGGACTCTTCAAAACAACAAAAAAGACCCCTGTTTCTCACAATATTTTTTCCTTTTCGTCTGCAATTTCATCAGATATCATAGAAGTATCAAGACCAAGAATAGTGTTTTTGAGCCAACTTGGGAAACATGTACAGAAAGCTAACCCAGAGCCTACAGAAGGCTAATAAAAGCATGAAAGAATTCCTGAGCAATCTTTTTAAATTCTTTACTTTTTTTAAAAGAATTTATTTTTGGGGCGCCTGGGTGGCTCAGTGGGTTAAGCCTCTGCCTTCGGCTCAGGTCATGATCTCAGGGTCCTGGGATTGAGCCCCGCATCGTGCTCTCTGCTCAGCAGAGAGCCTGCTTCCCCCCCCTCTGCCCGCCTCTCTGCCTACTTGTGATCTCTCTCTCTGTCAAATAAATAAATAAAATCTTAAAAAAAAAAAAAAAAAGACTGAGGTTTCCTGGAGAAGGAATTCTGTCTCAGGACTGTAACATGGAAATCATGCCTGAGCTTCCAGCCTATCTGACTGTTCTATGAATTTGCTAACTCCCACATTCCTGTGAGCCAATTCCTTAAAATAAACCTCTCTCTCTCTCTCTCTCTGCATGTTTCTGTCTCTGGCTCCCTCTTTCTTTCTCTCTTATCGGTTCTGTTTCTCTGGAGAACACTGGCTGATACAAGTAGTAATCTGTGGTTTACAATTCTTGATTTGGGAATTATTTTGAGAATTAAATAGAACAATGTGCACTAAATTCATAATAAAATCTGAGCACAGAGTAGGTGCTCAAAAAAATCATTCTCACCTTGGTTATTATGGTGGAGGTAATCAGGTAATGTGTTTACTAATGGAATCTGGTCCTCAATTAGCCTATGATAACATCCACCGAGTACCTAAAAGTTTGCTGACTGATTTGACAGGCCTAATTCAAAATAGAAAATGAGTTCAATCAATTATAAGACATAGTCTAAGTATTAAGTATAGAAGCAAATTTGTGTATGTAACTATAGGGAGAACAGTGTTTAGAAAGGGTATAAATTCTTGAGCAAACAGACTGGGATTCAAATTCCATCTTTGCTTCTTACCTATTATGTGACCTTATTTGTGAAATGGGTATTATAATGCTTTCCCCCACAGACGTACTGTGGAACTTTAGTAAATTATATAAAACATCCAGAATTGTACCTGTCGTATTTTCTTCCTCATTTCCCTAACACATAATCAGTTAATATCAAGTTTCCTAATTTTTGAAATTTTGATTTCAGGTCTTATTCAGATCAATTTCAAGTTTCATAATTGAAGATAGACATTTTTATTTTTCTCTCCAGGTAAATGAAACTTTACTGGGAGAAAAGAATGTCAATAAAACGGGCAATTTTTAATCCAGTCTCGCATTGACTAAAGCTTCATAGAGAAGAAAAAGGTAGTTACCTTGCCAGACAAGGGAGTGCAGAGTTAAAGTCTCTCACCCTAAACAGGCAGGTACGTCAGAGAGGAGGTGGATGCTCCCCAAAACCAGTGATACTCAGAAGTCTCTCTAGGGCAGCTGTAGTTGGCTTACCCCAGCAGATTCAAGAGCAGCAACAAGGCCCAACGGTTGAGCTCTGTCATTGCGAAAGCAACCATTGGACACTGATAATAAAGCTAAGTGCTCTACAGAATAAGAGAAACCAGGATTATTGTCAGAGTTATAAAATGTGTATTTTACTATATGTCAGTCCAAGGTGTATTTTATTATCAGTAGTGCCTGTTAATGAAGAGTTATTCACTTTCAGGAATATCATTTAATTTGAGACAAATAGAGAAAGAGTGTGGTTTTACTGCTATAAATGTACCTTCTGCAAACACAGGAGAAAGGTACTTCTTATAGAATGGAAGGAATGGAGTGATTCAATTATAATATTATTTCTTGAAAATCAAGGCATGTTAAAGGATACTTTAGAAAAACTTTTGATATGTTATAAAAGAGTTATATTTCATTTAAATTATTAAGAAGCTCAATTGATGAATTTGTTCTATGTAACTAAAAAGTAATAATAATAGTAATACCTTTAAAAGAAGAGTACATACTGCTAGGTAGGCTGAAAGAGTGTGCCAGGGCAAAGGTTCTGGCCAGCACCCTTGCAACAGGACATCCCTGGAGCTAGGTCAGGAAGGCAGATAAGATTGGGATACCATCAGGCAGGTAGAAGCAGAAACTCAAGTCAGAAATGTCTTGGTAGAGCATCTGGGTTCAGAGACCAAGGGCCAAAACATCTGTATTGGGGATAAGGGAAGAGTAGGCTCATAAAGAGGTCAGGAGGGAAAAGAGATGGAAGGAGAGGCAGCAGCCAGGCTGTGTTTGATGAAAGAAAGGCTCCTGGAGGATTAAGGCAGAAGTGAGGCCAAAATTTACCATTCACTTTTCTGTTAAAATTGTTAATAGCTTTATTTGATTTTAATTATAAATATTACAAACATATCTTGAAATGTTTAGGTGATTTAAGAGCTGTACACATAAAGAGTACAAAGTAAAGTCCTGAATTCCATATATTTAATAAGTGTGTTACCAAATTTTTTTGTCTTTCCATATACAGCACATACTTTCCTTTTTTTTATTGGATCATACTGATACATAATCTGCTTTTAAGAATTTCATCTCATTTCAATGAATATAAATCCATATTGCTGTTTTCACTGCATGCATAGTAATTCATTTGATGAATATACCTAAACATACTTTATCCATCCTCTGTAGATGGGCATTTAGGCTTTTTATGTTTTCTAATGTAAATACTCTTTAAAACTCCTGTTTCTTTCCCGTTTGCTTCAATTATAAATAAAATATATTTTTCATCCCAAAAGTAATATAACCACATGAAGAAAGTTTTGAAAACAGAAAAATTAAATAAAATATTCATATGTTTACCATTATAACATATCATCATTTTGGCTTACTTTCTTAAGATCTTTTTTTTTTTTGTCC
The DNA here is from genome assembly GCA_028534135.1 of Potos flavus. Lineage (NCBI taxonomy): Eukaryota > Metazoa > Chordata > Mammalia > Carnivora > Procyonidae > Potos > Potos flavus. The sequence continues at coordinate 55,458,138 of CM052886.1, read as the reverse complement.
TAACTTTTAGGACTTTTAATTATCTGGTAGGTAATTTGCATGCTACTCAGCTCCAAGTCATGCCTCAAACCTGAAGTCTGTAGTTATTTCTAGTTCAGAGGTGCCAACATGCATCAAGGAGAAGTGTAGGATGAAATGAAGTGAGGCTGTGATTACCAGCAGCTTCTTCAGGCCAGGAGAGATGGTGGTCCTTCTTGCAGGTGTGAAACTGAGGTCTCCTGGAGGCTGTCTTCCTGAATCCTGCCAGTTAGCCTGGTTGTGTCTATTATCCTATTATCCCAGGGCCACTCTGAGCCTCTGGTTCTTGAGGGTTGTTGGATTAAGTACAATGAATACTGGTGTTTATTAAAAAGACAAACTGCTTGTAGCATTGTACATATTATCCTATTTAATCCTTACAACACTTTGAGTTAGATAAAACAAGCCTCTTTTTGTAGATAAGATGATAGGTGCGGAAAGGTTAAGTTATTTGGCCAAGATTACATTCCATAGAAGGACTGGAATAGAAATCTATAACTGTGCGCCTCTGAAAGAAATAAACTTGTAAACACTTGTAAACAACATACTAATGTCTTGGGGTGTGTGGATGTGGTGATAGGTGGTAATAGGTTCCTAAATTTAATTCTTCTTGATCATATCCTTCTAGTCAATGAAATACTAGAGTGTGAGAACATATAAGACTTAAAATTACCTTCATTTATGTGATAGATGGGTAAATTATGCTGTAAATTTGGTTATATGTTTGGTGAGACTGAGGGGAGTATGAGGACATTTGGGATGAACTCTGTTGGCTTAGCTCTATCAGGTACATGGCCTGGCCATAGGTTTTGATGATGAGAAGGAACCCAAGATGCTCTAGGGCTTACAAAAGAGATTCAGATGATAATGTCACTTGTCATAATGATTTGTGTTTGGCTGTACCACATGCCAGGGGTGACCAGCAAGAAGGAGGGATTGCCTTGGCATGGAACAACATACTTGGCACCACAGAAAGAATAAAGTAAGTGGTTAGGACCAATATTTTTCATAGAAATCAAAACTGATTCCTCATTTAATTAATGCTTCCATCTGATCCAAATTGAATTTCTGTAGTTTAGGTGGAAACCAATCTAATATAGAGAATAGTTTAGGTAGGGCACTAGGGCAATGAATGTCTCTTAATTTGTTGTACTATCAGCTTTCACTTTTTCTAAGTCTAAGTCTTTCCCAGTGCTATCATCCATACCATAGCAGCAGGATCAACCTTAGGACCACATGACCTCCATCAACTGGTTTTGGTAGGCAATTGGCCAGATATATCGAGTCCTTATCCAGTAAGTTTAGAACTTGAAGTCAAGAATGTCATACTCCCACCAGAGGTCTAGACTGTTAGGGATAATTGTATGACCACATGTCCTTTAGAAGCAATGACAGGGAGGCAGAAAAATGAAGCAGAACTCCACAGGGAGCAGAAGAGAAGAAAGTTGCTCATTCTAGTTTTTCCTGAGGTCCTGTGCCATTGTTATTTTTGGATTTAGTGAGATATCTCACATCTTTATAAAATTCCATTTTTATCTTAAACTGGTTGGAGCTAGGTTTCTGTCACGTCCAACCACCAGAATTCTAACTAATATAACTAGTCTTAAACTAAGTTTGAAATGAATGGAACCAAGAAAAAAAAGTGAGGCAGCTTCTGTATTTGATAGTCAAGCCAGATTATCTGTATGAGAAATAGGAAAAATTTAGTGGTTTTCTAAATTCAAAAGGGGGTAGCAGATGCCACTGTAGTCGAATATATATTAATAAAGGTGATTCCTATTTCTTGAGGAAAATATGACATTTAACTAACAGTACTAAAGGCAAGCTCTCACCTTTTGGAAAGGTCTTTTTACTCTTTAATATGATTGTTAAAATAGCAATAATTTTCTTTTCATGGCTGGTGCTATGGAAAGATAATAGGAATAACTTGACCGCCGTGAAAGTTTCATTTCAGAAATATTTTCAAACTACTCATATAAAAGAGCTGCCAAACCAAACCAAACAAAACACCTCTCATTTCTGCTTATTTTATAAGAAAATGTGCATTTGAGACAGCTGAAAGTGAAAACAAAAGAATTAAATCATTTAATAGAAAATCTATACATTAAAGTTCATGTTGGAGAGAATCCATATTGAAGCGTTTAGTAATTGTCTCTTTAACAATCTAGAATTTCTGAAAATATTATAAATATGTATATACTCTAAAATTTGTATATGATACAGTTATTGTGAAACATCAAAAAAGGAAAATATTGACTAGTGACTTGTAGAAATATGTTCAGAGCACAAATTATTAACAATTCTTATTTCCATTTCCTATCTATAATAATAAATGTAATCTTTTATCCCATGTCACAATATTATGAGAAGCATGACTTCCTGAACAGTCTCTTTTATGTCTGCACATATGCTATTCTAGTTAATGTAGCAGTTTTCTGGGCAAACTGTTAAATAAATACAACATATTAAACATAATAAAACTGGAGATTTTATTTTTTAACAATTTATTTTTATAAATTTAACATGTTTTCATCATAAAGTATATATAGAATGTATAAACACATCAATCTGAAGCTAAAATCACATGAAATGTATATTACTGGCTCACTGTTAATAATTTGGTGTTGCCAATTCATACTAGTATCTTTTCATCTAGTTGAAAGTATAGTAAATGTGTCACAAATGGAATGGAGAGCAATGACAAACTGGGAAAAACATAGAATATATATATATTTATATGTACATGTATGTGTAAATAAAATTTTATGTAATATATTTGTTAACTCCTTATTGGTAGAAAGTTAGCTCAACTTTTTGATCCTATAAATATAATTGTACGAATAACATTCTTGTACATAAATTCTGGAAAGCATCTGAAACTATTCTAAGAAAAATTCTTATTAGAGAGTTTAGTGCATCAAGAGAAAGGAGAATTTTTAAGGCTCTTGATATGTTTTGTCACATGGGACTCAGATATTTTTTTTCCAGTGCAAAAAGGTGTTTTTATTAAAGCCCAGGGACAGGACCAATGGGCAGAAAGAGCTGCACTGTGATTATGAGGAGCGATTGATTATATACTTTTAAGTTGGGGATAGGGTAGAGATAATGGAAGTCTGTAAAGGATTTCCGTATGTTAAAGAAGACTTACAGGATCCTAGACGTCTGGCTATTGCCAGGCTAACTTCACTTTTAGTCTCTAGCAAAACATCAACAATGAAGGCAGCCAGGAGCTCCTTGAGGAATGTCACCTACATGCCTCAGGTATTTATCAATGGCCTGCAAGTTGTAAGAAATTTAATTTTATCTACATTTCTCTTGCCTTTGTTCTCCTCATCATCCCCACCCCCAACCCCAAACAATTTAGACCCTTAAATTTAGACCCTTTTCATTCAGTTTTCCCATATTCCCATAACAACACCATGAACAGATATCATAGTATACAGCCAGCTGTATATATTCATAAATGCTTTCATAATATATACACTTATACCTTATAAATATATAAATATATATATGCATCTCTAAATACACATAAATATACACTTATATACACTCATGCATATCCCATATATAAATATACCTGTATAGATCCATTTATCTAATTTATAGAGACTTGTCCCTTTTTTTTCCAGAATAATTAATATGCTATACCCTTGATGGCATCTTGTTTTTCTCACTAAGTACACTGAGAAATTTGAAATCAATCCAAGCCAAATGTTATAATGCTAGCTCACTCTATTTAATGGGTACATAGCAGTTCACCATGTTAATGTACCATAATGTGTTCACATTTAATTATTGATGGATCGAATACATTTTAATCTTTGCCAATTTGATAATGAAATTTCAAAAATCTCATTTTCACATTTATTTGCTTATTGTGAATTTGACCATTTTCATACATTTATTTTTCAATTTTTCAGTTCAGATATAATTGGCATGCAACATTGTATAAGGTTAAGGTGTATAGCATAATGACTTGACTTAGATATACTGTGAAATGATCACCACAGTAAGTTTAGTTAACATCCGTCATCTCATATATATACAAAAAAGAGAAAAAATGCTTTTTCCTTGTGATGACAACTCTTAAGATTTGCTCTCTTAACAACTTTCAAATAAATATACCATTGAGTAGTTTTAACTATAGTTATCATGTTGTATATTACATCCCCAGTATTTATTTTATCACCAGAATATCACCAGTGTTTATTTTATACCAGTTTGTATATGTTGACCACCTTTATCCACTTGCCCAATCCATCACCCTTTGTCTCCAGGAACCGCAAATCTGATCTCTTTTTCTATGAGTTTGTTTTGTTTTGTCTTGGTCTTTCTCTAACTTATTTCCTGAGCATAATGCCCTTAAGGTCTATTCATGTTGTCACAAATGGCAGGATTTCCTTCTTTTTGTGGCTGAATAATATTCCATTGTCTATGTATACCACAACTTCTTTATCTGTTTATCCATTAATGGAAATTTAGGTTGTTTCCATGTCTCGGCTACTGTGGATAATGATGCTATAAACCTGGGATGCAAGTATCTCTTCAACCTGGTGTTTTTGTTTCCTTAAGATATATACTCAGAAGTAGAATTGATGGATCATATGGTAGTTCTATTTTTAATTGTGTGAGGAGACTTAATACTGTTTTCCATAGAAGCTGTACTAATTCACAGTCCCACCAGTAGTGCACATGGTTCCCTTTTCTTCATATTCTTACCATCATTTGTTACTTTTCTTTTTAATGGTGGTCATTCTAAGAGACTAATCGAATGATTAGTTATGATGACCACCACTTTTTCATGTACTTGTTGGCCATTCATATATCTTTTGTGGGAAAATGTCTTCAGGTCCTTCATTTATTTTTTAATGGGATTATTTGGGGACTTTTTTTTTTTCTTACTGAGTTGAGTTCTTTATATATTTTCAATATTAACCCCTTATCAGATATATGATTTACAATTTTGCCCATTTCATAGATTATATTCTCATTTTGTTGATTGTTTCTTTGCTGTAAAGAAGATTTTTGGTTTGATGTAGACTCATTTGTTTATTTGTTATTTTGTTGCTTATGCTGTAGGTCCAAAGAAATCATTGCCAAGGCTTATGTCAAGAAGTTTTTTCCCCTGTGTTTTCTTCTAGTTCTTTTATAGTTTCCAGTCTTACATATAAGTCTTTAATCCATTTTGAGTTAATTTTTATGAAGGTAGAGGTCTAGTTTCATTCTTTTTATGTTAATATTCAGTTTTCCCAGTACCATTCATTGAGGAGACTATCTTTTCTCCATCAAGTTTTTCTTGGCTCCCTTGCCAAATATTAGTTGACTGTATATACATAGTTCTATTTCTGAGCTCTTGATTCTGTTCCATTGGTCTATATGTCTGTTTTTATACCAGTACCATACTGTTTCGATATCTATAGTTTTATAATATAGCTTGAAATCAGAAGTGTGATGTCTCCCACTTTCTGTAATTCTCAGGATTGCTTTGACTACTAGGAGTGTTTTATGGTTCCATACAAATTTTAGTATTTTTTTTCTATTTCTATTAAAAAATGCCATTGGAATCTTGAATGGGATTGCATTAAATCCATAGGTGGCTTTGGGTAGTGTGGACATTTCTGTGTTTTTCACTGAAAATTTCTTCCTCTTGACTGATGTTTGTTTTGCTTATAGGAACATTATATTGATTACTAAATGTTTTCTTTATACTAAAGTACTAACCCTTTGCTTGCTATATGTGTAGCAAGTGTTTCCCCCAATTTGCTATTTTGTCTTTTATTTAACATTATGGAGATTGCATTTTTTTAAATTTTTTATTTATTTTTTAAAATCTCCATAAAGTCACAGTTCATCGTAAAGGCAATTAAGAAACAAAAACAAACACTTTCCCTACACGATTTCTTCCCTAACATGTATGACAGAGATAAAAATACGTATATCCTGTAGATATGCAATCTGTGGACAAAGGTTTATAAGAAAGTCTCATTATTGAACAATGACTTTAGGGGGCACCTAGGTGGCTCAATCAGTTGGGCATCTGCCTTTGGCTCAGGTCGTGATCCCAAGGTCCTGAGATAGAGTCCTACATTGGGCTCCCTCCTTAGTAGAGAGTCTGCTTGGCCCTCTCCCTATGCCCCTCCCTCCAGCAAATGTTCTTTCTAGCTCACTATGTCAAATAAATAATTAATCTTAAAAAACAACAACAACAATGATTTTAGGACCAAATTTTCTTACATAAAAATATAAATTTTTCATTACTTGACTTTCTAGTACTGAGATTTTCAACTCTTTGAGGTTCATAAAGCTTACAGCTCTATCTTTATCTATCTATCTAAGAACCCCATACACCTTAACTGTACCTTGTCTGTGTTTTAATATTAATGTCAAATGATATTAGGTTTATTTGAGTGCTTTTAAAAGAATCTTGCAATTTTCTTGATCCAATTCAGAAAAGTCCATAAAACTTTTTCAAAAATATACTTCTGTGCCCTAGTACAGTGTCATTTTCCAAATTTAAAATACTCAATACAAAATATGATTATTTTCAGATTATGTATCCCCCATATTTTAATGATCTCATTTTGTATATCAGATATTTCTTAATAGAGTTATATAAGAGGATGTTTTCTACTAATAAATTCTCGTGGCACAATGTATGTTACATATATATTATTACACATAACAGGTAAGCAGTATAACTATTCTTTTTTTACTATTAAAGGAACTGAGACTCCCCTTGGTTAATTGATTTGCCCAAGATCACACATATTATAGATGGTTAACCCTGGGTTGGAATGCTTGTGTCTAAAAAAAATAATAGTATATATATATTTCTTTTTCATAAATAGATGCTAATTATATCATCATAAATAAAAACCATCATTCAAACATTCTAGCTAGAAAAGAATCATGTCTTTTTTTTGAATTTAGCTTTTCGTTGAATACACACTGTATAAATGTTCTATAAAATCATGTTAGCTATTGTCAATATTTTATGTACGATGATGTATTTTTATCAATATATGTATTTTAATTCCATTTTTTTACTGATAACGCTAAGATAAATATATTTTTAACTTATAATGTATTTTGATTCTTAAATTCCTAAAAGTGGAATTTTAAGGCTAACATACTGAAAAAATAAAATAAAATTTTAAAAAAGTACTGAATAAAAAAAACCTATGTCAAAATTGTGAAACAAAAGTTAAATGAATTTACAGTTTTTTTCCCAAATTATAGTCCAGTTTCTAAAACTTTATCATTTTCCTAAGATTTTGAGTATTGATTTGAAGTATTGATTTTCTTGGATATTAAATACTAAGTGGATTATTCTAATGTTTTATTGAATTTTATTCTATTGCCTTATTTTTTCATAAACATCGCTATATTAAATTGTTACATTTCTCTATATTTTAATACATGCTAGGGTAAATTTAGGTTTTGTTTTTTTTTCAGTATTTGCTTATCAAATTTTTTTTTTTAAAACACTGGACACATTTTTTTCAAGTTTCCTGCAAAAAAAAATCTATTGAAATTTGGATTAGAATTTCCAATTTGGAAAGTTGACAATCCTGCCTGTTTGTTTGTTTGTTTGTTTTCATGAAGATAGAAGTGTTTTTTTTATTTAAAATCAGTTAGCCAACATAGAGTACATCATTAGTTTCAGATGTTGAGTTCAGTAATTCATAGTTGCATATAACACCTGGTGCTCATAAGCCTGCCTCTTTAAAAACGGAACTTTATATTTCCATTCATACTGTGTTATGTCCCTAAATTAATTTAATGCTATTTCTCTACCAATTTCTGTAGACTTCTTATTAAATTTATTTTGAGGAATTTGATATCTTTATATATTTTTGGACAATGGACTTATTTTTATATTACATTTTATATTTGACATTGATAAATAAGAAAATAATTGTTTTTCAAATATTAGTTTTACTATCATCATAAAGAACTCTAACTCCTTTAAGTATTTTTCTCTTTGTTTTTTTAGATAGACAAAAATATTGTTTGCTAATGAAGATAATTTGTCCTTCTTGTTTCCAGTGTGTGTGTCTTTTATGTTGCCTTTATATTCATCTTGAGTTGCTTTGATAGCTTTTTGTAAGGTAATATGAAAGTATAATTTTTTCTTATTTCTAGTTATGATGGATTTAGCATAATGCTGATTTATATTGCTTTTTAAATAATATTTAATTTTTTTAATTCTAGCATGAATCTTGAATTTTATCTTGTACTAGATCTTTTTTTGAAATGATCTTATAGTTTATTCTCTGACCTATTGAGGAATGAATAAACAGTCTTTGAATTACTTGAATTTTTATATTCATTTTGGATTATATTTTAATATAATTAAATTTATATGCTAATGGTTTATTAAGAAATTTGACTCTAATATTAAAAAATAAACTTTCTATATCATTTGTTTATTTTCATAAAGCTTTGATATTAGATGTATAAAATCTTCATAAGTAATTAGAAAGCTTTCCTTTGTAGATTTTTTTTTTCAAGATTTATTTTTTTTTTTGAGAGAGTGAGTGAGCAAGCACATGAGCGTGGGGACAGGTGCAGAGAGAGAGAGGGAGAGAGAATCCTCAAACAGACTTCCCACTTATTGCAGAGCCCCTTGTGGACTCTATCTTACCAACAGGAGATCATGACCTGAGCCCAAACCAAGAGTCAGCTGCTTAACACCTTAATCAGCTGAGCCACTCAGGAGCCCCTCCTTAATAGATTTAGAAGAATTATAATAATATTTGCCAATATATTACTGAGATATGATTAATAACTTGCTTAGTTTCTTCTTAGTTTCTTCTATCATTATTGGTTTATCTAGTTTTTCTTGAGTTAATTTTGATGATTAATAGTTTCTAAAAAAAAATTATCCATTTCAAACAGGTTTGCAAATTTAATAGCATATAGCATAGTTTGCCTATCTAAATAGGAGGAATTTGCATGGTTATATTTTATATATATATATATATATATATATATATATATATATATATGGTGGTTGCTTTTTCCTCTCAGCCACTATTAATAGTGAAAAAGAACTGCAAGACTTCTCTGAAAGTCTGGATGTGGTTGTCATCTTCAGTTAGTATCCAACTAAATAGGTCTACTATTTACCTCTTCCATAGTATTCTTATAACTGCTATTAGCACTTCCAGTTTTAGACCACTTCATCTTAGATTTAGATATAAGCAACAGTAAATATTAATAATCAATAAAGACAAGATAGGGCAGGGTAGTTACCTGCTCAATTATGTTTTAATTTGGAATTTTTAATTTTAATTATTTCTATCTTTCGATTAAGAAAACTGAAAAAAAGGAGAAATTACCTGCTTTTCAAATACCTCTTTCCTGAACTATAAAACTGCAGCCAATTCTTGCTACCTAAATATATCCAGCCACATTTCAGTATTCTTTTGTCACCTGAAGCTACAAGCAGATCTGTGGAAAGAACCTTAGATGAAAGCATTGTTACATAATTGGAAAAACCCATACTTGTAAACATCCTTGCACTTGTTAGGCAGTTGAGCATATTTTTCTTTCATTCTCTTCTTCAGATACACAAATTCAGTATTTGTTGGATTTAATTGTATACTCTCCTTTCTGATTGTTTTTGCCAATTTATATTTGCCTGTGCTTTTCTCAAGATCGTTCTTCACATCATAGGTTTAGTTTTCAGCATTGTTGATTCTTCATTTGACTGTTTGTAATAATATTTAAATTTTATGATGACATAATTTCTTTCCTTAAAAGTATTTTCTTAGATACTCCAACTTAGTTTTTATTCAGTCTGTTTTCTTTTATCTTTTAAAAATATCTTCATTTCTTAAGAATGCCCAACGTTTATCATCTAAAATTTTGTTATTGGGTAATATATTCTTCATCTCTATACGTAACACTATATTTCCTTCTTTCTGTTGCAGATTTTTTTTGAAAAAATAGGTGATAGGTGCTTTTTATTTGTTTATTTATTCATCCTTAAGTGGGCAACTGAATGAAGAACTGCTATTATCTGAAAAATAAATCCCATGAATTTAAATCTCTTTGCACAATTGTATTTTTTAACCCCTAAAAATTAACCTAGAGTACTGTACAGAGCTGGGCAGCACAGGTGTGTGGAAGAGGCACCCTCTGCTTTGTGCCATTATTTAATATTTTGCAGTAGCATTTCTATTCAGTTTTTAGTTTCATTTACATGTATCTTGCTTTGAAATAACACATCCACAATGTAGGGATTAAACCTAACCTGTTAATCTCTACTTTCTCATCCACAATTTGTTATATTACACCATACTCTCCTTCTGATTTTTATCTCCACCATGCCTTTTCTCTGATACCAGTGACAACCATAGTCCATTAGCTAAGTCTAATGGACAATTCTCACCTCTTATTTTCATTAAGCATACAACATTTGACCACTCTTTTCTTCTTGAGACTTTCTCATCCCTTAATCCGCATTTCTCTTGCCTCTTCTCCTATCTTAGTAATCAGTCTCCTTCACTGGCCACTACATAATAGAGTACCTTGGGATTGGTCTATATTATTTTTTTCTTCTCTAGCTCTATCTACTTCCTAAATGATGTTCTCCAAGCCTTTATTTTTAAATATACTGTATATTGTATAGACTCCCAAATTTATATTTTAAACTTTGACATCTTTAAATTCCAGACTTCAAAATCCAAACTACCTACTTGTTATCTTTTCATAAACTTCTCAAACTCAACTTGTCTAAAAGAAAGTCTTGTATTTTGTTACTTGTTTCATTTATCTTTCTCCTTCAGACTCCCTATCTCAGAAGTTTTATTGTTTCTTAAGAAACAATTATCCACTCAATTTTTCAAACTAGAAGTTGAGGATTCTCATCTGTGTTATTTCTCAGATCTACCCTCAGCAGCCAGAATGATTTGTTAAGGTCATAGATCATGTCACTTTGGCTTTTCTGCTAAATTTTTTCAATACTTTCCATTTCTATTACAACAATATTGGAACCACTTATCACAGATTTATTTAGTTCATAGGTACTCATTTTTTCTTCTGCCTCCTTCTCCAAATTCATCTTGACCCTTTCTTCACTCAGTCAATATTCTTTGACCACACCATTCTGATTTATTTTCCTTTATCATTTCAAGCCCCTTCCCTTCACTGGACTGTGGTTCCTACAACTCCCAAGGTGTTATTGTCCCATCTCTCTGTAAGGAAAGTTTATTATCACCCATTAATTAACAGGTTAAATGTTGTTTTCAGAGAGGCCTTTGTAACCACTGCAACTAAGGCAGGTTCCCCATCTTCTATTATTATCTGATGGCATTTATCACAATCTGTAATTGTCTTTATTTTTTTTTCAATGTTCTTGAGGACACAGACCTCATCTGTCTGATTCACAGTATTATGCCACTTCCTGTCATGGTGTCTGCAAGTCTAGACAAAGACTGCAGAGGCCCTGAGCACTGATAAGAGAGTGGAACTCTCCTCCACCAAATATTATTTAAAATATATGAAACTAAAAAATAAGTTTGAAGTATAATAAAAATCTGATATTTATAATGATGACTATTTTGAATAAATAACATGGTAAAGGTTAGAATTTTTCTTATATTTTTGGTGATCCTACTTTGATGGCACTTTAAAAATGTACTTGGCTGTCTTATAGATATCCTAATATCACTTAATAGTGCTTTATTAATAAATGAAGAAACGAATGGATATTATAAATTTATTTGCAACATAGTTTTTCCTGATGTTTTAGGAAAAGAAAGCTGTTCAGTCCTTTTACTCAGAATCCTTTTCAGTGTGTGGAATTTCAAAACATCTTAGTAGGTATGTTTCTGACACATGTAGAACAGGGAAAAAGTGTTTATGATCAACTGAAATTTGGAAACATGACAACTTTGCTGCCAATGGTGTGGATATTGTGGAAGATAGAGGATCTCATAGAGGAAAAAAGTTCATAATGAAGGAAGATGTAGCCTCTGCTTTTACTGTTTTGTTATTTTTTTTGGAGATTGTAAGGGAAGTAATTGAAGAAGGGGGCTATTAATAAGAGGAGAGATTGATCCTGGATTTAAGACTATGAAGGATAGGATTTCCATTACTTGAGGACACTGCTGATTATTACTCTTACAGAAGCTTTTTACCTTTATTTTGATAAAATACAGTTTTATAAAGGGTCAATTTTCCAAAGATTGCTGCCTACCTGCTACTTAGTCAATTCTGAAAATTGGATAATTTTTTTAGATATTTTTAGATAGTATGTCACCATTGATTTTCAAGAGGAGCTCAATATCTTTTATCTCAAGGAAGATTTTAGTTTCTAAATTCTTCTTATCTTCAACATCATCCCTGTCCCCTCACCATCCATCCTGTATATTAGTGAGGGTATGCGTTTTGGTTCTTGTTTCCCTTTAGTATTCTAGTTCCTAAAGCAAGTGGTGATTCTGAGTTTTGCTATTTTTCAGATTTATTACCTGGGGAAGTGTTTTTGACAGACTAATTACAATGTTGCATAACAACATGCCTATATTGATATAATATTGAAAGCCTACCATAGCAGGTGCCTTCAATAGAATTGATAAACATAAGAAATAGGTAAGGGGTATGGACATGGAGAGATTATAGGATGTCTTATGCCTTCTCATTTTGTATACCTGTTATGGATTTGATGTGGAGGAAGACCCTTCTTATCATATTCAAGAACCTTCGAAGTCAGCTTTGACATAGAAGATAAAGTAAGTAAAGCACTTCAGTCACAAAAAGAGATTTCTAATGATCTTTCAACACTGGAATGGCATACCATGGATGAAGGATAGTAATAAGATGAAATAAACCCCAGAACGAAGAAATGTAAATACTGTATACAAGTTGATCACATCTGAAATATAATGTAGATATATTTTATTGTTCGGTTTTGTCAATTTCTGTGAGTGGCTAGATGAGAAACAATCTTATAAATTTGTCCTTGCATTGCTAACTTTCCTTCAGCACTTTTTCATGACTCAGAATCAAGACTGAAACAGAGGTGATTGTTTCTTTCTACAGCATCAATACAGGTGCTCCTTGCCTTATTAAACCTAATACCTTAGCACTAACATTTAAATTTACGATACAAATAAACATAGGAATGATTATTTGCATTACAAAATAATATGTGATTTTTTAACAAGATTCTTTTATATAATAAGCCCTCCTCCCAAGTTCATAAAAAATGGGAATCAATTTAAAAAATGTTAATTACTCATCCCTTCAGGATCATAACTATTATGTTTTCTATGTGGTAAACTTGCTTTTGGAAATGGATACTTTCAATACTTGGCACTTTTCCTAAGAAAAAATAGCAATTAGTGATAGCAAGTCGCTTGACTATAGTTCAGAAACCCTTCATGTTTGCATGAAATAAAGGCTTAAACACAGTCCGCAGATTTCCTAGAAGCAAGCAGAATTTCCTCTTTACTGAAGTAATGTGATCAGGTATTCTAGATTTTGTATGCCTTTACATATTACCAGAGTCTGCACTAGCTTTATGCAGCTAAGAGAGAGGTGACAGGTAGGCCAGAATATAATGAATTACGGTAATCCTGGCAAGAAATAATGGAAGCACATCTGAAGGTTTTTCTGTCCCTTGGAGACTCAGTGAGATATATCCTAGAGAGGCTCCTAGGATGATAATAAGATGACTTTGCAACCTGATTAATATGGACATCAAAAACAAAGCTCAGAATCTAAAATCAGTTCAGTATTATGAGCCCTGAGACATTGAGGAGGATATACTAGGTGTCAGAGGGAAGAACTAAAGAGAAATATAAAGATTGATGTGAGGAGACCCTATGAGTAATAATTTAGTCTTGTCTACATTTAGCTTTAAAAAGTTGGATGACATCCAAGCCTGAATGTCACAGACACCATTATGTGCCATGCAGAAAGCCATCATAAGGCCCATGGGGATGTGAAACAGACTGAAGTGTCATCTGTGCTTATTTGACACAGAAATGTATTGGTTCTAAAGTCAACATTCATAATAAATAGGCAGATATAAACATGAAACTATATACTTGTATTTCATATATATATAAAGCAAAACAACATATTAAAAATTACTAATCTTTTTGTTTCATATAAATACAAATATATGCTGTCATTTAAAGCACATAGTCCTACCCTCAAAAAGCTTATATTTCAAAACAGGTTATAGTATGAATGGTTTCCAATTATAAGTTTCTATTAAATTTTCCTATATTTTTTCACTTTTGTTTTTCAGAATATCCCAGAAACTTTAAGCTATTTCTCTAAATGGTGCAGGGGTTAAAAAAAAAGTGATTGTTTATAGAATAATGGAGGCTGCAATATTGAGGAATACAGACCTCTATAATCAATGGACAATAAAGTTCTGACATTTAAAATAACCATTTATTCCCAACAGAGAAAACATTTGTATATATAAACTACAGTGCATTAAAAAATGTTCAATAGTGCAGTTCTGTGTTCCATAACAACAGTAAGGAATTAAATCTAGAAAGATTCTTGGAATAGAATACTGAACTTGTAATGATAAGTTGTTTTTGCCACAGAGGGTTTTCTGTTGGAATCGGATAAGGGCTGTAGCCACAGGACTGAAGCAAGCAGAGGAATGCCAGGTTTGATCAGTCTTCTTGGTATGGCCCGTTTGGCCAGTAACTAATTGGTTTGCCCTGGATGGACATGATTTCAGTATGATGGCCTGAATTGTTTATAGACTGCTGAACAATTCTTTTTTAAATTTTTTTCCTGGAAGCCCTATTTTGGCTATCTGATTTTAACCAGCTTCCATCACAGGCCCTAAAACTATTCTGAGATATCAGTGAACTTTGCTTATCTCCAATCTAGGCCATATTTAATATGGAAGGATATTTCCTGATACATTCTCCTCAAATTTTACTTATGAATCTCCTAATTCAAGGTTATCTTGAGTTTGACCAAGTAGCAAAAATAATGCTGTTTTTTAATTCTTAGCCCAGTAATATATATTTATGAATTTTCATCAGGCCACAGATTTAACCTTTAGACAATGATAATGATTAGCTAAGAATTTTCCTCCTTTTTAGAGTCCAAATTTTATTGAAATTTTGAGACCTCTTAAATTGCATACTGTGGCACATTATTTTAATGCCTCTGTAGGAATCCTTGTATAATTTTAGATACTTCCTGCAAGTTATACATTTATATTTGTAAGATCATGTTCAACTTGATTCATGATCATGTGGTTTATAATATTAAAAAGCATAGGTTTCACTGATTTCATTTATATTTTAAACTAGAGGTTTTGTTCCATTTACATATTTTATGAAAACCTTATGTAGTACTAATTTAACTTAAGTAAGTGGGCAGTAGTTGCCCGATATACTCACTTGTTTAGAAAAATGATAGTCATTTATGATTCAGATACATTTAGATGCAAGATGTAATCATAGAAAGGGTCACCAAACCTGCTCATTTCACTATAATTGAATTTCCAATTCATTGAGGGAGGACTGATTTACTGTCTAAATAAATACTCTAACTTTAGGTAACAAACTACTCATTGTGACAGCAAGTAGTCTCTTGGTCTATTCAGAATGTGTCAAAATTTATGTGCTGTTGCATGCACTAAGAAGAAAAACAATGTAGAAGAATATGTCCAAGGAGAATGGAACATACACTGTATTACTTTTAATCATATATGTGATGTTACGAATCCAAGACTTAAACAAAAATTATAACTACTATGCTTTGTATCTATACTATAACTTTTAACTTCATATTTTCAACTTCTATAATTACCCTGTTATTTTTAAACAATTGTGCCAATTTTTAAAATCCATTAAGAAATATTGTGTGCTTGCTATTAGGTCCAAAAAAAGCCCATTTTTTAATACTGAAGTAAATTAATTATTCTGAGAAAGCCGTGTATTATATTTTAGTTACTTGTTAATTATATTATTAAGGTTAATCATGGTTCAGATCATTATAGCCAAGTATGGGTTTCTAAGGACAATTATAGAGACATCATTTCATATGTTTTCCCAATACTTTTTAATATCTTCCAAACAAAGACAGTTCAACAATAAAATTGTTCCAAATGGCTGTTCTCACAATTTGCATGTAATGGTAACAAACTATTTCTACCTAACATTTACAAAGGTTTTTAAATTTTTTTTCAAAAACACGCATAATTTATCTAACATTTTACTATTGCAATTAAGAAAATTTGGTTATAAGCCAAAATAGGGCATGTGGAATATCTGAAATAGAGGTGCATGCTATAATTTGTTAAACAGCAAGTGATTCTTTGTTTTCTTAACCTTTATCCATTATTTATCTATTTTGAAGGACTTTTTTGTTTTAAATCCTCTGTGATTGCTTTTGAAAAATAATACTTTGGGCTAAAAATGTGAAATGATTTCATGTATGTATCATATCACATTATGATATATGTTATCCAAAATAGTTATATACCTCCCTCTCCATTAACACAATCCTTTCTTTTGGTCTAAGAATTAGCAAATCGTTGTACTTATGGGATTAAATTTATTTTTGTAAAATACAAGATAAAGCTATATCCATAATTTTAATCACATTTTTCAAAGTAAATTCCCAGTTAGGCCATAGCCCCCCTGATTACTTACAATAAAAATTTGATCCCTCTGATTAAAAAAGATTTCTGATATTTTTACACTCTAAAAAGCATCCATTCAAAATAAGGAAAGAAAAAAAGATAAATAAAATAGGGAAAGAAGGAGAGGGAATTAACATATATTCGACTCTTAACTGTGGAAGAAGATATTTACTTTTCTTACTTAATCTTCACAACAGTCATCTGTGTTAGGCATTATTGTCATCATCTTACATCTCTGGAAAATGAAAGAGATATTAAATAATCTATCTGGGATCACACAGTTACCCAGTGAAAAAATTGGAAAGCAAACCCGGTCCCTCAGATTCCTAAGTCTTTTGCCAACTTTTGGCAGCTTTGGGAAGCATCTGTAGGAGCACCTCTCTTGTTCCCTGGAGTCAGAAGCATGGAGATGCTATTATTATGATTCATAGTCTAGTAAAAGTTAGGAAATATGACAATATTAGAAATATTTTTCTTGATCAATATCCAAAGAATGAATAGAACAGAGAAAGATAATCCTGATGTCATTCTGTAATATATTATCTTAGTAATTTTAATAATGGAATGTGATTAATTTGCATAACTTGAAATTTTAAAACATATCCTAAGAAAACATGACACATTATGTTACTTTTGTATTACTTGAAACTTTCATTTGCATTTTTTTATCATGTTATGTTAGTCATCATACAGTACATCATTAATTTTTGATGTAGGGTTCCAAGATTCATTGTTTATGTATAACATCCAGTGCTCCATGCAATATGTGCCCTCCTTAATACCCATCACTGGGCTAACCCATCCCCCAACCTTTCTCCCTCTAAAACCCTCAGTTTGTTTCTTGGAGTCCACAGTCTCTCATGGTTCATCTCCTCCTCCAATTTCCCTCCCCTTGATTTTTCTCTTCCTTCTCCTAATATCCTCCATACTATTCCTTATGTTCCACAAGTAAGTGAAATCCTATGATAATTGACTTTCTCTGCTTGACTTATTTCACTCAGCATAGTCTCCTCCAGTCCCATCCATGTTGATACAAAAGTTGGGTATTCATCCTTTCTGATGGCAGAGTAATACTCCATTGTATATATGAACCACCTCTTCTTTATCCATTCGTCTTTTGAAAGGCATCTTGGCTCTTTCCACAGTTTGGCTATTGTGGATATTGCTGCTATGAACATTGGGGTGCATATGGCCCTTCTTTTCACTACATCTGTATCTTTGGGGTAAATACCCAGTAGTGCAATTGCCAGGTCATAGGGAAGCTCTATTTTTAATTTTTTGAGGAACCTCCACACTGTTTTCCAAAATGGCTGCACCAATTTTCATTCCCACCAAAAATGTAAGAGAGTTCCCCTTTCTCCACATCTTCTCCAACATTTGTTGTTTCCCATTTTGTTAATTTTTACCATTCTAACTGGTGTAAGGTAGTTTATCAATGTGGTTTTGGTTTGAATTTCCCTGATGGCTAAGGATGATGAACATTTTTTCATGTGTCTGTTAGGCATTTGTATGCCTTCATTAGAGAAGTGTCTGTTCATGTCTTCTGCCCATTTTTTGACTTGATTATCTGTTTTTTGGGTGTTGAGTTTGAGAAGTTCTTTATAGATCTTGGATATCAGCCCTTTGTCTGTAGTGTCATTTGCAAATACCTTCTCCCATTCCGTGGGTTGCCTCTTTGTTTTGTTGACTGATTCCTTTGCTGCGCAGAAGCTTTTTATCTTGATGAAGTCCCAAAAGTTCTTTTAGCTTTTGTTTCTCTTTATCTTTGGAGATGTGTCTTGAAAGAAGTTGCTGTGGCCGATGTCAAAGAGGTTACTGCCTATGTTCTCCTCTAGCTTTTTGATGGATTCCTGTATCACATTGAGGTCTTCATCCATTTTGAGTTTATCTTTGTGTATGGTGTAAAAGAATGGTCGAGTTTCATTCTTCTGTATATAGCTGTCCAATCTTCCCGGCACCATTTATTGAAGAGACTTTTTTCCATTGGATATTTTTTCCTGCTTTGTCGAAGATTATATGACCATAGAGTTGAGGGTCCATATCTGGGCTCTCTACTCTGTTCCACTGGTCTATGTGTCTGTTTTTGTGCTAGTACCATACTGTCTTGGTGATCAGAGCTTTGTAGTAAAGCTTGAAATCAGGCAACGTGATACCCCCAGCTTTGTTTTTCTTTTTCAATATTTCCTCCAAAACTTACATACTTTACTTGATGAAGAGGCATTCAGTGTACCAGGAACAAATAAAATTTGTATTGGTGAACCTTTAAGCTTCTTTCCTACAACGAGTGTCAAGAAATATCTAGAAATGACCATAGAATTAGAATATGCAAAATACCTAAAGAATGGCAGTCTTGAAATCATTCAGAAATGATAGTAACACAGAAAGTAGTTGCATAGAGCTGATGTCCTATGTGCTTCAGGTCATTCCATGAAAGGAAAAGAATGACCTCTAATGATGTCACTGGATCCCTAATAAAATGAAAAACCTGACTATTTTCCATGATATTTTAGATCATCCAAGATCAAGGGTGAGTTGACTGTACCATCTAGATCAGGAATCAGTGATATAAGGCTGTGAACTGACTTTGGCCAAACATCTGTTTTGTATATCAAGTTTTGGTGGAACAGAGACACTCATTTGTTTATATATTATCTATGGATGATTTTATATGGCTCCTAAAGCGATGCGATTGTTGCTATCTGGTCTTTTGCAGAAAGTTTATCTACCAACCCTGGTCTAGGTTAAAGCACTAGAAATAGTGTTCATTTCCCATGTTCATAGTATTCAAACATATTCTCTCTCTCTCTCTTTTTTATATTTACTCTTAATGTCATTCAGTAAAATGAGGTTTTAGAATTGGTGTTATCAGCCTTCAGAAATCTCTTCTGAGACATCTATCCACCTTCCTTTTTTTCTCCCAACATTCTCTCTGTTTCTTATCTTCCACTCTTTTTTCGTATAATTTCCTCTAAGTCCCCTGTATTACATTTAAGTGTTGCTTTATTTATAGTGAGCATAATGCATTGAATGATTTCACAGGATAGTGTGTGCCCTGGCATATTATCTTGTTGAACTATTCAATTAAATATGATAATGTTGAGCACATTGACACTGTTAAACACTCAGGTGAATGAGCAATTCACTGTGAAGTGCAGAAATATTTGAAATCATCTCTATGTCTACAAGCAATATTTATTTATTTTTTATATGAGTACTTCAGGCTTCTAGTGAATGATACATACTAGGGGAAAAAAACTACCAAGAAAATAGAATATATAGGAGACTTGAAAGATCTCAGAGAAATCATGATTTTTGTTTCCTGACATACACATAAAGAAAAGTAAATTAGATACTAAAGATTTTGCTCCAAAATTTATAAAGTGTTGCAAGTTTACAAAACATTGTATTAACTCATTTCATTGTATTAACTTATACCTATGGTGAGGTATATCACCATAGTTCCCAGGCTTTCTTAAAAATGTGTCCTTCAAAGGCACTTTCCTCAAGTACAGTATCTAATTGGTATTGTTTTATTAAATTTTGTATCATTTATATTGAAAACACCTTCTCTGGAAGTTGGTAATAAAATATACCTTGACTGATTAGAGCATGTTTAGCTGTGAAAGTAACACTTTAAACCATTTAGGGCACAACAATAAAGGATGTTGTCAGTTTCATGTGGGTGGCGAGTGAAGAAAACTATCCTTTAATGTTGTGTTGAAAATTCAAATTAAATGACAGACCTTGAAGTCTTCATTTCTGAAAGTTACTTCTACTCAGAAGCTCTTCTGTTCTTTTGCAAAGGTCCCATTTATGGCAGCAAAGTGCTAGAACGCCATTATTTTTCACTATGACTTAGATAGATACGTTTTAGTTCTGTGAAAAATAGTGTTGGTATTTTGATAGGGGTTACATTGAATCTATAGATTGCTTTGGGATCAAAGGAAATATGGTGATTTTTGCAATATTAATTCTATCGATCCATGAGTATGGAATATCTTCCCATTGGTTTGTGTCATCTTCAATTTCTTTCTTCAGCATTTTATAGTTCTCAGAACACAGGTCTTTCACTTCCTTGGTTAAGTTTATTCCTAGGTATTTTATTCTTTTTGGCACAATTATAAATGAAATTGTTTTCTTAATTTATCTGACTGTTATTAGCGAGTAGAAATATAACCCAATTTCTGTGTATTATTCTTGTATCCAACAAATTTACTGAATTCATTTATTACATCTAATACTTTTTTTGGTGGGATCTTTAAGGCTATGTATAGTATCATGTCATCTACAAATAGTGACAGTTTAATTTCTTCCTTACCAATGTGGATGCCTTTTGTTTCTTCTCATCCAATTGCTGTGACCAGGACTTACAGTACTATGTTGAATAAAAGGTGAGTGGACATCCTTATCTTGTTCTTGATCTTAGAGGAAAAGTTCTCAGTGTTTCATCATTAAATGTGATGTTATCTATGTGTATGTCATATATGGCCTTTATTATGTTGAGGTATGTTCCCTCTAAATCCACTTTGTTGAGAGCTTTTATCATGTACAGATGTTGAATTTCGTGAAATGCTTTTTAACGTGTCTATTGAGATGATCATATGATTTGTATCCTTCATTTTGTTGATGTGGTATATCATGTTTATTGATTTACAAATATTGAACCATCCTTGCATCCCTGGAATGAATCTCACTTGATCATGGTGAATGATTCTTTTAACATATTGTTGAATGTGATTTGCTAATATTTCGAGGGGTTTTGCCTCGATGTTCATTAGGGATATTGGCCTATTATCGGTCTATAGTTTTCTTTTCTTTCTTTCTTTTCTCTTTCTTTATCTTTTTCTTTTCTTTCTTTCTTTTTTTTTTTTTTTTGTACTGTCTTTGTCTGTTTTGGTATCAAGGTAATGCTGGTCTTGTATTTGGAAGCCTTCCTCCCACATCTATTGTTTTAGAATACTTTGAGGTAAATAGGTATTTACTCTTCTTTTAATGTTAGGTAGAATTCACCTGTGAATCCATTTGGTTCTGGACTTTTGTTTGTTGGGAGTCTTTTGATTACTGATTCAATTTTGTCACTAGTAATTGGTCCATTCATATTTTCTATTTCTTCCTGATTCAGTTTTGGAAGTTGTATGTTTCTAAAAATTTATCCATTTCTTCTAGGTGTTTTAATTTGTTGACATATAATTTTTTGTAGTATTCTCTTATAATTGCTTGTTTTTCTGTGGCATTCACTTTCTGATTTTATTTATTTGTATTTTCTCTCTCTTTTTTTTTTCCTTGATGAGTCTGGTTAAAATTTTAGCAATTTTGTTTATCTTTTCAAAGAATCATCTCTGGTTTCATGGATCTTACCGCTTATTTTAGTCTCTATTTCATTTATTTCTGCTCTGATCTTTTTTATTCCATTCCTTCTACTAACCTTGGGCTATGTTTGGTTTTTCTTTTTATAGTTCCTTTAAATATAAGGTTTTATTGTTTATTTGAAATTTTTCTTATTTCTTGTCATAAGTCTATATTGCTTTAGATTTCCCTGTAACAACTGTATTCATTCTATCCCAAAGATTTTGATATGCTGTCTTTTAAATATCATTTGTCTCCATGTGTTTTTTAAATTTCCTCAGTGATTTCTTTGTTGACCCATGGGGTGTTTTGTTGAGCCTCCATGTGTTTGTGTTTTTTTCCAATTTCTTCCTTGTGATTAATTTCTAATATCATATCATTGTGGTTGTATGGGAAAGTTTACAGATAATGAAGAGAAATTATAAGAATATAAACAAAAAAGCAATCAAACAACACTGATCTAATGAAATAAATTTATCCACGAAATGTAAGATGCACTTGAGAAAATCTCTGGTATTCAAAAAATGACAAAGAATTAAAATTGAAATATATATTTCAGTGAGTGGGAAGGAAAAGGAACAATTTTAGGAAACATAAAACAAATGGAACAGAACTAGTAATGAAATGATGAAGAAGAAAACAATGAAAAGAGACACATTCTAGATAAATCTTAAAATGTTATAATTACCTCATACTATTTTCTTAACTGAATAATTAGCATTTGAGTACAAAAATAAAACAGACAGTGATAAAAAATTAGGCCAGTACATATTTTCTGTCTACAACATGACATTATAGGTGACATTGGAGAAAAATCTACGGAATTGAAAGGGCAAAAGATTATGATGTGCAATTTTTATTCATCAGTGAGCTGTCATTAAATGGTAAAAATCAATAGAAACATAGACTTCTAAATATAACATCTTAGAAAATATTTTCCGATGTTTCTTCTTTAGAAATAAAAATCTTAAAAATATATTATACCTAACTAAATAATGGAACAAAATTAAAAATTAAAATATGGGGAACATGCAGACTATGTCTGATGATAAGCACTGAGATCAAATAAACATGTAGTTGAATCTAATCTAAGAAGCAATATCACTTGGTAGTTTGAAGCATATGTTCTGGAAAGACAAAATTATATTCAATTTCTAGGTGGAACACTTAGAAATTTGTGGCCTTGTGCACTTACTTTCTTTAACCCTCAGAATGTTTTGTCTTAATTGGGAAAAGTATGCAATCAGTGTCAGAAAGTAATTTAGTGATCAAATATATTTTAAATGCTCTGCATAGTTCTTAGCATATTATTACTAATTAACATTTTTTAATTATGATGATCAAGTATATGGAGATTTTATTTTTGAATGTAACCATATATAACATGAAAATAATAAAACAATCTCAATAGTCAGGGTCTAAATTCCAGGCTCTCTTATAATAGATCAAGTAAGGATGAGTTGGGGGTGGAGTGATTGTCAAGAAAGAGGGTTTTAAACTTCTGATAAATTACTTTGCTTATATTTATTCTTTGATGTTTAAAATTAGATTTAAGTATGAAATATGTTGAAAAATAAAATAACCTAAATTCAAATAAAAATCAAATATGAAACTTCAAATCACATATGAGGATAGAAATAAGCAGAACAATACAAATAGCAAAGGAGAATTTTGAAAACCTAAATGGAGGAGCACAAACAACAAGAATGATAAACTAAATAGCACAGAAAGACTAAAAATTAATAATAAATATTAAAATATTTAATTTTTAAATAATAAAGTCGTTTATATTTACATAAATATAAATATTTATTAATATTTAATATAATATAAACATTATAAATTTTAACTTATATTTTAAATTTATATATTTATAATAAATAAAATTTTGAGTTTTAATTTTTTTACATAGATACAGAAGTGCAAATTAATTTTTTAAAAGTTATAACTATTATATAAACATGGCTGTCATACAAATCTAGAGGAATATATGTCAAAGATGTACTTGCCTATTTACATCAGTAATGACGGAACCAGTGAGATATAAAGCTGGTTCAAAAATCATTTAAGGAACTGTTTACTATAGTCTGAAGAAAAGTGTTAGAATAAAATTACTAATTTATATTTAAAATTCTTTAAAGTCCTACATGGGAATAAAATCATTACTTTTATGATAAGAATGTGCATCTTCTAGGATAAAAATCAGTAACATCTCTATCCACCCAAATTAGAAATTAACATGTAATTTCATAACCTAAACCCCGATTAGTAGATAATATTCAAGGAAATTGAATTTCCCTTATGAATTAAATACTCTGTGGGTGGACCTGTTATTCAGTACATCAGTATGACATTGAAAGAACACACATTACTTGTTTTACTTTATTCCTGATTTGGATAATTTTTTTTTTTTATCCAGAAAACATCATAGGAAATAAGCAAACAAGGTTAAATTTTAACAATAGCTTGATGGCTCTCTTACATTTAATAGAAACTGAACCAATGGGGAAAAAAATCCTCTCTAGAGTATTTTTATGATTATTCTTTTCATGAGTGATCCAATAAATTTTTACATCGAAGGGAAATATTTATTACATGAGTGTCAGATTATACTGATATTAGTTAGTGTCTGGGTAATATTAACAATTGTTGAACATTGGCTGAAATAAAGTACATGTTTATACACATTAATTACATAGATACATTAATAAACATTGTGGAGCATTTGAAAATTTCTGATTATATGTGTCTCCCAATTATGGTAATGTTTCTTAAGAGCAGATACTACTATTATTCTGCAAACTACCATTTATTGAATGTCCTTGTATGTGTGTGTGCGTGTGTCTTTATCACAAAGAAGGGTTTATTTTACACAAATGTGTGAGAAAACAGGCCATCTGTTTTAAAAAATCAAATAATAACATTAAATTTATATCATTTATCAAAATAAAATCCATGGATTAAAGAGTTACAAATGAAACAAAATTTTAAAAGCATTGATGAGTATTTAACAAATATTGAGAACTCATAAAGGAAATACTGATTTTGATTACCTGAAAATTTAAATTTACTTTATGAAAAATGTTATAGTACATTTAAAGAATGAGGGAATACTATTAATAAATGTGATATTGTGTTGATACTTTTTCATAAAGTATGATAAAAATTATTTAATATTACAAAAATATAAAACTGAAAAATCTAAAACACAAAGTACAAATGGTCAATAAACATGAAAATATATTCAATATCAATTAATTAAAGTGCAAATTAGGAAAGCAATGAACTTCTAGCTTCTATATTTGTTCTGTAGAAGTGTTAAAGTTTTAAAATATTACTCAAAGTTCTGGTGGAATTACAAATTTAGTGAATTTTTAGTGAATTTTAGTGAATTTTAGTGAAAATTTAGTGAAAATTTACTGGGAAGAATTTTGGCAAATAAATCAGGTCTTTGAAAGCTCTCCTAGAACTGGACCCAGTATGCCTACTTGCCTAATATTATTTTTGTAAGAAAATCTTAGGGGTGCCTGTGTGGCTTAGTTGGTTGAGTGTCAGACTTCAGCTCATGTCATGATCTAAAGTGCTGGGATTGAGCCCTGTACTTGACTCCATGTTAGTGAGGAGTCTGCCTGTCCCTCTGCTCCTCCCACCACTCATACTCTCTGTCTCACTCTTAAATAAAAACATAAATAAATAGATAAATAAATAAATAAATAAATAAATATTATCTTTAAAAAATAAAAGAAAAATTTAAAGTAACCATATTTTCCAATATAGGGATTATTTAAATAAATTACAGTAATCAATTAATTATTATGCAGCCAGTAAAATTATGCGTTTGACAAATATTTAATATTACAATATATTTTAAGTATAACTGCATCAAAAGAGCTATATAAAATATTCCAAACTTGTAGAAATCTACAATTATGCATAAAATATCCTTGACTCCTTCCTAACCTTAGGGGAAAACCTTCAATTTTTCACTGTTAAGTATGATGACTAGCTGTGCAGTTTTAGTAGATGCTGCTTATTAAGTTGAAAAAGTTTCTTTCTATTTCTATTTTGAGGATTGTTTTTGTCATAAAAAGGTTTGGATTTTGTCAAATGTCTTTTTGTGTCTATTAAGGTGATCATATTTTTTTCTAATAATATAGTGTGTTACATTAATTGCTTTTTGAAGGTTAAGTCACCCTTTTATTCTTGAAGTACAACTTGTTTGTAGTTCATAAATCTTTCTTATGTTGCTGAATTTGGTTTGATAGTATTTTGTCATGGATTTTTTGCATCTATATCCAAAATTAATATCATTTGGTAGTATTTTTTTTTCTTGTGAATCTTTGGGTTTGGTATCATGGTAATTGTGACCTCAGAGAATGTGTTAGAAGTATGCCTTCCTCTTCAATTTTTTGGAAGAGTCTGCGAAGATTTGGTATTAATTTTTCTTTGAATGTTTGGTAGAATTCACCAGTAAAGTCATTTAGGTTTGTGATTTTCTTCATGTTTTTCTGTTTGTTTGTTTTGTTTTTTGTTTTTTTTTTTTTTTCAGAGAGAAAGAGTGTGTGCAAGTGGCAGGGAGGGGCAGAGGGAGGGGGAGAGAAAAAATCTTAAGCTGGCTCCATGCTGAGTGAGGAGCCTGATGCAGGACTCAATTTCACAACCCTGAGATCATGACCTGAGCCAGAATCAAAGGCTGACCACTTAAGTGACTGAGCCATCCCAGTGCACCTCTTCATGTGGTTTTAATTAAAAAAAAAAAAAAGACTGATGTATGATTGATGTACATTATATTAGCTTCAAGTGTACACATAATATTTGATATTTGTATATATTGCAAAATGATCACTACAATAAGTTAACATCCATCACCATACATGGTTACAGAATTTGTTTTTTCTTGTGATGAAAACTGGTAAGATTTACTGGTTTAGCAACTTTCAAATATGAAATAGAATTTATTAACTACACTTGCCATGCTGTTCTACATCCTCACGATTTATTTATCTTATAACTAGAAATTTGTACCTTTTGATTCCCTTTACCCATTTTGCCCACACTCCAGCCCCTGCATCTGGCAACCCCCAATCTGTTGTCTGTATCTATGAGCTTGACTTTTTGATTTTGGTTTTCTTTTTAGATTCCACATGTTAGTGAGATATGTCTCTCTCTCTCTCTCTCTCTCTCTCTCTCTCTCTCTTTTCTGTTTGAGTTATTTCATTTAGCATAAGGCTGTCAAAGTCCATCTGTTGTTACAGATGGCAAGAGTTCATTCTTTTTTGTGACTTAATAATATTCCTCTGTGTGTGTGTGTGTTGCATGTGTTGCATTTTCTTATTGACTCATCTGTCAATGGACAGTTATGTGTTTTCATATCATGGCTATTATAAATAATACTGCAGTAAACATGAGGGTGCAATATCTTTTCAAGTCAGTATTTTTGTTTTCTTTGGATGAGTGCCCAGAAAGTGAATTACCAGATTGCATGGTAGTTCTATTTTAATGTTTTTGAGTAATTTTCATATTGTTTTCCATAGTGGCTTTACCAATTTCTATTCTCCCCAGCAGTGTGCTGGGGTTTCCTTTTCTCTACATTCTTGAGACTCTTGTTATTTCTTGTCTTTTTAATACTAACCAAATGGCTGGTGTAAAGTGATGTTTCATTGTGGTTTTGATTTGTACTTTCTGCTATTAGTGATATTGAACATCTATTCATGTGTCTGTTGGCCATCTTTGGAAAAAATGTCTATTGAGATCCTCTGCCCATTTTTTGTAATAGTTGTGGAACTTTTATTTCTTTTTCTTTATTTTTATTTTATTTTTTTGTGTGTTATATTAATCATCATACAGTACATCATTAGTTTTTGATGTAGTGTTCCATGATTCATTGTTTGCGTGTAATACCCAGTGCTCCATGCAATCCATGCCCTCCTTAACACCCATCACCAGACTCACCCATTCCCCCACCCCCCTCCCTTCTAAAACTCTCCATTTGTTTCCTGGAGTCCATAGTCTCTTGTGGTTCATCTTCCACTCCGATTTCTCCCCCTTCATTTTTCCCTTCCCCTAATGTCCTCTGCCCATTTTTTAATCAGATGTTTGTTTTTTTAATTTTTTTTTGTTTTGCTATTAAGTTGTGAGTTCTTCATATATTTTAGATATTAGCTGGTTATCAGATATAGGATTTGCAAATTATTTTCCCATTCAATAGGTTATCTTTTCATTTTTTGGTTGGTTTCCTTTGTTGTGCAGAGCTTTGTAGTGTGATATAGTCCTATTTGTTTATTTTTGCTTTTGTTGCCTTTTATATGATACAAGAGAGTAATCCAGTTTCACTCCTTTGCATGTAGCTGTCCACGTTTCCCAGCACCATTTATTGAAGATACTGACTTTTCTCCACTGTATGTTCTTGGCTTTTTTGTCATAATTTAATAGGCCATATATGCATGGGTTTATTTCTAGGCTCTGTTCCATTCCATTGACTATCGTGTTTGCTTTTATGTCAATACCACCTGATTTAATTAATAAGTTAAGTAATATAATTTGAAGTCAGAGAATCTGTTGCCTCCAGCTTTGTTCTTTTCAAGATTGCTTTGGCTAGGGCACCTGGGTGGCACAGTCAGTTAAGCGTCCCACTCTTGGTTTCAGCTCAGGTCATGATCTCAGGGTCATGAGATCAAGCCCCATGTCGAGCACTGAGCATGGAGTCTGCTTGATATTCTCTCTCCTTCTCCCTCTGCCCCTCCCACTTGTGCTCTCTCTCTCTCTCAAAATAAATAAGTAAATCTTAAAAAAAAAAATTATTTTAGCTATTCAGGGTCTTTTTGTGGTTCCATGCAAATTTTAGATTTTTCACTTAATTTCTGTGATAAGAATTTTGATAGGGATTGCATTGAATCTGTATAATTCTTTGAGTAGTATGGACATTTTAACAATATAATTCTTCCTATATATGAACATAGTATATATTCCCATTTGTTTGTGTCACCTTAAATTTATCAAAATCTTACAGTTCTCAGAGTACAGGTCTTTCACCTCCTTGGTTAACTTCATTCCTAGATATTTTACTCTCTTTAAATGCAATTGTAAATGGGATTGGTTTCTTAATTTCTCTTTCTGAAAGTTTGTTATTAGTGTATAAAATGCAACAGATTTCTGTATGTTGACTTTGTATCCTGCAATTTTACTGAATTTACTTATTAGTTTTACCAGTTTTTGGTCGACTGTTCAGGGTTTTCAATACGTAGTATATCATCTGTAAATAATGAGACTTACTTTCTTTCAAATTTGGATGACTTTTCTTTTTCTTGCCTAATTGCTGTGTCTAAGATTTCCAAATCTATGTTGAAAAAAGTGGTGAGAGTGAACATCCTTATTCCAGATTCTAAAGGAAAAGCTTTTAGCTTTTCATCTTTGAATATGATGCTGACTATGGGCTTGCTCATATATAGTCTTTATTTTGTTGAGGTACATTCCCTCTACACTCACTTTGTTGAGAGTTTTTCTCATATTTGTATGTTGAATTTTGTGAATTTTTTTCTGAATCTATTGAGATGATCGTATGATTTTTTTCCTTGATTTGGATAATGTGTTGTATCAAACCAATTTGTTTGCAGATGTCCTTGGAATAAATCTCACTTAATCATCAAGTGTGATCCTTTGAAAAAATTGTTGAATTTGATTTGCTAAGATTTTGTTGAGGATGTTTGTTAAGTATATGTGTTCATCAGGGATATTAGCCTGTAATTTTCTTTTCTTATGGTATCCTTATCTGGTTTTAGTATCAAGGTAACATTGGCCTCAGAAAAAGAGATTGAAAGTGTGCCTTCCTCTTCTATTTTTGGAAGACTTTCAGAAGGATTGGTATTAATTCTTCTTTGAATGTTTGACAGAATTTACTAGTAAAATTATCTGATCCTGAACTTTGGTTTGTAGGCAGTTTTTAAATTACTACTTCAATTTCCTTACCAGTAATCAGTCTGTTCAAGTTTTCTATTTCTGCATGATGTAGTCTTTGAAGGTGATGTTTCTAGAAATTTGGCCATTTTTTCTTGGTTGTACAACTTATTGGCAAAAACTTGTTCATAGTAGTTTTGTATAATTCTTTGTATATCTATTGTATCAGTTGTAATGTCTCCTCTTTCATTTCTGATTTTATTTGAGCCCTCCTTTTTTTTTCTTGGTGAGTCTAAAGATTTATCACTTTTGTTTATCTTTTCAAAGAGCCAGTTCCTGATTTTATTGATCTTTTCAGTCTCTATTTATTTATGCTTCAGTGTTTGTTATTTCCTTCCTTCCACTAATTTTGCACATTATTTTCCTTCTTTTTCTACTTTAAAGTTTAAAGTTAGTTTATTTGAAATTTTTCTTTTTTTCTTCAGGTAGCATTTACTACTGTGACCTTCCCCCTTAGAATTGCTTTTGCTGCATCCCAGAAATTTTGGTATGCTATATTTCCTTTCTATTTGTCTCAAGGTATTTTCATTTTTGCCTTTGACTTCTTTTTTGACCTACTGGTTATTTAGTAAAATCTTCTTTGTCTTCACATATTTCTGAATTTTTTAGTTTTGTGTCATAATTGATTTCTAGTTTCAGACCACTGTGGTTGGAAAAGGTTGTTCATATCAATTCAATTTTAAGTTGACCTTTGTGATGAGCACTGAGTGTTATATATGTGATGAGTCACTGAATTTTACTCCTAAAACCAATATTATATTATATGTTAACTAACTAGAATTTAAATAAAAACTTGAAACAAAAAAAATATTAAGACTCGTTTTGTGGCCTAAGATATGATCTGTCCTGGAGAATATTTCATGAGTACTTGAGAAGAATGTGTATTCTGTTGCTTTTGGATGGAATGTTCTGTGTGTATCTATTAAGTTCATCAGGTCTAATATGTCATTCGAAGCCAGTGTTTCCTTATTGATTTTCTATATGGGTAATCTATTTATTGATATAAGTTGGATATTATTAAAGTCCCCTACCATTATAATATTGCTGTCTATTTTTCTCCTTTGGGTTTATTAATATTTGCATTATATATTCAGATGCTACCATATTGGGAGCATAAATATTTACAAATGTTATATTTTCTAATTGAATTGATCTCTTAATCAATATGTAATGCCCTTTATCTCTTATTACAGTCTTTGTTTTAAAGTCTATTTTGTGGGATATAAGTATAGTCACCCCAGCTTTCTTTTGGTTTTCATTTTCATGGAATAGCTTTATCTACCCATTCACTCTCAGTCTGTGTATGTCCTTAGTTCTAAAGTGAATCTCATATAGGCAGAATATGGATGGAGTTTTTTTTTTTTTTTTTAATTTGTTTAGCCACTGTCTTTTGATTGGAAAATTCGGTCCATTTACATTTAAAGTGATTATTGACAGGTATGTACTTATTCTCATTTTGTTGTTTTCTGCCTATTTTGTAGTTCCTATCTGTTTCTGTCTCTTTCCCTTGATCTCTTCCTTTGTGGTTTGATTTTCTTTAGTGCTATGTTTAGATTCATTTTTTATTATCTCCCCTGCATCTACAATATGTTTTTACTTGGCGATTACCAAGAAACTTTCGTATTACATCTTATATTTATAACAATCTATTTTAAGTTGATGGCAACTTAAGTTTAAGTGCATTTTAAAACTCTACCTTTTTATTCCCCCCCACATTTTGTTTTTAATATCATGTTTAAACATCTTTTTATCATATGTATCCCTTAACTATTGTTGTTACAGTTATTTTTACTACTTTTGTCTTTTAATCTTCATCTTAATGTTGTAATTAATATACTACCTTTACTATATATTTGCCTTTATGACCAAGATTTATACTTTTTTAATGTTTTTATGTTACTAATTAGTGCCTTTTTTTAGCTTAGAGAAGTTTCTTTAGCATTTCTTGTAAACCTGTTTAATAGTGATGCATTCCTTTAGCTTTGGTTTGTTTTTAAAAGTCTTTATCTTCCCTTTAATTATGAATCATAACTGCTCGTTAGAGTATTCTCTGCTGGATTTTTTTTTTTTCTTTTCACTTTGAATCTATCATGCCATTTGCTTCTTGCCTGCAAAGTTTCTGCTGAAATATATGCTTTTATAGTTATATAAGGTTCCTTTATATGTAACCAGTTGCTTTTCTCCTGCTGGCTTTAAGATTATTTCCTGTCTTTAGCTTTTGATATTTTAATTATAATGTGTCTTTGTGTGGATTGCTTTGTGTTTATCTCATTTGGAACTCTCTGGACTTCCTGGATCTGGATGTCTGTTTCTTTCCTCAGATTAGGGAAGTTTTCAGTGATTATTTGTTCCAATAAATTTTCTGCCTTTTTTTTTCTCTCTGTCTTCTAAGGGGCTTATACTGTGAATATTCATCCATTTGATATCCCATAAACTCAAACTATCTTCACTTTTTTAAAATTCTTTTTTTTTTTTTTTTCTGTTCTGATTGGGTGAATGCCTCTGCTCTGTCTTCATATTCACTCATCTTTTCTTCTGCTTTATCTAGTCAGTTGTTGAATACCTCTAGTCTATTTTTTTTTTTTTTTAATTCAGTTATTGCATTCTTGATTTCTGTGACTTCTGTTTGGAACTTTCTTATATTTCTTGTTTCTTTGCCAAAGTGCTCATTTTGTTCATACATTCTTCTCCCAGCTATAGTGAGCAATTTTATGATCATACTTTGAACTCTTTTGAGTAAATTACTTATCTCCATTTCATTAAGGTGTTGTGTTTTGTTGTTGTTGTTGTTGTTGCTGTTGAGAATTCTTTCTTGTGTGGAATATACTCTGTTCCTCCATTTTGCTTGACTCTTTGTGTTGATTTCTATGCATTAGATAAGCAGCCACTTCTCCTAGTCTTAAAGATTTGGCCTTGTTAAGAAGATGAAACTTATTGATCAAGCTTGCTCTAGCTGTTGTGTGTCTCCCTAACTTTTGTGATTGTCCAAGATGACTATTTTATTTTTGTAGCTCCCAGTAGTTGAAGGTATGCTGAGACTAGTCAGGGTCCCAAGAAGAGGATCTTGGTCAGCATTTAGATTCAGGCTGATTAGAGTTTACACCCTCAAACAATAGCTTTTAAAGATTGCAAATATATGCATTTCTGTAGGACCAGGACCAGGCAATCTGGAGTTGTCTACTGGGAAGAAGTCACATAAATTGGGGCTCCAGGTGAGTGTGCAGGTTGCTTTCTGGGAGATAACCAGTAAGCTATAGGCAGGCAGAGACAGTGCAAAGATGCTCTTCCCCAGCCTACATTTCCTGAGAGCACTTCCATAGCCTCTAGATGTGTGCCAAGCCTGGAGACTTCCCCCAAAGCTGAAGCTCAGTAAACATCTCTGATGGAGAGGCTAGGGGTGTGTTTCAGCCTGCTGTCTGTGCAGTGCCTTGGGGATGGTAGCCTTCCAAGAATTATCTCTCTAATTGTTTTAGTCCTCTAGGACTCAAGAACATAAGCCCTATTGCCACTAGAGTCTGATAATCAAGGAGTATCCCCTTGGCAGCAGCCACAAAAAATAAGGACACCATATAAAAACTGGGGTATCAGACATGTATAAGAGCTCCCCTCCAAGAGAATGCTGGCACTCTGGAACACAGCAGAAGGAGAGCCCAAATATACTGTCCATTCTGTGAGTGTCAGGAAAGGTTTACAGCTAATCCTTAGATCTGTGTTTAATTAGAGGCCTGCCCCTCAGGCTGCAGGGATGATGATAAGCTAATAGGCCTCTTTACATAAAGATTGAGCTCCTGGGAATGTTGCCTCTTGCTGTGCCCTGAGGGTGGTAACTGTTTCAGAACTCTTTCTCCATTGATTATAATCCTATAGAATATGATCAGACACTCTATTGCTACCAGAGTGAGGTGATGTAGAAGTTAATGTGGCAGCAGTGGCAAAAATTAGGGCATCAGACAAGGGCATAAGCTTTTTTTCCTATAAGATAGCAGTTATCTGGAGTGAGTCAGAGGGAGAGTGCAAATATTGCGTTCATCAGCCTCTGTTCCCTGAGAGCTCCTCCTTACCCCTATAAGTGTACCAGATCAGAAGCCTTTCCCAGGCCAAAGCTCCTGGACAAGCAAATAGACTTCTTTCTCAGAAAGACTGGAATATATTTCAGTCTTGTAACTGTGCAATGCCTTGGGAGTGGTAGTCTGCCTAGAAATATCTCTCTGATTGTGATAGTCCAATGGAACCCAAGAATGCAACTCCTCTGGCCACCTAGGCCACGTGACTAAGGTATGTAGTCACAAAAATTGGGTCACTAGGTATGTGTAAACTCTCCCTCTGGGAGATACAGTTTCTCTGAAGTATGGCAGAGAGAGCATGTGGCATGTGTCCCATGGGTGAGTCTGCATATGAGCCCTTTAAGATGTCCCTCACTTGACCACAGCCACATGGGGCTGCAAGTTTTATTGATTTTAAAGCCAAATGTTCTGGACACTCATCTCTCAGGTGCTTGTCTTAAAGTTTGGGGTGTGAACCCTTCAGTCCCCAGGGAGAAGCTCCAGGTTTGGGTTCCCTCCCAATTGTGAGTTGCCAAGCCCCAAATGGCATTTATTGTCTTAGTCTTTCCTGCCAGTTTCAAAGTGGTTTCCCTTATATTTGCCTAATGTCAATTGGTCCCTCTGCCAGTTTTTAGGTTTGTTTCAGAGGAAATTGATTCATATTTGGTGTAGATTTGGTGTGTCTGTGGGAAGAGTGGAGTTCAGGATTTTCCTATATTGCTATCTTGAACCAGAACCTGTGAGAAGTTTTTAAATCACTAATTCAATCTTTGCTTGGTATAGGCCTATTAAAAGTTTCTATTTTCTTTGAGTAAGTTTCAATAATTTGTGTCTTTCAGTATACGGGGAGTGATTCTTTTCCTATGCTTTCATAAATTATATTAATTTGTGGCGTATAGTTGTTCATAGTATTCTTTTATAATCTTTTGCACCTCATAAGATTGGTAGTGATGTTCTCTTCAACTTTCTTTCTTTCTTTCTCTTTCTTTCTTTCTTTCTTTCTTTCTTTCTTTCTTTCTTTCTTTCTTTCTTTCTAGTAAGCTCTATACCCAATGCAGGTTTTAAACTCACGACCCTGAGATCAATTCACATGCTCTACTGACTGAGCTAGCCAGGTGCTCCTCTTTAATTTTTTATTTTAGTAATCTGAGTATTCTTTCTGTCTTTTTTGTTTTGTTTTGTTTTAGAAATTAATAAGCTAATTCTAAAATTCATATGTAACCACAACTTGAAAGAGAAGAATAAAATTGAAGAACTATTTCTACTTGACTCTAAGACAAATATTTTCTTCAATACTTTAGAAATGTTGCTCCACTGCCTTCTTGCTTACATTGTTTTTCATGAGAAATCTGCTGTCATTCTTCCCCCCTGCATTTCTATTTAACATGTCTTTTTAATTTTGGCTGCTTCTGAGATTTTCTCTTATCTCTCATTTTGAACAATTTGATTATAGTATGTCTTAATTTCATTTTTTTATTGTACTTGCAATTTGTGGAGTTTATTGGATCTCTGGGTTTATACTTTTCATAAAACTTGTAAGATTTTTAGTAATTATTAATTTCTACAAATTTTTCTTTTCTGTTTTTTCTCCTTTCTCTCTTTTGGGGGCTCCATACATATATATTAGGTCCCTTGAAGTTCCCCACAGGGGAACTTTATATTGTTCTACTGAAATATGATTCATACACCAAAGAATTCAGTAAAGTATACCATTCAATTTTTTTTAGTATACATCTCTGTAAATATACTAACAACCATTAAGCTTTGATACTCAAAAAAATGAGCTGCATTTATTTTTAAATTATTTTTCTGTGTGTTTCATTTTGAATAGTTTCTCTTGCCATGTCTTCAAGGTCACTAATATTTTCTTCTCTTTTCTTTTGCAGTATATAGTCTGTAAGTACTCTCGTCCAGTGCATTTTTCATTTCAGACATTGTAGTTTCATATCTAGAAGTTTGATTTGGGTCTTTTATATATCCTCTAATTTTCT
Source organism: Potos flavus (assembly GCA_028534135.1). NCBI lineage: Eukaryota > Metazoa > Chordata > Mammalia > Carnivora > Procyonidae > Potos > Potos flavus. The sequence goes on along the minus strand of CM052886.1, from coordinate 55,422,145 downwards.
ACTTAATTTTTTAAATAGATGGAAGAAAATTATAAGGATTATTTTAATTACTTTATCTGCTATTTTTAACAATAATTTTGCATCAATTTCAACTGGTTGATTTTTTTCATCATTATGTGTCCTGTTTTCTTGATTACAAATCATGAAATTAACCTTGTTGGATGCTGAGTATTTTGCATTTCTATAAATATTTCTGTGCTTTGTTATGGAATTTAGCTAAGTACCAAAAACAGTTTGATCCTTTGGGGCCCTTCTTTTAAGTTAGTTTTGTTCAGTGGGAACAGAGTAGCTATTAATCTCCACCTGGATTAGCTTAGAAAAAACCCTCATATGTACTCTATCCAAATGGCCCATATATTATGAAGTTTTTTCAATCTGACTAGTGGGAACAAAGACATTCTTTGTCCTAATTGGGCACAAGTACTGTTTCGTCTAATCATTTAGGATGATTCTTTTCCCACCGTTGGGTATTTTCTCACACTTGTGTTGTCATCAATATTCAGCTATATCCTCCAGGAGGACCCTCTGCAGATCTGATATTTTCTCTGTGCATGTATTTCCCATCTTTGGTACCATTTTCTGAAAATTCACTCTTACTCTCCAGAATCTCAACTCTGAGATTCACATCAGGGATTGTGCCAGGTTCCATCTGGGCTCTTCCTTACTGTCCTGCTGCTTACAAACCCTCTCAAGGCTTTAAATTGAGGTAATTATAGCACCAATCTTACTCGTTTTCTGTCCATCAGGAATCGCTGTCCTTCATTGCCTGATGGCCAGTATCTTCAAAACCTTTATATTTTGTTTATTGTTTTGGTTGTTTCAATCAGGAGGGTAAATCCAGTCCCTTTGTTTCCATTTCAGCAAAGGACAGAAGTGCCCTTTGATTGTTGATTGTTGATTTTTACTAAAGCTTTACTTACCTAATATGAAATTGGACCACCTGACGAGAAGCCTAAATTCACAAAAGCAATTAATGGACCTCTAATTTCTTGTGTTTTTTTTCTTTACCACTTTTCTATACCAGTTTATAATTTTTTAAGTTTGTAAAGAAAATATATTATTTTTGTTTAAAGAAATCTTATACTGACACACCCAGTTAATAACAGTCTGAACTGTGATGAATACCAGTCTCATATTTCTTTAATTTTCTTCAAAACTTATCAACTCATCAACTTCATTTTCCATGTTCCCAAATAGTAGCTGTTAATGCTCTCTGACTACAAAAATAGATGATGTCTATGCATAATGAAAACCAAATTATATCAGTAGTTTCTACTCAGTTTGACACTCTTGTCTGTGTTCTTTATTATGCCCAGAACCTATTGATTGGAATTAGGTCTTTTTTTTTTTTAATAACTTTTTTCTAATGTTAAACCTGTGATTCAAACTTTGCTATCATGAGTTTTTCAATAACCTTTTTTTTTTTTTTTTAAGAAAAAATGTAGTGTTAAATCTTGGCAGTAGCTGGCCAAGATGCTAAAATGATGGTACGGTATTTATATTGTATTGAAAGTGTCCTCTGTAATGCAATTCACTTCTTGACCATTTGTCCATATATTAACATTGCTGGGTGACACTGAAGCCCTTTCTGTACTTCATATTTAGCAATTTAAGCTTTGGCTCAATCTGTGTAGGCAGTGACTAGGAGGAATTATCAGATGCTGATGATTGTTGGGGAGACAGGGACTTAAAAAAGAAGGGTGGAAACTAGGCCACTATTTATGCTGGGTACTGAAGATCACACTAAATTAAAAGAAGTTGCTGTATTTCTGACCTCTACAAAGGGACAGATATAAACCTTTGAATTTCATATTATTACTGAAACATGAAAACTAAAATTAGGAATGATAATAGGCAGGCTTAGACTAACATTCAAAAAAAAAACCAATGGTGTTACCTAATCAATTTTCTTAATTATCTCTTGCATTGTACATTATGCCACCAGATTTATATAAAAAAGAGGTACACGATGTACATTTGTTTGATTTTACTTGGAGGCTTATGAAAATATCTTTAAATTTTTCATAGTATTTATAAATAACAATTTAAAAATTACTGAAATATGCTTTTTATATTGATTTAAACCTAAATATATTTTATTTCTAAAGGAACCAGAATGTGGAAAAAATTTTTGCTTTAAATAGTGATCAAGTAATAATAGATCAGTTCATATGCAATGCATAAAAATAAATTGCCTTTCTCTTAAACATGTTTTATGTTGATCAGAGTTTTTATGGTTGAACTGACTTTGATATTTAAGCATTTATGGTGGGTATATTTAAAGTTAAAAGAACCTTTTATAACAGTTCACTGAGTTTATTGAACAGTTCACATACTCTTAGTATTCCTTTTCTTTTGGTACATGCATGAATGTTATTCTGCAGTTGATCATGCATAAACTTGTGGGGTTTTTTGTATTTTCTGATAATGTTTAATAATCTTATCTATAGAAGACTCCTATTAATTCTTAATTTCTCATGAAATCTCTACATGAATTCAATTTAGGAATTTAAGGATTTCAGCATTTACTTGGGAAAGTTTATTATTCAAAAAAAAAAGAAAGAAATCTTTAAGAAGGGACAGCTTCCAATGTCTTTTGTCTTGTTTTTCTTTCTTTCTTTCTTTCTTTCTTTCTTTCTTTCTTTCTTTCTTTCTTTCTTTCCTTTTCTTTCTTTCTTTCCTTTTCTTTCTTTCTTTCTTTCTTTCTTTCTTTCTTTCTTTCTTTCTTTCTTTCTTTCTTTCTTTCTTTCTTTCTTCTTTTCTTTCTTTCTCTTTTTTTTTTTTATGCCATGCACCAGTGCTGGCTTTCTGAGAGCCAGACACAAAATGAGAGTGACATGTCAAACACATGGATATCAAAGATGTGGTTACCTTAGCAACAGGAAGCATATAAAAGCCCTCAGAACTTCCATTCCTACTCCTGGGACATTTCAGTGTTTCAGATACTGTAAATACTGGTGAATATGATGTCTATAAAAGACATCACAAACATTAAAGTATTATAATGTAAAATAACCCAAGTTTTTCTCACAGGACCGAAAAAGTAAATTATAATTCACTCCCTTCCTGAAAATGGGTTCCTGGTGGTCCAAGCTAAAGACAGAACAATGCTTCTGGACTTTATATTCTATAAAAATAGAAGCTACATTAAGTTTCATTGATTTACACATATCTGTGGAATTTGAAGTCGTGTTATAAGTTTTGAAAGATTTGTTAGATTAATACTAATTTTAATTTATTTGAATTATAAAATGCATTAAGATTCTGAATTACTATAGAAATGATATTGGGAGGATGCTCCTTAGAGATTAGAGCCTTTCAAAAATGTAGTGAAAGTAGGTTTGCTCTTGTAAATGGTTGAACTATGAGAATTAGATCTGTCACTGGATAGGAAAGTCTTTCTGAAGTTTTACCAAAGTAAAAATAATATTTATTTTTAGTAAGGAAAAATCCTACAGACAACCTAAGGAAAAAAAAAAAAAGGTCTTGTTTGTGCTGTAATATTAGCAATGGAAAACATTCTAAATTTATCTATGTATCTATCAATCTAAACTAATTTGTACTGTCTTTTGCTGATACTCTTCATCATTATGTCTGGGCTTTCCTCTCATTGAAAAGTTTCATAATACTTTTCTGTAGAGAAAATTCATATCTCTCTTTCCCTCTCTCTCACTCCCCTCCCTCCCTCTCTTGTTCATGTCTGTCATATTCTATGTATTTCTTTCTATTTATCTAATTTGTATATTAAATGATTCATAGTATCCACAAATATAAAATGTATTGACCATTTTTCTCTGTGAAAAAAAGACTTTGGTTCTTAAATTTGCTAAACAGAGTGGTATATTTGAACCCTTGATTATTCACATTTCAACCAACATCTTCATTGTTAGAAAACTCAATGAGGAGTCAACTATGATCCAGCACTTTTTGATAAGTCTATATGACAGATAACAGCTCATATTTCAAAGAGTCTAATATATATGCTCACTCTCTATTCATCTAAACTTTTTGAGTTTGTACCACATAGAAGCTAAATCATCTTAAAGCAAAGTGGCCAGGACCTATTATCCCAATTCACTTCAGAAATCCCTTCACTGATTTATGATTTACTGTTATGTTATGCTATCAGGATTTATGAAAGATCAATATAAGAATCACCTATTTGAAATATGGTCTGTATCTTTACAAAACATGACTTGAAAATTTCAGCCACTGTTATACAAGAAATCATACAATACACTTTTTTCTTAATTTAGTTTCAGAAATTTTTGTCTGTCAATTTATTTGTGTATTTCTTTCCCTTCTGTGTATTTCTTTGTCAGGAAATGACAACTATATAAATCAATATGTCTTCTAAAGAAAATTTTAATACTCAGGATTCTTAAACAGATTGGCAAGTTGTGATAATAACAGTTATCACTTGTTGAGTGTATACTACATACCAGGCCTCGTTCTAAGTATCTTATGCGTATTGGCCCTTAATGAGTGTCAGTGAGGTTAGAACTATTCTTATCTCCATTTTACAGAGGAGAGTATTAGGGTAAAAGAGGAATAAACATTGTGTGAGTAGTGGAGCCAGGATTTAAGGCAGTGTGGCTCTGGGAATTATGTTTTTAATGACATAGCACTTTATTCTGAGCTAGTCATGAGGTGAGCCTGCTTCCTCTTTTCTCCTTCTTTCTACATCTGAGAGTCACCTTCATATAGACTAGCAGTTCTCAAAGCCCTGTTTCTGAATCAGCAGCATCAAGTGGGGCCTTGCAATGTGTATTTTAACAAGCCCTTTGGTGATTCTGATGCATGTTAAAGTCTAAGAACCACTGGTATAGAAGAATGAGAGAATTTTGGTGATAGATGTGATTCAGATCTTGTTTCACTGCTCTGTAGCTGTATGACTTTGCATATATTAATTAACCTTTCTGAGTTGATTTTCTAATAAATGAAACCAAGATAGTAAATCTGTTGAGATTTTTGTGAAATTAGTTATTGCTTGCTGTTCAATTTTACTGTTTTCATTATATTTCATATTACATTTTGACCTTGATCTTGTTTTTAAAAAGATATAGTATTAAATAAATAAAACAAAAATCTCAGCATCAGCATCACACAATAAATCACATACACTGAGTACTATGTAAAATTTTTATGTATCTTCACATTCTGTAAGTCATTATACACATAAAATTT
>CM052886.1:55359458-55411958 GCA_028534135.1 Potos flavus | reverse complement strand
ATAAATAACTATATATAAACTTATAAAACCCATAAATGGATATATATAAACTTATCACAGGTAGATATGCTGGCCAAATGCTATTTTTCCATAATTATTTTTACATTATTATTTTGTGTTTGTAATGGATGGAATGAAAAGTTGTATACAAATCAAAATATTTCAAATAGCACAAAACAAGTTGTTTTGCACATAGTAGGCAGCAATCACATTTGGTTCATTTTTGACACACTATAGAGGAGAGGTGAATGTTTTTCTGAATAGCCCAAAAGTATGCCATACTCTGAAGAATCATACATTTTAATCACCTTTCTAACATTTTGTATGTTTTTATAGTGGAATACACTTGCATTTTACCATTAATTCTGAGTCACCTTGCAATAAAAGTCAAAATAATTCTTGAGATCATCACCTGATAAAAAAGAGATCAAAGAATTAATAAATGCATCAGTAGCATGAGGGGTAGGCATTGTATCATCATAGATAATACACTATTGATAGTTTTATAAAATCACAAGAGTTTTGTGAGTCCCAAAAGGTCAGAACCTCTCTAGATATTTGTGTGGAATGATGGGATGAGAAGGTGCTAAGAGCTATTAGAGCTTAAATTGGGTGTGTGTTAACAGATAAGGAGTAGTCTATATAAATTGTATGTGTATGTGTGTGTGTGTGTGTTGTTGTTGTTGTTGTTGTCGTTGTATTAGCTATTTTCTTCTGTGTTTCTGGGCTCTATTATATAGTAATTTTAGTGGGCCACAGTTTATTTCCGCCGATGGAGTTCCAAGAAGTTAAATTTTTTAAATTTTGCTTTTATTCTAATTTGATCCTATTTGACTTGTTTGGCACTGATGATTTTTAAACAAGGCTAGTTATTTGGCTTCCTGAATTAAAGCAACTATCTGGGGCACCTGGGTGGCTCAGTGGGTTAACTCAGTGGGTTAACTCAGTGGGTTAAGCCTCTGCCTTCGGCTCAGGTCATGATCTCAGGGTCCTGGGATCGAGCCCCGCATCGGGCTCTCTGCTCAGCGGGGAGACTGCTTCCCCCTCTCTCTCTGCCTGCCTCTCTGCCTACTTGTGATCTCTCTCTGTCAAATAAGTAAATAAAATCTTAAAGCAACTATCTTCCCAAATAGCATCAACAGAATGAATATTCACAGGAGCCTAAAAAGAGAAGTGTGAGATTTTTTCCTCCTTCCTATCTTTCTATTTGCTTCCATCCTTCATCTATTTAGGCACCATGTATTGTTGAACACCTACTATGTCCCAGGCATTTGATTCTCGAATTAGAACAGAGACTAGGCAAGGCGTAATACATTCTTCCATGGAATTAGTTCAGAAGCACAAGCTATAAAGCAATAATTACTCACCTGAGGAATTTCACTGAAAGGGAAATCAGGATGATAGGAGAGCAAAACCTAGAAGGAAACTTTTCTGGCATGTTGTGTCAGGGAAGATTCCCCTAAGGTAATGAGTATAAAACTGAAACTAAAGAGTGATGAATAGTTACTTAAGTGGAAGAGGAAGATGGAAGCAGGTCAGTAATAAAAAAAAAAAGTGAGAATAAAATAAATCCAATATATAAAGCTGAGAGAGCAAAGGAAGAAACTGGAATAGGCAGAAATTGTTTCATTAGAAAAATCTACTTCCCTTTCAGTCAACATATATTTGTTTGGTGAGTACCAAGAGTGAAACAGTGTTCTAGGTGCTGGAGAATAGATCAGTGAACAAATTAGGCAAAATTCTTGCTCTTGTGAAGCTTATATTCCTTTCTCTGTCAATAAATGACATGTCAAAGTTATGTCCTTTGATCTGTCAATAAATGAAGTATGACATGTGTTATTCTTACCTTCTAACATCTTTTAGATGTTTCAGTTTAAAAGACTCATGATTATTTTTCTTTTCTTTTCTTTTTCCTTTTCTTTTTTTTTTTTTTCTGAGAGAGAGAGAATGTGTGATTGAGTGGAGTGAGGGAGAGTGGAAGAGGGAGAAAGAATCCTAAGCAGGCTCCACACTCAGCACCATGTCCAACATGAGTCTCGATCTCACAACCACAAAGTCATGACTTGAGCTGAAATCAAGAGTCAGATGCTTAACTGACTGAGCACCCAGGCACCTCAAGACTGTTGATTATTTTATTTTATTTATTTACTTTTTTAAAGGTTTTATTTATTTATTTGACACAGAGAGAGAGATCACAAGTAGGCAGAGAGGTAGGCAGAGAGAGAGGGGGAAGCAGGCTTCCTGCTGAGCAGAGAGCCCGACACGGGGCTCGATCCCAGAACCCTGAGATCATGACCTGAGCCGAAGGCAGAGGCTTTAACCACTGAGCCACCCAGGCACCCCGACTATTGATTATTTTAGATAATATTTACTTTTGCTTGTTTTTATCATGAAAAATCCATGATACTGTTTTATTTTTCTAATTTAATGAGCATTAATATATTTTCTCCTATATCTTATTGACTTGTATTTCCTATCTATAAATTTCCGAGAGAAAACTATAGCCACTGATAACATTCTAAGCATAAGTTCTATGCTACCAAATAAAATGTTATACCATAATTGATTTTATAATACATTATTTTGCAGAAAATGCAAATAGAAACATTGATTATTTTCATATTAATCCATACTAGAGAATGGGGGATTCATGGTGAATTCATTATCAGAAATCTGGAAGCAATACTCTTATTGTAGTCAGTATGTTTTAAATGCATTGTAAAAAAAAATCAATGTTAAGTTCCATAATATGCAGGGTAACAGGCTAAGAGCTGTGTAAAGTGACTAAAAATGGAGTAAAGTTAAAAAACTGGCTGATTGAAATTCTGTTCTCCTTTAAAAGTATGGAGGTTTCTTATCACAACCAATTGTTTATCTGCATAGAATAGGGGGAAAAAATAGTCCTGCTCTGAAGAAACAGATCTAGGCGGGGATTTCCACAGCAGATATTATTGGTCCCAATAGTTGGTTTTCCTAGGAGACTGGGAATCCCAGTTTTGTAACAAAAAGGTGAAATTTTACTAAATTGCCTCTAAGCAAATCTGTGTTCCAAAAAGAGAAAAAAAATTGCAACAATACAGGTCCAAAAATAGTAAAACAATCAAATAGCCATCAAATTATTTGCTTCTGAGAGCAAGTCATGAAACAAAGTACGGAAAAAATTTTTAAACGAAAATTTGAACTTTTAGAGGAAAATGTGACCCCAATAAAGTTTTTCATTTTTTTGTAGAATTTTGATGTTCATTGAAATTTTTTATTCTCTAACCTAGAAATGGGACAGATGAGCGGGAGACAACAAGAGTAAAGGAAAGAAAGAAAAATGATATTGTAGTATCATTAACATTTCAAATAATAATAAAGTTGCAATGAGCCATGCTTTTATAAACCTTTCAAACAGAATAGATATTCCTCTAACTGGTGTAGTTTGGAGGAAGTTCTGCTACAGGCACAGAGTTGGACCAGAAGACCTATGAAATCCATAAAAGCAACACTGAATTTTCCATTTCACTGGCTATAAATTAATGATAAAATACACATTCACCTTTGTAGTAATGGATACTTACATAAATTAATAACCTACTAGTATTGGGAATTTTCCAAGGCAGTAAATAAAAGTTATATTTTGGGAGCAGCATAATGGATACATTATCAGTATTAAAGTTTATTTTTAACATATGTCTTGGTGAGGAAGATAACAAATGTAGATGGACCTTTTAAAATCCAAACATGCTAATGTTTTTACCTGTAAAATGTTGACCAATACAGAGAAGATGGTTTCTGTCTCCTTAAAGTCAAACTGATGCCAGGCATTTAAAAGCATTCAGTTTTCATGGGATAATTGCAAGCATTAATTTGTATATAATTTCAATAATTTAAATTCAATTGAAGAACTCATGCTATTTGGCTTAGTGTTTTGAAGTGTATGTGATTATGACCTGAAAGGCAGATTAATAACAGGATTATGGTCTTATAGATCATACAATTCATTATGTTCTCAGTAATCAATATCTGGCATCAGATACTACAACTTCACTGTATATGTTTCATTCATTTAGATGGACAGATCTATATTTTTGTTACTTTACTGTGCTGCATATATCATGAGCAAAAGGCCTTTTGAGATCTTTAAAGCTATAGACTTTGTATTGCTTTGCAACTTAAGAATCTAGTATTTGAACGTTTACACTGAGTCAATAACCTTTAGTCCTAAAGACCGTAAGTCAAAAGATCATTTGAAATAATATTTTCTTATATTCAGCTATCATAAATCTTTAATTTTCTCAGTCTCTTTTCATCGTAGAAGTACTACTAACCAAATAGCTTGTTTTTATTTTTTTTAAGATTCACCTATTCATTTGAGAGAGAAAGAGAGCAATCTAGTGGGGGAGGGGCATAGAGCAAGGGTAAGGGAGAGAATCTCAAGCGGACTCCCTGCAGAGCATGGAGTGGAACATAGGGCTTGATTCCACAACCCTGAGATCATGGCTTGAGCCAAAATTAAGAGATGGATGCTCAACTGACTGAGCCACCCAGGTGCCCCAAATAGCTTATTTTTAGTTATTAAGACACCTTATTAAAAGACACATTTTTAATATTCAGCTTCTTGATGTATTCTGTAGAGTGGGAACAATTAGAGAGCATTGGGGAGAAATGATTAGCTTTTAATCATAAAACAGACCAAAGCATTTGAGTCTGTGAAGTAACATTAAGACACTAAGAAAAGCACCATGAGTGATATGGTTGGCTTTTTTTGTGTCAATGTCTGAACTGATAGGACCACGTTAGAGATAATATTTAACTTTGGAAAAGAAACGAACCCAGTATTATTGGATTAAGATCTAGCTCTTTTACATGAAAGTTGTAACTCCTTGTAAAAGCTGAAACAAGAAATTGCTGCCTTGACAATTTTACCATATATAGCCCAATTCTGGGGTTCCAAGGATAAATGAAATTTCAGAATACCTCATCAATTTCAGAACCACAGGATCTTTCCAAGTCCTAGAGTGTTTTCCAGTCTGAGGAACTCCTTACACTGCTGCCAACTACCATGGTTTGCCATTGCTCAGCCAGGTTCCCTCTCCCCCCTTTCTTTTCAGGGAATTCTTGAAGCTTCTTAAAGCATCTTTTAATTCTTTATCTGCTTCAAGATGGAGAACTCATTCATCTCTGTGATGATCCCAGAGGAGAAGGAATTATTCCTACTCTCTCCCAACAGCCAGTCTTCATGGTATTGCAGAGTAAAAGATTCAAACCCTCTATCCAGAGACATGCTTGAAAAGCCAGTTCACTGATGTGAATATGACATATCCTCTGATACAGTCTACTGATGTCCATGTCAACTAAACTTCTAGTGTATCATCTCCAAGACACCGTGTTAGTAAAAGGACACATCTGCTAATATTATCAAAATAACATAATAATGCAACATTCAGATTTCTGATTAGTAAAACTGTTTTTCAAAGCTATAGGCTTTTGAGGAAACTGTATGTATAAACCCTGGGGCATCGTCATGCCTCTTCCATGCCCTTTCAAATACAATTATTCTTAGACTTGATATCCTTTGAGTGACATTTACTTGAAGATAGCATGATACACAATATTCAAATTATTCTACAAATTAAACTGTATTAGAGAGTTACTTTTTAAAATTACTTTTCCTCTAAACGTGTACATTATAGAGTTTCTTCAAATGACCCTACCCATTATTGTTTTATTTGACAATTTATATATATATATATATATATATATATCTTTATAAAATATTTATGGCTGTTTCTGTGTACATAGAAGGTAGTTAATAAGTATTTGTTGATTGACCGAAATTTTAGTACACCTATGTTAGGGAATAAAAATATAACTTTGGAATATTAATTCCAAAATAAAGAATGCTATATCTGGGGCACCTGGATGGCTCAGTCAGTTAAGTATCTGACTTTTGATTTTGGTTCAGGTCATGATCTCAGGATTGTAAGATCAAGTTCTTCATTGGCCCCGAGCCGGGTTGGAGCCTGCTTAAGATTCTCTCTCTCTCTCCCTCTCTCTCTCTTAAAGAAAATGCGATACCCTATTTATTATAGAAGTGTCTTAAATCCTGCATATTCCAAGTCTACTATGGATGTATGTATTTTTATTCTTTGAAAACCCCAAAATAATGATGATTCTAGATAACATTTATTGAGCTCTTACTATGCGAGATATGTATATAAATTAATGCACTAAATCTTTTACTTCGATAAGTATAATTATCCCCATTTAACAGATAAATACACTGCTTTCTAAAGAGGTTAAGCAATTTACTGAGGGTCAGACAGCAAAATAGTGGAAGAGTCAATACTCAAATCACAAAATGCCTACTTTTAGTCCAAAATGCTATTATACCTCCTGTTATATTTAAATAAATTGCATTCTATCATTACAGTTCAATTTAATCCATTCATATTTTATTGAGCCCCTAGTTTGTGCCTGATAAACAGTCCAAAGGAAAGACAAAAGATTCAGGGATGTGAGACATTCAATTTAAAAATTCATTTCACAAATTTTGAAAGTTATTTAAAATTCTTACTTTTTTTGACAGAGCATTTGAGTTATTAAATATTTAAAATCTCCAGAATTTAGAAAATTATCTGTAACTGTCTTCTGTAGCTTCCAGCCAAGGATTGGCTTGGTAGGTGTGTCTATGTTGGAATTTCGCAAATTTCTAATTTTCATGACTTGTTTATTACCTTAGGTTTTGTGGACATTGCCTTGTGATTCACCTCATGTCTTTTACATCATAGAACCTGTTAAGCCAAAGCCACATCTAGGGTACATTGTACTTTTAGATTTTGACATTGTGCCTTTAATTTTCTCAGAGACAGTGCCAAGATCTTCCATTATTACAGAGTTGCTTTATTGTATAATATTTTTGTCTGATATTCTGAAACATTTCAAAAGAAACATGTGATAACCTTCTTCTTTTTCTTTATTTCTTTTTTCTTTTTTTTTGCTAATAAGATAAACCCTCCAATTGTAGTAAAATAATTATGAAATTTTATAGCTTCTCTTTCACAATTCTCTTCTTCATTAACAAGGTGTATTTTGGGGTCTAAATATTATGAGTAACCTGTATCACCAGATGCAAAATAAGTTAGGGATTCCCATGTTATGAGGCTAGCAGTTGAATAAAAACAATAAAAAGAAATAGCAGACAATAGGTTATCACATTTGTAGCATTAAATCACTGAAGATAAAAAAATCAGCTAGTTAATGTCATTAGAAGTAATATGCCACAGGAATTCAAAATATATTGAGATATATGTCAGTCAGAAATGTATATGTTATTATCATGGTTTTTGCAACTGATTGTCCTAGGGCAGAAGACAAACTAGCATCTGCAAACATGAGCTTGGGTTTTACAGTGATGTGTGAAATTTGAAAAAGGGTCAGAACCAATTCGAATGAAGTCATATCAGAATAAGTCCTGGGACATATGCAATCAAATCTTGAGGGGTGTTATTCTATATGTCAATCCAGGTGGATGCAGGACACCTTCATCAAAGGAAAATCTAAAATTTAAACAGAAAAATTCAGCAAATAATTTATTATTACTTTCCGACCTGTTTTTGAATACATTTTATAGCAACATTCATAACTGTTGATCTATTTAGGTTGCTTTAATGATGAGAATGAAGCATGTAGTAAGGGTAAGCTGGGGAAATGTGCAAAGAGAGTAACTACTTGAATTAGGAAAGTGAATGCATCAATTGCTTAGCAATTCTTCCCTAAAATGAAAGTGTACGTTAGTTTTAACCTGGCTCTGGTAGTAATAATTATCAATAAAATAACCCTAAACAATTTCTGAAATCTATGTGCATTTACTATATGAGTTTTACATTAACAATTGATCAATTTTGAGTACAACTGGTCTCCAAAGACTTTTGGAAGCAAGTTCTTGAACAAATCTTTTTGCTGTATTTTAAAGATATGGTAAATCTTCTTTCCCTCTCTTTTTTATTCCTAGGCATTTTATTATTTTTGGTGCAACTATAAATGGGATTGTTTTCTTAACTTCTCTTTCTGCTGTTTCATTATTTCTGCATATTGATTTTGTATCCTGTGACCTTACTGAATTCATTTATCAGTTCTACTTTTTAGGTGGAGTCTTTAGAGGTTTTTTTTAAAAAGTATTTATTTATTTGAGAGAGAGAGAGAGAGTAGGGGGTGGAGAGAGAGAATCTCAAGCAGACTCCCCGCTGAGTGCAGAGCCAGAACAGGGCTCAATCTCAGGGCCCTGAGATCATGACCTGAGCTGAAACCAAGTGCTGGATGCCTAAGTGACTGAGCCATCCAGGCACCCCTAGGGTTTTTATATATGTAGTATCAAGTCATCGCACATAAAATGGAAGTTTTATTTCTTCCTTACCCATTTGGATGCCTTTTATTTCTTTTTGTTGTCTGATTGCTGTGGTCTTCTCCCCCTCTTGGTATGTTTTCACTCTCATCTGCATCTTTATGGATTGATGGGTCATTTACTGTGTATGTTATTTATGCAATTGGAGTTCTTCGTCATTCCTGGAGCTCTTAACAGAAAACATACATTAAGCTAAATAAATACATGCAAATGTTTGCATCCTCCTGCAACACCTTGAGGGTGACACTTCATTTTGATAATGACGAAATGTTAGATAGTATTTTTTTTTAATTTCCTGAAGTGACAGAGTTTTCTACACTGGTCTGTGCCATCCAGAGATTGGCTGGCATTTTTGATAGTGCATATTCCACATCTTAGAGAGATTTGGAGCTCCTCTATTCTGCACCCTGGGAACCAAATGGCACTTGATATTTTGAACATTCATACATGCACTGATTACTCTAGTCTAAAAGAATGCCCACTTACAAATTGTAAATGAGTTATTTTTCTACACATCAGTATTCTTGAAACATGTAAAATATAGCATACTAAGCACTATTTTTATTTATTATAATTGGTATTCTCCACATTAACTTGGATTAAATATACATAGCCACAGATACTGGAATACGTTTCCTCCTGTAAATGACAATTTAAAAGATGAAAAGGACATTTAAAAAAAAGTTGGTAGGTTGAAATTATTTTGAAGTTTGTTTCACAGAAATTTGCCTGAGAAAAAGCCCCTGTAGCTTCCAAAAGAAAAGCCTTCTTAGAATGTGAATGTGATGCACATCCAAACATGGTCCACTTCCATTTGTATGTTAGATTTAAAGCCATTTCATTTTTCACACGCTAAAAATACCAATTTTGTGGGAAAACCTTTCACATTTTATTTCATAAAACATCTATTCCAGATTTAGTACCTAATATAAATACCTAGCATTATGCTGAGGATTCCCTGTTCATCCCATCTCATAATTTCAAAACAAAAGAGGAAAAATATGTCCTCCCATCTAACTTGATGCCTATGCTGAACGAAGATGTCATCAAAGAAACAGCTACTTATTTGCTAGTGGTTTGAGGAAGAGAGGGAATTATCAGCCAGACTTCACTCCCATTCACAACTAGATCAGCTTTTAGTCTGAGAAACTGAAATCCATGTTGAAATTCTACTAGCAAGGAATAATAGTATGGCATTTTCGGCATTCACTCAGTATGGGTATAAATTTTGGTCCACGATCCTAGAGTACAGGAAATTTCATGTTCCTTTTTCGAAAGTCATATTTAAACGGTTTTGGTTTCTCATGTCCAGGCCTATAGTGGCATCATGAAGAAATCCTTGTCTTATCAGAGTCCAGACACATTGTGAGATGGGTGAGTTGCAGCCAAAAAGTTCCTTCTCTGGCTTTCTTTTACTTGCCCTAGCAGGGCAATCAGCTCTTGGCATAGTCAGAAATGCTTTGCCAACATTACAGGTACAGGTACAGATGACTTTAGGTCGGCCCTCAGATTGTTCTTCTGCTCCTATCCTGCTCTGGGCAAAGCTTCCAGCTTCTAACAGTTTAAGCCTTCTAGAGTAATTCCTCATCCACGATCCTAGATGCAGTGAGTAAATCAAGATTTCAAAAGCTGAGGACAAGACCCAGGCCAAGATACTCATCTCTTTTTCAGTAATCTTACTCCTTATCTCAGTAAGCAAGCTTTCTTCTATTAACAAAAGCCAGGTTGTGGGGTTTTTCCCCCTAGGTTTTGAAAACTTCTACTCTCTACTCATAACACACCCACTTCCTCAAAGAAAGAAGTTTAGAACTTAATATATAAAACCAATGCATCTTCTTGGAATAGGAGAGAAAAAAACAACTACAGCAGTGACATAACACAGGTATTTGCATGTTCTCAGACTATTATCCTGGTAAAGTTCAGTGGTTTGTTCATTCACTAAACACTTATTGATTATCTTCCACATAATGCTAAGCACTGTGTTGTGTGTACACAACAGAGTTCTCATAGGACTTGGGAGTCTAGAAGATTTCTATAACTTAGAAGGTTGGCAATTGAGCAAATAACTCTTGGATTCTGTGAGAGCACGGGCAATCTATTTTGTACCTATTCTCAAGATTAAAACCCCAAACCTGAAAATTAAAAAAAAATTAAGTACAAATGTTTTGTTTCATCACTTTGTAAGTTGTGTTTCTTTTCAACTTTTACTCCAAATATCAACTTTCAGAATTTGTATATAGAAGGAAGTCATAAAAGCCTCATTTTGCTATTGATTCAATTTCAACTAATTTTGCTATTCATTCCCTTAAAATTACATGAAAGAAGCCATTTTTAAAAATAAATGAAGTATGTTTAGTTTAAACTCTAAGAAAACAATCTTGATTAAATATAGCCACTTATTAGATTTCAGATACTGCATAGTATCACATATCTTCACTTCTTTCCAATAATTTTATGAGAGAAAACATACAGTCTTTGTGGAATTTTTTTTTAATAAATTTCTTTTTTTCCCTTTCTTTCAGATCCTGTAAACAACAATTGAGCATAATCAAATATTTTAAAGTTACCTGAGGGGCGCCTCGGTGGTTCAGTGGGTTAAAGCCTCTGCCTTAGGCTCAGGTCATGATCTCAGGGTCCTGGGTTCGAGCCCCACATCGGGCTCTCTGCTAAGCGGGGATCCTGCTTCCCCCCCTCTCTCTGCCTGCCTCTCTGCCTACTTGTGATCTCTCTTTCTCTGTCAAATAAAGAAATAAAATTTTTTTAAAAAGTTAGCTGATAAATATTATATCTAAGTTTATTTTAGAACATCCTTTCAGACATCTTATTTAGATAATTTCTGCTCAGGCAAAGACTCCTGAAATATCAGAGGAAATACAGTATTGAAGAGAAAGAAAACGTTTTTGATCTTGAAACATAGGGATTGTCCATGTTAAATAAATGTCTTTTATAATCATTTATCTGTACCTTAATTGCTTATCAAATGATAATTGACAACTCTGTTTTGTTTGCTGGAGGGTATTTTCAGGCTACTTGTCCATGAACAGTGACCAAATCAACAATAAACATTCAGATAGATCTTGGTAAGTGCAGCACCTCCCTGAATCTGGGGATTGAAAAGGAGCAAACATATTTTAATATATTCAGTTGACTAAAGAGTAGGTTTTTATTTCATTTTATATCTAGTCAGAAAGATGAAAATGGATCTGATGGGATTTGGGAGGGAAAATACTGATGGTGTTGATATCTAATGAGGTGAGAGTGGGTTTTAGAGGAATTCGAGAGGTAGGTTAGTGAAATTTTTCAGGTTGAGATTATTGTGATTTTGAGTCAAACTACTCCTTTCTTAAGACTTTGCTTAAAGGGTGAGAGTTTAGCTCAGTTCTTGCACATAAAGGTCTTAGTGTGATAAAAAATGAAATCAGAGTTTTTAGCTTCATAAATAAGTGACATTGAACAGATTCCATCTCTGTAACTTTGCTGTGAGGAATGCAATGACAGATTCTGTGCTGTGTTTGCCTATGAGATGATTTCCTTGAAGTCCCGTAATGAGTTGTTTTTGGCAGGATTAATGAGTATTATAATGGTAAATGGATGTTTGCAGCTCAGTTGTGTTCCATCACGGAGTAACATGGGGTTTCTGGTCCCTTGGAGGCCATAATTGGTGGCATTAATGCAGTTTTTAATTACACTTCTTGAAAAAAAAATGAATTGGAACCAAAACAAAAGCTAAGTGATCATCTCTCCGCTGTTTCACATGGTGTAAACAGAAGACCGTTGCTATCTCTGATATCTATAATTTGAATCATACTCTCCATATAGAACATATGCGGTATATTTTGATGATGAGTTTGTTTAGAAGTGACTTATTTGCCTTTACTTTTCCTCATTCTAATATATGAAAACAGCTTTTGTCGTATGAATATATAATACATGTGTATGTAGATCTATATGATACATGAGTATGAAATGTATACATGTGATAAAGGTGTAAATATTATAAACGTAGAAGGCAAACATGGAAGGCAAACATAAAATCATAGGCTCACTTCTTATATTTATATCCCCACATTTCTTGATCCTCACTGTTAATGTTGAGCAATATAAGTGTAATTAATTCCCAAAGCTCTATGAATGAACTAGAATACACTAAGCCATTTTTCTTTTTCTCCTTTCACACACATATGTAAGAAATTACTAATAGCTGCTGCTTCAGCATATCCCATCTTTGCAGTGTTATGTTTGTTTGTGGTCTGCAGTGGCAAGCCCAACATTGATCTATAGGATAAAATTTACAAAGTATTCTATGGAAAGGAAAAAATATCTCATAAGGTGATATGGCATACATATGTAAAAAAGTAAAATAATGCATATTTTAAGATCCATAGTATTAGCCATTTATTCCAAATCTATTTATAAGTGGTTTCAACTGTATTGGTTAACATGTATTTCCTGCTAGCAATAATATAATCATTATTTAACTTTTCTATATTTTTAAAATAAATTACATGGAAGAATATAAGACAGCAGTTAATGAAACAGTTATGGGAATATATGAGCCCTTGAGATTAACTGATTATGTTACTTTTTCATGTTCTTGCTGAAGCCAGTCAATGTGGAGGCTATTCCTTATTCCTCATAGCCCTTTATAAAGACATTCTTGGTATCTTGGTTATTTTTAAGTTAACGATACATAGGGCAGAAATGCATTTGAATTACTGGCAAGCAATGATATCTATGGAGAAGTACAAAAAGCCTGAATCCATAGAATTGCTCCTATACTTATGTGTGAGATTTGATGAGGCTTAGCTTCACATCTTCTTAGAATTGCCCGCATTTAAGAAAAGAAAACTACCTTTCTCCACTGTGTGTCTTTGATGCTTAATATCTGTGTCATTTCAACTCTTGCCAACGGATAAAATTCTTCATTGGTAGGCTCAAACGTATGGTTTCAGGGCTTTCCACAGTTGGGTTAAACAGTTGCATTTTCTGTTTGTAAGGAAATAAACAAAAACCACATAAAAAGCAGACATGCAAGTAAACAAAAATACCCCTTTGTGCTATTTATAAATAGGGGTTTCAGAGTTTGGGAACTATGGAGCAAGTCACCAGTGACTGCAAATTTTTAACAACATTGCCTATCAGAGAATGGGGACCAGCCTTGGTTATATGCTGCTCCGTTCTCTTCGTTTCATGATGATTGAGTGTGCTGAAGTTGCTTTGTTTTTTCTTTACAAGAGTGATGATAGTGATTAATTCAGTTGATGCATCATTGTCCCATCCCTACCACTTTAGGAGTTTCCACAAAATGTTTTAAAATAACTAGACAGCATTTATACATGTGAGAATTCTGTGTGCTTTTGCATATTATCATTCTATCTAAATCTGATGCTGATCTTGTCAGCCATGACATCTAAGAACCCTGGGGGAAAAAAAGAGACCAAAATTCACATAAGAACTGAATGTTTAAGTCGGTGTTTAACACTAGGTAAATGTATAAGTGTATATATATATACACATTT
This sequence comes from Potos flavus, assembly GCA_028534135.1. Classification (NCBI taxonomy): domain Eukaryota; kingdom Metazoa; phylum Chordata; class Mammalia; order Carnivora; family Procyonidae; genus Potos; species Potos flavus. Next base: position 55,398,050 of record CM052886.1, on the reverse strand, counting down.
GTACATATAAACACATATACACACACATATATGTATAATATACCTGCACATATATACATATATAAATAGAATTTTTAAATTCTCAGAGAACACTAGCAATGAATATTTTGCCTTAATTATGTTTTTGTAATTTTTATAGTGATTTAACATATGTTGAATAACATAACCTCGCCTTCTCACAATATAATAACAAAAATAATAATAGTTAACTTTTCTTGAGTTTACTATGTGCCAAGCACTTTTACATTTATTCTTTCCTCATACAATCCTTTAGAATAAGTATTAGTATGCTCTTTATGTTACGGTTTAACAAACTGAAGCATGGACAGGTTGGGCCTCTTCCCCAAGGTCACACCTGCCTTAGAAGAGTGGGGACAGGATCCAGCTTCCCATGATTCCAGTCTGGTCACCCTTAAAACCCCTGTGATGCCTATGGTGAGGAGTAGAAATAATAGTAAAACAACAAACCTTTGGTTATATTCTTAGCAGCACTGTTCCGTTCCATAAATGAAATGCATTAACAAGATCTTAATAATCTTACTGCTTTAGTGGATCTTAGAGATTACCTAATACACACGATTCACTTTTGAAATGAAATAATGAATTCTCACTGAGTTAAAGGAGGCAAAAGCTAAGACTAGGTTCAGCCTGCTGATATTATGATGACAAGCCCACACCTTAGTCTTTGTGTGGAATCTTGAATGATGTCCGCTCCTAAAGGCTACTTTATTAGTGCAGGAAAACAAAGTGGTACTTGGACTTTGGAGCTGGGCAGATTTGGAGTCTCAGCTAGTCTAAACTTCTTAGCTGCTTGGCTGTGGTTGAACTGATTAATGCCTGTGTGCTTCAGTTTATTTACCTGCAAAATCTTGATAATAGTATTTCTCACAGGGTTATAGTGAAAGTTAAATAATGTATTTGAAGTACTTAGCCACCCACAGTAAGCATTCAATAAATGTGTGTATTTTTATTATTAAGCAGAAGTGTAACTTTGCTTTGGGCTGGGTATTTTACAGTAGTTATCACAGTACAGCTACCCCTTGTTTTTCAAAAGCAACCTTAAACAGATGTTTGAAAATGAAATTGAAATCACTTCTGTCTCAACTAACACGATTATACTACAAACAATAAAGTTTTAAAATTCAAACTTTGGGCATTGTTAATATCAGCAACATGGTCCCCAAATGTTTCAGTACCTTAATGAAGCCTGTGGTTGGTTTGTCAATCAGATATTTCTTTTGAAAACATGTTAATTGATAGTGAATTTTGAAATTTAGAGAGCATATTTGCACACAATATATCATCAATGAATATAGTCAGAGCTCCTAGACAGAAGTGAGATGTGAGTTTGAATTCCAGCTCTCCCACTTGTTCGTTCTCAGGCGAGTGCTTCCCCAGACTGAAGCACCATTGCACCAGCTGTAAAAAGGAAAAAATAACCTGTACCTTGCAAGGCTGCTGTGACTGTTAATAATGATATATGCAGGGGCGCCTTGGTGGCTCAGTGGGTTAAAGCCTCTGCCTTTGGCTCAGGTCATGATCTCGGGGTCCTGGGATCCAGCCCCACATCGGGCTCTCTGCTCAGCAGGGAGCCTGCTTCCCCCTCTCTCTCTGCCTGCCTCTCTGCCTACTTGTGATCTCTCTCTCTCTCTGTCAAATAAATAAATAAAATCTTTAAAAAATATTATATATGCAAAAGGCCTGGTATAAGGCCTGGGACTTAGTAGGCACATGATAAATGGTAGCTATTAATGTTGTTAATATTTCTTGTCCAAGGTATGTGTAAATCTTTAATAATAATGCTAATCTATCACTCATAACTTCAGTTGTACAAATTATGTACCTGTATTTATAATTTAAATGTATTATTCTAGAATCAATGAACTTAGTCATAGTATCTTTATGCTATGTGAAGAAAGACAAAGATAATTGTTATTTTAAAATTTTCATTATTTTATAGACTAATATTTAGAGTACTTTGTGTTTAATTTATTTAGGAAAAAAGGGAAAATTGTTTTTAAGGAAGTTAATTATTTTTGCTAAAAATAATTGTAAACTTTTGACTTTTTCCAAGTGAAATATAGTTAAATATACCTGTAGACCTGACGATAAAAAGAATAAACAAAATTTTATTTAAATAAAGAAATCTGGGGCACCTGGGTGGCTCAGTGGGTTAAAGCCTCTGCCTTTGGCTCAGGTCATGATCTCAGGGTCCTGGGATCAAGCCCTGCATCGGGCTCTCTGCTCAGCAGGGAGCCTGCTTCCCCCTCTCTCTCTGCCTGCCTCTCTGCCTACTTGTGATCTCTCTCTCTGTCAAATAAATAAATAAAATCTTTAAAAAAAAAAAAGAAAGAAGGAAAGAAAGAAATTTGTTTAACTCATAGAACTGTATTTGAGAAAGTACAAATTATTACTTAAAAGTAGTAATTATATCCTACAACCTATCAAAACTGCCATAGTTTTGTTTCTTAGTAAAATAAGTTTCATGTTATTAAACCCCTAAGACTCTGCACTTTAAAACAAAGTCTCTACACTTTATTATATTTTATTTTTAGCTTTTTTTAAGATTCTATTTATTTATTTGACAGACAGAGAGAGAGATCACAAGTAGGCAGAGAGGCAGGCAGAGAGAGAGGGGGAAGCAGGCTCCCTGCTGAGCAGAGAGCCCAATGCGGGGCTCGATCCCAGGACCCTAAGATTATGACCTGAGCCGAAGGCAGAGGCTTTAACCCACTGAGCCACCCAGGCACCCCAAGTCTCTACACTTTAAACAGAGTACTAAGCAATACTCTGAATATCATGGATAATATATAGTAAAATAAACTAATTGAATAACTTTTTTTCATTAAATCTATTTGAAATTACCAAAGACTTTAAATTTTAGATACCAGAATGATTAAAAAAAATAAAGCCTGAATAGTTTTTAGGGATAATCTGAGATCAAAACTAATTTTTTCTTAGGGGCTTCTTATCCACATTGGGAATATGAATGTTATATTTCAGTTTACAGGATATAGAACATGATCAAAGTTCTTTTCTTGCTCTCCAAGGGAATAATGGCCCTGAGCATAGGGCCAAGCATATACTTTATAAAGGAAATTTTAAATAAATGTTTGTCGAGCGAATATTGAATTTTTTTTTACATCATTGACTGAATTGGTATGAGTTTACTGTATAAAAAAAAGGAAATGAATTGAGGCAATGTGGAGATTTTAGTAGACCATTGTAGAAACCAAAATAATTTTATGCTTTTGTTTGATTTATGTTTCCTAAGTCAATATTCATATTCTCCAACTCTAGGTGCATTCTGTATTACCCCTTTGGTTTTTGTAGCTATCTGATTTCTAAAATATTAGGGTTTTTTTTTTAGATAGATAAATGATAGATGTAAATAGAGAGATACGTAGATTTAATTGGTATATTTAAGTTCTTGCTTATCTTTCAAAAGACTTCTCTCTGAAAGATAAAGTCAGAACATATTTGCTAAAGAATCTGAGAGAAAGATATTCATACAGATAATTCGTTGGGAATCTTGTTTCAAAGAGTATAGGAAAAAGCATAAGATTTTGTGTGTGTTTAAAATTGTTATTTTCTAGATATTGTATCAATGATTGACATGTCTTTTCTTTTAATATTCTTTTATTCTGGCTGATTAGATTAGTTTCTCTTTCCTCTATAAGCACTCAGAAACCCGGGAGAAAATAAACATTTCTTAATCTCCCAGAAAGTCTAGGTTACTTTCTGCCCCTAAGAAAAACCTATCTACTTTTTTCTACTCCTATTGTTACTTCCCATAAGATACTCCTTGTTGGTCCTATATTAAAGTAAAGAAACATCATCTACTTCATTTGTAGTTTGTACTTTTCATTTTGTTCACTTATGCTCATGCCTTTTCAAAATTCCAATTTAATCTCCTCTTTTCCATTCACTCCATCAGGGAAGTTGGGTTATAGCAGATCAAATCAAGAATCGTCTGCCCTTTCTTCATGGCACTTGATTGGTATTCAAAGCTCTATTATATTGGAAATAGATAATTATCTGATAAGGTTTATAAATTGAAGCCTAAATTTAAAAATGGGTTTATTTAATGGATAAACAGATTTTACACCATATATAAACTAATGACCATGTTTATTAATCAGTTAAGTTGAACATAACTAACATTGTGTAGTATAGGTGCTAATTCCTCCTTTTAAATGTTCCCCATGCAATGAATGCTTGGTTTTATCAGTAGATCTCGCCCATTTTCCCACATGGAGCAGGAGGAAATTTACAAATTATTTTTTCAGTGTTTCATTTTTAACAATTCAGGGTTTTGCTGCATTTACTGCTAGCCATTTACCTTCTTCCACTTTTCCCTACACAATTTCTCTCTGGAAATAGCATATTTTTTTTTCTTTTTTTTGGAAATAGCATATTAAATGGATGTCCTTCGCTATTCTTCCACCACTTTCCCTCAAAGACGGCAATGCCTCTGGACTTTCTTTGTATCTGTTTTGCTCTTTTCCTGTGGCCACTGCATGTTCCTGCTCTGCATTTCCCACATCTTCACAGCAGCCTGTGTGCCATGGCTGGCTGTACTTCAAGGAGGCTTTTCACTTAAAGATTCCACCATGGCCAATGAGTCAGTTAGAGTCACTGACTTTGCTGGTTCCATTTTTCATACGTTATGCTTGATAGTGCCATTTTATTTGCTTTTGAATGCCACATTAACTACGGTTTTGAAAGGAAGATATTGACTTTCCAGGACAGTGTCACCACCAAGCATTATCATCCATGGAAACGAAAAGTTAGTTTTTGTAGATTTCTGTCATTTTTCTTCCTTTGATAAGATCCTGTGAAACCCAAAGCTCCCAAAGAGCACCTACTCAAAGGGAGTATTTATTTCTAGGGCTATGGGAGTTGTCCAAAAACCCTATAACCCCTTGTGAATTACGGAGCAATAATGTAATTTGCCATGCCCCCCACCCCTTACCCACACACACAGTTAGTGGGCATCTGGTACAAAGTCAAGATTTTCTAGGCACTAAAAATCCCAGCATCTGGTGGTGTTACATGTGGCTGCTATAAACTTGATTAATGGAGACAGAAGACTGTAGTATGAATGCCTGCTTTATTCTTTAGTGTTCTTCCCCAGAATGGTTGTCATATCAAGAGACAGTTCCCTAAACTTCCAGTTAGTTAAAATGAAAGGTATAAGAACTATTATTCTATGACAAAATTTTGCATTCAAATTACTGCTTTTTTTCTTTCTTGTTTTCTTCTTTCACCCTCAGCTTTTGAATTTTTTCTCATAAGTAAAGAAAGAAAAATTAAGAAAAAAGCAGAAACAAACACTTAGAAAGTGGTTTTTGTTTTGTTTTGTTTTGTTTTAGAAAGTGGTATTTTGGGGGTAAAATTACTTTAACTTCTATGTAAATGTATCTTCCACAAAGAATTCATTCTTTAAATATTAACTGACTGCCCCCTATTTGCCAAACACTGTTTTGGATTCTAGAGATGTAGGGTAGACAACACTGACAAGACTTCAATATTTTGACAATACATATAATGTCCTAGAGGAAGTGAGACAGACAATGTGCAAGAAAATATATGAATTAAGATACAATGGTGATGGAATGAAATAGTGGTATAAAGGGTGATGGACCAGTGCTAATTTTGGTTTAGTAGTCAAGGAAAACTAGCTAGAGAGATAATATTTGAACTGATGACTGGATGACAAAAAAGGAACCAGACACTGAAGGGATCTGAAGGCACCAGGTCTGATGGAAAGGCTGAAATGTGAGAATGAACTTAGGGTATTTGAAAAGCATAAAGAAGACAGTGTGTGTAAAACAGTGAAATAGTTGACTTGGGTATGAGACAGCCCGAAATTTGGTGACTTAGGCTACAGTATGGAGTTTGGATTTTATTGAAAATGCAAAAGAAAGGCATTTAGATGGTTTTAGGAAGAGGAATAATATAATCTAATTTGGATTTAGATTTAGCCAGAGTTTTCTGGCTGCTGTAGGAAGAATGGACTGTAGAGGTAAGGCTTTTGAGTGGATATAAAGAAAGCTCTTAAACATTTATTATAGCAATATAATGAGGGATTATGGAAGTTTGGATTAGAGAAGTATTAATAGAAATGAAGAGACTTGTACAGATTCTGGAAATATTTTGGAGGTAGAGATAACAGATGGATTAGATACGGGGGACAAGGAGTGGAATAGTGAAGGAAAAGAAGGCATTAAGTAAGATTCCTGGAATTTTGAGTTAAGTGACTAGGTAGATGGTAATGCTATTTCCAGAATGGAGAAACCTAAATGAGAACCACTTTTTAGAGGCTAATCAAGTAAGTTTTGGATGTACAAATTTGGAGTTTAATGGAGAAGACACAAAACTGGAAGTCAATAGTATATAGATGGTATTCAAAACCATATGTAAAGGGTGGGGAGGAAAGCATTGATGGAGATTATGCCAAGCAAAGAGGGTTCTTCTCTCTTAGCCTCAAGCTTGTTAATGATAGTCTTAATAATAAAGTCAGTTTAAGAACAGTTAAATTCCAAATCATGTGTTAGGTATATTTTTAACTTTAAACAACTGCCAAGTTGTTTTCCAAAGAGGTTGTAACAGTTTACATTCCTACTGGCATTTTATGAAAATTTCTAATTCCTTCACCTCCTTGCAAACAGTTCATTTGGCCATTTATTTTAATTTGATTTCAGCCATTGCGGTAGGTGGTATCATATTGTGGCTTAAATTTACATCTCCCTAGTGACTAATGATCTGGAGCATCTTTATGTGTACTTATTTGCCATCTGTATAACTTATTTAGTAAGGTATGTTTTCAAATATTTTAAAAACCCACTTTTAATGGATTGTTCAATTTCTTATTACTGAGGTTTGAGAGTTGTTTATGTAGTCTGAATACAAGTCCGTTATCAGATATATGCTTAGCAAATATTTTCCCCAAATCTGTGGCTTTTCACACTTTTAACAGTATAAAGAGAAAACATGAATATTTGTAGCACCTTATTTGTAATAGCCCAAACTAGAAATGACCCAAATGTCCATCGAGAGGTAAATAGATTTTTAAAAAATGTAGTATATACATACAGTGGAACACTACTCAACATTGACGAGGAGGGAACTGTTGATAAACACTATACCAAGGATAAATGTCAAAATAATTACACTGAATGAAAAAAGTCAGATAAAAGAGAAGATATACTATATTATTTCATTTATATAGAAGTTATAGAAATGAAAACTAATCTACAGTGACAGAAAACAGATCAGTAGGAGCGGAGGGGCAGGAGAGAGGGTTTACAAAGGAGAATGAAGAGACTTTTGGGTGTGATGGATGTGTTCATTATGTTGATTGTGGTGATAGTTTCACGGATGTATGAAATATGCCAACTCTTATCAAATTATATACTTTAAATATATTTAGTTTACTGTATGTCAATTATACCTTATTGAAAACATAGAAAGAATAGGAAAATCTTTATATATTACATTTTTAATTTGAGTAGCTACTATCATTGAAACTATTGTCTAAATTTCTTAGCACAGCAGTATGGTTTTCTTATTTCCACAGTATAACGTAATTGTACTGCTATTGAGAGGTCACAAATTTAAAGGTTATATTGACCCTCTCTTCAATATATGGTTATTTATAAGGGTTTATACATACGCCACTATAACCCCAAAATATACTATTGGGCAATGTAATAATGAGAGTTCTCTATAGAATATAGCATTCTACACTGATCTATTTACTTGCTTGCCAAAAGTCTCATTGTAGAAGAAAACCAGTGAATAAAAGGAAGAGGAGAAGAAAGAAGAACTACTTCAGAATATCCAAATGAATTAGAGGATATGCCTGCTAAACTTAAGAATCTAAATACAAAAGATTAAACATATAAAAAGACATTAATAAATTTCCCTTCTTCATTAAGTCTTCCAGGAAGATCAAAACCAAATTTTGAGTTCAGTTAGAGCACACTTATTGTTATAGTGTTTAAATTTCCATTTGGTCTTCAGACATGATTTTTTTCCCTGCTAATATCCCTTGCTTTATATAAGAAAGTGGTGGTCTACTAAAAATAAAATCAAGGGACGCCTGGGTGGCTCAGTTGGTTAAGCGACTGCCTTCGGCTCAGGTCATGATCCTGGGGTCCTGGAATCGAGTCCCACATCAGGCTCCTTGCTCAGCAGGGAGCCTGCTTCTCCCTCTGCCTCTGCCTGCCTCTCTGACTACTTGTGATCTCTCTCTTACTCTCTCTCTGACAAATAAATAAATAAAATTAAAAAAATAAAAAAATAAAAAAAATAAAATCAAGAATGTTTCAAGTGTCCCAATAAATACACTAAAAGCCCATCTATAAAAGGAAGGATTAAATGAATTCTTGGAGAAATATCATTGAATGTATTTATTCTAGAGTTAGATTTATTCCTGATTACTTACAAAATAAATACTCAAGATACTTAAAGTATATCTTAATTATATCTTACTGTACTTAGTGAAATAATAATTGATGATATTTGGTGGTTTTGGTGATCACTGGTAAAGTATAAGGATTATTTATCCATCAGATAAAGATAAAAATGTAAATTTGACTACAGCATAAGACCTACTTTTAAGAATTAGAAATAGTCACTTTGCCTACTTTATCCATGAGGAAACTGAACCTCAATGCTTACCCTATACCAAACTAATGTGTGTTGAACCACTTGTAATTGTGATAGTCAACTGTTTTTGACCTACAAAAACAGCAATTTCGTAAGGTTCAACCTAATATTAATTAGTGGCAAACCCAGGTCTCATGATTTCCAAGTCTGTGATATTTCATCAAACCATGCCAGTATTTCGCAGACTTCCCCGTGATTAAAGTCAGGAATCCACTAATGAGTTCTTGCCCTGGGACCCTGAGGTTTTCAATTTTGATAGACAATAAAAGAACCACAACAATGAAGCTCATAAGCAATAGCTACACATTTTTTTAAGGGTAACTCCCTGAAAAACCATAGTAAAATACTACTAGAACATATTTTCAAAATGTCCTTACTAGGCAGAAATCACTAGTAACATTGAAAATGTTTGCTGTCTTGCAAAATCTGCATCTAGCTTGTGTTAAAGCACCCCAAAAATTGAAAGACCGATATATAAATGTTTATAGATGAAATGTCAGAATTTACCCAATTCGATACCACAATTCTAACAGCCTTTAAATAACAGCCTCAGTACTCATAATAAAGTCAGGTGTGTACATGTTTTTTCCCCTTCGATATAGGGGCAATTCTATTGTATGAATTCAAGTTAAATTAACTGTACATTTCTTACAGAAGACTGAGAATGAATGACCTTCTCTCCTTAGGAAATGAAACCCACATAATTTCACTTTAGCCTCTGATAATAGGAATTATCCTTTCTACATATTAGCAGTATTGTTTGTTTTATTCAGTGGATGTTGCAAATTTAGCATCTTTTAAATGTACATACCAACCACAATAAAATATTCTCTGGCATTCAAGTATGGTTCTTTTGTATGTAGGACCCCAACTGAGTTCTGAATACCCATTTAAAATGTCCCTCTAAATGACTATAATGACAGGGGAGTTGAATAGTCGGTGAAATTTTCTATTATTTTATTTTGTGTGTATTTTCATTAATAATTTATTGATATAAAAGATAAGAATGTTTTACCTCCACAAATTTGTATCTGTAATTTGTTCTTGGTGCACAGACATATTGAGGATGCCACTCGGCAGTACTGATTGAATATTTATTTAAACAAATATCAGTATAACCCAACTAGCTGGAAAATCCATGAGTTTGGTTTTGATAGCAGAACATTTCTCAACAATTTATGTGCACATGCAAATTTTGGTGCTTTGGATATAGGCTAAAGTATTTGCTTTATATGTATTATTTTGTTTGAATACAAGAAAGCTGGTTTGATTTGTATGTTTCCCCCTTATAGAATTGTTCCAAGGCTCTGTCAGAGATCACGTAGAGTAATTTTTCCCATCAATCTTTGCTGTGCAGCCATGCACGAATGCAGTAGGAAAAAGGGGGCAGAAATCAAATCACTTAATTGCAGCATTTTTCATCTACATCTTTTGTTTTATGGTGGTAAAGGCCCCGGAGTAGCCTACCATGATTCATGGCTGTCACTGCTGCCGTTAGCAGTTCAATCCTTCATTCTAGGCATTTTGGTACTGAAAGTACCTACACAATTACTTTGATGAATATGACTTGTTTGTTTTTTCCCCATTTTTAGCAGAGAGTGGTTGTGCTTAATACAGACATTTAAATAAGATAGTATTCGTGCCCACTGCATGTGCACTGTATTTCAAAAGTTGTGTGTCGAGTTTAACGATAATATTGCCATTGTCACCCAGGTATTTAAGTTTGCTGAGCTTATGGGCTTTTACTCCTATTTTTATGTTTATATAATGGGAAGGCCTTAAAATAACCCCCACTCTATATAAAAGGAATAACTCACCTTTAGAGATCTACGAGGCTGTGACAGATTCCTATGAAAACTCATTTAAAAAAAAAGTCATTTCATGAGTGTGGCATTACAAAGCCAGCAAACTAGTCTGCCTCTGCATTTATGCCTAGTTGATCATAAAATAATAACATTTTTGGAAATATATGCATGCATCTTAGGAAGTGACTTACAGTATTTGCATATTTGGAGAAAATGTCAGTGATGTCAGCAGGGTTTCTGAGAGTAGCTAAATGAGCGAGCTTTTCAAAAATTGCTATTTTATCAGCTATGCACTGTCAGCACAAAATGCAACCTCTTTAAGAAAGAGACAAGAAAAAGGCAAGTGATTTAATTTCTTCATTAGCTTACTTGGAACTGAATTACTGGTATACCTAGCAGCAGAGTATATGCTATAAGCTTGAGGAGAACTATTTAACATCTGTTTCTGCCCTCATGACAAAATATATCAGAAGTTTTTAGACTCCACCCTTTCTCCAAAAATGAAAAGGCAATTGAAGTTCTGATATTGAAGAAATGGCAATTTGTCACCTCCCCACTTTCTCTACTCTGGTACTGTGATTGAAGATCATGGTTATTTTTGTTGTTGTTTTGGGGGGCTTTTTTGGGTAATCTTTCAGGCTCATTCTTTTTATTTCTTTGTTTACTTTTGACTACAAGCTCTAAATATATGTTCTGCATATGTTCATGCTTAATAAATGTGTATACAGGTTAGAAATAGAACATGTCTATTATTACCTAGCCATGGTAACAGCTCTCATTATATTTGTCAAAATAGATTAGTAAAATTGTTCACTAGATATATGAAAGAAAATCATCTCAACCACATCTCAACCACAAATACACCGCAGAATTGAAAAATCCAAAACATATCCATAAAACACTGACCATTAAGATTAACTTCAAACCCTAAGTGCAACCATATTTTAAATCCACTATGTATAGACTTAGTTTGTGTTTAAAACTTGTCTTTGCCTTGTCCTAACATGGCCTATCTGAATTTCAAAATAAGGAAAGAGGAAGAATTTCGTTTTTTAACTAAAGTTCATGGAGGAAAGTGGCAGAATGCAAGAATTTTAATTTGTTCTAATAAAGATTTATCTTTTGGATTCTTTTCATATATATTTAAATATTTTAACTTTAGGTCAAATGTTTCACATTTGATGATAATAATTTGTCACTGTAAAAAATGAATATTTAGATATTGTATTCTTTAAACTCGAAATAAAAAAATTTAAACTGAAATATGAAGTTGGGAACAAGAATTAATCATCAAAGCAGGAAGTTACTTGCTACAATATTGTAGTAAACTTAAGAACCCTAAAATATGAATCTAATTACTGATGAGTCAGGGATGCAAGGGTGCTTAGTAGTTTTCGTGGTCATGAGTATTTTATAATGTAATAGAATTTTGGGTCAGTGTTCAAGTTCTTTCCTGAGAATTATAAAGTCCCGAGGCTGAATACATTATGTATACACTTTAGAAATGTGTAAATGTGATATATGAGAAATCATGTCGTCACTGAAAGAGCAAGCCATCTAATCTTATGTTATAGATCCTAAAAGTAACTGAAAACACATTAATTATTAAAATCAATTTGTATTATCATGTAAGGACTTAAGCATGCCACAAAACGACAACTCTAATTTAAGAGAAAAAAATTCCAGATGATGTTTGCAGTAAAATTTTAAAGACTGAAAAGAGGTCAAGGAGAGAAAAGTCCATTGATTTCTGTACCATAGGACACAGATGCAGAGGCAGAGTCAAATTATTTTCAGGTTAGATTCAGCACAACCTGTTCGTTGGTCTTAGTAATGGGGTTCTGCCTTCAAAACCTTATTTCAGCTTTTTCAAAGCAGGTGCTGAGGAATGCATCATGTGCTCAAATTAAGTTCTTAGGCGGTAGTTGTTTCGGATTGGGTAGAATCAGACTCTGACACAGAGTTTGGGAAATCAGCATTTGTGAAGGGCAGGGGAGGAAGCAAGACTGGACAGAAGAAGAAGTGGAGTGCTCATGCATGCTGGAATGAAGCATGAGCAAACCTGGAGGGAATGAACAAGGATTGCTTGCCAAAGTGTCATGCATTAGGTCAGAATGGCGAGACTCCTGGCCCAACAACAGATCTGTGCTGTCCCGTAGTAGCTAAAGGCTGAGACTGTCTGCCGGATGCTCTTCCTGCAGCTGGGAGCACATGCTTCCTTGAAGGGGCATCTGGATGATGTATCCCCATGCCTACCACAGTAATTAAAATTCAGCTTATTTCTTTCCAGGGGAAATTGGCAGAACTTTTAAAATATATTAGAATACTAATCCATGTAAAGCTTCAAGAGAGGTGATAGTGTGCAGTGTTATTCAGAGTGTTTTACCTCAGAACCTATATGTTTTGTTTTCGTTAAGCATCTCTAGTGTTCTGTAGATCCCGTAGAACCTACGAGGGTAACCACTGCTGTTGTTTGGAACTAATTTCTGCCATTCTTAGTCTGTTTTCCTTCTCCTCCTCCTTCTTCTCCTCCTCCTCTCCTTTCTAATTTTTGTCTTTGCCTTTATGGCTTCATTTATGGAGCTATGTCAACTGTAATGCCCACTGCTTTTTAAGCAACAAACTTAAATACAAAAATTAAAACAAACAAACAACCCTAAAAAGCACAATACATATTAGGAAACCTACGTGATAACACTTATTGATTGAGAATTCCAGGAACAATAGGAATAGGTTTGGGAATAGGGATACAGATCATGAATACCTGGTGCTGAAACAATCACTTGCAAAACAAAACACAACACAACACAACACAACACAACACAACAAAACAAAACCTGAAAGGTGTCTCATCATAAGTAATATCAACCCAAGATTTGGCTGAACACTTTGCTAAGTGATTTGGTGCTGCATATATACAACTGACTGAGACTTTTTACATAATTATCCAAAGAGTAGCATGAAAATGAAATTAACCATTAAAGATAAAAAATGGACATTTGCAAGAAAAACATCCCATGTGATTTGCTATAAATGTAAAAATAAAATAATACTAAAATATAAGCTGGGGCACCTGGGTAGCTCAGTGGGTTAAGGCCTCTGCCTTTGGCTCAGGTCATGATCTCAGGGTCCTGAGATCGAGCCCCGTGTGGGGCTCTCTGCTCAGCGGGGAGCCTGCTTCCCCCTCTCTCTCTGCCTGCCTCTCTGCCTACTTGTGATCTCTCTCTCTGTCAAATAAATAAATAGTCTTTAAAAAAATAAAATAAAATATAAGCTAAAGTGAGTGTGTACCGCCTGCTGAAAATAGGCCATGGACATTGCTGTTATTTATTTATTTATTTATTTTTAAAGATTTTATTTATTTGACAGAGAGAAACAGCGAGAGAGGGAACACAAGTAGAGGGAATGGGAGAGGGAGAAGCCAGGCTTCCTGCTGAGCAGGGAGCCCAATGCGGGGCTCGATCCCAGGACCCTGGGATCATGACCTGGGCCAAAGGCAGATGCTTAATGACTGAGCCACCCAGGCGCTGCACATTGTTGTTATTTAAAAGAACGTTTTTGCCTTAGTCATGAAATATGTACGTGAAAAAGTAATACAAGAATTTAGTGTCATGTTAGTATACGGTTTAAATTAGCTATATTCTATATGCTGTTTAACTATTATATTATAAAAATCAGTGTTATAATATTTAAAACCCCCAGTATATTAGAGTTCTAAAGATGGTATCTCTTTGGGGGAAAATTTCTTTTTTTTTTTTCCTCATGGCTGTTGGTATGATTTACATTAAAAAAAACAAAAACAAAAGCAAAAAACACAGATGTGAAATTGGAAGAAGCATATGGATTAAAAACTCACTAAAAATCTAATGTTTTCTTTTCTGTGGATTCAACAAAACCTTAAATTCAACTGATTACTTGAATCATGATTATGTAATATGCATTGCTAAAGTATAGGTTGTATGTAATGTTTTATCTCCTCTGGGGTAGCAATACTGGACCTTTTAAGGATATGATATCTCTTCTCAATAACTAGGTATAGAATAACAAACAAAAGTTTCAATCTAATTTTGTGAAATAATGAGATTAGCTTATCATAGAGCCCAAAGCACCCAGTATTACCAAATTTTTCAGGATTTCACTATGTTTACTCTCATTTTTTCCATCTGTAAGGGATGTGAGAGATTATGGTGCTTATGCTTAAAATTGTCATCCATATAATTAAGTCTGAATTTTGAAATTTCTGTTGTTAGAAACCCTCATGTATTCTATATGCAAGGGCAGGTGGAGGCTCTGCTTGAACCTTTCTGGACTTGTCTCTTAGTAACACTGTATCCTCAGAATAAAGCCCTATAGTAGCGCAGGTACTTTCTTAATGTAAAACTTCCTCAGAATCCTGCTCAGATCCCTAAAATTCTCACTTGAAACCCAGAATCTTAAGACATTTTATTTTTCTTTCCTAAATTAGGCTCAACAGAGTCCCATTAGTGGTATTTTCATTCAGTATTGCGAGCTCGATGTGGATGCTGTCCTGATCATATACAGAATGTAGATTGGAAATATGTTTTTGCTTTCTTTATATATGTACATTCACCCTTCATTTTTAGTTTCAATTGGCTAATGCCAGAATCCAGCACACACATTTCAATATCTGGTTATAAGAATAAAAGCACACACACACACACACACACACATACACACACACACACACACAAATCCCTACCACATTTTACAAAGTTTAAAATATCATTCAGGATGCTTATCTTGTGCATAAGATGGTCTCCCATACTCTACATTCTAATTAAGTAGAGCAGTAAATCAAAGCATGCTGGATGTGTTGTGAGGAACAGCTGGATTAAAATGTGCTTGAGAATAGGGGCTGGTGTCTTGGATGTCTTTTGGCAGACTGCCTGCATTGGTGCAGCTACAGAGTACTGGAACGCTTGATAATTTCAGGGCAAGTTCGTTTTCCATGGCTTACAACCTGCTTAATGCAGGGAAGAAAGCTTGTAACTGTTTTGCCATCTCATCAGTATGTGATATGGAATAATCACAGTGGTTACCTAACAGTGATGGAAAGCCAGAGCAGCAAGGGAAAAGGGGACTGCAAATCTGACTGAACATGGGCATTTCAGGTTTGGAAATATGTGCTACCTACTAAAATGAGCTATCGACTAATTCAGGAAGAAATGTTATATGGGCTTAATGTTCATCTTCATCCACACTATAATGAGAAGGATTAGACTGGCTTCCATATGTGGAATATTTATTTCAGCAATACAAGAAAATGTATTTCCCTAATATTTTTTTCTGTATGCACAGGGCCTTAAATTTTACAGATGTGATTAATGTTTTAATTTGCTGTTCTAGTTGGATACAAGTTTACCATACAATATAAATTACTTACAAAGAAATTTGCTTATATGGAGCTTAATTCATAAGCTGTTTAACCACCTTGTGTGGCATTGCAGCTATTTCTCTATGGGACTCTGCAGCTATGCAGCTTATTTTAAAAATAAAAGCAGTCATCCTGTAAAATATTTTGAAATCATTCAAATTGAATTATTAAGGAAAAAATAACATACACACAAATTATTGTCATTTAGTTTAAATTAAAAAAAAACAAAACCCAACAACTAAGCTTAACAATTAAATCCTGGTTACATTTTTAAAAAGTCAAAGTAAGCCAGATAAGTTGAATATTCACAAGCCTGATATGTTTATTGTTCATTTTTCAATTTTCTTGTTATGTCATCATCTAGTATTCTTTTGGTATGCATTTAGTTATGGTGGGTAAATCAAATATTGGTAAATATGACGCAGAACCTAGTTTCTTTCCAAATTAATTCTCACCTTAATGCTTTCAGAATGAAGAATGCATTTTTTTAGAACTGGAAGATCATGTCAAATTAGCACTAACCCACCTTTTTACCTGTTCTCAACTTAAGCTCAATAGAAGGTGTCTATATGAATTAATTAGTATTTGTGAATTTAAGTTTTAAATCTGTAATTGAAAGGTGATATCAATATCCCCCTTACATATATTTTTTGAAGGCCCATCCCATAATATATATGAAATGCATTGAAACTTTAAAATTAAATCTTTGTATTTGTGACTGCTACTAGTACCAATAAGCTTTTTATTCAAATACTAAAGAAATCCACTGTAGGAGTATGAATTATCACAAGAAATCTCAACCACTATGGGAGAAAGGGATAGATCTAGGTATTGTGGGATTAGACACATACACAATTTATGAGAGAGGACCCTCACCCTCTTAAATAAAATAGTACAATACTGAGCTTACAAAATTATGCACAGAAGTGAATATTCATTTAGAATGAAAAAAATAAATCACAACAATTAGTGGAGGCTTGAAGATACAGGTTCTGTTCCAGTAAACTGAGGCAATTTACTAGAAATGCTCACATAGAAATGTAGCTTGAATATGACCTTGCTGCCTCTCCCTACCTGGAACCCTCTTCCAGCAACCAGTCCTCTTGCCCTTTCAACAATAACCTGGAGGGTTAATCACTAATTTCACCAAATGGGCTTCTGATGGAAGCTTATGTTGGTAAACACAGTACTGATCTTTGCTAGTTTTTCACTTAGTTTTCATAATTCATTTGATGCTTCTCAGGTTGTTAATGAAAAAATTGCTTAGAACAAAAGAAATGGTAACAAAAAAGAAAGGCAAATGTGAAAAGGAAGTGCAGGAGAGCTATATAATATCAACTTGCTTGAAGACATGGGATCATATTTTCCCAAGCTGCTTAAGGATTAATTGGGTGAGATGAATTGTAAACATACAAGAAGAGCAGATGCCCATGCCCCACTGGTTCCAGGTGCTTCTGTGTCCAGGTCGTGTGTAAATGAATCCAGAAACACATATTCATCACTAGATCTCATTTACAGTGGGCAATTTGCATATTATATATTAATAGGCTGGAAAGTAAATTTCTGAGAGAAAGTCTGAACTCTCTAGAATATTGGGATCTAGAATACAATGTCTGTGGCTTGCTTTGCACTGTTAAAGATTTCTTTAAATATATTTTCTTTTCCTGACTTTCTTTCCTCAAATACTGTTTGCTTTCACTGAAGCCCACATTAGAAGATCTTGCTACTTTATTAAACCAGAACAGAATAATGGGGATAATTGAAATCCCATGGAATCCAAAATTAACACTCACATATTTAGCTTTTTTCTATATTAAAAAATAAAAACTTCCCAAAGTGTCAAAGTAACCAAATGCTCTCTGGAAAAGCCTCTACCAGGAAGCTGCAAAGGAATATAGGAATCTCAGAATATTTTGTTCTGAATAAATTGCATCTTTACCAAGAGATTTTTAACTTTTTAGCATAACCAATATATTGTAAGCAGTGATATTTGCCATACTGAAAATATCTGATCATTTTATTAAATTTAGAATGATTAGTGTTCTCTGCATTCAGGTGTGAAACATCTGTGATTTTACTGCTTGCCCTTGGGCCTCAGAAGACCTGGAAATGTGTGGGGGTGAGAGAAGGGAAAGAGAAGAAAGATCTGACCCACAGGTCTGGTGGAGGCAGGTTGCCATGAGGACAGGTAAAAACTAGAAGCAGTGGTGAAGGGGTGAAAGGAGGGTATATTCTAACGCAAAAGATGATTTTTTTCCCCCCTTTTCAGTCTGTATACAGCAGTGTAGCCATTATCACCTTGAACACAATGTCAGTTCAGTATTAACTTTGCAACCTCCTTAAGGAGGCAGGGAGGAAGGATGGGGGAAGCAAGTTTGTGGATTGGAATTTTGTAGCAAAAAAGCACAGCCCACTAAGAACACTTATTTCAAGAAAGGCTGTTATTAATGAGTAAGAAATATATTTAGATTTTGCAATGCTTGAATCATTGAAGATTGAAGTGATCTTTCTATGTTCTTCCTTACAATGGACACTGTAACAGTGCATGTCAAAACAGGTGCAAGGCTAGATTTTTATGAAAATTTAATAATAATATTATATGTGGATTATAAAAATAATAATAAAATAGTGATAATAAATAGACAAGTATTGAATACTTACTGTATCTCAGACATTCTTCTAAGCACCTTAAATGTATTCTTTTTTCATTTTACTGGTGATGAAACTGGGACCCACACAGGTTAAGGAAGTTGCCCAAGCTCACAAACTAGAAAGTAGTCACAAATTCAGGATTCAGACCAGACAGTCTAGCTGCAGAGTCCAAACTCCTCCTATACCATACTTCTTTGTGAGATACTGAGGACTGAATTCTCCAAGCTGAGTATGTTATTGTAGAGGCCAAATCAAACATGCAGACCAAACCCAGAAAATATTGAACTGCTTATGTTATATTAGGTCTGTTCAGATTTGTTTTCCAGTCCTCTATTTGACTCCTAAAGATACAGCTTCTGTGCATCTAACGATGATCATTAAAAAATATACTTAATGCAGCTGAAAGATTGATTCATGTATGTTTGTCCAAGTCTATTTGTCTGATGAAGCCCTTGATAATAACTTACTTAACATCTTAGAAATAATTTGTTGGCAGTGCATTAGAACAACTTTGTACAGCCTCCCTGTCAACAAAATATCAGCATAACCTAAGAGTACAAGCAAGATAGTTTAGTAGGAACATAAGAGTAGGATTCCAATGTTAGGGATTTGGCAAATATAATTCAAGAAGAAATGTATGTTACTTTTGAATAAAGCAACCATAGCTTCTATTCCCTAAATGTACACTGATTAGCCCACTAATCACCTGGTTAGGTTTAAACCTACATGACTTCATTCATCTAATTAATAAACAGTTATTCATAACCTTTGACATTTTTATATTGTGATGGAGAACAAGGATTAGAGTAGAAAATAAAGACTGGTCCACTGTTTTATATTATTTACCGATGTATCATATGTAATATTCTGTCTTGTTTCAAAAAGGGTTTGCCATGTAATCTGATTCTTTCTATCATCTTCTTTTTATGATTGAGGAAGAATAGAATGCAGGGAGTCCTAGCTAGAGACATAGAAAAATTATAAATTAGAGGTGCCTGAGTGGCTCAGTCAGTTAAGCTTCTGCCTTTGGCTCACGTCATGATCCTGAGGGCTTGGGATCAAGCCCCACATTAGGCTCCCTGCTTAGCGAGGAGCCTGCTTCTCCCTCTCCCACTCTGTGAGCTCTCTTTCTCTCTCTCACTCTCTCTCAATTAAATAAACATCTTTAAAAAAAGAAAAAATATAAATTGGTTTAAAAAACACTTTAAAAACCTTCAATTCACATGTTACAATTTTAGTAAATGACTACTACTATGTATGATATTGATGAAGTGGTAAACTGCTGCGGGATATACAGGTGATTCTTGGGAGAAAGGGGAAGCAAGAGATATGGACCTTTGGAAGATAAACTTAAGATCTATTTGGAAAGAAATGGCACACATGTGGGGCAACCTGAGAATAATGCAAAGCCATGTACAGTAGTGTGAGACCAGTGGGGAGGGGTTGCTTAGTAAACAGCACATACACTGTGGTAAAAGAATGGTCTCAGTTGCTGTCGGTTTCTCAAGCATGTGAAATTTCAGCTGCTCCTTGGGAAAAAAAGGATGCCTACTGATGGATAGGGAAGGACTGAGAGAGAACTCCAGATGAGGCCAGCAATTTGTGGACTTCATTCGTGTGTAGGCACTTCCTATAGCCTTTATGGGTATATATTAGAGCTCAGTGATATCACAGAGAATAAATAACATATCTCTTCAATGAATATAGTTACCTTATTTGCTTTTGTTTGAAAATCAATTACTTTGTTTAAAGAGCTCCACCAGTGCATTCAGTGCCATGCAAAGAAATAAATAACTAAAGGTAAAACCTTCCATAATATTTATATGAAAACTAAACACTATTTTAACATCTAGTCTTGTGTTGGGGTGCTAGTTTTAAATTGTTCTGTGACTGAGAGATGTGTTTTATTAACAGAAACTTGACCTAAATACAAGAGCTTAATAGGGCTGAAGAAATCAACTGTGATGTTTTAGTGGATTATAAAAAGATTTAATGATCAGTGACTGATTCCTATTTCCTTTTTCATTGCTGATAACATAGCAATGAAATTGCTGCCAGTACTGCTTTCTGTAACTTTACTAAGAATCACTGTTTTTACAAAAAGGGAGGAGAAAAAGACCAAATGAGATTAAGATTATTTGTTTGGTTATATAAGCTTTGCCTGATCCTGTTTAGAGTCACTTTGGGGATCTGCAAGTTTTTATTTCAAAAAGTTACGCCATTTGAAACCCTTTGGTGACATAAACATTCCATTATATAGAAAAGCGGACACATATACAAACTTAACTTGGCAGAAATATATGTTTGCAACCAACAGACTGTGCACAGTAAGCCCAGAATGAAATATAATCAGCGGTCTGATGCTGACATGGTAAGAAGACTGTGTTCTCCTTAAAAAGTGATGAAAATGTTTTCCCTTAGAAATCAATTACAAACAAAAGGGTTGGGGAAAGCATTGATGTTTTCTCGGGAAATGTGTGTTTAGTAATTGTTTAATGTTTGTATTTATAGAAAAACTATCAAAACAAAATAAGTACATCTTCTGGGTGTTGAAGACCATGTACAGCAGGTCAGGATGTTGCTGGGTGATGCAGGCTGACCACTCAGAGGTCACCGACATACCATATCTCCATGGATACATTTGCCACATCCCAGGGCCTGGTTCCCAGTCTTTCAGGATCAGCAGTTTGTTTTGGTCAGCACACCAAGAGTTCATAGGTTCCCACAGAGCTGGACACCCATTTATTATGTCCATAGAGAATGTAACATCAAACATCAAATGACGATTTATTAATTTACAATGAAAAATACAAATGTTGGTCAGTCTAGAATTCTCAAGTTGGCCTACCCGAAGCTTTTTCTCATTTTAGCAAAGCCCCTACATGGGAGGCTGAAATATTAGATAGCGTCTTGATTCCCTCATAGGGATGACTAATGATATCTGTTATGACAGGTCTTGCTCGTTTAAAGATAATTTTATCAGCCTGTTTTTACATGTTTATCCTTATACAGCACCAAAGATGTCTAAGATGGTTTTTCAACTTTACTTTTTCCTGAGCACCTACAGATACATATATTTAAAATCATTAATATTGTAAAATGAGCAGACATTAGGGATCCTAATAAATGATGAATCATGTCTGTTTAACTACAGATGCATTAATGTGATACAGAGAATATACATTGAACATAGAACATTTCCTCCATATATTAAAAGAGGAATATGGAAATCATTTGTTGAAATTCACTGGGTAACAGCTGGATAATACTTATCATTATTATTATTAGTGGAAGATAAATGAAATTGCATTTATGCTTATAACTACCTAATCAGATTGCTCACCGTCAGTTGGAAATTACCTTACCCAAATGATATGTCAGCTAGGCATCCAAACCTTCTCCCTGACTCAAGCTAATCCATCAGAGTAATCTCATACCATGCCCACCATCGGTCCAGCAGCCAACACTTGAACCTGGTCTGACCCATCATATAGTCCATTTTCTGGAAATCTGGGACTTAAGAAGGTCTCTCTGTCTCTCTCTGGTGGCTAAAACTGGTAAAATGTCTGCCTGGGGAACTGTCAGCCATGTGGGAAGCACAGGTCTACAAAGAAAGAGTATGATTAATAGCGTGTAGAAAGAATCAAAGAAGATAAATGAAGAAAATGTCCTAGGAGCATTAAAATTTCTGGGTCCAGTTGCCTCTGAGGTTCAAATCCCCAAGCTTCCTGTAGTAGTTTTGGTTTTGGTTTTCATTTCGCGTATGAGATTTTGAGACACACACTATTTTTGTGAAGCTAATGAGGGTTTAGTTTGCATTAATTAGAATAAAAATATTTTCAAATAATACAAGAAAATTCTTTGGAAATATTGAGATTTATATTTTTAGCTAGATAGAATTCTAAGAAACAGTGATAAATAAACATTTGTGATAGAAAAATATATTGTAAGTTATGTAGCATTTTCTTCATTCATTAAGGGGCCATAGTGACTAACATTTAGTACAATAACCATATAATTCCATATAAAATTTCAATAGTCATGCCATTATATGTACCCAAGAGAGACATATATTCTCTCTCTCTCTTTCTCTCTCTCTCTCTCTCTGTATATATATATATGAATAGTAACATTCAGCGACACATTGATTTTTTATTTCTTTTAATTGAAAACATTGAATTAGTAAGATAATATCTAATTGCTAGTAGAATCCTAAAGGAGCTGTTATTGCCAATATTTTCTTAATCACAGTCCTAAGTAGGATATTTATTTTTACTCATTATCAGTAAGCATATTTCTTAAATGTGCATTATTTTCAAAGCACTCTTCTATATGTGGAGGGTGAGATAAATATAAAAGGAAATGTATAACTTCTAAGAAGAATTACAGGATAGTTGGATATACTTCGATAAATGTAAAAAAATATATGGTTCAATATGCAAACAACTGTTTATTACCATGTTTAAAGCATCCATGTCCTCAGTGGAACACTAATAAATGCAGAGTGGGGATTAATTGTGGGTGATCTGCAATAAAAGTTTTCGTATCATTTTGAATGAAAGAAAGACATAAATTGAGGGTTCGCTGTGTAGCTATATATGTGGATTTAGTTATTGTTCCAAATGAGAGCGTTAACCTGAAGAATCAGCTTCAGAAGCACTTTCTCCCAACTCCAAGCTAAAGACCAAGCTGCCCACTCTCTGCCTAGAACACATTTTCCCCACCCTACCCCACTTTTAACCTCTGACTTGTCTAGCTCCTATTCATTCTCCATATCCCAGATGATGGAGCCTCCTTCAGGAAGCCTGCTTTTAGTTTTCTAAAACTGAGTTAGATGCTTCTGTGAAGACAGTCGATCCCACCTCATGCCGGGTGTTCTCACTAACCGAACGGCCTGTTTGCTAATCATTCTCTCCAAAATAGATTGTAAATTCCTACAGAGAAGATATTGTGCTTGTTTTGAACATAGTATCTTCAGAGATTGGCACAGTGCAGAGCATATAGTTTCTCAGTAATAAAAAAAAAAAGCAGTAATGGACAAATGTATCTAGGGATTTTATATAAAAATTATTGAATAACTGTTTCATGGTAGTAAAGAAGGTGGTAAAATAGTTAAAGTAAGTCTGAAAGAACCCCAAGTTTATTTTCTCAAACTGAAAATTGATATTTCTTTTCTCGAATTGAGAATTGAAGCTAAGGCTTTGGTTATGATATGGAATCATAGCATAAATTGTTATATTTGTTGTGAGGGATCTTATATTACTTAAATTGCCCCCCAAATGATAAGCAATAGTGAGACTTGGCATGATATTTATTGGGGAGATTGTAAACCTAAAATAAATTGCACCATGCTTCCTGGCCTGTATAGCATACCAATATGGAAATCGTGATTAGGAACAGAATATTTCACACCAGCAAGCTGAGTGTAAGCATGGTATTCTTGCTTCTACTAGTCCTCCTAGAGCAGTTGATGATACAGTTATCTGCTTTGGTTGGAAAAAAAACACATTTCACATAAAATATTGTTAATAATGCCTTAATGAACAGTGCAATTCTAATTTTTTTTTCTGAATAAGTTCTTTTGATTCAGAAAAGGCTACTGAATGAAAGAATTCTTCTGCCTGATTTATGGGGCTTTTAAATAGCAGACAGCCCTTCCAATCAGGAAGCAGGACTGTGATTTTTAAGATTCACAGTCTGTAATGAGGACATAGCACTAAGCTGTCATTGCACACAGATTAGAAATAAACTGCAGTAACATCCCTTTTATATTCCTGCCTGTATGTAGTATAAAGATGCATTATTTTATATAAGTATTTGGTTGATTATCCCTAATACAGATTATTTTTTAAAAGGGCAAAAGAAGAGATTTGGTCTCCAATAATAAGGGAAAATATTGAATGTGGTTTACTATTTCTATTAACCACTTCTCTTAAAATGTTAATTTTCTTACACAGGTATTATACTAGGTATATATTAATTCCATCTACTGGTGATGTATGTGTTTATAATAATCTTCGGTCAGAATTATACCCACATAAGAGAACAAATAGTCATTGATGTATTTTAGTTATGAAATATATTAGGTATTAGAAAGCGTAAATTATATAATTAACACCCACCAGTCTCATAATAAAACTTTAGAATCATTAGAAATCTGTTGGTCAAATCTCTCATTGTCTCCAAGAATTAACTTCCATCCTGAATTTGCATCCCTTTATATTTAAAATAAGTATGTTTAAACAACATATTTCATCGGCTATATATTTCTTTTTTTAAAAAAGGTTTATTTATTTCTTTTATAGAGAGAGAGAGCTCGTGAGTGGGAGAAGGGGCAGAGGGAGAGTATCTTCAAGCAGACTCCCCACTGACTGCGGAGGCCAAAGGGCTTGATCCCACAACCCATGAGATCATGACCTCAGCTGAAACCAATAGTCTGGTGCTAAACCAACTGAGCCACGCAAGAGCCCCTTGTTAAATATTTCTAAATTAACATGGCTCATACTACAAAAAAGTTTGAGCAATTTACTCTTTGCACCAAACATATTTTCGAAAATTTGAGACTTGTGGCTCCATTTATTTTTGCCCCTTAGACATTCCACTTTGTGTCAAGTTTTATTTATCTATCTATTAAAATACAGTTGGGCTATTTTCATTAAAAATATTACAAATAATCGTGTTGCAAGCATCTCGTACATGCCTTGTGAACACATGTAAAAGTGTCTTTATTTTAGAGTATATATATTTTTTGTCTTTTATTCCCGTGATTTATTTATCACATAACTGAAAACCTCTATCTCCCACTCCCCTTCATCCATTTTGCCAATTCTCCTATCCCCTCCCCTCTTAAATATATATAGAGAGTATATACTTTGACTGAAGTTGCAAAGAGTTTGAACCTTTATCTGTATTGTTTTGTTACATTGATTCTCTTGAGTGATTTTAATACCTCTGCCAGCTGTAAATAAAAGTGAGTTTCCTTTATATCCTTGATAACACTTTATATTTTCAGAATTCCATTTTTTTGCTATATCTATTGGGTATGAAATAATATCTCACTGGATCATTTTCTGATTACTGGGACCAAGGGAGAGGGAGTTAGAGAGGTTCAGATTTCTTTTTTTCTGAATTATCTTTTCAAATCATTTGCTTAATAAAAAATATTTTAATTAATTTTAATATTTAAGTGTTTTCCCTTTTTTGATTTCTGAGCTCTTCCTATACTCTAGATACTAATTCTTAGTCCTATATATGCATTGCATATATTTTCTGCCAGTGTGTGAATTTTTTTTTTACTTGCTATAGATGGAATATTTAACAGTCTGAAATATTCTAAGGTAACATGCTCCTGGTGGAAATCTGACATCATAGCTAATTTCTAGTGCTTCTATTAAAAACAAAAACAAAAACAAAACAATCCTGTGAAGTGCCCTTTTAAAATTGAATTTGTAAAAAAGAAAGCAATAATTTCCTATTACAACATAAAATATTATTACCAAATAAATATCTGTAGCTAATATTTCTCATTTCTACCCTGTTCAATTTTGTATAAGCGTGAACAAAGAGCAAAAGCAATTATGAGAAAATATCTTAAATTAAGAGGCAAAAATAAAAGTTGGGGAATTGGGCAAAATTTATAATAAAATTATCACAAAATATAAATAAATGTATTTTGTTGTATTTATATGAAGAAATATTAAAATTAATATGGATATATTTGATTATGACACCCAGTCCATTAAGAAATATAACCAGTAAGATACATATGCTTATTAAACATACTCTATTTTAATCCATATGAGACTGATATTTGAGGCTTATTGTTGTTGAACACAAAAATAAAGTGAAATATTTAATTGAGATTCATATAGTCTATGACCATGTAGATTGTGTAGATTTATTGCTTAAGCTATGAACAAAAACAACCATTTGAAATGATCATTATTTGAAAAATTGTAAGATTGATACTTATACATGGTTATTTTGTCCCTATATTGGCAATCTCTGTTACGATTTCTTCGGAATGATTCTTTGAACTTCGTGGTGTTTGATTTAGTCAGTGAGACTAATGCATGATGTCTTTGAGTTAAAGTGCTCACAGTAGTTTTTTTCCAAGTCAGTATAATTATTGGAAAAAGTGACAAAAATGGATTTAAATATCAACCAATTTCCCATTTTTTATATCAATATACTTTACAATATTTAACAATTTGTCTACCAGAAAGGTTATACATTACCCCATTAAATATATGTGAACATACTTAGTCAGTTATAGCCACATTAATTTTATAAAACATACTAGAAATATGTCAATAAAATATCCCACTCCAAACATTTGTTCTGAGGCATTATTTTATTTTTGTTGCCATTGAAAATATATCAGGCAATAAAATTTTGTTAAATGGGCAAATGTGCCACCAATCTACTGCAAAGAGATTTCTTTAGAAAGGCATTATTAGTTCTTAACTCATAGGACCGTAGTGAGAATTAAATGGAAATAATTCACAAATTACAAAATACTGAAGAACTTGTTATAATGTTGCTATACAATCAGTTAAAACAAAATGAAAGATAAACTTATTTAAAAAGCTATGACTCCTGCCCTGATGTCATTTGCTTTCTCTGTCTAACCCCAGTACTTTTCCATTTACATATTAGATATACCAACTTGTAGTTACAATTTTGTACTAAGCTTTAGAAAATGTACTTTATGAAAAAGTTTCATGTTGCTAAATAGACTTCATCATTTTCATTTTAATGTCTATATATCGAATAATATGCAAAGAGTTATATTTGCTTTTTGAATATTTTAACATTTTTCAGCATCATAAATAATTCTGCCATTAATTTTTCATTCTACCTCACCATCATTAGGGTAACTCATAATTTTAAAATCAAGTTTGATAGAAAAATAATGTCACTTAGTTCTTTAAATTATAAACACATTCTCTTCGATTTGTATACTAATTATATTTCTGTTATGTGAATTGGTCACGTTATTTGTCCCTCGGATTTGCATCTATCTATCATCTATTTATCCATAATGTACCTGAATATATTTCTTATCAATTTTATAAATGGTTTATATAACATAAATAAACCCTGTGGCCATAGTTGCTGTAAATATTTTTTGTGTAAGCCATAACCCTTTTTATTCTGAAAACATATAGCAGGGTTTTAATTTCTATATGGTAAAGCCTGTCTTCTGTTTTCTAATTTCTAATTTCAAATTATCACTTCGAAGCTTAGAATTGCAATCACTAAGGAGATCTTATAAATACTCAAATATATTTTCTTCATTTTCTGATTTATACATTTTAAATATCTCAATACAATCGAAATTTATTTTGATGTCTATCTACAGGTGGAATTCCCAATTTTAGTTAATTAAAAGACCACTACATAAAAAATCCTGTATTTTTCTATTTTATTGTGATGCTCCCATTTTAAGATACGATAAAATTACCAATAGAATCTACTGTTAATTTTTTATTCTATTTATTTCTATAACTATTTTTGAATACTAGCTTTAATTCTGTGTCCTTTGGTGTATCTCTGAAGATTGAATTAAATGTGTTAAGATTCATCCTTATATTTTTTCATGAGTTTTCATTATTATAAAAAAAAGTTATAAGTCAAAACTCTGACATGTTCAATGTAAGCCTTAAAATAGATAATTCTTTCAGAATTCCAAAATATTATATTGGGTATGAAATTTGGATCTATTCAACTATGGGAATTAATATATTTATACCATCCCTGAAACATTTTTTCAACTTTTTTAACCATTTTACTATGATGGTTTTATGGATTTTAAACTTTTAATTTAAGGGACACTAATCTTCATTTTATAAATTAAATACCAACAAGCACTCCTTGATAAGGAACAGGATTCTTTAAAAAAAATTCCTCTCAAAAGCTGCCAAAAAATATACATATATTATTATGTCATACCAAGTTTATATTCTACCGAACACTTTTATATTTGGAAAATAGCTGATATAAAGACCCTTTTAATCCAAATTTCTCCTTCATGTTAGTGGCTCTTCACCCCTTTGGTCTGCTTCTAAATGTTAGAAAAATGCTATGCAATGTTCAACTTAGAGAGAAAAATAGCTCATTTTATACAGGATTTTTGCAACACTTGTATGTGCATGTGATAGGACTATAGTCAAGGGGAAAAAAAGAGAAGAAATGTTTTCTAAAATGGAATGACTTTAATGAAACTGCTCGATCTGTACAACAGTATCATGTATTTTATTTGAATGAAGTTGTTAAACAAGATCTCTGTTTACATATACTGTTGTGCAGTTATCAATCCAATCAAAAACTCACTCATTGTTTTTTAATTCAAAAGTGATTAGCAAATGCTGAGAAGTCACCTTATCTCACTAAAACACAGGTACCAACTCAGAGTAAATATTTTGGTAAACAATTATTCTGTCCTTGCATATTCAGCAGTGTGCTAAATTATGCATAATCTTGCATAAGTAATAAGTGAAGGTAGCTTAAATTCAAGGTTTTTTTTTTAACCTGACCCATTTCTTTCAGTGCTGTTAGCAGCTTAAATCATGTATGAGCTTTCTGTAAGGCTTCAATGAGTAGCTCGGGTGGAGAAACTTCAGTAATAAATTTCAGGAGAAGACAAGTTTTTTGACAGGCATAATGCAACACATACAGAGTCTGGAACTCACACTCTGGGAATTTAGAGCAATCCTCGCAAAGCAGCTTTTCTCTGTTACATTAATAGAGAAAATGAAGTATGAAAGTCCTCAGGAATTACTGCTAGGTGTAATTTAAATAATTTACCAGAAGACAGTTCAGCACATGCATTGAACAGGGGCATACAGAGTTTGCCATAAGCAGTTTATAAATAAACTATATTCCACTGAAGTAAGTCAGGCATAAATTATAACTATTCCTTTTGTGGCTGCACTGTGTTCATTGTAATAGTTATTTAAAAAAAAATCAGGGTTATGACCTTCTCCTGGAAATCACAGACATTGCCTGCCTTGTACCTTGCTTATGAGCTTCCTTATGGTTAATCGTTTGGTAGCTATGAGATCAAAATAAAAATACTATTGCTAGGGGAAAACGCATTACATATCTGTAAACAGAATTCTGGAAGAATTCTTTAGCCTGTTTGGGGGTAGGGGGAGATAAGTGGCCAAAGACCATCAAGGAGATACAGATTATTTTATGAAAGCTTTACACCTTATCTGTGGAGAAAAAAGATATACTTTCTATTTCTTGCCTCGAGTGTTGTGCCTTAAATTATCAGGCCAAAGTAAAAATGCCAAAGGAAATATATAATGAAGACTCAAAACTATGTAGAAATTATTTGTAAAACATGCATGTGGAGGTTAAAAAGCTTTTATTTTATACAGCCTTGAGTTATTAAAGAGCAGATGGACTGTAACGGCTTCAAAGTTTTCCTAAAATATACTGGTAGTGGTTTCGAAGGAGATTTTGTAAAAGGCAGGTGATGTGGAGTGCTTGCTCGACTCCTAAAACATTAAATTATAAACCAGCATTCTGTAACTTTTACTTTCATTTGGCTTCCCTTTGATAGAAAAATGGACTCCTTGAGAAAAAAAAAAGTATAGACTAAAGACTGAAGAGCTATGTTCCTGAAGTTATATAACATAGGGAGATAAATTCTCGTAAGTGCTCTTTTAAGTATACATGAATCACATTTCCCAGGTTTTCCTTTGGAGTCATATGCACTGTAGGTTCCCAGCTCTCCATAGTCCATATATATGTGGATATGTATGTACTCATATTATATATAATTTATATATACATACACACACACATATATGTGTGTATGTATGTTCGTCAGAGTTAAAATTTTTTCTGGGAATGCATACTCTCCCTTCAGTGTTATAACTAGAACTTAAATGCTGCTTAGAGGAGATAGTGGGGAACAGAGAAGAAAATATTGCTTTAATAAATATGCTTTAATTTTCAGAATCAGTTTTGTAATAATGGCCTCATAACTTGAAAACACCTGTCAACAAAGGAAATTCTTTTCTGAGCCTGGATCTGCAATGTGAAATGAAAATGCACTTTTATTTGTCTATGCCTTTAATGGAGAAGAAATACTTAATATAGTTGCCTTTTAGACATTCAGATCTGGACTGTTATTCATTCATATGATCTTCATATGTGATTCTAGAGGTCTTCGTTGGGATATATTGCTTGTGGTGATGGAACTGTGTTGAGAAGCTTGGCCTGTGTTGTGAGATGAATAATTTCTGAGAGTCTAATATATAACTTGAGGACTATAGTTAATAATTCGATATTGTGTACTTGAAATTTGTTAAGAGCCAGGCTCATAAGTGTTCTCACCAAAAGATGAAAATAAAAATAACTATGTGAGGTGACAAATGGGTTAGTTAACTCATTGTGGTAATTGTTGCACAATAAATACATACATCAAGTCATTGTGTTGTACACTTTAAATATACTACAATTTTATTTATCAACTATACCTCAATAAAGCGGGCATGGGGAAGCTTGACCCAGAACCCTAAAATAGGCACCTTGACGAATGTGGGTTAGAATTTTAATCGAAATGCAGTGCTCTAAGTAACTAAACTAACCAAAACAGATATGTAACCTGTACGAAAATTGTGAAAGCTTTGTAGAATTCCCTAAGATTTATTTGCCTGAATACAGGAAAAAAATGAAGAAGGTCTGATACATGTCTGCCCTTAATAGTTAACCAAAATTAACTCATGTAAAATTATAAGATTATTGTCAAAATAACTTGTAATTTTCTATGTGTATCATTCATACAAAGTGAATACATTTTTATGTAGCTGTTATAGATGCTATCTCAAAATATATTTTGAGAAATTTTGAAAGTCCCTCTATATTTAGGTAAAGACATTTAGAAAAGTCTGGGAAACTACTGTTCTAATATCTAAAGGAAGTATTATAAGAAATATTGTGAAGTATAAATGCTATAATAAGTGTGTACATAATGCTTACTATTCTAATATTCATACTCATATGAGAATAAAGTTTGATCCTATGGTGTGAGGTTAGGTACAATATCTGTTGATGGGATGTGGGTGGCAAGGCTGGACATTGGGAAAAGGTTATTAGTACCTTGTGGTGCTGAGGAAAGGAACTCCCTGATTGGACCACCAGAGACAATCCTGCAAGATAGATTTTAAGAGGCTCTAAGGCTACTTGAAAGGTAGGGGTATATAAACAAGATAGGGAAAGTAGTGTCACAGAAATATAACAAATTCACAGTCTCCTTGTATTGACTTTGGCCAGTCTAGGGTTGGCACTAACAAATTCAACTTCCTAACTTTTTATTTAGCCATTTATAAATCTGCAATCAAAACCCATATTGATAATAGAATCCTTCTTTACTTGTTGATAGATTTGACAATTGTATGAAAATCTAAGTCATTTATTACTGTAATAGAATTCATCCCTCCAACATAGCTTCTTTATCAGTGTTTGTTTCCATGTTAACATGTTGAACTTGTTATTCTAATGGAAAGTCTGGCAGCTTCTCTCATATTAGTATATGAAAGAAACATTCTATCAGAGATATAAATCAGGTTAAGCAATGTGCAAATATCCATTATATCCATCCAAAGATACATAATATCCATTATCATGTATCCACCTAATGTAGGATATGCATGTGTGTATGTGGTGTGTGTGTGTGTGGGGGACACTTTTTATAGTTGTTCTGGTTAGTCTGCTACAATGGAGGTATTCATATTACAGAGGACTCTCTGAATTGCTAGTGCTAGCATACAGGTATTTCACCCAATATCTTCTTCTATTCTGGTTTTACAGTGAAGCTCAAGAAATTCATTGTGATTGGGCAGAAGTAAAGAAAAAAGTGTCATTTAATTGTTCCCATGTAAGGTGCATGTGAATAGATCTATATAATATTTAATCAATAGGAATTTGTAAATTTTCCAGAAACTCTATACTCAAGAGTCTGGAAATACAGTTTTATTCTTATTTCTCTCCCTATTATAGACTCCAAGAACTCTGCTTAAGTTTAACTGTTTTTAAATGTAACCAATACACTTTAAAAACAAAAGAATGAACAAACAAAAGAAATCATATAGAAATACCAATCTCACACAATACTATTTTTCTTAGGAACATAAAATAGCACATTCTAGAGACTGAGTAAACGTAGAGTGAATAGATAAGGTCTTTTCTATCCGGTTGTAGTGTAGCCTATCCCTGAAAAATGAGCTAAAGTATCAAGCATATTCTCCTATTCATGTTGCTTTTCTGTAACTAAATTTTAGTTTAGTTATAGAAATGTTGGTAGCAAACTATCATATTTGTTTTTTATTAATTCATTTCTTAATTCAAGGAATTGTTACACAGGGAACTGTGTGGTAAGTATAGTATACTACTTACTGAGGGTCTACCATGTACCAGCAGAACCTAAATTGAAGTTGTTTGAAATTACTAATGATCCAGAACTAATCATCAATAGAAAATTTATAATGTAATTTATATTAGCATAAACACTAGCATTAGATTTACCTCTGGAAAAAAATTTTTTATAAGGTTCTTCTTTTTATACATACTTAAAAGTAAGCTCTAAGTCTCCAATCACTTCTATAATCAAATGCAACTTATATGCTGTTTATTAATGAAGGTTTCTTTGATCTATAATTAGAACTTATATAGACATATTATAATTTTCTTTATTTGTTCCAATTTCTACTTGAATTAGCTGTAAACAGTAAAAACATAGCACCATTTAAACTCTTTTAACCAATGATGTTCTTCAGAAAAGCATTTTTTTATTGTTGAATTGAACCTTCAGTAGATTAAGTTTTTGTTAACATGAAATTTTTTCTTAACATGCAATAAATAGGTTGTAGACCTGATGAAAACAGTTTAGTTAAAAGAATTCCATTAGCATTATTACAATGATAGAGAAAATAATGTGCAAAATAGAGTCACTGTCATGATCCTGACCTTGTGATACAAATTAAAATAAAGAAAAGTGTCATATTTCTCCATGGTTCAACTTGGGTTCACCTAATAGAACTCTGACAAAAGCAAATGTTTTGTCACTTAGTCTGTTGCCAAGAACATTTTAGTGCATAATTAATGATAATCCACTCTTTAACATGTGTATATGAATGAACACAAAGTTGCTGCTGGTGCCACAGAGACAATATCATGTTCCGTGTGAAGAGAGCAGCACAATTTCTACTAAAATAATGAGCTGTGGAAAGGATAATGGAAGGTGTCAGAAGCACAATAAACATGATTAGAGTGGACGAGAGAAAAAGAACAATATTTAGGGCCACCAGAATTTTTCTCTTAAAAAAAGAAATGCAAGTCCTTGATGGATTTTTCATGACTCCTCTCACCATATTGTCTATAAATATCATGGAATATGTAGCCTATTATTTAGCTTACATCTCTCTCTTATATGCTGATCCCTTCTTCAATAATTGGCCCTCAGGATTTGGTGTTCTCTGGAGTAGTGTTTATTATTTTACTGTGTTTACAAATCACCTAAGGAGGATGTTAATATGCAGATTCTGATTTAACAGATGTGGGATGGATCTGGAGATTTTTCATTTCAAACTAGCTTCCAAAAGATGCTCTTGTTGCTGGTGACATGGACCACACTTGACTGGCAAGGCCTAGAGTACCATCCTTGAGTCTCTTCTCAGTAGACACAATCTTCCAGGCCAGTTAATCCACTGCCACAAATTTAAATATATCCTGTATATCCATGATTTGTTACTCTTTATCCTCAGCCTCATAAATTCTAATCTTCAAAATCATTGATTTAACATATTGTCATCCTCAAACCCAGTCTTCCTGTTTTATGTCCTATCATATTAATGATACTACCATTTCTCAAGTTGGCAGAGATGGTCATATTATGCCCATTTTGCAGATATGGCTTTGAAAGTAGGTAATATATCAAAATAATTCTGCTAGTAAGTAAAGTATCCAAGATTTGAGCATATTTAGTTGATTTGAAAGTCTGTGCTCATTCTCTATGTTTGGTTACCTTTTTCTAGAATAACCTTCTCCTTTTTAACCTACTGGTGATCTCACTTAATCATAAAATTAATTTTTCTGTTAAACTTTTTCCAGTTTTTCACAACAATGTGATGTCTTCTTTCTTCTATGATTCCACAGCAGTTTGGTATCCATTCTTATCAAAAAACACATCATATTGCATTCCAATTGTTGGTCTCCATGTTTGTTCTCGCACTTTGGTGTGTAAGCTCCTGAAGTCTGGGATTGTGTCTTATTTATCTGTTCATTTTTTAATTAGGAAAAAAACCAAATATATGATTGCTTTAAAAAATAAATCAAATGATATAGAAACATACAGAAAAAAAGAGAAAAATTTTCTTGCAAATGACTCTCTCCAAGTCTTCTCTGTGTTAGGTAATATTATTCTGAGTTTGGTGTGCTATCCTTAAAAGCATTAGCTATGCAAATCTATGCATATACTTATATATAATCTCTATATCTACATAGCTATAGGTATATGTACATAAATATATAGTATATAAATTGGATCATAAGGTACAAATTATTCTGTGACTTGCTTTTAGTTCTATTAGCAACATATTTTGGGCAAGTTTCCATATAGTTATATAGATATGACATTATTTTTAATGAATATAAATAATCCATGATATAGAGTTTATAATTTTTAAAATATTTACATACAATATAAAGTTTTGACATTTTTCTATTATGTATAAAATTGAAAAAAGATATTTGTTTTTGTCCATGTTCAAGTATTTCTTTATGATATATATCTTAGGCTTGAAATCACTGATTCAAAATATATTTGCTTACAATTTTGATATAGACAGCCAAATTGATAAGAAGACTATACCAATGTATCCTGCCATAAGTAGAAGGACCATGATTTTTTCCTAAAAATAATATATACATATTTTTCTTATCCACACCGAGTCTTCTCAAACTTAATTTTTGCCAGCAAAGGTGAAAAATATATCTTATATTTATATTTATTTTCATTTCCCTGATTACTTGTGATCTTAGTATTTTAGGGGGGGTTAGGAGAAATATTTTTTGCTATTTGATTTTTTTCTCCATGATGGCCATTCTTACCATTCAGTTTTCCAGGTGGCTGTGCAATCTACATTCCCACCAGCAATGCGCGAGAATTGCATTTGCACTTCATCCTTGTCAGCACTTGTTATTGCCTAGCTGTTATTTGCTGAGCCATTTTATATGTGTAGAGTGATTTGTTCTTATAGTTTTAGTGTCCATTTCATATCTAATGAGGAGGGGGATCTGTTCATATCTATTTGCCATTGGTACCTCAGAATGGAAGTGTCTGTTCAAATATTTAATTATTTTTTAAAATATTAGATTATTGGTTTCCTTATTATTGAGTTTGGAGAGTTTTTCTAGACACGAGTCCTTTATCAGATGTGTGTTTTGCTAATATTTTTCTCTCAGTCTGTGTCTTTTTTATTTTTAAGTGATTTTCAAAGAGCAGAAGTTTTTAATTTAATGAAGCCCAATTTATTCAGTATTTCTTTTAAGTTTGTTTTTTCTGTTCTGTTTAACAAATAATCATGCAATCTAAAGTTGCAATGATAATTTATTTTGGTACATTTTCTTTTAGATTAGAGATTTTTGAGTTTTAGGCTTTACTTTTAGGTCTAGAATTCATTTTTAGTTTTGTTTCGCATGGTGTGCCGTGAGGATCTAGGTTCTTCTTTTTTTTTTTTCCTTAACAGATGTACATTGTCTTAACATGTTTTACAGGGAAAAAAAAATCATACTTTCTCCATTAAAATGTGTTGACATCTTTAAATATCAATTGACCATCTATGTTGTATCATTTATTTATTGTCGTATATTACCACAAAACTTCGCGGCTGCAAACATTAAACATTTATTATCTTAAATTTTCTGTGGATTAGGAATCCAGAAGCAGTTTTTTAAGTAGTCTGGCTCAAGTCATCCACAAGGTTGTAATCAAAATGTAGATCATAGATTTAGTCAAGACTCAAACAAGGGAGGCTCTGCTCCCAAGCTCACTAACATGGCTGTTGGTAGGTCTTCGGTCTTCCCTGGATATTGGCCAGAGATATCAGGTCTTTGACAGGTGGACCTCTCCACAGAGACAGCTTTCTCCCTCCAGAATGGAAGACCCACTTATAAGAGAACACCCAGGAAAGAAGCTACAGTCTTTTTTACAATCTAATCTTGGAAGCAATATCTCATCACTTCTGTTGTGTGCTATTAATTAGAAATAAGGCAATACTATAGCCCATACTCAAGAGGAAGGGATTCCTAAGGGTGTAAATATCTGGAAAAAAAATCATTACAAGCCATCTTAAAGGCCATCTAGTACATATGAATTTATTTTTGGATTCTCTCTTTGGTTCCATAGTTCTATAGGTCTGCCCTTATCACTATACCACACTATCTTAATTATTGTAGCTTTAGAATCAATCCTGAATTTAGGTAAGGTGTATTCTCCAACTTTTTTCACCTGCAGTTGTTTTCATTTTTCTAGATCCTTTACTTTTTCATAAACATTTTAGAACCAACTTGTCAATATTTATAAAAAGCTAGGGGGATATTGTTCAGAATTGTTTCAAAACGATATAAATTTGGGAAGATTGACATCTTAACATTAAGTCTTTCAATACAAAGAAATGTACTCCTCTCCTTTTAAAATTTTCTAAAAATTGATAAATTTTCAGTGTTCACTCGTATATGGTTTTGTAGATATAGCCCTTAAGTATTTAATGTTTTCTAATACTGTGTTAAATGGTATTCTGTATTTTAATTTTCAATTATTCAGTTACTACATATAGATTCAACTGACTTTTTTAAATTGACCTTGTACATTGAGCCCTGATATACCTATTAATTCTTTTCTAAATTCTATAGAATTCTCTAGAACGATCATAGTATCTGTGAGTTAAAAAAAAAAAGTTTGCATCTTTCTTTTGAATCTAAATGTGTGGGATTTTTTTGTTACTTTATTCATTGCCTAGGATTTCCACTATAGTTTTGTTGTCGATGTTGTTGTTTAAGATTTTATGTATTTGTCAGAGAGAGAGAGAGCACAGGCAGGGAGAATGGCAGGTAGAGGGAGAAGCAGGCATCTCCCTGAGCAAGGAGCCCAATGTAGAGCTCAGTCCCAGGACCCTGGGCTCATGAGCTGAGGTGAAGGCAGACCCTTAACCCTTAACCTACTGAGCCACTCAGGAGTCTATCCACTACAGTTTTGAATAGGAGTAGTTTAAGTAGACATGATCATCTTATTTCTAATCTTCGGGAAAGCATTCAGTTTCTAACTATTAAATATGATTTACTGTAAGTTAGTTATAGGTTTTTAATAGAAGCTTTTTATCATATTGAGGGAATTCTCTTCTAATTCTACTTCACTGAAAGTTCTTTATCATAAATATTGAATGTTTAGAAATTACTTTCTGCATCTACTAAGTTGATTCTATGTCTAGATCCTTTTTTTTTAGTCAATTGACATTGACATTGAATTGAGTGAATATTTTTTTCTCTAAAGAAGTGTTTTATAAGGAAAAAGAAACATATTTGAATAGAACTATAAGTAAAATAAGATGCATGAGAAATTTAGCTTCCCATTTTCTCATCTTCATCTCTATTCCTTCACTCTTTTTTTTATCTTTAATTTTTTTAAATTAACATATAATATTTGACCCAGGGGTACAGGTCTGTGAATCATCAGGCTTACACATTTCACAGCACTCACCGTAGCACATACCCTCCCAATGTCCATAACCCAGCCACTCTATCCCTAACCCTCACCCCCCAGCAACCCTCAGTTTTTTTTATGACACTGAGAGTCTCTTATGATATGTCTCCTTCCTGATCCCATCTTGTTTCATTTTTTCCCTCCCTACCCCTACAACCCCCCACCCTGCCTCTCGAATTCTTCATATCAAAGAGATCATATGATAATTGTCTTTCTCTGATTGACTTATTTCGCTTAGCATAATACCCTCTAGTCCCATCCACATCATTGCAAATGGCAAGATTTCATTT
>CM052886.1:55287731-55358958 GCA_028534135.1 Potos flavus | reverse complement strand
TTTCTGATGGAGGCATAATATTCCATTGTATATATGGACCATATCTTCTTGATCCATTCATCTGTTGAAGGGCATCTTGGCTCTTTCCACAGTTTGGCGATTGTGGCCATTGCTGCTATGAACATTGGGGTACATGTGGCCCTTCTTTGTACTGCATCTGCATCTTTGGGGTAAATACCCAGTAGTGCAATTGCAGGGTTATAGGGTAGCTCTATTTTTAATTTCTTGAGGAATCTCCACACTGTTTTCCAAAGTGGCTGCACCAACTTGCATTCCCACCAACAGTGGAAGAGGGTTCCCTTTTCTCCACATCCTCTCCAACATTTGTTGCTTACTGTCTTGTTGATTTTAGGGCCTCCATTTTTTATTGAACCTCATTAATAGCTTTTTTTATTTCCACTTGGTTAGATTTTATTTCTTTTATATCTTAAGAAAGGGATTTTATTTCTCCAGAAAGGGATTCTCTAATATCTTCCATGCTTTTTTTGAGCCCAGCTATCACCTTGATAATCATCATTCTAAACTCTAGTTCTGACATATTACCGATGTCTGTGTGGACTAGGTCCCTAGCCGTCGGTACTGCCTCTTGTTCTTTTTTTTTTTGCGGTGAGTTTTTCTGCCTTGTCATTTTATCTAGATAAGAATAGGTGAATGAGAGAACAAAATACTAAAAGGGTAGCAACGATCCAAGAAAAATATACACTAACCAAATCAGAAGAGACTTAAAACTGGAGGGAGATGAAAGAGGGGAAAAAAATATATATATATAAAAAAATATATATATATATATATATATATATATATATATAAAATGTATTATATATATATATTAGACTAGTGAATAGAACAGAGCCTCACATTTGATTTTGGGTGTATTTTGGTCTGTTAGAAGAAACTACCTCCCAAAATTCTAAAGAAAGAAAAGCTTATATATATACAAGAATAAGGGTAAATACAATGAAAGGATGGAATATGACTGTAAAGATGAAAATTTAAAAATATTCTAAAAAAGGAATTGATAAGATAAGAAGTTGGTTGGAAAAAGGAAAAAAAAGAAGAAAGAATGGGATCAGGCTGGAGACTAGAACAAAGCCATGTGCTAGATTTAGGGTATATTTTGATCTATTGGAAGAAACTAGATCCCAAAATTTTAAAGAAACAAAAAACCTATATGTACACAAAAAATAAGGTTAAATACAATGAAAGGATAAAATATGACTATAACAATGAAAATTTAAAAAGTTTTTAAAAAGGTATTAATAAGATAAAATAGTTAAAAAACGTTAAAATAGGAAAGTGGAAAAATTTAAAAGACTAGAATAAGAAAAATAAAATTAAAAAAATTTAACTTTGAAAGACTGAAGTATCATGGGAAAAAAGCCATGAATTCTATGTGTTGCTTTCCTCTAGCTCTGGAATTCCATAGTTCTCGTTGATCAGTGAACTTGATCTTGGCTGGATGTTCTTGCTGATCTTCTGGGGGAGAGGTCTGTTGCAGTGATTCTCAGATGTCTTTGCCCGAGGCGGAATAGCACCCCCTTGCCAGGGGCCAGGCTAAGTAATCTCCCCAGGTTTGCTTCTTGGTAGCTTTTGTTCCCTGAACACTTTCTGTACAGCTTTGGAGGACAGGAATGAAAACAGCGGCCCCATCTCCAACCCCATAGGAGCCAAAAGCTCAGGGCCCCACTCCTCAATGCACCCTCAGAGAAAACAAGTCAATCCCTCCTCTCTCCCTGGTCTCTGGCCACACTGTGAGCTCACCCAGCCTGTGACCGAATGTTTCTATCTCTGGTGCATGGCCCCGTTTGGAGTTTCCAAACCCAGCAGATTCCTGCAGCATGCTTCCACACCACTCCTCCCAGAGAAGGGAGGGGGTCTCTCTGGATCTGCGACTTCTGGGGTCCCTGCTCAGAGAGCAGTGGCCTGACTGTGCCTTGGATCACAGTTTAAGATAATCCTGAGCTGAGAGCCAACCCCTTGGCTCCGTCTCTGCAGCCAGCTTCCCTGCTTTGATACCTGGGAGCTCTGTCACCCTCAGACACCCCTGGTCTTTTTGTGTCTCTGAAGGTCCTGAGACCACACTGTCTCCGCGAGGGCTTCACCCCCTGATTAGCCTCTGGAGCGACGTCGCTCAGTGGAGCAGACTTCTAAAAATTCCAATTTTGTGCTCTGCTGCTCTTTCACTTGCTGGGAGCTGGGCCCTCACCCCTTGGAGTATCTTCCCATCGCTTTGGATTCACTTCTCCACACAGCCTACCTTCTGGAAAGAGGTTGATTTTCTGTTCCTAGAATTGCTGCTCTTCTTCTCTTCTATATGTTGAGTTTGTAGGTGTTCAGAATGATTTGATAACTATCTAGCTGAACTCCTGGGACCTGATAATATTTCAGTCTCTTACTCTTCCACCATCTTGCTCCTCCCCAATTGACTGAATTTTGAATATTGAACCAACCTTGCATGCCTGGGATAAACCCC
This sequence comes from Potos flavus, assembly GCA_028534135.1. NCBI lineage: Eukaryota > Metazoa > Chordata > Mammalia > Carnivora > Procyonidae > Potos > Potos flavus. The sequence continues at coordinate 55,356,485 of CM052886.1, read as the reverse complement.
AACAGTCATTATATATTTGGCATGTAATTTGGTACAAAACATTATACATATACACTATGTAACACATATACATATATATATTCACACATTGATAACAATTATGTACAATACATATTAACAATAATATATGTAGATGTTTGAAAGGCATATATCACATATATATTATATGTGTAAAATTATGCATACATATTTGAGACAAAGAACACAAGCCCTGGCTGTGAAAATTCTTTTGTGCTGTCTGGAGATTCTGAGGTTAATATATCATGCCATGTAAAGGCATTAAAGTTTTAATATCAAAATAAACAAAGAAATAAATAAAAATTTAATATCACTATATGACTTGATCACTACAGTCATGTGGGAAGGATAATCTGTTTGTAGTGTAGAGAACTTTTTAGAGAGGAAATAACCTAAGATCAAGGATGGACTTATTTAGAGGATTCAAAGTTCAAAGATGAGATAAGATGACTTGAACCATAGAATAAATAGAAGGATAGTGGTGGGAATAAGATTTAATAACAAGCAACTCAAAGCAACTTGATTTGAAGCAAATTAAACAGTAGAAAGTTCTCAAAAGTAGGTAAAAATGTAATGAATGTTTCTAAAATTGTTGAGTATGGGTGATCAGGAGAAAAATGGTACGATATTAAATTGAGTATTTGCTAGTTTAGAATATAGCCAATTCATCAGCTTGGTAGAGGGTGAGGAGGTTGGGAGGCTAAATTATTGGTGAATTAAACGGAAAATGGAAATAGAGATTACAAAAAGGCATCTGAGCAGGTGGTAGTAGAGGAATTCTAAATACTGTAGGGGAAATACATTAGGGCCGTAGGCAATCCCAATCACAAATTATTAATCACAGTTTCCAAATGTTGGAAGTCTATAGCAGTAAACTAATCAGCCTATAGTCAGAAATGAAAGGACCCTTTTTTTCATAAAAATGTCAGGTGGTCAGGCAAGAAAAAAATCAAGCTCGTTAAGGGAAGTAGGTATATTTGTGTATATTCTGAGTGAAAAAAATCACAGAATTGACCTCAGAAAGTGTCATTTTCAAGGAAGTGGGGAAATGGGATCTTTGATGTATATTTTATGAGTTAATTAAAGTGGAGTGGGTATTACAGCAGTTCGATGGCCAGCTTTATTTGCATACCAGCAACAGCATTAATGGAGAAAAATACAGGGAAAGTTTTGCATATTACATATATATATATATACTCTATGTAATATATTAATGTATTATTTATATATTAACATTTATTAACATTAATTACTATTAATATTTTATATTGATGCAATATTATCATATTTAACATGCACTATATTAATGCATACTAATTATCTATATTAATATATAAATATTAAAATTAATTTAAAAATAATTTCAACCCTAAAATTATTTTATCCCATTTTAAAATTACTATATGAAAATGTAAACCACCTATCCTCTGAAACACTACTACAATTATTTCCCCCAAACTTCAACTTCTATCCTTTTTGGTTCCTTTTATTTTCCTTTTTACTCCTTTTTGAACCTATTTGAAAGCTATTTCAACCATTTAGTACTTTTCTGTCCCCAGTTCTTTCCTTTTATCTCCCTGATTTCATGTGGAAATAATTTTTCTCAGATTATAAGTATGTATTACATGTAATACAGACACAGTAATACAGTAATACAGACAAAAGAAGACTGTTTTCATTAAGATTATATGCTAACATACTAATAATATGTAAAAATAAACAAGGAACAAAATTTAAGTTGAAAAATAGTGTATTAGGTAATACCTTCTATGAAATAAAAGCAAAAGTAAAATTAGAGCCATAGAATGGGGGCATAAAGAGAGTTAAGGGTGGAAGGCAGGTTACAATTTTAGGTAAGTAGTCATGGTAAGACTCACAGAGCATGAATTATTTCAGCAAACGACTTGAAGCTGATGAGAGAGCTGTCATCCATTACCTGAGGGGCTGTCATCGAGCACTGGGTGCAGCAGAACCAAGGATCTAAGGCTGAGTTATGGCTACTGCTCAAGGCTCAGATGACCAGTGGGGCTGGCACAGAGTGAGCAAAGAAAACATAGAAGGACACAAGTCACACAGGTATAGGGACTACCTGTAGGGCCTTGTAAGCTACTGGCCCTTACTAGGGAATAAAATGTAAAATTATTAGAGTTTGAGCAGGGAAGTGATAGATTTAATACCAATTTTAAGAATCATTGTGGGTGCTGTGTTGAAAAGAGGCTATAAGGCAACAAGAAGAAAGTCAGGGAGGTAAGTTAGAAAGTTGGTCTTGGAGAGAAAAATCAGAATTTCTTGATGATTGGATTTGGCATGTGAATGAAAGAGGGGAGTTAAGAATGACTTCAAGTATTTGGTCTGAGGAAGAAGAAGGTGGGGTTGTCATAAACTGATACGGAAAAGTTGTGAGTAAAGTAGATTGGAGGGGTAATACCAGGAGTTAAGTTAGTACAATTTTGAATTTGAGATGCCTAATAGACATCTAAATAAAGATGCTGATAAACAGTGGGTATAAGAGTTTGGAGTTCATGAAAGACATCTGAGCTAAAGATATAATATGACAGTCATTTGCATATAGGTGGTAGTTAAAACTGGATGAGATTTTGAAAAGACTGAATGAGACTTCCAAGAAAAATAAATTTGGCTAAAGGCAAGAATGAAGGACTGAGCCCTGGGATGCTCCCACATCAAAATGTTGGGGAGCAGGAGGAGAATTGGCAAAGTGCATTGAGAGGAGCTATCACTGAGGCTGGAGGAAAACCAAATTTAAAATGTACTTAGTAGGAGAGAAAGATTCACTGGGTTAAATACTTCCGATGGCTAAAGAAATTGATTGAGAAATAACCACTAGATTTGCCATTGTGGACATCTTCTATGACCTATAAGGCCATTTTGGTGTAGTGGTAGGGAAAAAAGCCCGAGTGGAATGAACTCAAGAGAAAAATGGGGTAAGAGAAATTAGAGAAGGATTATAGATGGTTCTTTGGGGAATTTTTGCTATGGAGTAGAGAAAGGGATCAGAAGGGAGTATAGAGCCAGAAAAAAATTTTATTATTTTTTTAATGGAAGAAATAAGAGTATATTTGTATGACTGAAGGGGAAAATAAAAATTGATGAAGCCTATCAAAGGGGAAATTCTGGGAGCAAGCAGACAACAACTTCTGAGATCTAATGCAAAAGTAGAGGCAATAGCCTTAGAAGCTCAAGGAGTCCATCTATTTTAACAAGAAGGGAGGCAAATACATCTGTAGAGATTATGGTGGCTGGGGATATGGTAGTGGGAGCTGCAACAAGTTATCTTCCGTCTGCTTCTTTTTCTCAGTGAAATAGAAAGCAACGTCTTTGGCGGAAAGTAGAAATGGAGGAGGAGGTGTTGGGGGTTTAGGAAGAGAGAAGTTACAGAATAATTACCTAGGAAGGTGGACCAGTGAATAAATAAGTGAAGTGTTGTAGGACTGCTGGAGATCAGTACAGAGCCCTTAAAATTCATGGTCATGAATTTAAACTGCATTTAAACACACAGTGTGTGTGGTTGTGGTGCTTTCCTTCAGTTACATTCAGCATGGCTGCAGGTATAAAAATAGACTTAAGAATTAGAATTTTTCTAAAAAATATGCTGAAGGAAGAAAAGGGCAAGGAAGTCAGTGGTGTATGGAAAATGAAAGGAAAGGAGGCATTTAGACCAATGATTTCATTCCTAGCAAAATCCAAAGGGGCGATGACTTTAGATTCTTTGCGGATCCATAGTGAATTTCAACATATAGAATAATTTTGCTAGGAAAAATAGGGAAGTGGCAACAAAATAAATGTAGGTAGGGGATGATAAAAAAGAGACAAGGAAAACTAGAGCTCTAAAGTAGCTGAATCTAGATAGTTGCCCTCACACTTGTGATCTTCTGATTGACAATCATCCCTCTGTTGTTGCTACTTGTTTTTCACTTCAGTCTTTCTGTAGCTCGAATACCACATTCTCAGGTGGTGAAGTCAGCTGTCAATAAGTATGTACTTTTACTTGAATTAATCAACAACATTTCTATCTCCCCCTATAGTACTATTGCAGGCACCCATTTAAAATGTGAAACAGGACTCCTCAGTAAAATATGCATGTGGACACAAGTTCAAAAGTTCAATCCCACCACGCTGCTAAAATTTAGACAGGAAAGTAGTAAAGTGCCATTCATCAGTCATTCAAATCGGGTATACTTAATGGAATTATGACAAAAGCCAATGTTCTTTTCTTTTCAAGAGTGTTGCTGTGTTAAATTGTACAGCCTGGTTAATGATATTCTACTCTTGTCATTCAATTCAGGAAATGTTACAATAAGCATTAGAATATGGTTATTGTATAATATAATAATTTTTTTGCTTCTAGCCCCATGTCAAACCAGACGCCCATCCAACTTCAGTGCTATGACTATTTGTCACAAATCTCAATCTCTTGATGTTCCAGGTGCTACTGAACTAGTTCAGAATACTTCATTTGTGATATCAATCCATGGCTAGCTAATCATTGAAGTTTGTAAATAAGACTGCATGTACTCATTTGAACATGACCATTGTTTTCACTTAAAAACTGGGAAGAGAAGGCTTGGAAGAGAGCCACATCCTTTCCTGGCATTACTTAGATGACCTTTAATGTGCTTGATCAGGATATGAGTCACCGTTTCTGAGAACTGGAGTTCTTGCAGAGTGGTCACCTTGTTGGAAGGGAACTGAAGATGTAATTCTTTAGTCACACCTATATGATCTCAGTGTCTGCTGTAAAGTGGATAGAAAAAAGATTAAGCAAAAATAAAAGAATCCAAAGCTTAATACTTGAGGTGATAAATATTTCCTGTTTAAACAAAGGGAAATGCTCTATCATGGAATATAAGATGTATTTTTGTTGTGGTAACTTGCGCATAAAGAATAAAAAAGAACCTCAAGTTAGTTTCCATTCTAGCTTTTTGAATGTCTTTCTTGATGGTTATGAAGTTAGGTATACTTCTGCCTGCTTTTGATTATGTAAGTGTTAGACTATAGAACCTTATCTGTCAGTGTTGCTAACAGAATACAAGAAGAGGAAGGAATGAAATGGAGAGTTGATGAATATTTAATAATGCTTTTAATCAGTCTCACCAAATAAACATTTCTCAGGCTGCTTTGCAAATGAAATTTCCCTATCATAGGAGCTTGCAGATGTATTTTTTCTTTTCCCCAGTGAAAATCTTGGGAGTCTGGTTGGACTGGTAAATGATTTTATAATCATTAATGAATTTTAATGACTGACAACTTAAAGTAAACAAAAATAATATTGAAATGTGTTTTCTTGATGAAGTTGCTATCAAAATGTACATTGCATATTTTCCTGAAGTATGCACTTATTAAAGGCATAATTTTTTTACATTTTAATGTTTAGTTTATGATTCCTTATATATTCCCTAATCACTTTAATTGGCACATTTAGTAGTTGTGGAAATCAGAAGCAGCAGAGAAATGTCAGCCATAGGACACAAACTCTAAAGCTCCTTTTAGGTCACGATTAGATTGGAAATGTCAGTGAGTCCGCTGTGACCAGAGATGACCAGAGATCATCTTTAGACTTCTTTGAAAGTCTATCATCTTTAGATAAGACTTCTAAAAGATTCAGTGATACTTCTCTCAGTAAATGTAAACAAAAATGAGCCAAGTATGCCATAGCTGGAAAAACAACCAATATGGAGAAAAAAAGAATAATATTTCATCAAATATCGTTGAAAAGCAAGACATTGTTTCATTAAGCCAACAGCACATATCCAGAACTAACTGGATATTTTGTTGTCTGATTCACTGCCTTCAGGATCACTAGGGATGTCCTAACTGGATCTTGAGAAGTCAAATAAAATTCCTATAGATATCCATTTGTTCTCATGGTGACCCAATTTTAATCCCTTGTAATTCTTGCACTCCTCTGTAAGTGGCATTTTTTAAAAATGCAGTGATTGGATCCCTTAGGGTTTCTAGAAAAGCATGAAATGAAATACTGATTTTTATATTGTTTTGTGTGTGTGTGCGTGCCTGTGTGTGTGTGTGTTTAAAATAATTAATTGCCAACAGACTCTTTTCACTTTTATTTTTATTTTATGGCAACTTGTGTTATATGGAGGAAATGAGCTCTGCACACAGAGAAACAGTAGAAGAAATACCACTTCTGCATTTGGGCCACCATGGACTTCCTTCACAAATAACTATGACTGACTTATGACTTTATCTGACTTAAAAAAAAAATCATGTGCTGATGCTACGTAGAGGTGGTTGGGGATGTGGTATCTACAACATTTATAAATCAAATATCATTTACTACAAATATATCTGTCTCACAGTAGGTATTTTAAATCACGGTAGCCACAACTTTTCCTAAAACCAAGTGTTTAAATCTAAATTTCACCACAAAGGAATGTAGACCACATTTTGGGCTTAGTACTCTACCTTGACCTGAGTCATGCTAAACAGTATTTGCTAGTTCACTCTCATGGATTGGAAATATTTCTCTGAGCCACCATGTAAGCCAGATTGGTAAAGACAGGCAGGGATAAATCTATTGGAGAATAATTACAAATCTTTTCCAGTACTTGTGTTCCTCTTAAATCTCCTGAAATTCTTCTCAATCTTCCAGATTCATTTTCCAGAAGTTTTCAGATGACTTTTGATTGGAAGGCTTAAAAAAAAAGCCTAGGTTTTCATCAGAAAATTACATTTACAGTTCTACTCTGAAAGTGTTTATCTATAGAATTACCCATGAGTTCATCTCCTAGGTTAGTTCCACCTTTCACCTCAATCAAGGAAAAGCCATCTTTTATGGCATAATCCAAAATCCATATACCCCAGAGAGGTGCTGCCCAGTCATTGTGTTCTGCTAAGAGGGATCTAAAATTTTATCTTTTCAACAGCTAAGAATTTGAAAGATAGACAAGTTTTACCTTCATCCTATAACTAACATTTTTTTAAAAAGCCACTTTAGCAGAGATTGAAGAGAAGCAAAGGATTATTCTCTCACTTTTAAAAATGCTCTCTATACAATCCAATTTATTTAAATGTCTCTTGGCAAAATCAAAACAAAGAGGGAGACAGAAAAACTTCTGGTTCAAAGAGAGCAACACCTAAGTACAGTTACTGTAAAAGAGATCTGTTCCTAAATAAAACACTTAATAAAAGGATGAATTAATGGATGTAGGAAGACAGACTTTAAAACTTCTAGCCTTTTCTTTTGGTTATTTTTAAAATGAGTAGTTAGTTGTAAAGTAAAACTGTGAATTTTATTGATAAAAATTGGTGCTGGAAAAAAAATTGGTGCTGGAGAACTTTTAAAAAAAATAAACTATTTTTAAGAGCAGTTTAAGGTTCGGAGAAAAATTAAGCAGAAGGTACAAAGATTTCTATATACCCTCTGCTCCTCTGCATATGCACAGCTTACATTAATATCAAAATCTTCCAACAGAGTGGACATTTCCTACAATCAATGGGCCTACATTGACATAACACTATCACCTAAGTCCACAGTTTACATTAGAGTTCATGCTTGATGTTGTACATTTCTATGGGTTTTGAAAAATGTATAATGATGTGTATCCATCATCTCAGAATAATTCAGAATACTTTCACTACCCTAAAAAATTTTATCTGCTTTGCCCATTCACCCTTCCCTGACACCTAATCACTAGCACTGCTAATCCTCTGATGGTTTACAATTACCTCCAGAGCACCCTGGTAGAGTCTGAAATCATCCCCATACATGGGGGGAGAGTCTGAAGAGAGCCAGGCCATTGCAGGTTGGTACATGGCAGTTTTAATAAGCAAAACGAACTTACATACAAGACTTGTCTTGAACAGCAGCAAGATGAATAGATCCTTGCACCAACCTGCCAAATCTTAACAGGGCTCAGTCACATATACCATGTAAGTATTCTCAATACCACATCAATATCTCAAGGTCATGTCTTTGGAGCAGCCTCGGGGGTGGGGAAAGACCAGCAAAACCCACATTTCAAAAACAGAGGATTGGGTGAGGAGCCTCTAATTGCTCACAAGTCAACTGGTGGTCATGTCTTTTCAATGACCTTCCCCAATATCCTTTTACTATCTCCACAGTAGTGCCTTTTCTAGGATGTCATATAGTTGGAATTATAAAATATTAGCATTTTCAGATTGACATCTTTCACTTAGGAATATGTATTCAAGTTTCTTCCACATCTTTTTGTGGCTTGATATAGCTCGTTCCTTTTTAGCACTGAATAATATTCCACTGTCTGTATGTACCTCAATTTATTTACACATTTACCTGCTCAAGGACATCTTAGTTGCCTCTAGTTTCAGCAATAATAAATAAATCTGCTATTAACATCCATATGTAGGTTTTTGTGTGGACATAAGTTTTCAATTCCTTTGGATAAATACCGAGGAAAACAATTGTTGGATCATATGGTAAGATTATATCTAGTTTTGTAAGAAATTTCCAAAATGTCTTCCTTAGTGGCTGTCTCATTTCGCATTCTTATCTGCAATGAATGAGAACTTTTGTTGCTCCACATCCATATCGACATTTGGTATTGTTAATGTTTTGGATATTGGCCACTCTAATAGATGCGAAGTAGATCATTGTTGTTTAAATACCTGTGATATGTGGGGCGCCTGAGTGGCTCAGTCTGTTAAGTGTCTGCCTTTGGCTCAGGTCATGATCTCTGGGTCCTGCGATGGAGCCGCATGTTGGGCTTCATGCTTAGCAGGGAGCCTGCTTCTCCCTCCCCCTCTTCCTCTCCCCAGGCTCGTGCTCACTCTCTCTCTCTCTCTCATGCACTTTCTCTCTCAAATAAATAAATAAATAAAATCTTTTTAAAAAATTCATGTGATGTGGAATATCTTTTCATATGCTTATTTTCCATCTGTATACCTTCTTTGGTAGGTGTTTGTTCAGGTTTTTGGCAGATTTTTAAGTCAGTTTTTGTTTTCTTATTGTTAAATTTTAGGGGCCATTTGTATATCTTGCACAATAGTCCATTATCAGAAATGTGATTTGCAAATAATTTTTTTCCAATCTGTGGCTTGTCTTCTTATTCCCTTGATAGTGCACATCACAAAGTAGAAGTTTTAATTCTAATTAGGTCCAGCTTATCAATTCTTTCTTTCATGGATCATTCCTTTAGTGTCGTATCTGAAGTCATCACCATACCTGAGGTTTTATAGTTTTATAGTTTTAAATTTTACATATAGGTCTATGATGCAATTTGAGTTAATTTTTGTAAAGAATATAGGTCTATGTTTAAATTCAATTTTTTACATGTGGATTTCTAGTTGTTCCAGCACCATTGTTGAAAAGACTGTCTTTGTGTCCTTTTATTGCCTTCGCTCCTTTGTACAGTTGACTGTATTTGTGTAGGTCATATCTATTAGTGGGCTCTTCATGCAGTGCCATTAATCTATCTGTCTATTCTTTCACTTGATAAAACACCGTCTTGATTACTGTAGGCTTATGATAAGTTTTGAAGTTGGGTAGTGTCAGTCTTTTGGTTTTGTTCTTTTCCTTCACTGTCGTATTGTCATTCTGGGTTTTATCTGTCCATAAAATTTAGAATTAGTTTGTTCATTTCCACCAAAACTTTCCGAGATTTTAACAGGAATTGTTGAATCTGTAGATCAAGTTAGAAAGAACTGACATCTTGCCAGTGGTCAGTCTTCGAGAACATGAAATATTAGCTCCATTATTTCATTACTTTGATTTCTTTCATCAGAGTTTTATAGTTTTCTATATTTAGGTCTTGTACAAATTCTGTTAGATTTATGCCTAAATATTTCATTTTGAGAAGTGCTAGTGTAAATGGTATTGTGTTTTCAATTTCAAATTGCACTTGTTCACTGCTGGTATAGAGGAAAGTAAATGACTTTTGTATCCTACAATCTTGCTATTTTTTTTAAAAAAATTATTTATTTATTTGTAAATTTTATAAATAAATAAATAATTTATTTATAAATAGTTTTAAAATTTTATTCATTTGTCAAAGAGAGAGAGAGAACACAAGCAGGGGGAGCTGCAGGCAGAGGAAGAAGCAGGTTCTCTACTGAACAGGAAGTCCAGCGTGAGAACCAGTTCCAGGACCCTGGGATCATGACCTGAACTGAAGGCAGATGCTTAAGCAACTTGGCCACACCGGCATCCCTACCGTCTATTATTACTCTCCACTTCCAGGATTTGTTTAATTGATGCAGATTTTCTACATTGAGATCATATCATCTGCAAAAATACACAGTTTTATTTCAGGCTTCCCAATCAGTTTACCTTTTGTTTCCTTTTCTCGTCTTATTACATTAACTAGTACTTCCAGTCTTGATGTTGAAAGGAGTTTTGAGAAGTAATATTCTTGCCATATTTCTGATCTTAATGGGAAAGCTTTGAGTTTCTCACCAATAAATATTTTGCTAGCTGTAGGGTTTTTTTGCTTGTTAATTTGATTAGTTGGTTGGTTTATTTATTTTTTTGGTTGGTTTATTTTTAACTGTAGGTTTCTAGTAGATACTATCAAATTGAAGAAACTTCCTTCTATTCCCAGTTTGCTAAGAGTTTTTATCATGAGTGCATATTGCACTTTGTCAAATGCTTTTTCTGTATTGTTGATATTATCATGTGATTTTTCTTCTTTAGATTGTTGATGTGATGAATTGCATTAATCAATTGTTGAATGTTGATCCAGGCTTGCATGCCTGGGATAAATCCAAATTGGTTGTGGTATATAATTCTTATTATACATTATTGGATTTAATTTGTCAATCTTTTGTGAGGCATTTGTATCTGTGCTCATGAATAATACAGTCTTGTGGTTTTCTTTTCTTGTAATGTCATTCTCTAGTTCTGATATTAGAGTAATGCTGGCCTCAAAGAACAAGTTAGGAAGTAGTCCCTTTGCTTCTATCTTCTAGAAGCGACTGTAGGGAATCAGTATAATTTCTTTTTTAAAATCTTTGTAGAATTCAACAGTGAACACTTATGGGCCTCATGCTTTCTGTTTGGGAAGGTTATTTATTACTGATTCAATGTCTTTAACTAATTTAGGCCTGTTTACTTTGTTATTCTTCTGTGGGTTTTGGCAGATAGTGTCTTTCAAAAAATTGATCCATTTCATTTAGGTTGTCCAATTTGGGGGCATAGAGTTGCTCATAATATTCCTTTATTATCCTTTTAATATGATAGGATCAATAGTGATAATCCCTATTCCTTTCTGATACTAGTAATTTGTTTATTCTCTTTTTTTCCTGGTTATCCTGGCTAGAAGTTATCCAAAATTAATTTTTGATTTTTTTTCAAAGAACCAGCTTTTGGTTTTATTGATTTTCTCCATTGATTTCTTCTTTTCAATTTCATTGATTCTTATTCTAAGTTTTGTTATTTATTTTATTATTCTTATGTGGGAATTAATTTGCTCCTCTTTTTCTAGCTTCCTAAATTGGAAGCTTAGATTATTAATTTTAGATCTTACTTCTTTTCTAATATATACATTCAATGCTATGACTCTCCCTATAAATACTGTTTTCACTGCATCTTACAAATTTTGACAGATTGTATTCTCATGTTCATTTAGTTCTAAATATTTTGTAATTTCTCTTGATCTTCTTTGACCCATGTGTTATTTAGAAGTGTATTGTTTATTTACCACATATATTGGGATTTGCCAGCTACTTTTCTCTTTACTAATGTCTAGTTTAATTCCATTGTAGTATAAAAGCAGGCATTGTATGATTTTTACTCTTTTAGATTTAAGTGTGCTTTATGACCCAGAATGTGGTATATTTTAGTGAATGATCCTTGTAAGTCTGAGAAGAATGTATAATCTGCTGCCGTTGGATGAATTAATCTGTGCATGTCCATTGTATCCTATTGATTATAGGCGCTGTTAAGTTCAACTATATCCATACAGACTTTCTGTCTGCTAGATCTGTCCATTTCTGGTAGAAGAGTGTTAAAGTCTACAGCTATGATACTAGATTCATTTATTTCTCCTTGAAATTCTGTCATTTTTTGCATCACATATGTTGATGCTCTCACATATTTGATGCATGGATGTTAAAGATTATCATGTCTTTACTGTTGACCCTTTGTTAACATTATTTGATGTTTCTCTTTATCCTGATAACTTTTTTTTTGCTCTGAAATCAATTCTGTCTGAACTTAATGTAGCTATACTTGGTTTCTTTTTATTAGTGTTAGAATTGGTGTGTCTTTCTCCTTTCATTTACTTAAATAGATATGTGTTTCTACATTTGAAAGTGGGTTTCCTATAGAAAACATATCATTGGATCTAGTTTTTTGATCCATTCCAAAAATATTTTGTCCTTTATTGGTGTATTTAGGCCATTGAACTTTGAAGTGGTAATAGATATGTTGGAATAATATCTACCATATTTTTCACTTTTTAAAAAATTTTCTGCCCTTGTTCTTTCCTCCTATTTTTGTCTTCTACTCTTTTTCTGCCTTTTGTGGTTTTAAATGAGCATTTGAAATGATTCCATTTGCTTTCCTTTTTAAACAATCAGTTATACTTTTTTTTTTTTACTTTTTTTGGTGATTCATCTGTAGTTTGCAGCATACATTTACAAATAATCCAAGTCCACTTTCAAATGACACTATATCATATACATTATATATGTGTTGTGTGTATATACATATACACACACACACACACACACACACACACAGTTGACCCTTAAACAACATAGGTTTGAATGTCAGGGGTCTGCTTATACTTGGATTTTTTACCCTACAGTATTGTAAATGTATTTTCACTTACTTATGATTTTCTTAATAGCACTTTGTTCTCTCTAGCTTACTTTACTATAAGAATGCAGTATATAACACATATAACATGCAAAATGTATGTTAATTGACTGTTTTTGTTAATGGTAAGGCTTCCAGTCAATAGTAAGTTATTAGTAGTTAAATTTTTGAGGAGTCAAAAGTTATACATAGATTTTTAAATGCATGGGAGTTGATGCCCCTGACCTCGTGTTGGTCAAGGGTCAATATACACAGTATATATTATTATACACATGCACACACATATGTAATATATATACTTAATAAACACATTGTTGCTATTATTATTTTAAACAAACTATTATCTGTTAAATCAATTAATGACTTGAGAAATAAGCATTTTATTTTACTTTCACTTATTCCTCTCTGATGCTTTTCCTTTCTTTATGTTCTTTTTTTTTTTTTTTTAAGTTTCTGATCTATATAATTTTCTTTCTCTCTGAAGAACTTTTTTTTTTTTTAACATTTCTTACAAGGCAGATCCACTGGCAATAGTTTTCTCAATTTTTGCTTGTCTGAGAAAGTATTTCTCCTTCACTTTTGAAAGATAATTTCTCGGGGTACAGAATTCTAGGTTGGTGGGTTTGTTTGTTTGTTTTTTCTCAACACTTTAAATATTTCACTCTCATTACTTGGGTGGTTTCTGAGGTAAAGCCAGATACAATTCTTTGCTTAGCTCTCCTATAGGTAAGGTGTCTTAGTCTTCTGGGTTTTTTCAAGATTTTTAAAATTTTTGATCTTCTGGAGTTTGATATGATGTGTCCAGGTGAAACTTACCTTGCTTGATGTTCTCTGAGCTTTCCATTTCTATGGTTTGTCGTCTAACTTTACTCTGGGGGAAAATCTCAGTAATTATTTCCTCAGATAATTCTTTTGTTCTTTTTTGTCTTTATTCTTCTCTTGGTATTCCCTGTATGTGTATGTAACATCTTTTGTTGTTGTCCTACAACCCTGGGATATTCTGTTCTTTTTTTCAGTCTTTCTTCTCCTTACTTTTCAATTTTGGAAGTTTCTATTGAGATATCCTTAAGATTAGAGATTCCTTTTTCTCCATGTCCAGTCTGGTAATGAACTCATCAAAGTTATTCTTCATTTCTGTGATAGTGTCTCTTTTATCCTTACCACTTCTTTTTTATTCTTTCTTAAAATTTCCATCTTTCTGCTTATAATGCCTATCTGTTCTTGCATGCTCTCTACTTTACCTTTTAGGTCCTTTAACATATTAATCATACCTATTTTAAATTTCCAGTCTGTTTCCAATACCCCTGCCATACCTGAGTCTGCTTCTGATGCTTGCTCTGTCTTTTCAAGCCATGTGCGTTTCTCACCTTTTATTATGCCTTATAATTTTCTATCACTGAACATGATGTAGAAGGAACTGCAATAAATGGACCTTTAGTAATGTGTCGGTAAAGTATTCCATAGTTCTATGATTAGTGAGCCTATGCCTTGTGAACTTAACAAGTGCTTCTCAGTTTTCTGCACCATTAGGTGGGACAGGTTGGCTAAAATAGGATGGTATTGGGCACTTCCCTTTGCCCAGATTGTTTAGGTTTTGGAAAAAAAAAATCTCAACAACTTAGTCTCAGGAAACAGGTTTTTTTGAGAGCAGGCCTTGTGAAGAACAGAATGCTCTGGCGTATTTCAAAATGATTCCTTTCCCCCTACCCATGCCAGAAAATAGAGGGGAGTTTTCTCTAATATTTACTGTGAGGACCTAGTAGAGTTCCTGGAGGTAAAACTCACAAGGTTATAGGGAGGTTTCTTAGGACTAGATCCCCCTGGAGTTTTTAACTCTCAGACTTATTCACACTCAGTTTCCAGCAATTTGTCAATTTAATGTTTAGATTTTCCTGTCCCAGTACTATGTCCTGCAGAGGTTTCCAATAAGTTGTGACCCACCTCTGTCTCTCCAATTTTGGGAGATTGATTTTTCAGTTTGATCAGCTTTTTACTTGTTGTTTGGACAGAATAATGATTTCCAAGTTACATGCCAGATTGGAAAGTAGAATTCCCAACTAACTTTTTAAAATCTGGTTTTACTACTTCTTAAAATGGGATTAAAATCTAGGATTGTTCTTGAGATATTAAATATAAATGGAAAGTTTCCCTTTTATTCTACAGCTCCCTTGTATGAATAGTCCTTCACAAATATATCACCCCTTTTCATGTGTGGGTTTCATTTTTTAACTTTTGCTTTAAAAGGCTATTAAAGATCAATGAGGGCAGCTAAGCTGATGATGGCTAGTAAGAGGCTTGGATGGTACACTGATAAATCCTCAGTCTTTCTTTGGAGCTAATTCTTTTTGTGTAGCATGGGGAATTTATTTGTATGAAAATTTCTACTCACAAGGTAACACTTTTTCCGTTCTCTTACCATTTATTAAAATATCTAGTGCTTCATTGGTTAATTCCATAAATCTTCCCGAATTTATACACATTTTTGAGTATCACTCACATATTGTCAATGGACCATGATTTAGTCTAATATTCTTTAATCTAATGAGGTTTATTTGCCTTGTGAAGATATGCTCTACTAATGACACTCAGAAAGTGAAAGATGTTGTATATTTGAATAGTTTCTTACTTAGCACAGGCTTTCTGGATAAACCATTTCTCTGGAAGATACTATAGTTTCATGGACAAGAGCACATTTTCAGGAAGCAGACCTTGATTAACTATATAATGACTCAGTTTCCTCAACTTTTCTCAACTATATGATGACTTGGTTTCCTCAAGCAGGACTTATAAAGAAAGCACTTTTGATAATGAAAAAAAAAATCTTATTTGTAAGTGTTTTAAACAGTGTGAGTCATGTGGTAAATACTTAATAGATATTAATTATCAATAATCATGACAGTTATATGAGTATAGCCAGGTTGGTAAGAAATCAGTGGCAAAATACTATCAGGATTAACCTGATATCTTGGGCCTAGAAAGATGGAGCTCTTACATATTGATTTATTCAGCAAATATTTATTATGTGTCAGACACTGTATTCCATGCTGGGATTATAAATAACTGTGTTATAATTTGATTGTTTTAAAAGAGACACATAAAATCTACTCTGGAAGCACTGTGCAGGGATTAATTAATTCTGTCTAGGAGAGTCACAGACGACTTCACAGAGGAAAAAGGCATTGGAATTAGGTCTCAAGAGATGTGCAGGAATTAGCTAAGGAAAGAACGAAGAAAAGATAAAAAGAGACTTTCCAGGGAGACAGCATAGTGTGAACAAGAGAATGAAGCATGAAAGTGCCTAGGGTGTTAAGAAGATAATGGATAGTTGGTTTTCCTGACTGTTTGGCAGAGTGTAGAGGGGGAATGGTAAGCAATGAGTATGGAAAAATCAGTTGAGGACACATTATGAAGGACTTTTAATGCTTTACAAAAGAGTTTAAGTTATACCAGAGACAGTAAGAAACTAATTGAGAGTCCCATATGTATTGTTCTTCTGCTCAATCAGTCATTAACATATTTATTCCTTCAAGGAGTACTTACTGAACAGTTACTAAGTGCCTGACCCATTCTAGGCACTGGGAATTGAGCAGTAAGCGAAAAACAAATGCCTTTCCCTTATAGTCCTCATACCTACTGTGAAGTAGAAGACAATGAGCAAAAATAAAATAAAATATGCAGTTATCAATGGCAATAAATGCTAATGTGAAAAATAAATCTAAGAAGAGAGAGAAGCAATGTTGAAGGGAAATCTGCGATTTTAGCTATGATGGCCAAAGAAGATGTTGGTAAAAACGTAACATGTGAGCCAAACCTGGAAAAGGAAGGAAATGACCCATGTAGCTATCTGGAGAGAACAGCAAGTGGGAAGGCCTTGAGGTAGAAGGGTGCCTAATATGGCTGGGGAGCAGCAAGAAGGCCAGTATTTCTGAAGCAGAGTAATCACGGGAGAAAGAAGTAAAAAATAAGGCAGAAAGATGATAGAGGAGTGAGGTAAGAAATGCAGACTACAAAGGACCTTGTGAGCCATTTTTAGAATTACATTTTAGTCTGAGCAGAGAATGACGTGACCTGACTTCTATTTTAAAAGGATCACTCTGACTGCTATGCGGAGAATAAGCTGGAGTGTGGGGGAGGTGAAGGGTAGAATTAAGGATAGTCAGGAGACTGCTAGAAGAATCAGGCAAGAAAGGATAATGACTTGAGTTGTAGTGGTAGAAAAGGCGACAAAAGAAAATGATCTGGAAATATTTTAGAGTAAGAGCCATGGGGTTTTATGATGGGTCAACTTGACTGTGAAGCATTAGAGAAAGTATTCATCTTGGCTTGAGTTTTCAGCCAGTCTCATCTTACTTCCTCTTCCCTCATTTCTGTCTTCCTACGGATTTGTGGACTTGATCAGCTTATTTTCTTCCTTTAAGTTTCTACCACTGCCTTTTCTAGTCCTTTTCATCTGAGATTGTGTCTGGGAAGGACAAAGGGGTCCTGGCTCATCACAGCCTTAAAGACAACTTTGGGTATTTCAGTGCAAGTCAGTATGTGGAAAGAAGCTATGTATAATACAAATTTTTAAGAATATAATACAAATGCAAGTTACAAATATATGTGGTTTATAAATTACTTATAGTAATACTTGTTAAACTGTACTTCATTTCCTCTAAGAGGCTAAATAAAATCTTGTTAGGAATTCTGTACTATTTTTCCCTTGAAGTAGAGTTCTGCATTCTCTCTCCTTGGTGAAATTCATATTATCTATTTCAAGAAGATAGTTTTCCCTCCTGAAGAGGGTACAATTCTGATAGACTAATAGGTTCTCCTCTATTTACTAAGGAACACATTCATCTCTGTAGACTTCAACTGGGTAACACCTAAGGGCAAATCCAAGTTTTATGGGTCCTCAAGTTTACAACTTTGGGAGACCCTCTTCAGGAAAATAACTTCATATTTATGTATATGATTTTTAGAACTCCTCTCAGAACCTTGGAAAATAACTGTATAAATGAAGACCTAAATTATGCTTCATTATCAACAGAGTAAGCCTGATTTTAGTGATACCCTTTCACCAGTTCCCCAATTCACCCAGGATTCATCTTAATCTGATCACTTCTTCATAGGATCCATGAAACTTTGGACTGGGAGAGTGCTCTGATCTGAGCTGGTCTATGATTTAGAAAGAAAATTGTTATGCAGTGTAGGGGTAATTTGGTACTATAGGTTATAAATCAGGATGATTCTTCAAAATTGCTTCACTATCATTTTCCCATTCTTAAATAAGCATCCTTTGATATGGAATTATTTTTAAAGCTTTATCTTTCCATGCAATAAAAATTATTTTCACATCTCTCTTCAAGTGAAAAACTGACATGCTTTTCAATTTAGGCATGATTTCCAACTCTTAAACTTTCCAATCTTTAAACGTATTAAGTAGCCATATATGTGTAAGTATCCAAACAAAACAAAACAAAACCAAAACACTGCTGAGAAATTACATTTTACTGTCAGTATACTCTCCATGTCTTTTGTTTTCTGTTCTTTTCACAGAAAACAGTTACACACCCTACAACACAGGAAATCATACAGGGCAAGTTAGTATTCCTAAAGCACCAGTTAAATTCTTGCCTCCCATGAAGTAGTATCTCAGGGGTGACTGCAGACTTTTGTGGTTTCCATCAAGAAATGCTGCTGAGGCTCTTCATCTGTATGCACCACTAAAAAATATTTTTACCATTGATTTTCCTCTGGCATTGATTTACCACCTGACGCCATCAATAATGAGGTTTGTCGGCTGATTTCTTAGGCTGTCTGGGAATTTTTTTTTTTTAATTTCTTTCTTTCTTCCTTTTTTTCCCGCTTACTTTCTTGCTTCTTATTTTTTTTTTCTTCTTCCTGACAGAAGAGTTGCTGGTAACAAGTAGTAAGTGAAGCAGGAAGAAAGGCTGATAATTTGAACTAGGAAATTTGCAACCAACTCATTGACTCCACTAAGCCATTTCTCCCAGCCCTTTCTCCCCTCCCTCTTATTACCTATCATTTTATTACTTGATGGGAAGTCTTCCATCGGGTTGGCCTTCTGAGTATTGCTATTTTTCAGTTTGGTATGCATTGGAATGCAAATTAAATGGGACAATTATCTGTGGTAAAGTGTTTTCTTGATGCTTGGAAGAATGCTTTTTCTTTTGCTTCCCTTAAAAATTTGAAGGCATCTAAAAAGCTGATTCAACTCAAGTACTTAGTGAGAAACCAATTCTGTAAACTATGCCACTTTCATTTATTGAAGTTAGCCCATGTTTGGGCCTAAAGGGAGAATTTTCTGAAACACATGTCTATTTCATTGTGGCAGAATGCTTTCCTTTACAAAGCAATAATATGGTAAAAAAAGTAGAAAGTAGATAGTCAGCATTCCCACATCCCTTGTAAAATAAAATGAAAATGCAGATACCCTTCTGTCAAGGTCCTGATCCTGGACAAAATTATATACCAAAATTTTACAAAGCACGTTCTGGGAGATATATATTCATTATTATGCATGAACTTAACTAAATATTGATCACTCTGAGTGAAACAGATGGAAACAGCCATTTTTCTGGATTCCAGATATTGAATTATGAGAGGTCAGGGGAAAAATTCTCACTGATAGGTCAAGATAAAATAATTTAAAAAACAAGATAAGAAAAGATATGATTTTATGTATGATGTAGTTATTTAAAAATAACTCTCTTTTCTTGTCTCCATACATTTTTAAAGACTTCAACCATAATGATGACTTTTATTGAAAACATGGATTAGACACAAAGAATTCCTACTATTTCACTCGTTTATTAAGAATGAATATAACCATCTATTTCAATTAATTATATGTATTTATTTCAAAAGATTTTTACACATACATTTTGTCTTTTAATTAGTTATCAATTTAACAACTTAATATTTGTTTGGACTGTGTACTTTCATATGTAATTTCATTTAGTACACATTTGCATCACTCATGTGAAAGATGATCCCTGGAATTGCATAACACACAACCTAGACAACCGTATGACCATGCCCTATGGCCCTGATATACTCAGAAGCAGAACCGATGAGTCATTGGGTATTTAAATATTTGATTTCACTGAAGACTGCGAGATTGTTCTTGAGACCAGCATTTGTCCTGCTGCCAACACTTAATACTATCATATTCTCTAGTTTGGGGCAGCATTTAATGTTATCTTTCTGGTGTTTGCCATTCATGAGAACCATGTCATGTGGTCCTCTACTTATTTGAAGTTACTGGTTTTCTTTGGTGCTAGAACCTAACTACTTTTTATCTCCCCAGGGTTTCTCAGTCTCATATTAGGTTCCATGACTTACCATTCCTGTTCCTTCTAAGACTTCTACTTTGGGTTTAGAGGAGGAAAATTGACCTAAAAAGCTAATTCTAGATCACCATTATTTTGGAAACATTCATTGTCCAGTGTGTGTGTGTGTGTGTGTGTGTGTGTGTGTGTGTGTGAATATTGAATTTGAATCTGCTTGGGTGATCTTATTTTTTATTCGAGCTGTGTTTTTCACTCCACCTCAATTCTACTTCAAAAGGGGTCACCTGTTTTGAATGTTCTGAATATCTCCTGCATTCTTCTGAATCCCTGTAGATCCTTAGATGTGTTGTTTTCTTCTGTCTAGGTATTGGGTCTCAGGTCTAGCTTCTGGGATGCAATAAGCAGCAACAATCCAATTATTGAGGATAGATACAGGAGCCAGTTTGTTTGCCAAGTGGTCCTCCTCTCTTAAGGTAACTGGATAGAGCTTCTCTACTCTCTGTATCGGGAAAGACTTAAGCCCTCCCAGCCTCCATCCCAGCAAACATTTAGTGATCCTGGTCAACATCTTTCCCGACATAGAGGCCGGGTTGACCATCCTTGCAGCGATGCTCATGGAGGATTCCCTACCCATTCTCTCACAGGTTTACAGATTGCTGAAGGCCAAGAAACAGTCAGGGGGAGAGAAAATTTAAGAGGGAACGTACAACAGGATCAAATGCTGAAAGAATTTCTTTTAAAGCAATCTGAGAACTTCAAAAAAATCTTTGAAGTTTGGCATTTTGAGGGTGATTCATGCTTTTTCCATAGTAATGTCATAAGATTTTAGAAAAAAAAGAAAGGTACTAGAATGAGGAAATAAAAACTGCTAATAAGCACTGTTCTTCCTTTGGGATTTCTGGTAAAAATGATAGGCAGGTATAAAAAGTGCAGATGGCTAGAGGTAGACATAGATAGAGTCAGGGGTCAAGATATGTTTTTAATTTCATTGATGGGAGATCTTGAATATGTTTATACAGGTGGAACTAGGAGAGAGAGCACTTGGAAATATAGGAGAGAGAGGGAGTGCCAAGAACACATAGTTCTGAGGTTAGTGGGAGGAAATCATAATAACTAAGGTGAAAGAATCCATCTTAAACTGAATAAAAGACACTTCTGAGACAGCTGGGAATGAGGTCAGAGTGACTAAAATTGCAAAGAAATTTATAGATATGGGGACAAGAAATTGAGGAAATCACACACAGTCTGTTTTCTCAGTAAAGTATGAGGCAGGGTCATTGGCAAAGAGAAATGAAGATTTATAATGGGTGAAGCAATGATGTGCTAGTGCTGCCTAGTAGAGCTAATTGCTAAATTTTCAGGAATTTTGCCAGCCAGTTGTTAAACATGCCCATTATTATAGTGTAAATGACATAAATTTACAGTTAAATAAAGTACATTAAAACAAAGGTAATACTCAACATTTGTCACTTCCTAATTATTTTTTTACATTTTACTATTACCTATGCACTGGAGGTTATTTGTATCTATTGTGTCTGAGAACAGATATAAAATTGTATCTGGTGGAAAATATCATGAAAAACATGCTGTTTACTATATATTTTTTCCCTACTCTGTTTGGTGATGTCACATAGCACCTTGAAATGGGCCCACTGGGAGTATTTGTAGCTCGAAAATCAGCAAATGCTATGGATTAGAGGTTTTTGTTTGTTTGTTTGTTTGTTTTATTTTTCAAAGAGCTTTTGATTGAACATATACTGGCAGACACCATTAGTAAAGCTTTTGAGGATAACAGTGAGTATTTTGAATGGGTACTCTGGAGAACAGGAAGCAGCTGACAACTGATAGATAAAAGAGGACCAAAGCCTACTGGGCCAGGTTGAAGTTAGGGAATACATTTTAAAGGCAATGTATTCCATAATCAACCCAGGTGTAAAAACAGTAAAAGTGTTGGGCTGATTTCTTGGGTGCAGTGTCTGGGGTAAATGGATGAGAGAGGTTGAATTGGAGTATCTTGAAGTCTCAGCTAGTTACACAGAGTAGAGAATCTAAGAGGAAGCTGGGAGAAAAGAGTGGTAGTATGGAACCAGAACCTCAATGAGGGGGAAGCCTGTGTACAGCAAAAACGAGGTAGAGGAAAAATAAAAAGAATGTGGAATTGTAATGAAAGACTGAGATTTTGGAATTTATTACTTCAATTAGAGTCATTTCTAGCCCCTGCATGTGATGGTGCTTATGAGTTTATTCAAGTTATCATAATCATGAGTATAGTGGGATTAGCAGAAGAATCACAAGTTTAGATTACTGGATGAGTTGATCATATGGGCTGAAGGTACCAGGCATGATGGCAGAAATTGAAGTAAAGAATAATAAAATAATAATAGTGGATGAATGAAGATCATGTTGAAGATCATGTTGAAGTCAGAGTAGAGAGCTACTTTGAGCTGGATTGAATAGCTCTGAATTCCTTGTATGCAAGTAACTCATTCAGTGAGAGTGGCTTCTGTGGAAATATATAGGTAAGGTTACTTTATCAGGCACTGTCACCCTTGAGCAATAGCTGCTCTGGATATAGACAGTATATTAAAGTATATAAAAAATATATTTTAATGTAAAAACCTTTATAATCTTTTGCAAAGTATAATTTGCTTATAGCATTTCTTTTTTTTTTTTTTAAGGATTTTCTTTATTTACTCATGAGAGACAGAGAGAGAGTGAGGGAGGCAGAGGCAGAGGGAGAACCAGGCCCCCTGTGGAGCAGGGAGTCTGATGTGGTGCTCGGTCTCAGGACCCTAGGATCATGACCTGAGCCGAAGCAGACACTTAACCGACTGAGCCACGCAGGCACCCTGCTTATAGCATTTCTGATAAAATTGATCTATAGTTGTTTTAATGGGTTGGGGACAGTGGCAAGGATGTTTTATTTTAGAAAGGTCTACTTTTTCTAACCTGCTCATTCCCCACCTCTTCAGGCTACTGCAGAGGGAATTTTTCTTTTGCTCTTTTGCATGTTCTTAAACAATTAAAGTAATGCTCCACTTATTTTTCTCTTTCAAAATCTTAAGCATTTTCAAGTTCTTTTTATTATGGCATGATTTCCAAAGTTCATTTTAGTATTTGTTATGTTTCATTCCTTTCACTATTCCCTCTAAGTGTCATTTTCCTCTTCCACCTTTACTAAGGGCATCATATGGAGCTCTGTAAAGCATTAGCTCTCAATTTTTTCTTTCATTTTTTATACAAAGAATATATATAAAAGATCATTTTATCCTTTAGTATTGCATCCTCTTGTAGCAGTTTTAGCCATTATTTTTGCCAATGTTTTGAAAATAGACACTTAGCCCATATTTCTTAATGATATGCACTCTTCAAATGTGTGTGACATCATTAAACATGTGTATTTGTAATAATAAATTTCCCAAAGACTTCTGTCTAAATCTCTTGCTTGGTGCTACTTAACAGGGAATCAAACCCCAGAAGTATAACAACAGATTATTTTCTTTTTACATTTTCTCATTCATTATAAATAGAGCCATGGTTTTAACAAGGGCCAATGACTTAACCCAAAGGATTGATCTGGGACCCTTTGATAGGTCAGTACATGCATATCAAAGACATCTATCCCTCAAATCTCATTAGCAGAATGTTTCTTACACAAGGCTGTACAAAGATGGAGAAGAAAAGCATCCTTGAGTGTGTCTGTGTGTGTGTATGAATTTATAAGAAATAATATGTCTCTTTTACACACACTCAAATTCTATATTATTCTCTACCTGAAGGTAAACACTTAAATCTGATCATTTAGTCAGTCATATTTCTATGTTGTTTGGTCTAATCTTTTGTCGTTGCTACCTGAAAAAGGTGGGAGTTTTAATAAGCCATCAGAGAAAAGCAAGTAGTAATTTTAAAGTCCAGGAAAGTGTGGGTGAATCCTTGGGAAATTTGGCCATCAACACAGTGTCGGATGCTTCAAGAGTAATGGTTTCACCTCCATAATTATGGGAGGCAGTTTGATACAGTGGAAAGGTATCAGAATTGGGGGTCCCACAGTTGTGAGTTTCATCTTGGCTTTACCTTACTCTATGAACTTTGGAAAAGTATTTAACACTTCTAAACCTGAGATAGGATCTGTAGTTTGGAAATAATTATATTTGTCTCAGCTGTTTTTGAAAGAATTATATGACATAGTCTATTAAAATAAAACTTACAGTGTAGCTGACAGAAAGTAGATCTTTAATAAATATGGGTTCCCATGTCTGTAATGCCTAAGGGGTAAAAAAAAAAAAAAATGCTGTGCTTTGCAATGTTCTATCAAGATGCTAAAAAATTATAGTATCTATAGATATAATTTCTAAAATTTGAATTAGATTTTCAAAATTCTACCAAACTGGAAGTCTTGAAATAAGTAGTGTTTACAACTCATATTTCTTAAAAGCACATGTGAAGTTTAAGAAATAGTTACATTGAAAAAGAAAAATGGCACTTCTCTAATATTCTAAGTAAAATAGCCATCACAGATGAATTGGTAATATATTTTTCTTATCAAGTATTTGCTACTTTTTTCTTATCTCTGGGAAAATATTCAGTTATCTTTACCAGATGATTAAACTATAAGTTTTTATTTTTGAATCTTAGTTTTTAAATTATAAAATATTTCATTGCTTCAAGATTATCATTTCTAATCTTAATAACTTAACAACTGTCATGGATATTACTAAAATATTTTATTTTCTGCTCTAGTATTGTTCTCTGCTAGATTAAAATCTTAATGGGTGATAATAAAGTATTTTCTCCTTTAATTTCAAAGACCTACTAAGATAATCATCATGTACTATTGGTCAGTTTATTTAATGTTACTGGAGATGATTTATCATACATGTTGTATATTTTCTCATGTGTGTTCTTTCCATCAAATAATGCTTTGATATTAAAAATTGTTATCAGAAATTAAACATAATTGATGACACAGTACATTTTTTGAGAAGTAGAGAGAACATATATGTTAACTTTTCAGTAAAATAAATCTTAATTGAAGCTTTTAGCTTTCATATTATTTTTGTCCAAAAAATGAACATTAATTACAATGTTTTATAGGAAAATCTACTGTGTCTTCTATGTAAATAACCTCACCATTAGAAACCAGACATATTTGGAGAGTGGTTCAAGATGGTGGCGTAGGAAAATTTTGACTCATCTCCTTCTATGGACACAACAAATTTACATTTACATATAGAATAATTTCCTCTGAAAAAGACCTAAAAATTGGATACATAGAGCCTCCACAACAAAGAATAAAGGGACAGCATGGAAATGAGTAGGAGAAGGAATGACAACCTTTCAGCAAACAAAAACAAAACCCACCTGAGGCACAATGATCCACAATTGGAGGGAATATCAAAAGTAAGGAACTTTAGGGGCACCTGGGTGGCTCAGAGGGTTAAGCCTCTGCCTTCAGCTCAGGTCATGACCCCAGGCTCCTGGGATCGAGCCCCGCATTGGGCTCTCCACTCAGCGGGGAGCCTGCTTCCCCCTCTCTCTCTGCCTGCCTCTCTGCCTACTTGTGATCTCTCCCTCTGTCAAATAAATAATAAAATCTTTTTTAAAAAAAAGTAAGGAACTTTACCCTGAGAAGTGAGGAGCAAATACACATGTCAAGCACTCAACCCCTAGATCCTTTACAGGAGAGATAAGCCCCCAAAATACCTGGCTTTGAGAACCGACAGGTTTACATCTAGGAAATCTATAGAGCTATAGAAAACAGAGAACCTTCACTTAAAAGGCTCCTGTACAGACTTACTTGCCACAGGACCCAAAGTAAAAACACTAGTTTGAAAGCAACTAAACCATGTATGGAGACCATTTCCTGATCTTAAAACATCTATTGGTAAGTCAAGAACTTGTTGGGACTTTTTCTAAGGAGAGACCTTGTTGGGCACCACTTTTGCAATTTCATTCTAACTTTCTAATACCAGTACTGGAAGGTGATCTTTTGGAACTCTTCTTCTAACATGTTAGCACAAAAGGGGGTGCCCCACTGAGGGCCCCATCCTACCATGTGCCACAAGCATGTGCCATGGTCACCTGCCACAGTCTAGCCAAGTGAGAGCCCATTCCATCCCCATGTTGCAGCTTTAGGCTCACCAGAGAAGACAACATGCACCTCATACAAAGGATGCTCCTTGAGTGCCTGGCTCTGGTGGTCATGGATGATAGCACTTTTGAGCCCCATGGAACATCTCCTACAGGAAGCCGCTTCTTCAAACCAGGGAGAGGTAGATTATTTGCCTAATATATAGAAACAGGCAAAATGAGACATATGAATGGTTTCCAAATGAAAGAACAAAACAAAACCCCAGAAAAAGATCTTAAAAAAACAGAGATAAATAATCTACCTGATAAAGAGTTCAAAGTGATGGTCACAAAGATGTCTACTGAACTTGTGAGCAGAAGGGATAAATGAAGTGAGAACTTAAAAAAAAAAGATATAAAATATAATAAAGTACCAAACCGAAGTTATAGAACTGAGGAATACAATAACTGAACTGACAAACATACCAGAGGGATTCATTCACCAATATATTGGATGAAAGAGAAGAAGAACAGATCAATAAGCTGGAAGACAAAACAAAGGAACTCACCCAGAAAGAGCAGTGAAAAGAGAAAATAATTTTAAAAACTGAAGATAACTTAAGGGATCTTTGAAACAACATCAAACAGAAGAATATTCACATTATAGGGGTTCCAGAAGAAAGAGAGAGAAAAGGGGGCAGAAAAAATTATTTGAAGAAATAAAATGGCTGAAAACTTCCTAAATCTGGGGAAAAAAAGACATATAGGTCCAGGAATCCAAAGAGTCCCAAATAATAGGAATCCAAAGAGATCCACACCAAGATACATTATAATTAAAATGATAACAGTTAAAGTACACACTGAGCTAAGTTTAAAAGCAACAAGGGAAAACAACTTGTTACATTCCAGGGAAAATCCATAAAACTATTAGCAGATTTTTCAGCAGAAACTTGATAGACCAGAAGAGAGTGGCATAACATATTCAAAGTGCTGAAAGGAAAAAGAAAAAACAAAACAAAAAACTTCCAGCCAAGGATTTTCTGCCCAGCAAAGTTATCATTCGGAATTGAAGGGGACACCACACATGCATGCACACAATTCAAAATGGATGAAAGACCTAAATGTGAGACAGGAAACCATCAAAATCCTAGTGGAGAACAAAGGCGATAACCTCTTTGACATCTGCTGTAGCAACATCCTGCTAGATATGTCTCCTGAGGCAAGGGAAACAAAAGCAAAAATAAAGTTTTAAGACTTCATCAAGATAAAAAGCTTCTGCACAGTGAGAGAAACAATCAACAAAACTAAAAGGTAACCTATGGTATGGGAGAAGATATTCACAAATGACATATTTAATGAAGGTTATTATCCAAAATATGTAAAGAACTTATAAAACTCAACACCCAAAATACAAATAATCCAGTTAAAAAATGGACAGAACACATAGACACTTTTCCAAAGAAGATATTTGCATGGCTAACAGACATGAAAAGATATTCAACATCACTAATTATCAAGGAAATACAAATCAAAACTACAATAAGGTATCACCTCACACCAGTCTGAATGGCTAAAAATAACAGCACAGGAAATGACAGGTGTTGGTGAGGATGTGGAGAAAGGGGAACCCTCTTCAACTGTTGGGGGGAATGCAAACTGGTGCAGCCACTCTGGAAAATAGTATGGAGGTTCCTCAAAAAGTTAAAAATAGAACTACTCTATGATCCAGGAATTGTACTACTAGGTATTTAACCAAAGATACTAAAATATTGATTTCGAGGGATACATGCATCCCAATGTTTTTCGCAGCTTTATCAACAACAGCCAAATTGTAGAAGAGCCCAAATGTCCATCAACTGATGAATGGATAAAGAAGATGTGGTACACACACACATATACACACACACACACAATGGAATATTAGCCATCAAGAAGAATGAAATCTTGCCATTTGCAATGACATGGACGGAGGTAGAGAGTACTATGCTATGTGAAATAAGTCAGTTAGAGAAAGACAAATACCATACGATTTCACTCTTATGTGGAATTTAGGAAACAAAACAGATGAACATATGGGAAAAGAAAAGAGAGACAAATCAGGATACAGACTCTCGACTATAGAGAACAAAATGAGGGTTGATGGAGGGGAGGTGGGTTGGGGATGGGTTAAATGGGTGATGGATTAAGGAGGGCACTTGTAGTGAAGAGCATTGGATGTTGTAAGTAAGTGATGAATCACTAAATTCTACACCTGAAACAAATCAAAACAAAACAAAACAAAAAAAGGCGGGGGGAGATTAAGAGTTTTCCAGATAAGCAAACACTAAAGGAATTCCACTAAACTGGCCCACTAAACACCACTAAACTGGCTTTAAAACTTTACAAGAAATGTTAAAGGGACTTCTTTAAGCTGAAAAGAAATGGCAATAGTTAATAACAAAAAAAATACGAAAGTAAAGATCTTATTGGAAAAGATAAAGATATAGAAAAGATAGCAAATCAGTCACTTATAAAGCAAGAATAAGGGTTAAAAAGCAAAAGTAGTAAAGTTAATTAAAACTACTATAATTAGGTAAGGGAAACATGAAATTGGAAGATGTAAAATGTGGGGCACCTGGGTGGCTCAGTCAGTTAAGCGTCTGCCTTCAGCCTAGGTCATGATCCTAGGGTACTAGGATTGAATCTTGTGTCTGGCTACCTGCTCAGCAGGGAGTCTTCCTCTCTCTCTGCCCCTCCCCCCTGCTCATGCTCTCTCTCTCATGCTCCCACTCTCTCTCAAATAAATAAAATCTTTTAAAAAAAAGGTGTAAAATGTGACATCAAAATTATAAAATGTGAGATGAGGGAGTAAAAATGTGTTAAAACTAACCATTATATACATAGGACATTAAGTACAAACCTCACAGTAACCACAAAACAAAAACTTATAGTAAATACAAAAAGGAAAATGATAAAGGAATCTAATACTAAAGAAGGCCATCAAACCATAAGAGAGAAAGAGAAGAAGAAAGCAACCAGAGAAAAACTACAAAAACAGCCAGGAAACAATTAACAAAATGACAATAAGTACTTACTTATTAATAATTATTTAAATGTAAATGGGCCAAATTCTCCAATCAAAATACATAAAATGGCTGAATAGTTAAGAAAACAAGATCGTATCTTTATGCTGTCTACAAGATTCTCACCTCAGAAATAAGAACACACACACACACATACACACAAGAACACACACACACACACACACAACCACGAAACAAGAATACTAATAGACTGAAACTAAAGTGATGGAAAAAGAAAAAGATACTCCATGGAAACAGAAATCAAAAGAAAGCTGGTATGGTTATCCTCATATCAGACAAAATAGACTTTAAAACAAAGATTGTAATAAAAGACAAAGACTGTAATAAAAGACAAAGAAGAACTTACATATATATAAAGGGCTAAATCTAGCAAGAATTTAAAACATTTATAAACATATATGTACCCAGCAAAGGAGCACCAAAGTATGTAAAGCAAATACTAATGGACCTACAGGGAGAAATAGCAATACAAAAATAGTAGGAGACTTTGACACTAAACTTATATCATTAGATAGATCATCCAGAGACAAAATCAATAAGGATATTTAGCCCTTAAATGATACATTAGGCTAATAGTCTTAATAGATATAAACAGAACATTCCATCTAAAAGCAGTAGAATGCACCCTCTTCTTAACTGCACATGGAACATTTTTTAGCGGTCATGTGTTAGGCCACAAAATGCATCTCAATAAATTCAGTATTGAAATCATATCAAGCATCTTTTCCAACAAGAATGGTATGAAATTAGAAATTAATCAGAAGAAAAAAAACTAGGAAAAAAACACACAAATATAGAGATTAAATAACATGCTACAGAATAACAATTGGGTCACTGAAGAAATCAAAGGAGAATTTTTTTAAGAACCTATAAACAAATAAAAGCAGAAATATGACATACCAAAATCTATGAGACACAGCAAAAGTAGTTCTAGGAGGGAGTTCATAGCAATACAAATCTTCTTCAAGGAACAAGAAAAATTCCCAATAAACCACCTACCTCTCCACCTCAAGGAACTAGAAAAAGAACAAACAAAGCGCTAAGTTAGTAGAAGGAAGGAAATAACAAAAACCAGAGCAGAAAGAAATGAAATAGAGACTAAAAAGACAAAAGATAAATGAAACTAAGAGCTAAATCTTTGAAATTATAAACAAAACTGACAAACTTTAGTTAGACTAATAAAAAAAGAGACTGCTC
Source organism: Potos flavus (assembly GCA_028534135.1). Taxonomy (NCBI): domain Eukaryota; kingdom Metazoa; phylum Chordata; class Mammalia; order Carnivora; family Procyonidae; genus Potos; species Potos flavus. The sequence continues at coordinate 55,326,051 of CM052886.1, read as the reverse complement.
CAATAAAATCAGAAATAAAAGAGAAGCTACAACAGATACCACAAAAATACAAAAGATTATAAGAAACTACTATGAACAATTATATACCAACAGAATAGACAACCTAGAAAAAATGAATAAGTTCCTAAAACACACAATCTCCCAAGATGAATCATGAAGCAATAGAAAATCTGATTAGACCAATTTCTAGTAAGGATATTGAAATAGTAATCAAAAACTTTCCAACAAACAAGTCCCAGATCAGACAACTTCACAGGTAAATTCTACTAAACTTTAGAGTTTGAATACCTATCCTTCTCAAACTCTTCCAAAAAATTGAAGAGAGTGGATGCTTCCAAACTCATTTTACAAGGCCAGCATAACCCTGACATCTAAAACAAACCCAAAGACACCATAAAAAAAGAAAATTATAGGCCAGTGTCACTGATGAATATAGATGCAAAAATCCTCAACAAAACATTGGCAAACCAAATTCAACAATACATTAAAAAGATCATACACCATGGTTAAGTGGGATTTATTCCAGGGCTGCAAGAATAGTTCAACCTTCACAAATCAATCAACATGCTATATACCACATTAACAAAACAAAGAATAGAATCATATGATCTCCAAAGACCAAAAAAAAAAAAAAAAAATTGACAAAATTCAACATACATTTATGATAAAAAAAACTCTCAAGTGGTTATAGAGGGAACATACCTTAACATAATAGAGGCCATATATGACCAAATCACAGCTAACATTTTCAATAATGAAAAACTGAAAACGTTTCCTCTAAGGTCATGAATAAGACAACAATGCTCACTCTGACCACGTTTACTCAACATTGTATTGGAAGTCCTAGATACTTCGATAAGATAAGAAAAAGAAATAAAAGGCATCCAAATCAGAATGGAAGAAGTAAGACTGTTACTATTTGCAGATGATATGATACTATATATAGAAAATCCTAAAGTCTACCAAAAAATGTTAGAACTAATAATTTAATAAGTTTGTAGTATACAAAGTCAATATACAGAATCCTGTGGTGTTTCTATACACTAGTAACAAACTATTGGAAAGAAGAATTTAAAAAGCAATCCCATTTACAATTGCATCAGAAAGAATAAAATACCTTGGCATGAATTTAATCAAGAACTGAAAGACCTATACACTGAAAGCTATAACACTGATGAAAAAAATAAATGGAAATATTTCCTCGCTAATGGATTGGAAGAATCAGTTTTGTTAAAATGCCCATACTATGCAAAACAGTCTATAGATTCGATGCAATCTTTATCAAAATTCCAATAGAATTTTTCACAGAACTAGAACAAATAATTTTAAATTTGTATGGAACCACAAGGACCCCAAATAGCCAAAGTAATCTTGAGAAAGAAGATCAAAGTACCACCTTCCCTAATCTCAAACTATCATACAAAACAATATGGCATTGGCATAAAAAAGACACGCAAATCAGTGGAACAGAATTGAGTGCCCAGAAATAAACACACACATACATGCACAATTAATTACTATAAAGGAGCCAAGAACATGCAATGGAGAAAGGGCAGTCTTTTAAGTTTGGTCTAGTGATACATTTGTGATTCTGTTGCCAAAGGCAAGTGAAACAAAAGCAAAAATGAGCAAATGGGACTACATCAAACTAAAAAGCTTCTGTGCAGAGAAGAAATCCATCATCAAAACAAAAAGACAATGCATGTAATGGGGGAAGACATTTACATATCATATATCCAATAAAGTGTTAATACCCCAAATATGTAAAGAACCCATACAACTCAACAATAAAAAACCAAATAACCCAATTAAAACATGGGCAGAGGGTCTGAATAGGCATTTTCCAAAGACATACAAATGGCCAACAGGTACATAAAAAAATGTTCAACATCTCTAAATATTAGGGGAATGCAAATCAAAACCACAATGAAATATCACTTCATACCTATTAGAATGACTGTTATCAAAAAGAGAAGAAATAACAAGTACTGGAGAGGATGTGGAAAAAAGGGAACTGTTGGGCACTGTTGGTAGGAATGTAAATTGTTTCAGCCACTATGGAAAAGAGTAGGGAGATTTCTCAGAAAATTAAAGCTAGATTTACCGTACAATCCAGCTGTTCCACTTCTGGGTACTTATCTGAAAAATATGAAAACACTATTTTGAAAATATATATTCACCTATATGTTAATTGTAGTATTATTTACATTAGCCAAGATACAAAACAACCTAAATATCCATCAGTGGATGAATGGATAAAGATATTTTACACACACGTATACGCATGCAAGGGAACACTACTCATCCATAAAAAATGAAATGTTGCCACTTACAATAACAGGGATACACATTGAGGTTACTATGCTAAGTGAAATAAATCAGATAGAGAAAGACAAACACCATATGATTTCACTCATGTGGAATCTTAAAAAAAATACCAAAACATTCATAAATACAGAGAACAGATTGATGCTTCCTGGAGAGAAAGGGGATTAAAGCTGAGTGGACTGGGTGAATGGGGTTAATTGTATGCTGATGGATGGTAACTAGACTTTTGGTGGTGATCACTTTGTAGCATATGCAGATGTCGGATTATAATGTTGTGTACCTGAAACTATATAATGATATATACAAATTTTACCTAAAAAAATGAAACCAGACCTATTTGTTTACTACGTCTAGCACTGACAATTACAAAATGACATGAATTCTTTGTAGATTTTTTAAAACTACATAACATGTAACATTTTTAAACTGCCTTATAAATGAAGGCGCGTCCACAAATGCAAATTTTTTAAATGGAAAAAGTGATTCTCTCAAGAAAAATAACAATAAAAGGAAATTGGGTGAAATTTCTTTTAAACACGTGAAGGAATTACATTTAGCTTTGCTTTAAAACACTATTAGTTTCCATTTATGGTGTTTTAGAAAGTCTAAGCTTTTTTAGCAGAAAACAGTTTTTTCTCAATTATCTAATCCTACCTAGTGTTGGTTGCTAGGAGAATATTCGATGCAAATTAATCAGTAAACATCTAGCAGCCAGTTACCTGAGGAGAAGGGGAGTGGGAGGGACTTAGAAGCTGGCCAGCAGGGAAACTGCTTATGGGAACATGGCTGTCAAGGGTTTTTTATACACACTGGCAGCATCACACTGTGATATGAATTTTTTTCTCTATCATTCTTCTAGGTAAGGAAGGGAAAAGAAAGCAGGAAACACTGGAAAGATAAATGGGGTCTTTCCTATGATGGTGAGCTTGAGTTTTTTCTGTTGAACTTTGGTAAAACAGCAAGGGTTAGATTAATTAATGATTAAAACAAATGAAGATTAGTGAGAATGGGTAGGATACCTAATACTACCCAAATATTTGTATTTAAATTTTTCTCCGCATCAGGTATCCTACTTAAAAATAATGTTTCTGTAAAGTATAACAATAACAACAACAAAATACTTCGGGTATGGAAAAAAGGGTTTTCTTTACTCTAAAATGTCATCTGGGACAAAATCCTTAAATATTGTAGAAAGAATTAAAGATAAATACCTAATTATTTCAAAATGAAAATTATGCTTTAGGGTGCCTGGGTGGCTCAGTGGGTTAAGCCTCTGCCTTCGGCTCAGGTCATGATCTCAGGGTCCTGGGATTGAGTTGCGCATTGGACGGGTTCTCTGCTCCGCAGGGAGCCTGCTTCCCCCTCTCTCTCTGCCTGCCTCTCTGCTTACTTGTGATCTCTCTCTCTGTCAAATAAATAAATAAAATCTTAAAAAAAAAAAAAAAGAAAATTATGCTTTAAAATATCAACAAACTGAGAAATAAATTTACTTTCTAAAAATTTTAATGGAATTTAGGTGTGTCCCACAGAGAGATTTAGACCACTGATTGGCATTCACACTTGTGGAAGCAAAGTGTCAATCCTGATAGACCTGAAAGCGTTTACACACCAGGAAATGGTTACCTCAGTTTCCTGGACCTGGATTAATTCCTAACCGTAAGTTCTTTCAAACAATTTTTTGTTTTATTTTTACTATTGAAGAAAACTGAAAAATGATATTCAACTTATAGAGTTCCACTTCACAATAAATTTAGGAGAACATGGATGCCTTATCTTTAGAAATGAGTATTATGGAAATATGTAAGCACAGAAATATCCTAGAAAAACTACAAAGGAAGTAAAAGAATAAAAAACTGTGTATTAATTATACATAAATCCATTCAAATATGTTTTTAAGATAGGAACAAATGTGATGTAGTTAGTTATTTTTGTACTGAAAATATATTTTTAATTTTTAATAAGTTAACTTTACCTTATTTTTAAAATTATTTCTACATTACATATTAGAGTCACACCATGAATTTCAATCATAATCCAAAGTTGAAAGTCATGAATTCCCTTAGAATTTTGCCACACATGATGCTTGACCTAAAATCTAAGATGTTGACTAAGATTATTTATTTTCTCTTTTGTATGAAACTGATGTGTCCAATAAGTTTAATTTTCTGCTCCATTTTAAATTATCTGGCAATAACTTATGTAGAATATTATTTCTATTCTGTTAGTCTTTTTTATGTAGGGCACAGGATGAATAAATCTACTAACATGGAGAGCACAAAAAAATATAACTGATGTTGGTTGCTAGGTGGTATGATCTTAAAGTAAGAGATTGAGCCCCTGACCTCAAAGAGATTACTGTCTGCTTTCAGAGTTAAAGTTTAAACAAAAACAAAAAATAAGTTAAGATGATACATTTTTAGTATGGATCATTTTCTACAGAATTTGGAAACAAGAGTGTTTGGCAACTTTTGTAGGAACCAGAGCAAGCTCCATAGTGGGGAAGAACTTGAGTGGAAGTTGAAGAATGAGGAGTTGGAGGCAGTGGTAGAAGATTTGGGTCATAATATGATTTACATTTAAGTGTTGAATAAACAACTGATATCAAGTTATTTGCCTTTGCAAATAATATTGCAAATATGGCAAATGTACTTATAGCAAATGATATTGAACATGCTCCTTTTGGGGTGTAATCACACAGCATATCTCATAGAGTATAGTGGTCAGTGGCATCACATTTTACCCAGGTATGCAAGACAGCTCTTGGGAATCAAGCTGAGATGGTCATCTCTGAGAGCCATTTGATTTCCAATTTATTATATATATACTTTTTGCAGTATTCCCATCATTGTTCCTGATTTCAAGCATTGGATGATTAATTTTGCATGTTAATTTGACTGGGCCAAGGGCTGCCCAGACCTTTGGTCAATTACTCTGGGTGTGTCTGTGAGAACTTTTCTGGAAGAGATAAACAAGTGAATCAGACTGAGTTAAACAGATTTCCCTTCCCAGATTTGGTGGGCTCCATCCAATCAACTGGAAGCCTCATTAGAACAAAGCACTGATTCTCTCAAGAGTAAGAGGGAATTCTTTCTGCCTGGCTGCCTTCAAACTGACATTGGCTTTTTCCTACCTTTGTACTCAAACTGAAACATTGGCTCTTCCTGGGTTTTGAGCATACTGGCCTTTGGACTGAACTACACCTTTGGCTCTGCTGGATCTCTAGCTTATCTACTGCAGATTGTATCCTATTGGTTCTGTTTCTGTGGAGATCTGAAGAACTTTGCCTCATACAAAGCCTTTGGCACTTTTCTTCCGAATTTTGAAATACTCTCTGGATTTTGAAGTACTCTTCAGTTTCACATTCTTCCCATATATCTTCCACACGACTGCCATAATTATGTTTTTCAAATGCAAATCTTTTTAGGCTGTTCCCTGGCTCAAAATTTTTCCTTGGCTCCTCATCCATTTTAGGATAAAACACAACTGCTAACATATCAAATAAATCACCTCAGTGATCTAGGCCAACCTTGTTGGCACTAGATTTTCCTTCCTTCCAGGAAAACTGAAAAAGTTCCAGTTTCCTGAAACTGGATTTCTTGAGCTGGAGTATCTTTATGTGTTTACTTGCTTTACTTATACTTTCTCTTCTCCCTCTCATCCATTGTTCACTTGTCTAATTCCTATCATTCCTTAACACTGGCTCAGGTCGTATTTTTTCTGAGGCTTCCTCCTATCCACTTGACTTTCTCTTTTATAGAATGGGGTTGTAATAGTTTATTTTTCTCACCTATATTTCAGATGAAATGATAAAATTCTTGAAGAGAGGTATCATATCAAATGTTTTATTCAGTGTCTTGCACAGAACAGAACACATAGTAGGTATTCACCAAAGTTTTGCTGAGTAAGTGAATGAATAAACCCCATCAATAGCAATTACATTCATTTTTTAACACATACTTTCATATTTAACATAGAAAAGTCATTTCAGAAATTTATCAAGTTCTCTCTACTTTTTATATTCTTTATTTACCCTGCCAGATCCACCCTGCTCTGTGCCTCAAGAAGCTGACATTTATGAACTTTATTAATGGGATCTCCTGCTTGCTGGCCTAAGATTGAGTTCAACTGATAGTAAATATAGGCAAAAGATTAGAGGGTGAAAATTGAGGAAGGTTGGGATTTTATTTCCAAGGCACCCTCCCAAACATGGTAATATGGTTGATCTGTGAACAGTGTGGGGATAAGGGGCATCAACTCTCTGTGCAGTAAAAAAATCCACATGTAACTTTTGACTCCCCCAAAACATAACTACTTATAGCCAACTGTTGATTAAAGGTCTTAATGATAACATAAACATCAATTAAAACCTATTTTACATGTTATATGAATTATATACTGTATTCTTACAATATCTAACTTTTTCTTAATTTTTTTTGTATTTCTAAGCTATGTAGCTCATTTGTTAGTTTTTGCAAATTATTGCAAATCTCCAAAGAATTTTCCAATATATTTGTTGAAAAGAAGTCCACATATAAGTGGATCTGTGCAGTTCAAACCCGTGTTGTTCAAGGGTCAATAAATGTAAATGTAAATGCATTCCTTTCCCAAAACTCTCTGTGGCTTTCTCCCTGGGGTCTAGTTCCTGCAACATCCGCTTGCCCTTCAGACCAGGGGTGGCCACAACTCCCCACTATTAGCTTGAGAATACTTTACTTCCTATTGCTGGTTTCATTTAAATTTGTCCATCACATCCTTAAACTTTTCTTAATTACTCTGTAAGATGATGCCACCAACTTCTTGCCAGGAGTATGACTGATGCAATATGGAGACTTTTTCTCCCCTGTCATCTATTTTAAAAATCCACATGATAGCACAGTAGCTTCACCAATTAGGTCATGTGTTGAGCTCATCAAATACATTAAATGTACCAGTAAGTATACAGCAGACCAAGCCATATTATGATGGGAAATCTAGTATTATTTTTCAAAGGTGACTAAAGGTATCTTATAGCTTTAAAATGCATTTCAGTTAAAAGATAGTTTAAATGCATTATCTCATTTCATTATCTCATTTATAAATATCTTACTGGCAAACAGTAGAAATACCGCAAATATATAGTTTTTTAAAGCTCATTTCAATTTTATTAAACTTTTAAAAAATAATTTAAGTTAAAATTGCAGTCTTGTTAAAAAATAATCATTTCCTCAATCCTACTAGGAATATAATATTACCCCAATTCAGTAATTAGTAAAAATAACAATTATGGCCTAAGTCTCCTTTATGCCTATGTGATTTCCTGGTAGTACCTCAGGGAGTCAGGGAGTAGGTTAACTCAAGACTGCCACGACATCTTGCAAGCACCATTGGGTGAACTCCACTCATGCTTTTTTTGCCTACACTAAATGTAATGCTTACAAAAGTAGTGTTCCCTTGAGTGCTGCAGATAATGTGTATAAGCCCTCATGGTCCAAAAAGCATCACCAAATGTGTTCTGTAGACCCTGCATTGTACTATCTGGGAGCAACTCTAGAGCTTTTCATTGTCTTCTCAGGAAAGAAAGAACTAAATGCTACCCTTGTTCCTTCAGCCCTGTTCTTTTTGTCCATTTCTAACTGCAGGAGATCACTGAAGCACGTGGGGTGGTCTGGCCCGTGACATAATTGGTGGTGCAACACCACTTTATTCTGCCCTTTGGTCATTTTGTTCAAAAGTATAAGTATGATGCGTATAGACTTTAGAACGGGTGGAGGTGATGGATATACTTTCATGATGCAATACTTTTGAAAAAGAAGAAACTTTGTTTCCGGGAAGTTTATGCAAACAAACTAGTGCAGTCTTTAAGGCTCTCAAATTCCAGAGGTCAAATTATTTTATGCATTTAAGGTGAAAGGACTGATTAGGTTGCCCCTGAGAGCTGCTATTCTCAAAAATTACAGTCAGAGGATTTAAAATTCCAGATGCTTTTTGCAGAAACAAATGAACTTTCTGAGAGCTTCTTCAGCTTCACATTATTTATATAGAGTGCACTTGAAAAGACCCCTGAATAGATTCTTTCATTTTTTTTTTTTAATGCAGTGTCTTGCATACCTTTGTTAGGATACCCAAAAGACATTCTTTTTAAGTATGTCAATTAAATTTGATAAAGATAGAAAAAGAGATTGGTTTCTGGACTGTATCAATGTATAGAGCACTTTTGTTGCATACCTAGTTCTGGTACATATTAAAGGAACAGAATGGAGAAAGCAGAACAAAGGGAATTTAATTGATAAGCTTTGTCCCTTGTTTAACTTCAAATCTAGATTGAGATTCTTTATTGTCCTGAAAGGTCCCAGATGCAAATTCAAGTTTAGTGATTGAACTTTCCCCCAAGTCCTGTTAATTCCACAAAGAAAATTTGCCAGGATGCATTAGACAACTCTGTGCACTCAGTAACAATTTCTGCAAGTATATAAGCATTTCAATTCTTATTTCCTTTGAACAACTGATTAATCACTTAACCAAATTATATTATTGACAATGGATTCTGTATCTTGTAACCAGACCCAAACTAAAATTGTCTCAAAGGAAAGAGTGAGCCATGGAGACAGAACGTCAAGGGTGTTTCAGGTTAGTAATAGTCAGGGGTGACATTCAAGTATTTATTGACACCTCCTCTCACCTCAGTGATATCAGTACATCCTGGCTGATTACCGTTTCTGGAGTCAATGGAATTTTCTAATGGAGATAACCAAATCCTAATGAAGATAAAGACCCTTAGGGAGTAGAAAGGAACCTGATGAGTGGGAAAGCTAGAACAAATAGGCAACAGTAAGCCAAGACCGGTTATTGTATTTGCCAAGATAATTGCTATGGCAAATGATGAAAACACTCAGAAGCACAATATAAAATAATAATAAAAATAAAAATAAAACAAAACAAACAAAAAAGAATGAAGTAATAGAAGGCAAAATATATATGAAGTTGAGGTGCAATTGAACCTTAGAAAGGAGGCAGAGGATCAATCATTTTTCTAATTTCTAAAATAATACCAAGACCTTCAGCTTATTTTGAAGCCTCATTCAGGATAAATTAGCCGTCTTCTGGGAAAGAAGGGATTTTGCAAACGCTTTCATATCCCTAATGTTTTTATCAGACTATTGTGCCAGAACCTTAGTGATTTGGTAATTTCTGAAAAAGACAGAGGGTGGGGTGCCTGGATGGTGAAGTAGGTTAAGTGACCGACTCTTGATTTCAGCTCAGGTCATGATCTCAGGGTCCTAAGATCAAGTAGGCATCAGGCTCCATGCTCAGGAAGAAGTCCTCTTGAGAGTCTTTCCCTCTCCCTACACCTCTGATCCTCCCAACTGTGTGTGCATGCGCTCTCTCTGTCTCTCTAAAATAAATAAATAAATACAATCTTTAAAGAGAGAGAAAGAAAGAAGAAAAAGACACAGAGTAAAAATACAACATTAACCAACAACTGGGTCCCCAGGGAAGCAAAGATTATTTGAGAATACAAAACACAAAATTTAAAGATCCTCATTAGATTGGCATAGATATGAAGTTGAATGTTCAGGCAATGGAAGCTATATTTTCAGGAGATTCTGAGCACATTGAAGCAGAAATCAATTACAAGACATTTCCTGGGTGGATAAGAAGAGTCAGGCAAGTTGCCAAAACCTTCAACAAGGGATTAGAGTCAGAAAAGGTGAAAACAAGGGACTGGCCTCAGGTTGATGTAGCTAGGGATGGATAGAAGATGAGGATTTGGCTAACATTCCTGTGAGGTTTTTTGTTTAAGGGACAGCAGAGAGTCACATTGGTCACAGTCACCCTCCTTCTGGATGGCCTGAATCATCTAGAAGTGGCTTTTGTAGTTGAATGTTAGTTAACCAGTGGTTGGAGATCTTTAATAAATAATTCTGAGTATATCTCCCAGGAGCGAAAATACTGATGCTAATATAGGATGCTTCTTCTTCAAAAGGAAATATTAAATAATAGCATTTAGGCATCATTAGAAGATACCAAGAGAGAAGTCCATTTCCACATCAAATCATACACAGTTCTAGATTCTGGCATCTATTTCTTATTGCACTAGACTTCTACTGGTAAAAGTCCCTTCCATGGGGTGTATTCATCAATGTCCATTGGTGGGTTATGTCTGTAATCCTCACTGTAGGCTGCTCTTAACAAACTTATTTACTGCCCTATTGTGATTGGCTCAACTATCACCTAGTCCAATATCATGTCTAGAACCGTCTTCAAAAATGGTCTTTTGACAACAGAGAAGAGCTTGGATATTTCCCTCCCAGTGTAGTTAGGGAATAGAGTGTAAAAATGTTGCTATAGCATATAAAATATGTTAGTTCCAGATTCTCTTACAAGTTTTTTGAATGGAGGAATTCTCTCTGGGAACCGCAGTGTGTGCTAGACATAGTCTTTCATTCTTTTCTTGAGTGAAACTCACTCTTCTTTAACATTTTTTTTTTTAAAGTCTTGCTTGATTTGACTAGAAACACAAATGCCTCACTACTCAGAGCAAGTTTTACAAAAACAGACTTTGATTCAGATCTGGCCAATGAGCCATTCTTTGCAGACTGTAATCTAGAAGATAATACAGAAGTTTGGCCTTAAAGATGGAATTCACTATCATTTAGCCAGGAGTCTAAATTTTAGCCAGGAGTCATGCTCCCTCCCCAGGATTCACTGCTTAACTGAGCATATAATAAAAATTCAATGATAGTAAAAAAAAAAAAAAAAAAAAAAAAAAATTCAATGATAGTGATATTGCTTTTTTGCATCCCAACCTGACAAAGTCCATAGGTAGGAGAGGAAAAAATGAAATTTTAGTAATTTATTTCTTATCATTTTGATGTATTTGCTTCTATGTAATTTTATGTAATAAAATCCATTCATGATATTAAATGGTTTGGTTAATTAGGAAGATTAGTAGGTAACAGTTACTGGGATACACAAAACCAGCTAGATATTTTTTTTATTCAGTAGTTATATCCATTAAGTAAATCAGTGGTGTAGGACAGATACAGCATTTGATAGATCCTGCTTCTGTAGAAGAAAAGGATTTTTTTTAAACTGTACATTACGCAGTGTCACATTATATAAAGTTATTGCTACATCAGATGACATAGAAGAAACTGATATTACATGACCTGATGCAAATTCAAATGGAAAATTTGGAGCATACAAATGGATTAAACACCCTTGAAAATCAGGTAGAGTACAATTCCAAAGGATTTCAGGTCATTCAGAAATGCTATTACCTCCCAGCTAAGAAACGTAGACTGTTTTGTTAGTGATCACAATGAACCATGAAATTGGGGAGGAAGACTATTAATGGGTCAGTTAAAGTAAGAAATCAGAAATATTATTTTAAGGTGGAATGTTGTGACGAATATGTGGCAAAATGTAAAATTACTTCTCAGAAAACCTGTGTTTATTCTCAGTCTCTATTTATGGTATGGAAAATGTATTATGGCTGGAAAATCTCACTTGAAAAGTTCTTAGCCTAAAAATCTCACAAACCTTTTCAGAGTAGGGTTATCACCATCCATACATGCCAGCAAATTCTTTTTTGGAAAGCAATTTATATGTCATATAAAATGTATACTTTTTTCTAAAACAGCATTTTATAGTGTTTTAAAAATAGGTCTTCATTTTTCTAGATATTGTAAAACTACTTAAGAACATAGAGAGATGAGTCAACAAATACATTAAGGCTGGAATACTTCTCAAACACCACTTACTCAATAAATGTTTACTATCCTGCAAACTCTCTACTGATTAAAAGATAGTCTTAATTGTAGTAGATGGTTGTCTATCAGAAAAAATAAGCTTTCTTAAAAAAAATACTTTGAACATATAATGTCAGATTACTTAATTGAAGCCAGCCTCTTTAATTTCCTTTAAGAAAAGTATCGTTTTATTCTTTTTATCCCTTCAGCTTTTTTTTAAGTAAAAGGATCATTATTTGATATGTAAAATGGAATATCGGGCAAATGGAGCCAATAATAATTCAATTATTATTATACCAACACTTATTAGTTGGTATATCTTATATGAATAACCATATGTGTTAGAATTGTTTTCCATAAAAGATATTTACTGTGGGAAATTAGAAACTTTTAAGTTTTTAAGCATAATGTATAGCAAAATAATGATAAAACATTAGTGAAACTTACAAAATATTTGCTATGAAAATTTAAGGACTCTGATGATATTGTAAGAAATACATTTAGTTACATAAATACAATTAATTTTGGCCAAATTCTTCATTTACCACATTTGTGACACCACCCCTCTGTATCATCACTGTTAAGTCATAATACTTGCACTTTGAGGGCATGGAATATGTTAGTTCACCTTTTTATTCCTACCTACTGCCTACTTACCTAAATACCATAGTCTCTTCACAGGTCTCTTTTCAAGTATTGTGGTTGTATAATAAAAGTATTTTAGAATGAATGATTGTAGTAAACAAATCAGACCTGCATGTAATGCTTTCTCCAGGGACAGTGCCATGAAATTACTTCATAAGGACTGCTTTTAGGTTTTTAATTACGAAATTCACTCACTTGCTAAGTAATACTGCATTAAATGTCATCACAGAACCAGTATGGTGTACTTTAAATGTGTGAATGAAAACTATTATGAAGTATCCCCATTTTGAATTCCTAATATACTTAAAAAAATTGATTACTTGATTTGCACCTATTTATTTCTCAAGTTGATTTGTATATTATTTTTAAAATGTTTTTCTATTCTAAATCTTAAATACATTTCTTTAAAAAGCACACAATGTACTTACCAAATGTTACAAATTTGAAATGCATTTTGCTTGAAATGAGTATCTATTATTCAAAATAATAGTTGAAATATATAGAGCCCTTATATTTCAAAATATTAACCTTTCACTGAATTGATTAAAAGCATATAATATGACTTTGAAGTATTTTGAAAACCTGACTACTGAAAATCAATCAAATTATTTTTGTTGTTTAGTAATGTGAAACAGTTGCTCCATTTTTCAAAGACTATGATTATACTGTGCACCCTGCCAATGAATAGATTTAGTAGAAACCATAAACTGTAGAGAAGAATCATTAATAAGAAAGAATCAAAAACAAAGGAAAGTAAGTGGGTTAATTACGGTAAATATGATTTAAGCATCTGTTTAGGCTATCAGGGGAATACAAAAGGGGATTTGAGAGATATTAAAATCTGAGCCCAAATTAACAAAATTCAAATAAGGAAGAATTCTTTTCAGAGTACAATAAACATTTGTTAAATATTATTTTTATTCAAATGCAGACTTGGAGATGGACAGGAAGTTAGTACTTAGGTTTTTTTCAAGAAAGTAGCTTGAAAATCTTACCTAAACCCTTTCACAATGGCAGCTGCCAAGAATCAAGCCATACGATGTGACCACAAAATCAAGGAACACAAGTTTAAACACACTAGGTTCAAAAAAGTAGTCAGGGCACAAAATGAAGGTATTTTCAGTGTGATAACTGTACATTTTTAAGTGGCATGCTATGTAACACTTTAAAAATCTTTTGGTAAGCTTTTAAATACTATTTACAGTAATTGTATTTATGAGTAGAAACTTTAACCTTTAAAATTTTTACTTTTGATTTGGATTTAATTTTTTCTTTGTGGTCAGTTATCTGATTGGTTCCTTTAGGTATTCCATAGATGTATGACTATCTCATGGACGTTCCTTTAATCTATTTAATCATTTTATTTATTATATAATACAATTATTCTAGGTCCTTACTTAATTTTAACTAGGTCTGTCTGACTTCAAAAGATGGTCTTCCTAATATGCATATCTGATTATGTTCTGCTTCCTTTTGAATTCTTTAGTGGACTTCCGTGCCAAGAGAATAAAATCTAAATTGCTCTATATGTCAGAAAAAACTGTTCATACGCCTCATTTCTTTCAACCCCCTACTGTGCTCCACATTTAATATACTATCGGCTGATCCATATTAGAAAATTTTATAGTTTCCCAAATTTGGCATGATCCCTCACACTTCTATAACTTTCTGTGCTTTCCCTTGACCGTTAAGTCCCTTTCCCAAATATATCTGGCTAAATCAGAGTCATTGTTCATAACTCATTTTAGTAATAATTTCTGGTTATTCTTCCAGTTTAGTTATTTTTCAACTAATAACCAGTATAATAACCACTAGCTACAGGTAGTTATTTAAATTCAAATTAAGTAAAACTAAGGGGCACCTGGGTGGCTCAGTTGGTTAAGCATCTGACTCTTGGTTTTGGCGCGGGCCATGCTCTCAGGATGGTGGGATCAAGCCCCAAGTGGGCTCTGCTCTTAACAGGGGATCTGCTTGAGATTCTCTGTCCCCCTCTCCCTCTCGCTCTGCCCCTCCCCCTGCCCACATGTGCCCTCTCTTTCTCTCTCTCTAAAATAAATAAATAAATCTTTTAAAAAATTAAGTAAGTGAAATTTAGTAAAATTTGAAAATTCATTCCCTCAGTGGTGTCAGTCATGTTTCAAGTACTTATTGTCCACATATGACTAGTTGCTACCGCATTGGACAGCATGGATATAAAATATTTTCATCATCACTAAAAGTTCTGTGGAATAGCATTGTCTTAAAATCTTAATTGCCAAATTGTATGCAGTATTTTTTTTTATTTCTCTGTTTCTCAATCTGAAGACTTAAAAGTGAATAAAGTAGATCATTGGTATTTATGGCACAAAGTAGGAATGCAGTATTTTTTCATACTTCACATGGCAACACTCATAAATATCTAGAAGAGAAAAATATAGTGAGCTATAACCAAAAGTGTAAGTAGAATTATTAAGGCACAGAAAACAATATTAAGGGAAACAACTTTTGAGTGTTTGGAGTAAAACCTTCTCAGCCTAAAGCATAGTTAAAATCTGAAGAAAAAGAGACCTACACCCTCCCATCACAGCTGCCACAAAAGCATGAGTATCTTAAGCAGAGGTTATTTTGCAGAAACTGCTGATAGAGAATGATACCTCTTAGCATATTTTTTACGGTAAAAATGAAACATTAAAATAAAATTATTGTTGATTATTTGAATCCAGTGAGACTGAACAACATAAGAAATTGTTAGACGTGCATGAGAACTTCTGACATTTAATATACTATCTGTGAGAAGGAAATGACCACTATGGGCATATTTAGTCCCATGTGGGCAATAGATGTAGATAGAAGAACCAGAGTGGAAAAATAAAGTTATTATTAATCTTACTGATTTCTCATTTTTAAACTGTAAATAAAAATTTATTTTCTGTGATTTTCATTCTCTTGGTAAATATTGATGACTATCACTTCCCACTCCAAACCAGCTCATGACTCAAGTCATTTTTTTCAGTGAAGTTTCTCCTTGCTCACATTTTCTAAAAGTTCAAGTTCAATCCATATCTTTTCCTCTTTTTTCTTCCTCTTATTGTGATCACTATTTAATATTCTGAATATTTTACATATTTATCTTGTTGCTCTGCATCTCACAATAAAATTAAATTCATGATTGCAGGTGTTTTTGTCAGTTTTGTTCACTGTGGTATCACTAGTTCCTAAATGTCCCTGGTACATAGTAAATACTCAGTAAATGTTTGTTAAATTTTACATGTCCGAAATAGAACTTCTTATTTTCTATCCCTACATATATGATCTCAAATTGTGGTACTATATATATTCTATAGAGTTACTGATCTTAGAAATGTTTTTTCTTAACTTCTCACATTTGATTAAATCACCAAGTTTGACCCATTTTCTCTTCTAAGTAATTGCTCAGTTCTTTGCCTTTTTTTATATCTACTTCCATTCTTCCTTGTTCTGTCAGAGCAAGCCTGCTAACTAGTCTCTACCCAAGGATGCCCTCCTCCACACGGCACCATCCATACTGCCTTTAAGTATGTATGAACTTTCCAACTTGCAACACTGTTCATGTCATTCCTCTTCTCAGAACTCTTCAAAAGTATCCCAAAGACTTTGGAAAGAGGTACAAGCTCACAGGCACCTCACACAAGACATTTTCCATCTTCACCTTTCTACTCCCTGTTTTGCAAGTACTTGCAGAGAGCATCTTGTTTTACCTCTGGCCTTTCTTATGCAACAACCTGACCTTAAAAGTCCTCCCACACTTCATCAGGCTAACCACAGACTCTTAAGTTTGGGTTAGTTAAACATTCTCTAGGAACTTTTTTTATAACGTAACTATCAGGTAATGTGCTGATTATCTCTTACAGACTCTGAGTTCTTGCAGAGCAGGGAGTACATCTGACCTTTATACTTAACATATGTGCTGGCATAGACTAGATGCACAGAATTGTTGAAAGAAGAATTGAGTAATTGATTATCACCCTAAGGGACTTAGAATGTATGTTCCCAGGGCAGAGATGCCATTTATGACAAACTTCTTCAAGAAAGTGACTAACCTATCAGAATTAGAAACACTATTTCAGACATTCTAGTGGTCAAATAACGGAAAAAATCTGGGCACAAATGTTAAAATAGCTTTTAAAATACTCTTTGGTAAGTTTTAGGTCTAGCATTTTCAGCTTCACCATTTATGTTCATGGTCTTCCTAAATAACCTTATGATTTCCAGTACTTTTTACCTTTGGGTTAAAGGACCACAAATACATGTCTGCAGTGAATATTTTCAATATTCTCTAAACAATATTTACCTTAACTAGGCATAGAGAGGCCAAGCAGAGTCCATCCTCTGTCTATCTTCAGTAATTTTCAACCACAGATATATGCATTGGGTTTCTATTCCAAACTGGATAAACTACTTTCACCTTTATTAAGTGGTTTTGGTATTGAAATAGTGGTTATTTATTCAAGTTTAAATCCTTTTGTTCTTTACACATTTAGGAGAACTAACTTTTCCTTTGAGCATTTTCAGGTTCCCATGAATCTCAGCTCACTCTATTCTATGAAAGCTATGAAGCAATCTTTATATTTTATTCCAAAGAAATTATCTTTTTATAAATATGCAGTTCTGCTTTCACTTTATTTCTCGTTTTCATTTTCTATGAACTAACTTTGAAAGCAGAATAAGGTATAGTATTATGATCATCTTTTTGGGAAAATACTTACATTCCCCAAATTTGGTTATCAAATAACTTCCATACTGTTAGTTTTAACTTAAGAAAAAAAAAATCAAATCAAATCAAAACAAAAGAAAACAAAAACACAAAACCTTTAACAGTTACCCACAGTTTATAGGTCTATAGCAACTATGAATAAACTGCTAGAGGCAAATTTTTTCAGCAGAAATTCTGCTCTGCTGTATTTTTTCCTTAAAAAATCTTTTCTAAACAAATGTCACAATTATAATCTTTTAATTAATTTGGTACTCCGTACAGAAGAGTCGTAAATGAAAGCGAGTAGCTGTTTTTTGCCATGGTGCCCAGAAGGATGCCTCTGTTTTGCCAAAAAACGTTCTGTCACTAATGTGAAACCTGTTGACAAACTGTTGTTTATATGTTGTCAATGCGATGCCAAGTCAATTGTTTCACTACGGGAATCCTGGCTTGGCCCCAGTGGCTGTCTAAATCTCTGTAGACACACAGATACTTTTAGGGAAAGCAATTAAAGGTAAAAACCTCTTTTTACTTTTATTTGGATCTTAACTAAAGTTTCATGAAGATAGGAAAATAAATGGTGATCAAATAACTTTACAAGAACTGTAATTCTAAAAACTTAGACATATGGTTGGCTTTTAATTCCTTAGCTGTTAATTAAGAGGCTAATTGTACAAGATGGTTAGGTACATATCAGCTTGCAAATTTTACCTTTTTTTCTTGCCATTATAAAATAGCAAAGTAGGAACTTTATCGGTCTTATTTATCCTCTAAATCAGTGGTTGTCAACTGGGGATGATTTTGCCCTCCAGGGGACATTTGGCAATGTCTGGGACACTTTTATTTGTCACAGTTGAGGAAAGGGCTATGGTATGAAGTGGATAGAAGCCAGGGATGCTGCTATCATCCTGTAATGAACAGGACAGTGCCCTATAACAACAGATTATCTGGCCCTCAAAGTCAGTAGTACTGAGGTTGAGAAATAATGATCCATATTAAATTGTTGATATATGTAGAGAATAGCATTTAAAGTTATAAAAAGTCAGTAATAGTTAGGAAAGATATATAATTATTAATCCTAGCATTTTAAGGGAAGAGGAGTAGAAATAAATTCCCTGTTAGCAGAAAAAAAATGCGCAAGAGGGAAGAATGAGGAAAATATCCATTTCACAAATAGAAATGAAAAGGGAAGATAGGTAAAAGGAAGAAGCCAAGGAAAAACAATATAAACAAAACCCCAAAATATCAGTCTGGAAATAATCTTTTATTCATCACCAATTTGATATACAGGTAAAGGAAACTGACTAAGATGATAGAGTGAGAGGTTGGAGGTGATAGATAAAAAGATAGATAGATACATAGAGATATGTATATGTAAGAAACACACAAACAAAATGGCACACAAATCTTAAAAATATAAAGATAGCAAACACAGGGTCCAAATAATGCCATTTTAGCAAAATTAATATTGGATAGTACAAGTTTTTAAGACAAAACCATTAGTAAATTAAGAAGAAACATTACAAATCACTAAAACAAACAGTCCACCAAGATGATGTAAAAATATGAGTCTATATATAGCTACTCAAATAACCTTGAAATATGTAGCACAAATACTGATAAGATTACAAGAGGAACTGGACAAATCTGCTATCATAACAGATTGAATATCCTTCTGTCAAAAAAGGGTATATTGATCACATCCCAAGTCAACAGGATATAGACAATTTAAACTATAAGATTGTTTTGATATCTGTGATTTATCTTAAACTACTTCAACATACACGATTCAGTATAAATGGGTGTGTTCATCGTGATATATATTGCAGGGGCTCAGCTCAGGTGTTTTATCAGAAATGTACACTTCATTGGTGGTTATAGAGCATTTAATCTAAAATCCACACTCTAGAAGTGGTTACTAAAAGCATTTCCGCTATCTTTGACTCTCATCAACACCAGAGCCTTTGCTAATTATCATGAGTGTTAGAAATGGGTTCTCACTGATGAAATTAGTGGCATTTGGCATAGATAGATCAGCTAAATATTGTGTACACAGTACACTCATGCACTCCTGCATGAGCCTTATATGAATGTCTAGTCAGGGCTATAACCATTAAGGGAGGCACCCTAGATTAGATACCTAAACTCTAAGTATGGTTAGCTGAATTCTGCCAGGGATTATTGTCACATTTGCTTCAGGTGAAATTTTGAGGCAAGGTATTTTAGGAACTTCAAAGATAACATACCAACAGAATAGTTGATATGTTGAAATGGTTAGTACTAATAAAGTAATTCAATAGAGGCATCAAGATCTATAAAAATGAGCATAAAAGTCGAAGAAGACCAAATTATCTAAAGATAATTCACAAAAATACTTAGCAAGCTGGACTAATCCTAGCGCAACAACTTAAATTATTTTTAAGTTCATGGAAAATATTTATAAAAAGCAGTGACCACCTACTAGGTAAAAAAGTAATTTCAACTGATTTCAGAGAATTAATTCCTCATTGATTCAGGTTTTCTTAGTGAAATATAATTTCAAAATAAATCACCGAGAAAATAAACAGATTTTTAAAAATCGAATGAAAGCATCTTCTAAGGTTAAAAATTATTCATTGGTTAAGATGAAAATAACAATAGGAATGACATAATACTTAAAATTGAATGATAAAATGTCTGTATATCAAAGCTTGCAATGTATTAGTAGTCATAGAGAGATTTATATACTTATATGTAGTAAAAGTATAAAAATGTGGGCTAGATACAGATCAAATTCATTGTAGTCATTCATTTTAGAAAGGAAAGAAGATAAATAGAATTAGAGGGAAGAATATTGGGGGGCTTCAACTTTTTCTGTAAGTTATTATTCATTAAGGAAACAAAAAGGAAGTAAAAGAGATACTATGTATTTTTTAATTACCTTTTTTTTTTATTTTGCATGGGGCTTTCTGTATTATCTTTTGTATTTCTCTTCATTTTAAAGTCTCCAAATAGTAAAGTCTATTAAAGTATTATTTCAAGGTATGTCAATTTTACCTAGAATTTTTTCCATAGCAAAAACATCTCAATCAAGCAGTGAACTCTGACTGAAAAAGTATTGGAAATTAAGGTGATATTGGATTTTATGACACAAATATTGTTCTTACAAAATGTCAGCCTACTGTCCCAAAATAAGGTTTACTTACATTAGGAGTTTGTAACATTATTAAAAAACAAACAAACAAACAAAAAACAGAACAGTTTTGACTTCTGGCCACTTAGATTGAGTAGCTGTATTAAGAAATTCATTAATATCAGATTAAATATTTCTAAATTTCTCAACTAGAAATCTACTAAAAATTCAACCTTTTACTGTTTCTAAAGCAGAATATCAATGATCCTTGTAGGAAAGAATCTGAAAGACCAGATTTCTGAAAGACCAGAAATGAATATATTATATTTATAACATTATCACTCTAATACTAGGGTTACAAAAGTGACTGAGGTTGCATGCTTGTTTTTTTCTTCATGAATTTGTAGTTTTATAAATAGACAAAATAAAATTAAATTTTTATTATGTTCTTAAAATGAAAGTTTCTCATAAAACATTTTCAAGTGTTCCGATATTATCCATACGTTCGATAATTAGCATTTCCTTTCAAACTTCTTAAGATGTTTTAAATGTTAGTGAAAATAATATTAATGTTTTTTGATGTTTATTGTATACCAGGTAGTATTTTAAGTCATACAAACACACAGACACACATACATCTATGTGTACACATGTATACATATATTCATTTAAATAACTAATCCCTTGAATCACTATAAGACACTTAACTGATTTTGTGTGTGTGTGCCTATTAAACAAACAACTTCAGCCAGTATATGCAGCTTTACTTCCAAATGCATACTGGGACTCTTCACAAATATATCTTGACCCTCAGAGATACAGGCTACTCGGTGGGAATTGTTGCTCTAAACACTAGAATTGTACTTAAAGCACAGATAAAGTTAATAGAAACCTCTGAGGGAAATAGAGCACCTCTTGCTTATTTCCAAATAAAGATAAATTGATAAACAAAATATATACTATCCATCTTGTTATCCTTTTAAAAATTGGGAGTTGGGATGGGACAGAAGAGTCATCAGTTTTACCAAAATAATGAAAATGAACAATGAATCTTGTAACACTGAAAAAATAAAATAAAAGTATTTGGGGGAAAAAAGGAAAAAGGAAATTAAAGTGAATGAGTTATTTGCAGTTGGACAATGAGAATTCATTAAGAATAATAATTGCCTTGGGAAAATATGACAGATACAACTAATTCATGTCTGTTTTGAAGTGAATATTTTCAGTATTCTATTCACTTATTTATTTAACAAAATGGTATTGAAACCTACTGTTTAGTATAATGAGCTATGGAATAGGTCCACATTTTACCTTCTATTTGGACTGTTTTTAGCATAACAGTTCAGACTTTCTTAAATTATGTCTTCACATTTAGGTATTTTAAATTAAATATTAATACCATTCCAGAGCAATAGTCTAATACATAGCCAAAAGGAGGCAACATTTTATTTACTCTACCCTATTGCAGATCTGATAAGAAATGAAGTAAACTGGTGAAGTGGTTAGCTCTTCTCTTGAACAAACCAGATTTATGGTTGATTATTTCTCCTTGAAAATATTTAATATAGAAGGAAATGGATAAACAGAGAGGCTATTAGGCTTTCAAAGGAATCCATAGTAATTATAATTTGTGGTGTCAGAGACATTCTATGAAGTGAAAGTTTACTTCAGAGATAGTAATCCATTCACTTATGCTCCTTATGAGACTATTATAATGCTATAAGAGCTTCCTAATGACATCTTTTAAATAAATTAATTATTTGTAGTTACTTCGTAAATATTCATTTCTTCTACTTTATTTCAAGGCTATCAATTTTCACTATCAACTATAATTTTAATCCAGTCTCTATTTTTTCCTCAAAATATTCTCTAGAATTTGATTTTAAAGTAGTTTCTACTGCTATATTTTTCTTTTATGCACTTATTTATCCTTTATACATATTTATTAGTTTCATTCACATAATTATAATTGCCATATGGATTTATATAACTGGCATATAGATTTTTCATATGAATTAGGACTATAGAAATTCAATATCAGCCCTTATTTGAAAGGGAAAATTGAGGATGCAAATGTGGAATAAGAGAGCATATAATTTCAAGATTTTATTAAGCATATTTATTTTTTAAATGCTTTAAAAATAATGACATGGCTGATTAGATAAATTAGTAAAAATATAGCTATGATAGGTAAAAAGCAAGAGTGAAATTGTATTGTATACTCTTCATGAACTGTATTGCTACTGTTTACCACATGTCCTTTAAATTACTGCTATGTTCCTCAGGCAGGATGGAAGGTAAATAGAATAACAAAGGTAAATAAATAAAATATGAGGGTTATCTATCTTTCTTTAATCCATCTTTCTCCAATCATCCTCTTTATTGTTTATCCTGAAGGAAACTTTTGCTAGCCCAGTTTCCAAATCTTCTATAATGCAAAATTAGGAAAGTTGGATAGAAAGAGTCATATCTGTAGAAGTCTGAGGAAGAAGGTAACAAATTAGGGGAAGGGGCTAAAACAATCTATGTAATGGAGGTGGGAGAGATGATAGAGAATGCAATATAGAATGGAGGTGGATGTAAGCCCTCCTAAAGTACCTGCAACTTCCCAAATCTGGGAAGTGATATGGCCATCTAGGTACATGAAGGCTAAAACTCCCTAAAGAGATTTAATCTAAAGAATTTTCATGAAGACACGTTATAATCAAACTCTCAAAATTAAAGACAAAGAGAGATTCTGAAAGCAGCAAGAGAAAAAGGCATCATCTACAAAGGAACTTCAGGAAAGATATCAGTAAGTTTCTCATCAGAAATCTTGCAGCCTGAGAGACTAGAATTATATATTCAAAGTGCTCAAAAAGAAGGGCACTTGGGTGGCTCAGTGGGTTAGGGCCTCTGCCTTCAGCTCAGGTCATGATCTCAGGGTCCTGGAATCGAGCCCCAAATCGGGCCGTCTGCTCAGCAGGCAGCCTGCTTCCCCCTCTCTCTCTGCCTGCCTCTCTGCCTACTTGTGATCTCTCTCTCTCTCTCTCTGTCAAATAAATAAATAAATAAAAATCTTTAAAAAAAACAAAGTGCTCAAAAGGGGCACCTGGGTGGCTCATATGGTTAAGCGTCTGCCTTTGGCTCAGGTCATGATACCAGGGTCCTGGGATCAAGACCTGCATTGGGCTCCCTGCTCCATGGGGAGCCTTCTTCTCTTTCTCCCTCTACTGCTCCCCCTGCTTGTGCTCTCTCACTCTCTCTGTAAAATAAATAAATAAAATCTTAAAAAAAATAAAAGGTGCTCAAAGGGAAAAAAAAAAGCTGCCAACCATAATAGTGTACCTAGCAAAGTGGCCCTTCGAAAATGAAGGAGAGATTTCCCAGACAAACCAAAGCCAAAGGAATTTATTGCTACAATTCCTGCCTTACAAAAAATTTTAAAAGGAATTCCTCAAGCTGAAAGAGTTAATAACATGAAAACCTATGAAAATGGAAAAGTCACTGGTAAAAATTATATAGTCAATTTCAAAATACTCTAAACCACAGTTGTAATGTATAAATCACTTTGAACGCTTCCGTATATGCTGAAAGTGTTAAGAATAACTATAGTTACAATATTTGGCTAAGGGATACACCATATAAAAAGATGTAAATTGTGGGGTGCCTGGGAAGCTCAGTCAGTTAAGCATCCAACTCTTGGTTTCAGCTCAGGTCATGATCTCATGGGTTGTGGGATCAAGCCCCAGGGTGGGGCTCTTCACTCAGCAGGGAGATTGCTTGAAAGATTCTTTCTCTCTGCCCCTCCCTCATGCATCCATGCATTCTCTCTCTCTTTCTAAAACAAGTAAATAAATCTAAAAAAAAAAAAAAAGGTGTAATTTGTGACATTAACAACATAAAATGTGAGAGGCAGGCCAAATAAATGTGTAGAACTTTTTATGTAATTGAAGTTAAGTTCTTATTAGCTTAAAATTGACTTACACCTGTAATATGTATTATAAAACCCTCATAGTAATTAAAAGCAAAAACCTATAGTATATACAGAAAGACAAAAGCATAAAAAAAAATCACCAATTAATAAAGAAAACAAGAAAGGAATCTTTTTAGTTTGATGTAGTCCTGCCTGCTCATTTTAGCTTTTTTTGCCTTTGTTTCTTGTGTCTTACCCCAAAAAATCATTACCAAGACCAGTATCAGGGAGCTTTTGCCCTACATGTTCTTCTGGGAGTTTTATGGTTTTAGGCATTTCATATAAGTCTTTAATCCATTTCAAGTTCATTTTTGTAAGTGGTATATGATAGGGGGTCCAATTTCATTCTTTTGCATATGTATGTAAAGTTTTTCCAATACCATTTATTAAAGAGACTATCATTTCCCTTTGGCACTCTTGTCAAAGATTAGTTGATATCCTGTGTGGGCTTATTCCTTGGCTCTTTATTCTTTTCCACTGATTGATGTATCTGTTTTTATACCAGCACTATACTGTTTTGATTACTAAAAGTTTTTAGTATATTTTGAAATCAGGAAATATGATGCCATCAGCTTTGCTCTTCCTTCTTAACATTACTTTTGCTATTCGGGGTCTTTTGTGGTTCCACATACATTTTAGGTTTTTTTTTTTCTATTTCTGTAAAAAATACCATTGGAATTTTGATAAGGATTGCGCTGAATTTGTAGATTACTTTGGCTAGTAGGGATAGTTTAACAATATTAATTTCTCTAATACTAGAACATAGATATCTTTCCATTTATTTATGTCTTCAATTTCTTTCATCAGTGACTTATAGTCTTCAGTGTACAGATTTTTCACTTCCTTGACCAAATTCATTCTTTAGTATTTTATTGTTTTTGATGTTATTGTAAATGAGATTGCTTTCTTAATTCTTCTTTTAGGATAGTTTATTAATGTATACAAATGCAAGTGATTGTTCTATGTTGATTCTGTATCCTGCAACCTTTGAGTTTATTCATCAGTTCTCATAGTTTTTTGGTGGAGTCTTTAGGGTGTTCTATACATAAAACCGTATGCAAAAGACCCAAATAGACATTTTTACAAAGACATTGAAATGGCCAAATAGTGTATGAAAAGTGTTAAACATCACCAGTCATCAGAGAAAAGCAAATCAAAACCACAATATTACCTCACACCTGTCAGAATGACTAAAATCAAAAACACAAGAAACAGCAAGTGTTGGTGAGGATGTGGAGAAAAAAGAACCCTCACGTACTATTAGTGGGAGTGCAAATGGGTGTATCCACTGTAGAAAACAGTATGGGGCTTCCTCAAAATGTTAAAAATAGAACTATCATACAATCCAGTAATCTTACTACTGGGTATTTACCTAAAGAATACAAGAACACTAATTCAAAGGGATATATGCACTGCTATGTTTATTGCAGCATTATTTACAATAGCCAAATTATGGAAGCAGCCCACGTGTCCATTGATAGATGAATGAATAAAGACGATGTGGTGCATCGATGTGGTGCACTCACACACACACGCACAATTATTATAAATAAATAATAAATAATACATACACAGAGGAATGGTGTGCATATATATATAATGGAATATTATTCAGCCATAAAAATGAACAAAATCTTGCCATTTGTAACAACACGGATGAATCTAGATGGTATAATGCTAAGTGAATTAAATTGGTCAGAGAAAGACATATACCATATGATTTCACTCTTTTGTGGATTTAAAGAAACAAAACAAATGAACAAAGGAAAAAAGAGAGAGACAAACTAAAAAATAGAGTCTTAACTATGAGAACAAACTGGTGACTACCAGAGAGGAGATGGGGGGAAGGGTGAAATAGGTGAAGGGTTTATGAGTACACTTATCATAATGAGCACTGAGTAATGTATAGAACTGTTGAATTACTATATTGTACACCTGACACTAATATAGCACTGTATGTTAACACATTAGAATTAAAATTAAACAAACAATAATAAATAAAAGATAAGAGATAGCAAATGTTGGCA
Organism: Potos flavus; assembly: GCA_028534135.1. Lineage (NCBI taxonomy): Eukaryota > Metazoa > Chordata > Mammalia > Carnivora > Procyonidae > Potos > Potos flavus. The sequence goes on along the minus strand of CM052886.1, from coordinate 55,299,542 downwards.
ATGATGTGGAGAAAAGAGGATCCTTGTGCAACAATTGGTGCAGCCACCATGGAGAACAATGTGAGGGTTCCTTAAGAAATTAAAAATAGAACTACTGTATGATCCAGCAGTCCCACTCCAGGGTATATATCCAAACAAAATGAAATCATTATCTTGAAGAGATATCTCCACTCCCTTGTTCATTGCTGCATTATTTGCAATAGCCAAATATGAAAACAACATAAATGTTCTTCAATGGATGAATGGATAAAGAAAATGTGGTTTATATACAATGGAATATTATTCAGCCTTTAAAAAAAGGAAATCCTACCATTTTTGACAACATGGATAAACCTGGAGGTGTTTATGTTAAATGAAATAAGCCAGAAAGAGAAAAAGAAATACTGTGAGGCATAATTTATACATAAAATGCAAAAAAAAAAAAAAAAAAAAAGGTTGACTTTATAGAAACAGAGAATAGAATGGCAATTGCCAGGGTGGAGGAAAGGGGATTTAGGGAGATATAGGTGAAAGAGTACAAACTTTTATAAAAAGAGTAAGTTCTGAGAATTTCACATATAGCGTGGTAGCTATAGTTATAATAAGGTACTATATATTTGAAAGTTGCTGTGAATAGATTTTAAGTATTCTCACCACACACACAAAAGGAATTAACTATGTGAGTCGATGGATGTATTAATTATCTTGATCTTGCTAATCATTCTACAATGTATATGTATATTAAATCATAATGTTGTGTACCTTGAATATGTACAATTATATTTGTCAATTATTCCTCAGTAATGTTGCGAAGGAAAAGGTAGAATCTAGATGTTTAGGGGAGGATCCCCACAGAGCTGAGATGACTCTGAAGAGGTGATCCTGTCCAACTGATATGGTGAATCTGACAGGGTGCAATGAAGCTCTGTCTACAAGTATGAGGAAAAAAACACCTGGAAACAAACTAATTACTGTTTCTGGCACCAACTAACACTGGCAGGAACAGATAGATGTAGACTAGAAGGAGCAATCCCTTCTGCCTCTGTTACAGGTTGAATAATATCCCCTGCAAAATTCATAATATGAAGTATAACCCCAATACCTTAGAATATGACCTTATTTGGAAATGGATCACTGCCGATGTAATCAGTTAAGATGAGGTCGTACTGGACTAGGGTGGAACCCTAATCTGATATAACTCGGGTCCCTATAAAAGGGGAAATTTTGGACATAGAGACATGTCTTGGAGACATGTTACAAGGAGACATGTTACAAGACATAGAGACATGTTACAAGGAGAACACCATGTAAAAATGAATGCAGAAATTGAAGTGATGCTTCCACAAACTAAGGCATGCCAAAGATGGAAGCAAATTCTGACACTTTGGTCTCGAACTTCTAGCCTCCAGAACTATGAGACAATAAATTTCTGTTTTTTAAGCCAAAAACAAACAAAAGGAAGCCAAAGTTATCATCACCAATAAAGGGATAAATCAAAATTATGTGCCACTTGATATAAGATGCAATTAGAAGAGCACATCACATGTGCTCTTTTTGCTAAAAATGAATAACTTAAATCTAATCATGAGGAAGCATTAGACAATCCCAAATTGATGGATATTCCACAAAGTACCTGGCCTATAATATTCAAAAGTGTCAAGGTCATGAAAAAAAGAGTAAAGAACTGTACCAGACTAAAAGTGACTAATGAGACATGACAACTAATGCAATGCAAGATTCTGAACTAGATCCTTTTGCTGCAAAGCAATTGGTAAAACTTCAAAGGGGTTGGAGGATTAGATGGTAGCAATGTATCAATGTTAATTTTCTCACTGTGTTGAAGTTACTTAAAAGAATGTGCTTATTTATAAGAAATACATAATAATTCAGATGTGATGGGGCATGAGGTTGACAAGTTACTCTCATATGTTTCAAGAAAAAAACTATTCTACTCATAATTTTTCTGCGAGTTTGAGATTGTTTCAAATTAAAATTATTTTTTAAATGTTTTAAAGTATGTACAAATGGTGAGAGAATAAGCTTTAGAGTTTGCTTGTTTGAGATCTGTTGATGGGTATGAATTATGAATTAAATTCTTTTTAAAATTATTTGAAAGATACTATTCAGGATTGAACTTTCTTTTCAATTACTCTTTGGTGATTTGACTGTGACTTTGTGAATATGACTTCATGAATTGACTGAGGCAAATAGGCTCAAATTAGAGTTACAGGTGAAATCACACATCAGTGACTAATGTAAATTGTAATACTACTTGCACAGACACCATTGAAATTATTTGTATAAGAGGGTATAAATACACACACGTTATTAGATTTAAATAGCAGAATTGTTATTTACATACAACTTTTTGTACTAACGATGTAACCAAGAAGGACATTAAGTTTAGGGCTAATTTTAGTGTATTAATAGAGAGTCAAGTATGAATCTATAAAGTCACATAATAGAAAATGCCTACCTACAGAAAGAAGACTTTATGAAGTTTGTCATATTTTGGTCCCACATATTATGTGATTATTTGTGCTTGATTTACAGACACCTAGCAGTGTCAATTACATTTCTGTATATATTAGCTATAAATGCTGTGGTTATTCAATCTTTGAATGCAGAAACTTAGTTTGAATTCTTTCTAAATTATTTATTTATTTATTTGAGGACAAGTGAGAGAGAGAGAGAGAATACAAGTGGGGGGAAGGGGCAGAGGCAGAGGGAAAAGCAGGCTTCCTGTTGAGCAGGGAGCCCGATGTGGAGTTCAATCCCAGGACGCTGGGATCATAACCTGAGCTGAATGCTTAACCAACTGAGCCATCCAGGTGCCCTTAGTTTTAATTTTTTTAAGTTTCATCTGCAAAAGCTTTCATCTCACCTATTTTCTATTTTACTAAAGTTTTAATGTACAACTCTAAGGTAAAATAGTGAAATGGAAATTGCTGTTAGTGGAAGTTGTCATAACTATATCTGAGAAATATTTTAGAGCTATGTTTTGTTTACTCTGTGCTTAAAATAGATATTCTATGGAGAGAAGTTATTAGGAAATTGTTACATAATGCCATATATTTGCAAAGTTGTTCAAGTGCTGGTGGTTTACAACGGATTAATTCTTGGTCACTTTTCCTTTCAAATAAATATGTCAGATGTCACATTATTAGACAGGAAAATGAGGTAAGAGCTCAGAAAGAGCTGTTATAAATACTGTTATTATTTATAGAGATAAGTAATAGGGAGGTTTTCAAAGAAACCTTTAGAAACTCTATTAGTTCAAAGCTCTATTAAAAGCAAAGTGGTTTTGACTGGGGGAGGCCAACAAATGACTATCTAAAGGCAAAATGGTGTTTTCACAATGATCAATTCAATAAAGCATCAGTCGAAGCAGTGAAGCACTCAACTGAACACTAGTCAAGCCTCTATAGTGAGTAAACAAAGTCACACACTTTGTTTTATTTAATCCCCAATTTACGAGGTAGCAATTGGGATGGTTCAAGTTTATTTTTTTCCAGATATTACTATTTTTTTAAAGACTTTATTTATTTATTTATTTGACTGAGAGAGAGATCACAAGTAGGCAGAGAGGCAGACAGACAGAGAGGGGAAAGCAGGCTCCCCGCTGAGCAGAGAGCCCGAAGCGGGGCTCGATCCCAGGACCCTGAGATCATGACCTGAGCCGAAGGCAGAGGCTTTAACCCACTGAGCCACCCAGGCGCCCCTCCAGATATTGCTATTAAGATTGATATTACATGGATGTTTTGAGCTCCTTAGTTTAAAAAAACTATTTAAATATTAAGTTGTACCACCAGCACCAACAAGGATCATTACAAAGTGTGGTGGGATGTACCACATTATTATGATTCATGGCACTGTCAATACTTAATCATAAGCCTTATAAACCAGTTTCATAAGCTCAGTATACTTGAAAGTGAAAAACTACTTCATATTTTAAGTTACATCTACTTTTATATTATCCTTTACCTTTGGATGCAAATATCATGCCCATGAGAGGTGAAGAGTTTGTAAAAGTTATCACTGAGTGCGACATTGTCACTCTAGTAAGTTATCTGAACAAACTACTGGTAACTTACAGCTATTAATTAGTAGACCAGTGAGATTGATTTGAATTAGTGTTAAAAAAAATCTATATCAGATTCCTATGCATAAAAATGTCATCTTCTCTAGTAAGATGGGCAGAGTTCTTAGACTCTCCTGACCTTCCCACATATCCTTCTAATTTCGTTGCAATTTCTCTAAAGAAAAACAGAATCCTAAGTATTGTGTGAGATCAATATACCCGGTTCAGTTTGTATAGGTTATTGAATCTAATTTTTTCATATCCCTAGCCTAATATCCCACAGCAGTGTCAAAAGGGTTTTTAAATTTTATTAAACTAGCTTATCATTAAATACTTGGGTTTTTAAGTTGCACAAGAAATCATGGTCATAACATAGCTTTTATCAAATAATATGCCAAACATTAGCTACAATTCTCTTTGTCAGGAGTATGCAAATGTTCAAGTTTTATTTTTCTGAGAGCAGGTAGATTTCAAAGGTTTTCTAAAACATAATTATAGTTCAGATCTACTTTTCTCCAGTCAGCTATAAAAATATCTGGATGCATATTCTTAAATGATTTGGTTTTCTTTTAATATGGACCTTGTGATCTGATTTACATAACCAGACCATCCTACAAGGGGATTTTCATTTTCTACTGACCTCAGAACTACTTTTAAGAACTGCATACTTCACAAAATACCCAGAAAATGGATGTCACTTTCCAAGAGCCTTCTGACTCAGCTTTCCTTTATGGGCTCATCTGAAGCCATACACCTGCCTGCAGTTTCTAACATAGCCAAACAACTACATACACTTCCTAAAAGACAGTGTAACCAATTTGGCTATTTTCTCACCAGAAATGCCCTCCTTCATCTCCTTCCACCTAAGGAAAACCTATACACCTTTTGATGCCTATCTAACTTTGATGCCCACCTCAGATTGCATCTTCTCAAAGGAGCCCAAGCTGCCCACAAAAACCCTCAGTAATGTCCATGCCCTCTGTGCCTATATGGCTTAATGTCTGTGTCACTCCAGTTAGCAAAAGGGCCTGTGTGTTATGTCTATTCAACAAAACGGTGCGTCCTCTGAAGTCAATGATCATGACTCATGCCTTCTTTATATCTTCCATAGCCCCAAATTCAGAATTTTGCACATGGCAATCATAAATTTTTAAATCTAGAAAGAATTTTTAGAAATGACCTTAATCATATTAGACAGATAAGAGACCTAGATCTAAAAGGTTAAGGAAAGGCTGGGAATTATGTATAGTGATTAATAAATGCTAGATTTACTCCTGAGTGTTAGAAAGCATTTTAATATTTTTCTCTTTATAAAATATCCTCTAAGATGATCCTTTTGACACTTGAGGATGCATCAGAATCAACCAGAGAGCTTGTTAAAACACAGATTGAGGGACCTGAAGCCCAATGTTTCCGATTAGGTCTGTTGTGAGTCCTGAGATTTTGCATCCCTAACAAATTCTCAGGTAATGCTGATACTACAGGCCTATGGACGACCTTTGGAATAGCATTGCTGCAAGATAAAATTCTCACATGTAAAAGTTATCTCAATTATAGTTTTTCTATTTTTGAAAAAAAGGGTCATTTAAACCTGTTATATCAAATTGCCATCTTCTTAAAAACATACCTACAACTTCTCTTCCTCGCATGCTTTTAATTTGCTCTTAAGGACTTCACTTCTAGGGGCTCATGGGTGACTCAGTCAGTTCAGCATCTGCCTTCTGCTCAGGGGGGGTGCTAGAATGGAGCCCCGTGTTGGGCTCCTGGCTCAACAGGAAGCCTACTTATCCCTCTCCCTCTGCCCTTCCCCCCAGCTTGCATGCCTGGGTGCGCACGCACTCTCTCTCTCTCTCACTTGTACTCTCTTCTTGCTCATGCTCTCTCTCTCAAATAAATAAATAAAATCTTTAAAAAAAGGATTCCACTTCCACAAAGATTCAATGATATCAATTATCAAAGCAAAAAAAAAAATCCCTGTCGAAATTCCTTTTATTCATTTTAATCAAAATTCAGATCTTATTGGAAGGGATAACTTGACTGCCAATAGGGCAATGACCTCTTATCTAAATTTAGCTTTCTCTCACAGGACTGAGAGCAGGGCTGATTGTAACAGTTTTCTGGAAGGTAGTTTGGTGATATATTTTGAAAGCTTTAAAAATGTATGTGACCCTCACTCCACACTCCAGCTTCTAGTGATTTATCCTGAGAAGAGAATAAAACAAGGGGTCAAAGACAGAAATATTCTATACCCCAATGTGATGATAGTTACCCAGGTGTACAAATTTGTCAAAACTCACCAAATCATACCCTTAAAAAAGGCATCATTTGGGGGGAAATTATACCTCAATAAAAGTAAGGATGGTGTCGAGAAATTGAGTGAAGGTGTTTCCCATGGCCTTTGCAGTGGGTGTTATATGTATGTGGAGAAGGCCAGGTTTTTGAGTGTATGTGTACCGCCTAAAACTGAGAAGTAGCCTTGCAACCACTTCTCTGGTTTTAAGTCCCACATAATCAGAATCACTTTAAAGACTCACCTGTTGAAAGTTTCCCAGGCAGGCAGAAAAGACTGACACATTGATTAGGTTTTCAGAAAGGCACAGTCGTTAAAAGACCTAAGTTTTACATTTATTAATTAATTAATTAATTAATTTTTTTTTAAAGATTTTATTTATTGACAGAGAAAGAGAGAGTACAAGCCGGGGGAGCAGTTGGGAATGGGCGAATCAGGCTCCCGCTGAGCAGAGAACCCCATGTGGGACTTGATGCCAGGACCCTGGGATCATGACCTGAGCTGAAGGCAGACACTTAACCAACTGAGTCACCCAGGTGCCCCAAGACCTCAGTTTTTAGATTGTATTCAAGCCATTGGCTAGAGCTTCATTCACTTTTTTGTCTGTGATACTTTAAATTTGAAAGAACTCAGTCTCAGGTGATTTCATTGTCACACATCCCTCAGAGAGAGGGAAGCAAATAAATAAATGGCAGTAGTGTTCCTAAGGGGCTTTCTGGGATGATGAATAGGTTTGCTATTTCTGCATCATCTTTCTGCTTTCTCACCTTGATTGTCAGCTCTCTGAGAGATTCACTCATCCTCTGTCTTCTGAAATCCTGCTTCACTCATAACTGTTAACTTAGTAATTATCTAACAGGATTGAAATAATTCCTTAGTTTTGAGTTCGTATTTTGAAAACTTTCATTTCAGTCTACTGGAAAGTTATCAGTGTAGTAGTACTCTGGAAGGATGTTTAGTATATTTGGAAGGTAGTTCCAACAATGTTACAAATCATTTTTTTAACAAAACTTTCCAAATGGCATTTGTTTTCTTCTTAAGTGACTTGCAGATTAGATTTTCTTAATTTTAAAAGTAAAAAACAATGTTTTCCTCCCTATATTCTAGAACTGTAGATGAATGTGGTTTCTAAAACTTTTGCCGAGTCATATATTTTCATTAGCCACAATGATCTTGCAGCTGAAGCTTTGCTATAGGCTATGTTAAAGATACATGAGGCAGAATATAAAATAGCTAGAATTTATTGTGTTACGTGGTATTGCAAAATTAAGGCTACCTGCTTTTTTTTTTTAAAACTAAACCCATATAAGCTGACTGAAAAGATGTTTTGAGGTCCAATCTTTCAAATAATAAGAAGTTATATTTTAGTTAAGACTAAAATAAAAGGCTGTTAACAACATGAGGTGAAATTGAATGGGAAATGCCTGCATTTGTAAGAATCTGCTCGTGTTCCTAATGGTTAGTTCATAGAACAAGGGCCTTTAGATGTAAGAGTATGATATTATGGTAGATATACCCAAAGGTGTGACAGAAGGAAGTCTGTAGGGAAAGAACACGCCACTGCCTCTGAGTTTCTACTTGATTCCCATATAAAATCTAAATCCTGCTCATAGCTTGTTTTTGCTGAAAAGCTAATCAATTAACCTTAGGATTTTCTACTTTGTACCTCCTGATTTTTTTCAGTGGTGCAGGCATTTGCAAACTGCTCTGTTATTTTGTATGCTGAAGTGTTTTTCATCTTGTAAGAAGGCTAAGAATGTCTCTCATGGAAGCTGAGTGTAGGAGGTAGGTACTATCAGAGATGAAGTGACTTGTCCAAGGCCACTCTGCTGATGGCCTCAGAGAGAGATTTAAATTCAGGTCTATCTGACTCCAAAGCCCAAGTATATTTGTGCAGATATCAGAATTTAGACATTTGTACCTGCTCCTTTAATGTCTTAATTATTTCCAGCTGTCCTTCCTCATACCCCTATCTAAATAGTGGCCAAATTTCTTTCTCTCTCTTTTTTTTTTTTTTATTCGTCAGAGAGAGAGAGAGAGCACAAGCAGGCAGAGTGGCAGGCAGAGGCAGAGGGAGAAGCAGGCTCCCCGCCAAACAAGAAGCCGGATGTGGGACTCCATCCCAGGACCCTGGGATCATGACCTGAGCAGAAGGCAACCGCCCAACCAACTGAGCCACCCAGGCGTCCCTCTTTTTTTTTTTTTTTTTTTAAGATTTTTATTTACTTACTTGACAGCAAGAGAGGGAACACAAGCAGGGGGAGTGGGAGAGGGAGAAGCAGACTCCCTGTTGAGCAGGGAAGCCCGATGCAGGGCTTGATCTCAGGACCCTGAGATCATGACCTGAGCCGAAGGCAGATGCTTAATGACTGAGCCATCCAGGTGCCCCAAAATCGTGGCCAAATTTCTTTTGAGTGAAATCAGTTTTAGTCAGTTCTTACATCTTTCCTCTGGAGAGCTCTTTCTCAAGTAGAAAATAATTAAATTGTACTATCCATAGTAATTTGTCTTATGTCAAATAACACCCTCTCGCCCTGACTGCCCTACTTACTTGCCAGTTACTCTCTACCACTACTTTCTGTAGTGATTGCTGACTTTATTCTCTTCAAAATATGTTTCATTATCTAAACTTTTATTATTTACTTATTTACATTTGTCCTGTCTGTCTCTCCCTACTGGGATGCAGGCTACCTTGGAGCATGAACCTCATCTACTTAATTCTACTCTTAATTCTTAATTCTACTTAATTCTACTCTTCCTTTAGCACTTATGTGCTAGTCATGGACTAAGGCTCACTAGATGTGGATTGAATGAGTAATCATTAGGTATTTGACATTGGGCTAACAATTAACAGGGTGATGACATCGTTCTCACACTTGGCTGCAGCTCTCCTGGTAAGAAAGCAGTATATTTTTGTTTCTAGTCACTACCATCCTACAGAAAGTATTTCAAATGGGTTCCAGTGTCACTAAGCCAAAAATTATTGCCATTAATATGTTTCTGTTCTAGAAAGTTACATAAATGAGATAAAAGAGTAAAAATATTATTCTCTCTGTTACATATGAGCAGTTTATGTTTTAAGGTTTCCAAAACTGTTTTCCTATGTGTATTCATAAGGTACCACATTTTGCTTAATTATTAATTTCAGCCATTTGTAGACATTTACTATCGGAGAAAAGTGAATATTAATAAAGAAATAAAAAATCAACTCTTGAGGTTTTCTTTTTATAACCTAAAATCATTCACACAGTGTTTGGTTATACATGACTTTTTTCTCATTTCTTCTAAATCAAGCATGTATTTTTTTTGTATTGTTAAGTGAGCACTTAAAGATCATTTAATAAATGTGATTATAACCACACATTTAGAAGGTCAGTCACTATTAAATACTCTGTTATGGTAAACTAAGAAGAAGACTGACATTAAATATCATGGACAATTAACTGTTTCCTGGTGAATGATTTATGTTTTTTTAAAAGATTTTATTTATTTTTTGAGAGACAGAGAAAGAGAATGAATGAACAGCGAGGAGGGGCAGAGGCAGAGGGAGAGGAAGAAGCAGACTCCCTGCTGAGCAGGGAGCCTGACACAGGGCTTTATCCTAGACCATGGGATCATGACTTGAACTGAAAGCAGACACTTACCTGACTGAGCCACCCCAGCACCCCTGATTTATGTTTTATACGATGTTTGGGGATAATACCCTTTCCATGGTCTAAAAGCAAAAAGCAAGAATAAAGCACTTGATAGATAAGGTCATAAACTGCGATGGGAAGTTCTAATTGGAAACAACGTTGAAACAGAAATAAACCCATGGGTCACTTTTTTATTCAGTGCCTTCAAGCTAATAGTGACCATAAAGCATACCCACATATATTTGAATATGTGAATAAGTAAGTATATACATGCATATATGTAGCCTGACATTGTTTAAAAGTATTTAACGTAACTCTTAATAGTATAATTTGTTATTCATAATAATGCTTCTTAGAAGTAGATGTTAGCTATTTTCCATGTTTTACCAATGAGGAAAGTAGGGCTCCAGGAGATTATATAACCTATCCGAGATGGAATAATTGATAAAAAGTACACTTGGGCCTTGACTTCTGTTTATCTGTCTGTCGTTTCACTACCTAAAAAGAATAGAAATTAAACAGGAAAAAAAAAAGACAAAAATGCCCAAGTCACAATCTAACTTTTGATTTTAATTTGTCAAGTTTGTAAACTTTTGATTTTAATTTGTCAAGTTTGTTAGCATATAGCTCTTAAATTATTATTTTATTATTCCTTAATATCAGTAGGCTCTAATTCAATTTATTAAGACAATCACTACCTTAATTTAAGGTTTAGTTGCAGGCAACATAATCTATTGTAGTTAATTAATGGAAAAATATTTATTTCAGGGTATTGATTAGCTTACAGGATTACCTGGAAGGCCAGTGTACCAGACTTGACTGCCACCGAGCTAGTGGTACTGAACCATACCAAGAGATTGTTACGTGGAAATTCACCTGTTCTGCTTCCTGCAGCTCAACTCTTACGGGACCAACAGCTTATCAGCTGCAGAAACACCATACCTTCACAAGTGTGTTGGCTTCTTCGGTACTCATTCTAGCCATACCGTTCTCACTAAATAGAAGCTAGTTAGCTCGTGGGAAGGTGACTGAATGCATGTATCAAGAGCTATATCAACCATAATGCTGCAGCATAACATATACAATTCAGTGGCTTTAAACAATACTCGTCTATTTTTTCTTATACTTCCACAATGTGGCCGAGGTTAGCTGACGTAGTTTGGGCTCGATTGGATTGCTCTGCTTCATGGTACAGCCCTGGCTGGACTTGGCTCTTTGATGTGGGTTGAATTCATTCTGAATCCAATTGTATTCATTTTGGGGCTCAAGCTGAGGGGCAACAGCTACCCAAGAGAATTACTTCTCATGGTAATGGGAGAAATTGGGAAAACAAGCAGAAACAATGTCTCTTCCAGCCTAGGGTCAGAATTGACAAATTATCACCTCTGCTACATTTTTTGGGCTAATACCAGTCTCATGGCCAAGTCCAAAATCAAGATGAAGTACATTCCACCTCTAGTGGAAGGAACTGCAAAGTCACATGGCAAAGGGAGCAGGTAAAGAGAAGGATGAAGACCTGGGACTAATACTTAAATCTATCACATTGGGAAACATTGCTTTGGGATTCAGCCTATGATAAAAGAAAGGCAGAATTGGAGAACTGAGATAATGGAGAGTTTCAAAAACTTGGCTGTGAAAAAGAAAAGAGATATACTACATAAAATAAATATAATGGAAAATCAAGAAAGTATATTCTGTGTAGCTTTATATAAGCATAAACATTAAAACATCAGTGAAATTCTCTGGGTGATAGTTGTGATTCCTATCAAAAGATTTCTATATTGCATAAATAATATGTGCATGCATAGTAGATGAATACACATGGT
>CM052886.1:55221761-55287231 GCA_028534135.1 Potos flavus | reverse complement strand
TCTTTCTTTCTTTCTTTCTTTTTTATAAGTCTGGCTAAAGGTTTATCACTTTTGTTGATCTTTTCAAAGAATCAGCTCCTGGTTTCATTGATCTATTGTCTGTTTTGTTTATTTCTGCTCTAATCTTTATTATTTACTTCTTTCTACTATTTAGGGTTTTGTTTGTTCTTCTTTTTCTAGCTCTTTAGGTGTAAGCTTAGGTTGTTTGTTGAAATTTTTCTTGCTTTTTTTTTTTTTTCTTGCCTCTTGAGGTAGGCTTATATTCTTATAAACTTCCCTCTTAAAGCAACTTTTGCTGCATCCCAAATTTTGAACATTGTGTTTTTCTTTTCATTTTTCTCCATGTATTTTTTGATTTCCTCCTTGATTTCTTGATTGACTCATTCATTGTTAGGAGCATGTTATTTAACTTCCATGTATTCATGTTTTTTCCAAATTTTTTCTTGTGGTTGATTTCTAGTTTCATAGTGTTGTAGTGAGAAAAGATGCATGATATGACTTGTTTTGAATTAGTTGAAATTAGTTTTGTGGCCTAACATGTGATCTATTCTGGAGCATATTCCATATGAACTTGGAAAGAATATGTATTCTGCTGTTTTAGGACACATTGTTCTGAATGTAGCCGTTAGATCCACCTGGTCCAATGTATCATTCAAAGCCATTGTTTCCTTATTGATCTTCTGTTTGGATGATCTTTCCATGCATGTCAGTAGGATGTTAAAGTCCCTTACTATTATTGTATTACCATCGATTACTTCTTTATGTTTGTTATTAGCTGCTTTGTGTATTTGGGTGCTCCCATGTTAGGTGCATAAATATTTACAACTGTTGTATTTTCTTGTTGGACTGTTCCCTTTATGCTTATACAGTGTTCTTTTTTGTCTCTTGTTTCAGTCTTTGTTTCAAGGTTTTGTGCCATATAAATATTGCTACCTCAGCTTTCTTTTCACTTCCATTTGCATGATAAATGCTCTCTCCTCCCCTAATTTTTAATCTGCATGTATCTTTAGGTCTGAAATGAGTCTTTTGTAGCTGGCATATATCCATTGATGAAGTGTTTGATTGGAGTTTTTAGTCCATTTACATTCAAAGTAATTATTGATAGGTATGTATTATTGCCATTTGTTACCTGTTTTATGGTTGTTTTTGTAGTTATTCTCTGTTCTTTTCTCTCATTCTCTTCTCTCACAGTTTGCTGGCTTTCTTTAGTGATATACTTGGACTCCTTTCTCTTTATTTATTTCTTCTTATTTTTCGAGTATTTATTACCAGTTTTTGAGTTGTGTTTATAATTAGGTTTATATATAATATTTTATGCATATAGCAGTCTGTATTAAATTGATGGTCTCTTAACTTTGGACCCATTCTTTACTCCTATCCCACCCCACTCCCCGTCTTTTAGGTATAATGTCATATTTTACATCCTTTTATTTTGTGAATGCCTTGACTGATTTATATAGATATCGTTAATTTTATTGCTTTTGTGCTTCTACTTTTCTTACTTCCTTCTTTTCCACTCAAAGAGTCCTCTTTAACATTTCTTGTAGTGTCCTTTAATGGTGATGAATTCCTTTACTTTTGTTGGTCTTGGAAACTCTTTATCTCTCCATCTATATTGAATGATAGCCTTACTGAGTAGTATTCTTGGCTATGGGTTTTTTTTTTTTTTTTCTTTCAGTGTTTTGAATATATCATGACACTCTCTTCTGGCTGCAAAATTTCTGCTGAAAAATCAGCTGATAGCCTTGCAGGGTTCTCTTGTATGTAACTGTTTTCTCTTGCTGCTTTTAAAATTCTGCCTTATTACTACCTTTTGCCATTTTAATTACTATGTGATCTGGTGTGGACCTCCTTGGGTTCATTTTGTTGGGTGTTCTCTGTGACTCCTGGATCTGGATTTCTATTTCATTCCACAGATTCAGGAATTTTCAGCTATGATTTCTTCAAATAAATTTTCTGCCCCTTTTTCTCTCTCTTCTTCTGGGATCCCTATAAAGTGAATGTTATTATGCTTGTTGGTGTCACTGAGTTCCCTTAGTCTATTTTCATTATTATATTTTTCTCTTTTGTTCAGCTTGATTGCTTTCCATTACCATTCCATACTTTTGCTTCTTCTAGTCTACTATTTATTCCTTCTAGTGTAATTTTTTTTTAAGATATTACTTATTTGTCAGAGAGAGGGAGAGCACAAGCAGGGGGAGCAGCAAGCAGAGGGAGACACAGGCTCCCCACTGAGCAGGGAGCCCAACACGGGGCTTGATCCCAGGATCCTAGGATCATGACCTGTGCCGAAGGCAGACACTTAACTGACTGAGCCACCTAGGTGCTCCCTTCTAGTGTATTTTTAATTTCAGTTATTGAGTTCTTAATATTTGATTTTTTTTTATGTTTTTGATCACTTTGTTGAAGGTATACTGAGGTCCTCCACCCTTCTCTCAAGTCCACGGAGTATCTTTATGACCATTACTTTAAATTCTCTATCTATATTACTTGTCTGCATTTTGTTTAGTAACTTGCTGTGATTCTGACCTTCTCATTCATTTGGGGCATATTCATCCATCTTCTCATTTTGTCCATTTGTGTCTGATTCTATGTGTTAGGAAAGTCAGCTGCATCTCCTGCTCTTGAAAATGTTGGCCTAATAAAGAAGAGGTCCTGTAGTGTCCTACAGTGCAGTGTCCCTTGTTCATCAGAACCTCATGTTTCAGAGTATCTCCTGTGCATGTTGCATATGCCCTACTATTGTGGCTGAGTCACTTTTGCCTTCACTCCAGTCATCTGCAATGGCTCTCTTTATCTGTTGTGGGCAGGATTTGGTCCCTGTACTGTTGTTAGTGGGCCATTCTGGGGCTGCTTTGGGCTTCAAATGAGTCAGACAAGCCATTTGCCAAAGATGCAGTAGCACTTGAACTGCAGGACACTTTCCCATGTTGTCCCCTGAGAAGTTTTTGTTGGTGGCTTAGGCCTGCAGTCAGACCTGATGTCTGTCCCCAGCCCACTGCTGGGGCCCCAGTTGGACTGGTGGTTGTGATTATCCTTCCCTATCTCTGGGGCAGAAGTCATTTTGGAGTGGTGCTGGCCCTTGTCAGAGCTACTGTCACACTGCCAAGATTGTGGCACTGCTTTGGGTGGGCTCCCTCCAAGGGTATATTGGAGGGTCAGGTCTGCAGAAGAACTTGGGAGTGGAGCATGCAGTGCCAGAAAAGACCGCATTGGTCTGCTAAGGGAGGGGATGCTCAGCCTGAGAAAACTCCGGCTGTTGGAGCGGGGCCAGATCCATAGAAGTGTGTGGGGTTTGCAGGGTGCTGTTAGCAAACTTGGTGGAGAGTGATGATGTTGTACTCACTGGTTCTCACAGGTGTTTGTATGTCTAGGCTGTGGGGCAGAGAAGGGAATTGGTTCCCACCAACTCTTTTTTTTCTCTTGGAGAAGTCTCCCAAAGACCCCTACCCCTCCAGCACATGCTCTGGGATTAGTAAATAAAACTGATTCCTGTATACCCTAAGCATTTTTCAAACTGTTGCTTCTATCTTGTATCTCAGTGGGGCTGTTTGTTGTGCTATCTCTTGAAGGGCAGGAACTATGCCCTCTCAGCTCTCCCAGAGCCCAACCCATTGATTTTTAATGTTCCAGGTTTAAGCCCCACTGATTGTTAGGCTCTTCTGGTTTTCAAAGTCAAATGTTATGGGGACTCATCTTCCATGTGCAAGTCCTATACCTGGGATGCCTGGTATGAGTATCTGCTCCTCTCACTACTGCACATCTGTTGTGTGCCTCCCTCCTGATGACAGTACTATGGCTCTATTTGGCTTCTGACCACATCTCCACCTTCTCACCCTCTTTCATGTGGCCTCTTGTCTCCTATAGCTGTGGAGAGTCTGTTCTACAGTCTTTGGATCCTTTCCTGGGTTGTTTACACTCATGTGGGTGTTATTTAGTTGTATCCATGGGATGAGGTGAGCTTAGGGTCCTCCTTCTCTGCCATCTTCCCTGGAAGTCAATCTGTGAACAGTTCTCATTAGGGTTCACTCTTGATGTTGTACATTCTATGCATTTTGACAAATGCAAATTATATGTGTCCACCATTGTAGTATCATGAAGAATAATTTTAGGACCTAAAAATGCTCTCTGCACTACCTATTCATTGCTGCCTCCTACATAGCTCCTGGATAACACTAATCTTTTCACTGTCTTCATAGTTTTGCCTCTTCCAAAATGGCATACAGTTGGATTTATATATTATGTAGCCTTTATAGGTTGGTTTCCTTCACTCAGTAATATGCATCTAAGTTTCTTCCATGTCTATTCATGGTTTGATAATTTATTTCTTTTTAGCATTGAATAAAATTGTCTGGGTGTACCACAGTTTATTCATTCACCTACTGAAGGGCATTTTGTTTGCTTTCAAATTTTTGCAATTATGAATAAAACTGCTGTGAACATCAGTGTTCGGGTATTTCTGTCAACAGAAATTTTCAACTCCCTGAGTAAATACCAAGGAGTGCAATTCCTGGATTGTATAAGAATGTATTTAGTTTTGTAAGACACTGCCAAACTGTCTTCCAAAGTGGTTGAATCATTTTGTATTTCTACCAGTAATGTATGAAAGTTCCTATTGCTCCGCATCCTTACAAGCATTTGCTATAGACAGTGTTTTAGATTTTGATGATTCTAATAGGTATGTATTAGAATCTTACTTAATTCTCAATTGCCTAATGACAGATTATGTTGAACATATTTTCATATGTTTACTTGACAACTGTATATCTTCTTTGTTCTTCTCTGTGTCTGTTCATGTCTTTTGTCCGTTATTTAATCAAATTGTTTATTTTCTTTTTTTCTTTATTTTCTTTATTTTCTTTTTGTTGAGATTTTGTTGTGCTTTTTCTATTTTGAATAACAGACCTTCTGCAGGTGTGTCATTTGCAAATATTTTCTCCCAGTCTGTAGTATATCTTTTCATTCTCTCAATAGTCTTTTACAGAGCAGAAATTCTTGATTTCAATGAAGTCAAGCTTATTAATTCTTTTTTTCATTAATCATACCTTTGGTGGTGTATCCAAAAAGTCACTGCCATACCCAGAGTCACCTAGATTTTCTTGTGTTATCTCCTAAGAATTTGTACAATTTTGGGTCTAAGAATTGTGTAGATTTAGGTCTATGATCAATTTTGAGTTAAATTTGTCAAAACTGTAAGGTCTGTGTCCAGATTCGGTTTTTTGCATGTGGATGTCCAGTATTATTTCAGTACTGTTTGTTGAAAACACTGTCTTTATTATATTAACTTTGTTCCTTTGTCAGTGATCAGTTAGCATATTTATATGAATCTATTTCTGGGTTCTTCATTCTGTTCTACTGATCGATCTCTCTATTCTTGCACCATTACCACACTGTTTCGATTACTCTATCTTTAGAGTCAGTCTTATTTTTTTTTTAAAGATTTTATTTATTTATTTGACAGAGAGAGAGATCACAAGTAGGCAGAGAGGCAGGCGGGGGGGGGGGAGCAGGCTCCTCTCTGCTGAGCAGAGACCCTGATGCAGGGATCGATCCCAGGTCCCTGAGATCATGACCTGAGCCGAAGGCAGAGGCTTTAACCCACTGAGCCACTCAGGCGCCCCTAGAGTTAGTCTTAAAATAATAATAGTATCAATCCTCCAACTTTGTTCTTTTCCTTCAATATTGAGTTGGCTCATCTCGGTCTTATGCCTTTCTATATAAACTGCAGAATCGGTTTGTCGATATCCACAAAAAACTTGTGAGAATTTGATTTGGATTATGTTGACTCTATAGATTAAGTTGAGGAGAACTAGATCTTGACAATGTTTCATCTTCCTATCCATGAATTTCCCCTATAACCTCACTTTTCCAATAGATCAAAGAAAATTGTTGATTTTTTAGTATTTTAGCTTTGTACTTGCTGTAGGGTAGTGTGAGGACTTCTAAGCTTCTTACATTTGGACCAGAAACCAGAAACCAGAAGCTCTTAGTAGTTCTTTAAAAGGCTAATGTGTTTATTTCTAAACACAAAATGAAAAATGAAAAATGGCAAAACATTACAGATATGGTGGGGATATTGTGGGCTTGGTTCCAGACCATTGCAATAAAGCAAATACCACAGAAAAGTGACTCAAATGAGTTTTTGGTTTCCCAGTGGATATACAAATTATGTTTATACTATTAAGTGTAAGTCTATTAAGTGGGCAATAGGACTATGTGTAGAAAACTATGTACATACCTTAATTTAAAAATTACTTTGTTGCTAAAAAAATGCTAACCATCCTCTGAGCTATCAGTGAGTCCTCATCACTGATCACAGATAACTATAACATATATAATAATAATGAAAAAATTTCAAATATTGTGAGAATTACCAAAATGTGACACAAAGACACAAAGTGAGGAAATGTTGAAAAAAATGGCACCGACAGACTTGCTTGACTCAGGGTTGCCACAAAATTTCAATTGCAAAAAACTTCAACTTGTAAAAAAAAAACCCAATATCTTTATTGTGAAGGACAATAAAACAGCACAATAAAACAAGTGTGGCTGTTTTATAAATTTTGCCAAACATATTTTTCCAGATCAAATTAAAGTTGAGGAGACCAGTCAAAGTATGGTGGAAAACCATAGGCTGTTATTACGAGACCTGCAGGAATTAGTTATAGAGAATCTATCTTCTCCATGAATTTTGTAATTTAATCAATTCTAGTGACTGTAGTAATCGTTGGGTAAACTTTAAATGATGATCTAATTACTTTCAAATAGTTTCAGGTAAATTGAAATAAATTTTATGTTGAAAACATTATGTCAGTGAAAAAACAAAAACAAAAACCTCTGTAAAAGAAATCATTTAGGGGAAAATGTCTTACTTTTCCTTTTTTTTAATTTTTTTTTATTTTATTTTTTAAGATTTTATTTATTTATTTGACAGACAGGAGAGAGATCACAAGTAAGCAGAGAGGCAGACAGAGAGAGAGAGGGGGAAGCAGGCTCCCTGCCGTGCAGAGAGCCTGATGTGGGGCTCGATCCCAGGACTCTGAGATCATGACCTGAGCTGAAGGCAGAGGCTTTAACTCACTGAGCCACCCAGGCACCCCTCTTACTTTTCCTTTTATTTTTATTTTTGTTTTTGCTCCTGCCAAACAAGATGACATCATGAATCCTCTTCAGGCCTGAATTAATAGAAAATTAATACTCAGGGCTCCTAAATACACCTTTTACAATAGGCAGTGCGTAAAGCATACTTCAACATGATATTGAAAGCTATGGAAATTCCTAGAGCAGTGCTTTTCAGATTCATAGATTTTAACTTCTGTATTATCTATCACAGAAAGAATTTCTGGAAGAATTAGCATCCAATTATTACAGGAACTCTGTACTAGATATGTCTTTAAAGGTCACCTATTCTACTATTTTACTCTGTTAGCCTCTGAGTAAAATAATTGAGACAGATGTAAATAATATTTGTTTTCAAAGAGCTCTAGAATATTCAAAGAAAATTCTCCAGCCTTCTTCAGTACCACATATTTTGACAATCCTTGCTAGCAAGAAAGTTTACCAAATACCTAAACTAAATCATTACTATGATATTAATGCAATTATTTTGCCTACTTCCATGGACATGGGGTGGCTATCTTTGACAACAAAGATAAGAATCTTTGACAACCAAACAGAACTTTAATGTTAGCTTTACTCATTAATTTGCTCAGGCAAGAGTTTTGAGGAATCAGGTTATCTTTGACTCAAATCCTGACTTTCCCACTTTTCTGCCAATGGAACCATGAACAAGAGATCTAGTGTTTCAGAGCCTCTATTTCCTCACCTGTAAAATGGGGATAATAATTCCAAAGTTAGCAGATTGTTGTAAGGAAGTAAGACAAAACATGTAAACTGCTGAGGTGATGTCTGGCACATAGTAAGCACTCCTAAATGCAGTAGCTTCTGTGGTTGCATTTATAACATTGTTTGATTAAACCGTTCATCCATTAAAATGTGGCAAACGTTCATTATGTATCTTCAATGTTATAGTCACTCTGTTAACTATTATTGCCTCATGCTGCTGAATTAGGTTAAGTTAACATAATCCTTTATTTACTTTGTAAAAAAATTGTTCCTGGTCCTATAATAGTATCTACTCTACCTCTTAGGAGTATGCCAATTTATGTTCACAAATTTATTTTCTTCTGTTGCCTTAATTCAGAATTGGAGCTTCTTTCTCAACTTAAACACTATTTTATTTCCCTTCTTTTACACTAACTGCAATGTGTCAGTTTATCTTGTTGGGAAAAACTCATGCTTTGAACTCGGGTTGACTTCGTTTCCAGTCTTCACACTAGCACTGATTTACCAAGAAACTTGGATTATTAAGCAGCCTCCCTAAGATAGTTTCCTCAGCTTTTGCAGACATAATTCCAATTGCAGTGAATCGCCATGAGACGTATATACGTAAGGTAATATTAGGTGCCGAGTTTAGTGCCGAGTTGGCTCTCAGGATATGGTAGTTATTCTTATTCAGTGAAATAACTTAAAATCAGGCACAAATTTTAATCCAAACGTGTCATTTCTTCTATATTTTAAATTTTTCATTAGACTCTTATTTTGACAGTTCTCATAACTTTTTAAAATCATTTTTGTTAAAGAAATTGCCTATTAGGAGAGCAGCATACTACATAATCTTAGTATTCTATTCTTTGTCAGATGAAGACCTTGTGAAAAACAGTTGAGAAAAATTTTAAATGGAAATCAGGTGTTAAAAGTTTAATTAGAAAAATTCATCCCTTATACATGGGCTAATGTAGGCTATGGCAAGCTGCTTAATTGTTGATTCTAGGGCTATTTTTACATTGTCAATATTCTATTTAGTAATCTTGGGGGAAATAGCATCAAAAGCAGACAAAGAAAAATGTTTCACTTTCCTGCAGCTGATTCCCGTGATTGCCTGACGTTTAGTTACATTTGGGCATCTGTCTCAGGAACTCCCATTGTCTGGAACCATATGCAAACTGAAGTGTGCATTGGGGTATAGACATGAGGACAGAATTTACACTTGGATATGCCATTCGACAGCAGCGGGAGAAGCTGGACAAGCCTGGGATACTTCATACAGTTCATTTAATGAACTGTTACTTTATTATTTTGTAAAGCTTCTGTAATGCACATTTATGATATAAAAAGTGCCTTGCATACTGCTTCATCGGAAGGGGACCTCATTTAGATTAACCTGTGACTTCAACAGCAGGTGGTAGAATGAACCAACTGCTTCAATTACTGCTTTTGCGCATGACTTTCATGTGTTGCTAAGATTATCAGAGGAACCTGATTACATCCCCTTAGACACTATTGTTGGCACGATGATTAAGCTGTTATTTTTTTTTTTTTTTTAAGACTGGGAACCTAAAAAGCTTTTTGGCATGAGGCAAAAGCACTGTGTATAGAGATCAGTAAGATAGTGTGTATCATTGCCCTGTAGCTTATCTCCACATATACAGCTCCCTGGTGGATCCCTATGATAAACATTATTGGAACAATTAGCTGCTGCTGACACAGAATCCAGACACAATAGCCATGGCCAGCAGCACAGAGCCAAAAATTATGGAGCCAAAAACCATAAAAAGCAACACCAAGCTAGTCTCCCCATTCAACTGCTGTCATAAAACCCTCCCAGTGCTATGTTTGCATAGCTGGCTTCACCGATATGGCACTGTTAACACAAAAGAAGAAGCTGCAGCACTTGTCTTTGTTTAGCTGAAATTACAAGTCATTGAATTAGTATGTCATCTTTATTGTGCTGTCATGCAGCGGAGGTGAGGAAGGCTCCGTAATGGATGGGAGAGTTTGATGGCCTGAAAGACAGGCTCACAGATGGTTGTCGATATAAAACAGTTTTCCCCCTTTAAAAAAAAAAAAAAAGAAGAAGAAGAAAGGAAGGAGGGAAAGCAAAAAGCCTGTTTGAAATGGATCTTCGGTGATTTGTGTGCAATACCAAGCAATATTCATACCAGTCTCATATGTAAGAACTTTGGTGGCCTAGCGTATATGACAAGAGCATAAATGCAGACATTCCTAAGGAATGCAACACCTATTTAAATACAAGTGATGCAACATTTTAGCTTCTTAGAAAGCTGGTGGTTATTTGCGGGGGACG
This sequence comes from Potos flavus, assembly GCA_028534135.1. NCBI lineage: Eukaryota > Metazoa > Chordata > Mammalia > Carnivora > Procyonidae > Potos > Potos flavus. Next base: position 55,277,084 of record CM052886.1, on the reverse strand, counting down.
GGGGGAGAATGTTTGTCTCATAATATTTCTAAACAATTGTAAATGATTATATGTGAATGGGAAGAGTTAACAGTGTTATAGGAATTTTAAATACAAAGAATGAAAATTTTGACCATTCTTATTAAATGATATTTAAAGTTCTGTATTTGTATGGTTAAATATATTTTGTTAGGGATATTATGTTGTCTAATAATGAGAGAGAGTTTGGGCTGAATGTGGCTTAAAATATCTTTAACTTAGTAATTTCTTGCTTTTTCTCTATATTTTAGTTTTATTTGCAACACATCATTTGACAGTTATACTATATATACCTACATAAGATCAGTGAAAAACTAAATTTCAACTTCAAAGGCTAGAACGTTCTGTCCCTTTTGTCACAGTTATTAAAAACTTTGACCCAGTCTAAGAGACACTGTTCTGAAACTAATTCTTTAACAGAGAAAGCACTCTTCACCAGTATTTCATTTCATGTGGGACTATAATCTGCCAAACATCCAGGGCAATGTTTTAATTGAGGAGCAAACTAGTTACACCTAAGAATGTGTAGAATTTTTAATGTACTGATAGTTATTTTTGGGCAAGTTTATCTTTTATTTTTTTCCTCTTGTGAACAAGAAGAACAAGAGAAAAACTAAAGATCTGATTTTCTATGATAAAATGAGACAGACGAATGGCCATATATAAAAACTTCTAAGGGGGGGGGGCACCTGGGTGGCTCAGTCAGTTGTGTCTGACTCTTGATTTCGGCTCAGGTCATGATCTCAGGTTGGTGAGATCAAGCCCCGCCTTAGGCATGGAGTCTGCTTAAGAGTCTCTCTCTCTCCCTCTCCCTCTACCCTTCCCTGCCCTAAATAAACAAATAAATAAAATCTTAAAAAAAAAAAAAAAAAAAAAACTTCTAATGGGAATAATACAAATGTGAACATACATTTTAAAAATATACTTAATCACATGTAAGAAAACTCTGAGAACTGGAAATCAAGACTAGCTTAATGGCAGATATTAGATCTGTTCGTGAATGTGCATATTTTTCTTGAAACGTGAAAAAAAACTTTCTGAATGTGTCTAAAATAGTATTTACATATTCCAAATGAGCTGTATAAAGGAGAAATAAGGAATTAAATGCCTAGCTAGGGCTCTAAATTTATCTGTCTATTCAGCAACATTATTACACTTATTGACTTCTAGTTAATGCTTATTTTATCTTTATTTGAAGATTCTGATGCTGACTTTTGCAGTTTGTTATGAAAAACACCCTTTCTGGAAAATATTATTTGTATGTGTGTATTTTTGTGTGAGTATGTGGGTATTTTTGTGTGAGTTGGAGGTATGGCCAAAGATTACGGACTTTACAGTTAATCGTATCTGGATTTGAATCTAGTCTTTGCTACTTGTTAACTATATTATCTTGAACAGATTATGTAAACCCCTGGCATCTCACTTTCTCATTTCTAAATATGAGTGAGGATGAATGAGCAATGAGTGGGGATGAAAGCAGAAAACATCAGTGACATGGGCAGCAGGAGACCACAGCTTGGAAATGAGTTTTCATGGCTGCAGGGTTAAAGATGCAACTCACTGTCCTAGTGTCCAAATGTTAACAGTGTAAGGGCTAGGACCAACAGACTCAGATTCTGGGACAGGAACCAAACATGGGGGTTTGGGCACAGAAAAATATAAGGTCAGAGCAGAACCAACAGAATGACAGCCTGATGGTACCTATCAAATCTAAAGAGAGAATCTGCCCAACTAGGGCTAATGCCAGTGCTCAGAGACTGGGTTGAAGATTAGGAGATCCCAGCTCTTGGTAGAAGTGAATTTTGTAGCACAAAATGAAGCAAATCATTAGAATTATGATCATTTACAATTTAATATGACTCAACTAGGGCAAGTGAAAATATTGAAAGGAGTGAAGGAAGGAAGGAGCATGAGTCATGAACAATTAATTGAAGAACTAAGATATATCCTTTATGGAGGAAAAGTTTAAGGAAAGAAGAGGTTAGGACAATCAGGGATGAGGTGCTCAATCTTGTATTGCTAGAGCCACCTTTTTTGTTACCCAAATAGGGAAGTGTTTCCTGGCAGCCACTAAAAAGCTCTGGATCTTCCCACTTCAGGTCCTCTATACCAAGGATTATTTGGTTCAGATGTAGTGGCTAAAATAGTTTCCTGTGTGGTGTGAGGTTTAGGATTCCTATTATTCCTTCTATTGCTCAAACATCTCCAACTGTTCTATAATCTCAAAAATTCTTCTATGAGTTGTGGAAAAACTTTTAATCAACAATTAGGCATATATTGCAACCTAAGTGTCCATTTATAGATGAATGAATAAAGAAGATGTGGTGTATATATATATACACACACACACACATACACACACACACACACACACACACACACACACACACAATGGAATATTACTCAGCCATAAAGAAGAATGGAACTTGGTCATTTATCATAGATTTATGGATGGACCTAGAGGATATTATGCTAAGTAAAATAAGTCAGACAGAGAAAGACAAATACCATATGATTTCACTTATATTTGGAATCTAAAAAACAAAACAAATGAACAAACAAAAAAACAAACAGACTCTTAAATACAGAGGACAAAATGGTGGTTGCCATAGGGAAGGTGGCAGGGGCATGGAGGTGGTGGTGAAATAAGTGAGGGGGATTAAGAGGTTCAATCTTCCAGTTATAAAATAGTAAATCATGGAGATGAAAACAGCATGGGGAATATAGCCAATAATATTGTAATAACCTTGTATGGTGACAAATGGTAGTTACACTCACCGTGGTCAGTTGAATGAGTGTACGTATTGAATAAGGTATAGAACTGTCAAATCAATATGTTGTACATGTTAAAGTATAACATTGTATGTCAATTATACTTGATAGTAATAAAGAAATAAGGCAGGGACGCCTGGGTGGCTCTGTCGGTTAAGCGTCTGCCTTTAGCTCAGGTCATGGCCTGAGGGTCCGAGGATAGAGTCCCACATCTGGATCTTTGCTCAGCAGGGAACCTGCTTCTCCCTCTGCCTGCAGCTACCCCTGCTTGTGCTCTCGGTCTCTCTCTGACAAATAAATAAAAATAAAATCTTTAATAAAATTTAAAAAAAAATAAAGAAATAAGGCATACACAAAACCTAAGAAATAATAAAAATGACCACGGAGAAAATAATTTCTTTTTTAATTCATGGTTTACAAATCTAGTGAGACAATATATATGAAAGGCATGAGATCAGAAGATGCCAATGTACATGATAGTAATTAGCAACATCTCATTTAATCTGTACAAAAGAGTGAATGAGGATTAGAATTTAGTGACATGTTGACTTGAATTTGCATAAAAATGTGAATGACAGAGATCAGACCACTACCTGTGAATTGGTGTTGAGCCAAAGAAGATTGTATGGAAAGTAAAGGGCATCTGAGGCAGACGGAAGTGAGAAAGAGGGAAGATTCAGGGAGGAGGCCCAGAAGAACGAACATAAATTAGTTTTCAGCCGTAGCAAAAAGACCAAATTACCTGGTGTGTATAGGTGTCCAAAGCATTTTATTATGTACCTTTTTTCTCTCTTCTTTGATTTCATCCTTCCCATAAATTTTTAATTCATTTCCTGGATGAGGACAAGAATAAAGCCAATGAACAAAAAAGCATACCTATTCATTATATTCAAAGGGGAATATTTTTTAAATGTCACACATACACATATTTATATTCTGCTGTTCTAGAGTTATCCTGGACTAGTGTTCCAGTGTTTAGGTCACAGGGTCATGTATTTTGTAACATAAGCTGATTTCAGCTGAAACATCTTTTTTTTCTTGCAGCCTGCAACTTGTTCTTTTCGAATAAATGTCACTTACCATGTTTAAACTGCCTTTTGGTTCTCTGTTCTTCCCCTTTTTTCTGGGCTCTGTATTTTGCTTAACTGTGTGATTAAATGAGAATCGGATGATAATTTGAGATGATCACGGTGTTACAACCTTGTCAAAATCAACCAGAATATATTTGACGATTATTTAATAAACAATACTACATAAATAATTTCATCATTTCTTATTGTTATTTTTATTCACCAAATGTATAAACAGTAACTGAATACATCCTAGCCCATTGTAAAATTGAATTCAGGTTTTCTGTCTTGGCTTGTATATATGTCCCCATGATTCTACCTTTTTCCTTTTTTTCATCTCTGTATTTTCTCCCTCTGGATACTGTTGCCCCCTGTGGTTTCATTCCTATGCAGATAAATGCTTGCAAATCTAGCCCAGAGAATTTTCTGTCTCCAGCCTCACTTTTATCATCGAATATTGGATTAATAATAGTCACATAAAGCTCAGATTTTCTCTAAATCAGAAGTCACTAATTTATTTCTCATTCCCTCTGTGTAAGCTATGACACTATAATTTTCCTGCAGGATAATATACTGGAGTAGAAAGTTACTGAAAACTTACTTTTTAATTGGGAAATACACTAGCATTGTCACTTCACATTATCTATTCAGATTCTTTGCTAGTGTCTCACACTCAGGATAGCCAGAACACCTTCCCCATCATCTCCCTTAAACCAGCACCTCCTTCTGCTTTAAGCCACCAGTCACGGGGCTTCAGAGTCCCTATTTATACCTCCTTCTTCAGTCATTTGCCATATTCACTAAAATCTAGCTATACGGTGTCAGTAACTTCTCCCCACTGTTTTCTCTCACACTGTTAATCTCCTGAATGGGGCCTTCAAAAATTTTCTTTAAAAAAAAATTTTTTCTTAAAGATTTTATTTATTTGTTTGTTTGTTTATTCTTAGAGAATAGGAGAGAGAGAAGGAGCAGGCAGGGGGCAGAGGGAGATGGAAAGAAAGAATCTCAAGCGGACTTGTACTGAGCACAGAGCCCCACACGGGGCTCGATCTCACAACCCTGAGATCATGAACTGAGCCAAAATCAAGAGTCAGACACTTAACTGGTGGAGTCACCCAAGTGCCCCACTAAATGGGGCCTTTAGACTTTCTTGCCACCCCCACCAAAAAGTAGCCTCCTGAGTCGTCAGCCCACCTTTCATTTCTCATCCTTCCCTCCTTTATGATAATTTTCCTACACCTCATATCTCTGTTTCCCAAAGGTTCCAAAGACTCCTTATGTCTAATATACTGGGTATGTTTGTTCTTAGCCTGGAGTCTGGGGTCTTCTATGTAATGGCCAGTTTCATCTCCTGCAGATTCCTTAATAGAGCCTCTATTTCACAACCTAATGCGCTTTTCTTGAAATCATCCTCACGCAATAAAATCCACTTCAAAAGCCATCTCCTCTTCTGATTCTTCCAGCCCATTGTTATCTTTTCTTCTGTGAACTTTACCCCCTTGCATTTTCTAACTGTTCGACGGTGCTAATTATATTACAGATGCTTGGAGATTATCAGATTCCTTTTTTTCTCACCACGTTTGCCCTCATTCAAGTGTAAGCTCTCTCTGGGCCAGATCTAATCGAATTGTCTTTACATTTCCAGAACATATCACTGCAGTTCCTATACCCAATATTCAATAGTAATTATTATTTTTGAAGGGAAGCAGCTACTTGAAGTTTATGTCTCCTTGCTCTTTGTCTTAGCAGATGCTTCTCCCAATACAGTATAGAATTATAACATATGGAATTCCAAGGATCCCAGTCAGCTCAGTTAAATTGTGGGTTGTGTAACTTTTCGAGGCGATGAAATGAATGAATCCTTACAATCCTGGCTTGGTTGTTGGGACTTGCATTCTGTGTGCTATTCTTTAGATTCACATTTTGGGACCTGAGTTGGTCTTTGTGAGAATAGTGTAAAACGGCAGTGTGAATAAACTTCCCAATTAACAGGTGAGTTTTCAATAGCTACCCACTCTGGCATAATTCTTGAATTATAACAGTAGTTTCACATTTTACATTGAGAGGAATTAGAAAAATAGTTCATGGCTTTGACATCAAGAAAATCTGAGTTTTGTATGACTGTTCTTTAATCAAGGGCAAAGGGCACAAGGAGTAACTCTCTACATGGAAGTGATGCTCACGAGTACCTTTGTTTATCCGACTGTGATCCAACCTTCCAGATTTGCTAGAGTGGAGGGAGGGGCAGGGTATTTACAGCACTGCAAAGGCCTTATTCACCCCCTGACTTCACGCTCAGCTAAACTTGGAAATGCAATTGGTTTATTTTGTATAAATAAGCAAGAATGCTGGAAGAAACTAAATATCTTCATAAAACAAAACATTATGATACCAGAAACCCTTAGGAATAGCACTAATGCTTTTAAATGAAGGTTTTATTTGTCTCAGAGCTGCAAAAAGGAGTCACTAATGAGATGTCATTTAAATTCTAACACCTGTTTAATGGCACTTTTTTCTCTATCCCCAAAGAGTAACTGTTTATGAATGTTTGCAGTTTTCCAAGTGTATCTACAAGAATTGTTTTTTCATAAACAATGTGATGCCTTTTTCCTCATATGCTACAGTCACATTACAACATATGATGGAAATTGTTGGTTGTGGCATTTTCGTATTACATAGGTTTCAAAGATAGTGTTATTTCATATACTGAAACTTAAAATTTTATAATTTGTGTAGTAAACATTTTATCAGAAACTTCATGTTTTTCAGATTTATGAGTATATACTGGTACAAGAAAATAAAATCTCTAGTCGTATTCTTTACCTAAATTTAAATAACATATGAAAAGGCTTGCTGAAAAATATTTGCCCCTATATTCTCTGTTATGAAAAGAAAATATATTTATAAATAAACATACATAGGTATCGAAGAGTTACAAAGAAGAAATGCTTGTTGATTTTTTTCTCAGGTGATAAATAACTGAAAAAGTTGGAAATGAAACTGTACCATTTCTTCTGTGATTTTGTTTTTCTTATGTAAACAATTTCTTATTCATGAAAGGAATCTACAATAACTGCATTGCCCTTTTTTTCTGATTTCTCTAGAACTTGCTAGAGAGGAGTAACAGATACTCTATGGATAAATATATGAAATATCATTTACTCTTGGAAATATTTAAGATTTCCTAAATATTTAGGATCTCTCTCATTTGATATCTTTAGGTCTGTCTCATTTGGTATTTATAGCATTTTATATAGGTGACTTTCATGTTTAACCTCCTTTACTAAAACTACTTGTACCTCAGTAAAAAAAAAAAATGACTTATAAGTTTATTTTAAATAAATTACCTCTATTTTGAGAAATTCAAGTGTAATTAATTTCTTTGGAGTAACAGAGACCTCAGGCCATGGATTTTTACCAAGATGATTATATGAACTCTCAAAAATTCTGGCTTGTAGGGAAGCTCCAGGAGACTCTTTTAAGGAATGTATATCTTTGAACTGATGCGAGCCATAGTTTTGTCCTGTTAGCATGCTGGAAGTGTGACAAAACTGTCCTTGTTTGTGTCAGGAAAGAAGGAGCTGGTCTTGAGGAAAGGTGAGACCAGGGCCTGTGGGCTAAGCCTTCCTCAGCACTCTTCGGGATTTCAGCTGAGTGCACTAGGCTTACTTACTGCAAAAGAGAATGGCTGAGCCATAAAATGCTCAAAGTGTGGACTTGAACAGTTCTATAAAACCTAAATGTTCTGCACATTAAAGGAGGAGAGAAGAAAATTGTTGCAGATGTGATTGGATTTCTCATTATGCTGAAAACTATTCTAAATTTCTTCTTCATGATCATTATTCCTTAGATTTCTTAGTGCCAAATCATTTCTTTTCCTCCCCTTTCATGACTCCCCCTTCCATGAGATTCTTGACGATTTAAGGTGCTCTTTTGAGTGAACAGAAGGGCTAAATGTTTTTCAGTTTTTAGAATGCTCTCCTTTTTTCTCTCTCTCCCCTTTATGTATGTATATATAAATATATATTTATATTTATGCTTTCCTTTTCTGTCTCTCCCCAGTATATATATTTGTATATATATATACATACAGTATATATACACCTATATATGCTTATATACATATGCATATGCTTATATATATAAAGCATATATATACACATTATAAGCATATATATGTGTGTCTATACACAAGAACATATATATGCTTATAGTGTATACACAAGCACATATATAGTGTATATGTTTATGTTTATGTACACTGTGTATACACTTATGTACATAACATTTATATAGTATATATATATATGCTTAAGTGTGTATATATATATATGTACACACACATACATATAAAACACTGAAGAATTGGGGAGTTTTACAATTGCTCCTGGTTTATATAATTTTTATTTATAAGTGGGATCTCAGAGCTTAATCAGTGTGTTCTCTAATTATGCACTGGATTTATTCACAGTCAGTTGACATATACCTTGCTCTGAGCCGAGGGACATAAGCATATTCTTTTTCTATGCAGTTCCTTCCTGGCTTATGAAAGCCAAATATCCATTCTGTATGGAGAGATGAATCAGCAATCCATATAATATCTATTCATCATACATATTTCACAAAGAGGATATTGTGGTGACTGCAAAGTTCTTACAAAAATAATATGGAAATCCGTAACTTGATGTGGAGTGTCAGAGAGCCTCTTACTATTATTTACCTTATCAGCTTTTGCTTTCTGAAATCAATGGAAGGGCATCAAGTTCAGCTAATCCATATTTCTGAGTATGAAATTGAATTTATAGTCTGTAGTATGTTGACTACCGCTCGCATTTAAGGCATAATTGATTTTTATTGAAAAGCCAGCAGGCACATCAAAAATTTCCACAAACCACAAGGATGTTAAATTTTACCCTGTTTAGATAATAGTGTGGCTTTATTTATCCTTTAAAATGAAGCTTTTATATTTATATCAGCAAATGCTATGGAAGTGTGACTGATACCTTATGAAACCATCAATCCATGGTTCTGTAGAACTGTACTGCACAGAAATAAGCAACTTTAGATTTCTAAGGTAAATGTCTACGGTTGGCTTGTTTTAAGAATAAATGGATAAATGGAATAATAAATCTAGCACTATATCATGTCATGTGGTGAAGTTATTTTTTTCCATTGAAACAACTGCTTGTACCATTATTTCTTTTCCCTCAAATTCCTCTGCATCTCATTTTTCCCTCTGATTTATAGATTGCATTTTTGTATCTGGGTTAATTCTTTATACATGTGAAATGTAATTTCCAAGGGAAAAAAATCTAGTCTTTCTATTTTTAAGTTAAGTAGTCAACTTTAGCATGCGTGATACTTCATGAAGCAAGTTTCGCTCAAATGTCCCCAATCAATGTGTTAAGTCCATTTATTTTTAACTAAAAGTTATCATCAGAAGACTTTTGAGTACTCCTGCCACAGAATGTAGAAGCTCAGTGTCAGTTGCATGGTGGAATTTAAAAAACCAAGCTTTGACTCACCTTAGAAAAAACAAAACAAGATAAAAACAAAAAGATGCTGGTACCATTATTTGTTTTAGTCCTCCTTCTGTAATCCTAAAGCAGTTGTTATCACTGGGAGAAAATATTGTACCCTAAAGAGAAATTTGGGGATTTTGAGAGTGAATGAGGTTTTTTAAAAAATTGGATGGAGTGGCATTGGGACTGGCTTGGGTGGAACCCAAGATTGCTAGACATTTACAGTTTGCAGGGGGATACAGCACATTGTCAAACAGTTCCTCCTCTGAAGGACTTTTGAGTCTCCTATTAGATATTACTGTAGATAAAAAAAAAACTAATTATCTGCAATTAAAACCCATTTGTATTTTACATGTACTATTAAAAGATTTTTTTTACATTTTTTAAATATACACAGAATTTTCCAAAAGCCAAACTATCATGAAAATTAAGAGAAAAATGTTAGTTTGAACTTTACCAATTGTTGGTTACAATTTACCAGTTAGTGGCAATTCTATGGTGTTTGCTGCATCAATACAGCAATCTTGTTTCAGTTTGCATTGGTAGCTGGTTCATTTACAAATTTACAAGTTTCTCTGCCTAGGTATCAGCGCTCAATTTCTTGTCTTCATTGTGTAGCAATTACCTTTCAAAATATGTATTATTGTGTGACAAAGAACTTTCTTTTTTAGTTCTCTTTTATTCTATAGTTGGGGCACTGTATTGATTTTTTTTTTAATGATGCGCTTAGAGTGGTCATAATATCTATGAATTTTATTTTAGTATGGTAAATGGGCTACAAAATATTTGTTATAAAAAGGAGGCACTAAGTTTGCTAAGGTTGAGAGCAATTGCCTTATGGCATCAAGGCATGAATGCATTCGTTGGAAAATTTTCAATGATAAATCTAGAGATTGTTTTAATAACAATTATTTCCAATAAGGAAAATAGTATCTCGGGGTTTTTTAAATATGCGGTGATAAGCTCTTAGTGCCTACCTTCTTATGTGTATGGATGAAGAGTGCTCAAAACAATTTGTCATATGCACAGAAATACAAAGGATGAAACCTAAAGAGATTATACATTAGTCTCTTAAGAGTAAAACTGACAGAGAGAAGCAGTATACCTTTCACAGAGGCTGATATTTTCAAAGCAATGTGTGACAGGTACAGGGACAAATCCCGTTAATAAGTAAGAGGATTTGTGCTTGGCTCTGTCACATGCCACTTTGAAAACCTACCCTCAAACTGTCTATAAATTTTCATGCCCATCTTTTTCTCCTTGCTTTTTCCAAAGCGTCTGATTTTTTTTGTGCACCATTTTTTCCTCCTTTATCTCATGGCATCTTTTAATAATTTCTCAGAGGTTGGTATGTGTACTATGATTTCGTGGCTACTTTACTGTTAACAAAATAATATTTGCTGTATCTATTCACTTTCACTGTCCCTTTTACTGCTTTGTTATAAGACATTTTTATACCAATTATGACTTCTAAATATGAAAAAATCTGCCTTATTTAAATTAAGGAGGGGAAGAACATTTATCACATTTTCAGTTTTTCCTCTTAATATGTAGTTATATTTTTTAAGGAAAAATAATATTTTAAAAATTAATGCTATGCAATATGAATAGTGCACTACCTGGGAAGAAAAAGGCTTGCTCATTTCTTTTAGTTATAAGTTTTTTAAAAAATTAATTACTAAGTCTGGAGATACATAACTTTTTTGCAAAGTAATCTCAAAACAAACTTCAATCCTAATGATTACCTCTGCTTTTGGATCTTGACCTTGGTGCCTCATTGCATGTGAGTATGCTGATGGAGGTAGAGATACACAGTATTTGGTAAAATATCTGTTGGTCTATAATTTGGTGCTGGGTGATGCTACACCCTTTTACTCTCTGCCAAAGATTATTTACTTTCTGGCAGTATATATTTGAGAATTTGCTATTGAAATAAAATAATTCTATGGCACTTCTATAAAATATTTGACTCTAAATATGAATCCGGAAATTTTTCTGGTAGGAGTCAATTATTCAAATTTCAGTATTATCTTAAGACAAGTTTCTGGAAAAAAAAAAAAAGTTGTCCATGAAAAGTGTTTTAAAAGTTCCAGGGGCACCTGGGTGGCTCAGTCCATTGAGCAACCGACTCTTGATTTTGGCTCAGGTCATGATCTCAGGGTCATGGGATCGAGGCCTGTGTTGGCTCGCGTTCTGAGAGGAGTATGCTTGAGATTCTCTCTCCCTCTCCTTCTGCCCCTCCCCCTGCTCGTGCAGTCTCTCTCTCTCTCAATAAATAGATAACAAATCTAAAAAAAAAAGTGGACATTTCTAAACAAAAATCATTACTCTATGGAATGTCTTTTTCTCACTCAAGAATGATGCCTAGAACCTATTGAAATGAAAGTGTTTTCTAGAGGACTAGCAACATACATCTGACACCATTTTTTTTGCTCATCTTTAAGTCCAAACTTAGGCTATCCTTCCGTAGTATCCAATAGCTGATGAAAAGTAGAGAACTAAGCTGATCTGCCAGATGGTTTGTCTACATTAAGTACAACATCTGGATATTTTTTAAACATTTAGATGATTGGCTGAGTTTTCCACATTACATCTGCATATTTTTGGCTCTTTGTCGCTGTGTGTGTGTGTGTGTGTAGAAAAGATGCCACCATTCAGCTGAAACAATCTAGAAAAGAGAGCAATGGGCTTTGAATTTCTTTGCCTTTCTCTGAACATCCAAATCTGGACTCAAGGACCAACTAGCTCAAGTTCAAATTACAGAAAATTTCTGAGAGTTGATGACAAAGTATGAAAGACAGGATTGCTTCTTGTGGTATTCAACTCAGTAATATCAGTAGATGGACACAATTCACTGCAAGATAGTTAGAGGCTACCTGGCTTAAAGCAATTTAGACTTTCAGAACTTACCTGTTGGCAAGGCAAAAAGTCAAGATAATATGTTTCTAATTTTAGCATTTTTTTCCTTAGAGATGAGTTCAAATAAAACAAATGCGGAGTTGAGCCCTCAACATAAAATGGCACTTATTTCTGTGAAACCATAATCTTAGAATGTCAAATAAGCATGTCCATACTGTAGTGATTATTCATCTAATGAATAACAAAAACTTACATTTATAAGGGCCTTTGATTTTTTAAAGTTCTTTTATAACCATGGTCTTATTATCCCCAGTTGGTAATAAAAACCTTCCTTGAACACAAGTCTTCTCATTCTTGATTTGGTGCAATTTCCAGTTATCCATGAACAGAAAATGAAATGGAAAGGGAAGGAACATTTGTGAAGCAAATCTAGTCCGAGATACACTATGTCAGGGGGATTGTAAATGCATCTTTTTATTTGTCACCATTTCTTCGGGGGTAGGAAATACAAATGCAGGATTTGCTTTATCTCTGAAAAGTTGGATTTGAATCCTGCCTCTGATACATAGTAGCTAGCTGTGTGTCTTTAGTCATGTTATTTATTATAATTTCTGAGCTTGGGTTCCTTGTATATAACACGGGAATGCTAATGGCTTAATTTACTTGTCATGCAAATTATGAGATAATATATGCTAAGTGTGGGCTAAATACAAAACATAGTACATGGATAATGCTCAATAAATATTGTTTGCCATTTTACAGATGAAGAAACAGGCTTAAAGAGTTGGAACTAGAAAGTCCTTTAAGAAGGGACCAAATCTATGTCTGTCGCCAAGCCTTCTTATACTGTACTCTTTCTTACATTGCTTATTTATAGAAACGATAATTTCCACAGTCCTGTTGCTTTTATAAGATTCATCCCAAGATAGCAATGTAAATTATACAGTAATTTCACATGTCTTTGTTTCTTATCTTGAAGTGTTATCAAAATGAAATAGGTGAATGCATAGCAATGGTAACATTGATAGCATGTTATGGTTCCTATGAAAACTAACATAAACATTCCAATTACTTTTACTAGGCTTTATTAGCAACAACACCAAACGTGAAAGGTGGTAGGGTCTAGCCCTCAGTCTGTCACTACATCTCTGTGTGACTGCGAGTATAGGATTAGCTCTGCAAATATTTACTATGAAACTGCTTTGGGCAATAGGATTCTGGGACAAACCAAATACAGATCTCGCCCTTATGAAAAACATCAGACAAGCCATAACTTTTGCAATGGAGTCTAATAAGTTGGGAGTGCACATATGTTGTCATTTGGGAACATAAGTGAACGTAAAATTCTAATTAAGGTAACCCTAGAAGTTCATGGAGAAAGTACCGTTGAGAGGGCCTCACGGATGGGTAGGATTTTGTGAGCAGAAAACCCAGAAGTGGAGAAGCACGGGAATGTCTTTGGGAAGCAACTCTACACTTTGGTCAGCACGTTGGGCACATTTAGATGACACTGAAGTTACATGTTTGGTTCCCTCAAGCCCTAGAATGCTATGTTAAGGAGTGTGAATTCTAAGCTACATCAATGAGGTAATTCTGAGATATTTGCCGGTGACATTAAATGATGGGAGCTGAATAATGAGAAGTTACTTAGGCAGGGATTAGGGGAAATAGATTGCATGTTGAAACTTAGACTCAAGGAAGCTGATAAAGAAACTAAAATATGTCATGTTTCATGAATCTGCGAAACATTCTCTTTATGTCTAAGTTTACTTATCAATAAGATCAGTGGGCTGGACTTGATTTATTTTATAGACTTGTTCCAGCTTTTATTTTCTGAGTCAATATTTCCTAATTTGTGTTCTGTCAAAGGCTATTTCTCCTAGATAACAATGTGTGTTGTCTTAATGCAAAGAAGAAGAGTTTGAACAAATTTGGGAAACACTGAGTAAAATAGTAATAGGATGTTTTTGAGAGAACTTCTCAAACCCTTATTCTGTTAATGTTCATTAATGCTCATTGTACATTTCCAAAGTGGAGAGTATATGCATATTTCTTTCCAAGATTATGTGACCATGGAACCCTTCTAGCTTACATCTTTTGCTGTCAGAGTTCTATGACACAGATTTTTTTTTTATAAGCAAGTCTTTTATTTATTTATTTATTTTAAGATTTTATTTATCCATTTGACAGAGAGAGAAAGACCACAAGCAGGCAGAGAGAGAGGGGGAAGCAGGTTCCCCGCTGAGCGGAGAGCCAGATGCGGGGCTCGATCCCAGGACCCTGAGCTGAAGGCAGAGGCCCAACCCACTGAGCCACCCAGGTGCCCCGACACATTTGTTTTAATGCTTGACCCACTATGCACATTAGAGTCTCTACTCAAATCATAATAGGCCTTGGTTCTCTGTTTTAAAAGAAACTTTAGTGACTCAGGTGGTGCAAGAATGTCAATGAGATATTTCCCCCCTGACACTTTCAGAGCCATTTAAGGTAGACAAACATGTAAGGCATGCATCCAGCTCACCCCACATTATTTGAGGATAGAATTGTTATTTCCTCAACTATCTAAGGAGTTTGCTGTTTCTTACAGTGGACTATCGTGGTCCCTAAACTCTTGAGTAAAAGAATTTTTCCTGGGGGCTCCTGGGTGGCTCAGTCAGTTAAGCATCCAATTCTTGATTTTGGGTTGTGAGATAGAGCCCTGCAGGCTCCGTGCTAGGCAGGGAGCCTGCTTAAGATTCTTTCTCTCCCTCTCTGTCTGCCTCTCCCACCAAAAAGTAATTTCTCCTCTATCTGGAAAGATCATTCTCTGACTTACCAGGCACCTTTTTGGGAGAGGGAAACACTTAGAGTAGTGAGAAGGGAAGGATCATTTGACCAGACAGTAGATGAGTGCCATTAACCCCTGGCTCTCAGTGGGTTTGTAGACGTTATGACTAGAATGCTCACACATCTATCAAAGTAAGCTTGAAATTATCTCCTCAGAAGAGAAGAGTTTTAAGGAGAGTCTTAAGTAAGATATGACACTTGTCAGAGGAAAATAAGAAAATTGTTCCAGATGGTTGAGATTGTGAGAAGGAGGTGGAGAGGTCAAAGGAGGCAATGACTGAGAGAGAGCGAAGAGGAGGGGTGAAAATCCTTGGGGGCTTGGACAGGTAGCTTAAACTTCATCTGAATGACAATGAGATTCCAGTAAAGAAACTCAAAGAGAAGTTCTAAGTACTTTAGCATACAAAACTAATGTTTTAGAGATATCATTCAGAAATGACTAGGAGTTGTGAAGTTTGGAGAAGCTCCTAATAAAATGGCATAACATTTAAGATAAGAAGAGATCTAAGTGCAAGGTACACCGTAGCTGGTTGCCTTTCCCCCTTTTCCCATAGCCTGTTTACACCTTGCTGCTGAATGTACTAACAGTTCCCTCTGCTGTCTACTAGCAAGACGGTGTTAGTGCAGTCAACACTGCCTGATTCTGTGTTAGCTATTTTAACCATCTTAAGGAAGTACTGAAATGAGGCATATGCTTTTTTCATTAATGACTCTTCAGACTTGGAAGCATGACAAGTTCTCAGTTTATTGGTTTTTAAAAAATCTAAATATATCTCTTCAGCAACTGAAAGTATTTAATTCTTCCTAAACCTTATCTTCCTCAAATTAGCTAAAACAAAACAAAACAAAAAAGGGCTGGTCTATTTCTGCTCCCACAAAATATTGGAAAGTGGAAAACCTAGAATGTTGAGCTAGAGCGTCTCAGGCTAGCTAAGAACCATGGCACCACGGTCTCATGTATATCCTGGGAGCAAGGTGTTCTGGCCATGTGGCCTTGGCCAAATTATGTATCCCTGACCTTCCTTGGTTTGTTCATCTTTAAAAGTAATATTTGCACTATGGAGTTGTAGTTATGATTGTAAAATACAGTATATGTAAAGACCTTGGTGTAGTTTTGGGATCATGGTAAGGTTCAAATTCTGCTACTTTAGCCCTTAGATTTCTTTCATTCATTTATTTAGCCAAAAAAAAAAAAAAAAAATTATTGATTACTTTCTAAATGCTAGGGATACAAAAAGTTCTTGCCCTTATGGAAATTACATTCCAGTTGGAGAAGATGGATAATAACTAAGCAAGGAACATACAGTATATAGGCTATTGATAAATGCAGTGGCATTAGGAGTCAAATTACTAGGTTTGTTTGTTTTTTTTTTTAATTACTAGGTTTTTTAATCACTGTTAGTTTTCTTGGATGGTAAAAACTATCCACAGTGATTGATTTATCTACATGGGTATGGATATATTACTGAATGAATATGAAGGCAGATGCCTTATAGTCAAGGTATAGCAGTATGATTATATAATGTATGATCTAATCCAGGACTCTTTTGACAGTGAAATGGGAGCTTGGGTGTCATACAGGCACAACAGATGCAAACTGGGACTGTCTTGTGCAAAATAGGGAGCTGTAATTATACCAGTAATCAGGGACTTGAGCAGGGACATTTCAGGCAGGTGGTGCTGATACCAGTGTAACGTGGCAAAAATGATGTAGTCCAAGTAGTAACCATCCGGATAGGGTAAGATTGATGGTGTCCAAAGGCTAAACAGGATTCATAAATAAAGTGGCCCAGAGTCAACTGAGTTCTTCCTGATGGAGGTAAGCTGCTTCCATCCTGGACTGGTCAGCTGCAAGCCAGGCAGCTTCTAACCTAAGATAGGTCCTCTTGGGCTCCAGAGCCTGGCTTCTGTTGGTCAGGTAGCTGTCCTTCGTGGAGAAGGAGGCATACATTTTCCTCCAAGAGCTTGCAGTGAACCTATCCTAGTTGACGAGGAGGATAATCTTGTGCCTTTTGAGGTTTAGTAAATAGCAGGAAGTTGTTCAGACTCTTAGGAGACAGGGAGAGGTGTCCTTGGGGCTCTCTGGATGGTCCCTGTTGAGGTCCTGTTCTTCCAAGGGCCCTGTGTCCCTTCTCATGAGCGTCCTACCACCTCGTTCAACCCCCTTCTACCTTGGATTAAGGAGAGACCCCTAGTAACTCAGTCCTCTGAATAGAGATAAGGAGGAAAACTTCTATTTGAGTCTCACAGGAAAAAAAAAACAGTTGAAAGTTTCAAATAAGTGAATGAAATCATGACAGACACTTGAGTCCTTTTCTCTTTGCCTTAAGTCAGGTGCTTGTTGTCAATTATTGCTAAAAGTAATCATACCTGCAAAGTGTATAGTATTTTAAAGTGTCAAAATGCTTTATGTTTTAAAATCTACTTTCGATGATGATAATGGCCTTGTCAGATATGTTGTTAAGTATCATCATCATCCTTTTCTGTTTTTACTGATAACTCTATTTTACAGGCATTGGGTAGTACAAGACTTACATAGGAAAGTTAAAAGAGTGTGGTCTAAAATTTTGGACTGCTCCGATCCCTAGAGGTTTCTCTACTTTTAACAAACACATAGCATTCTTGTATTTAACCATACTTTAAGAGACTGTGCTTGCTTAATAGTTTAATAGTTTTTAAAAGTATTGTTTATGTTTGCAATCTTTTTGCCATCTATTTTTTCTTCAGCAAAGCAAAAAAGTCATTCCTTCTTTCTTCCTCCTCCACTTATCTATCTGCCCAACACGTATAGATTGAATGCCTTTCGAGGAATGGTACATGTATATAATTCAAATAACTTCCACACAGAAGATGCTTCTGACATTTATATATTTTTTATTCTTGGGTAAAAATAATAATCACTACAATGACAGTAGCAATATTTGCACTGTTCTAAACACTATACATCTATCATATTATTTAATGTTTACGGTATATCTATGAATCAGGTATTATCACTACCTTCACTACAGAAATGAAAGAGGTTAAGAAACTTTTGCAAATTTGAATCTTGCTCTCCTCTGGTTATCTCATAACTATTTACTGTTGCCTAATAACTATTGCGTAGTAAAATAATGCAGAATACCATGGAGAAGAGTGTGGACCCTGAGTCATAGATTAATGGTTTCACATTAATCTCTGGTTCTATAATTGACCAGCAGCATGATTTGGACATGCCCTTAGTACCATCAGCTTCTACATCTTTAACTGCAAACTAGCAAAATTAGTGGTTGGTTTGGATCACTGTGGGGACTAACTTCATCTATCTCTTAATTAATTACAGTTGACTGGTGAACAACAAGGGTTGGAACTGCATGGATCCACTTATATGTGGATTTTATTCCATAAATACAATATGATGCTGTAGATGTATTTTCTCTTCCTTATGATTTTCTTAATAACGTTTTCTTTTCTGTAGCTTACTTTATTGTAAGAATGCAGTTTATAATACATATATCATACAAAATATGTGTTAATCGACCATTGTGTTATTGGTAAAGCTTCTGGTCAATAATAGGCTATTAGTAGCTAAGTTCTGGGGGAGTCAAAACCTATACGTGGATTTTCTACTGTGTGGGGGATCAGTGCCCCTAATCTCAGCATTGTTCAAGGATCCTCTGTGATTCACCTGATTTTTTTTTCACTGCCTATTATGTTCCAGGCACCATTTGTGTGTTGAGGAAAATATAGGTGAGCAGAGTGCTCATCCTTAGGAAACTCATAGCCCAGCAAAAGGGAGAAACAAAGAAAAAAAAAATGTAAACGAGCAGAAAAAGTAAATTACATCAATAGACTAAGGAGATCGAGAATAGAAGGGTCACATTGCTGGATTATCAATTCTTTGGGCGTAGTGATTGCATCTGTCCTATTTCATCACCATATTCCCAGTGCCTGTAATATTATGAACATTCAATAAATACTAATTGAATGAATATATAAATAAATAAAAAAAAACCAGAAGAAGTGTCTTTAGGGGCAGCTTCTTTAAAGAAGTAAGTTATAAATTAAGGTCTAAAATATGAGAAGAGTTGGCCATGTCAAGCACAGGAGAAAAGCATTTTCTGGGTAAAAGTCATGGGCAAAAGTCCAGAAGTGAGAAGGGAAGTATATCTTTCTCTACCTTGGCACCAGATGGAGAGAAAAAATGCCCTGTGAGAATAAGGAACCCCTGACTTGGTGTCCCAAGCCAGAATATCAGCCAGGAAAATTTGCTCTGGAAGGACATTTCCTTAACCCAGGCCCCACAGAATAGGCACAGATAAAGCCCTATAGAAGATGAGATTACTTTTTAAAATTATACAATAAGATGTACTGTATGCTGAGGAAGAATTCACACACATAACACACAGAAAAATGAGAATCACAACAAATTCAAACAATAGTATAGACTGATGATACACTAATAAGTATGTTTCAAATAATTAATGATATGGGATAAGACTCAAATAAAGCTATATACAAATAGGAAGTGAATATTGTAATATAGATTTGAATACATTTTACACCATTTTTGTGAATTACTGTTAAACATATATTAATATCACCATACTTGCAGCCATTTATCAACAGGAACAGTTCAAAACATAAAGCTCTGACTTTATGTATTAGACTCCATGGTAGTTGTCCATTTACACATGTCAGTAGCATACTTTCTTTCCCTGAAATTTCCAGTTTTGTACTCCTTTATCTCACGTGCAATCCAGTTCTTCACCATGTTGCAGCATACACACTGGTTTATATTAGGATTCTTTGAAAATACAAAGGCAAAAGTAGAAGCAGAGGCCTATGATTGATTGTACATTTAAATAAATGCACTACAGATTGAGACAAATGTGGCAAGCGTGTGTGTTTCAATCACTATATCGTCACACAATTGAATAAACACACATGTACAATACAATGTTTAATTGAGTGCAGCAAGTACATTTTTTTTAGTGATTGCACCATTGCGTATTCAAGCAAATGTACTGAGTTCACTCTGGTGAGCTGAAGTTTGGTACACATACACAAGTTTTAAGTCTTTCACTCAGTTCGATAGATCACAAATACCTGCATACTTTCAAATGATTGAAACGTGTGTTTTATATCACAAAATTTGCTTTTAATGGATTCAAAGAAATCTGGTTATTAGCTCTCGAAGGAAAAAACAAACTTAAAATCTCAAAACATTTCTTCCTCTTAAAATGTCACTCTGGTCTCCATGAGGATGAAACAGAATATTTCCTCTGTGCCCGAGTAGCTTTTCTATGACTATCTCATCGGGAAATTGCAGTTCCAATTCTTTAGGCATCAAGCATTTGAGTCATTTCGCTTTAGGACTGTTTGCACAACTCTAGTCAAATTCAGTATTACCTCGTGCATGCATGCACATCTGAGGGCCAAATCTGGGCTATTAGGTCTAAAGACCCAAATGGAGCTTGCTAGATTCTTTCATACTTCTTTCATGCTCTTTTACATAGATGTTCTTTTTCAGAAGTGCTGCCATACACTGATTTCTATGTCATTTCCATTAGTATCATCTCACAAGCAAGAAAAAAGAAAAAAGCGAAATAGTAGTGTTTCCTTTACTGTGTCAGCTTTCTAACATCTGTTTCATTTGCCAGGTGTGATGGACAGGTGGTAATGAATGCTCAGGACCAGGTACCCAAAAGGAAGTTGTTCAAGTAACAAGTTTTATGGCTTGATCTTTTTATCTTGAATGTATTGGCTTTAATTTTAATTATCTTTCTTTATTAGGTACTTTAAAAAAATTCCTGCTCTTAGCATCTTTTCACATTGAGGGTTTATCGATTGGAGAGATTCTCCAGTAGATATTCCTAACAATAGAAATTTTACAATGTTAGGGTCAGTTAATGTTTCCAGGAGTGTGTTCTGCAAATTTGATTCCAAGTAGTGTTGCTTGGGAAAAAGATACTTTCCCAAATATGTCTGGAAAACATATGCATGCTGACAAAATTAGCTAACTTTGATTAAGTGTTTACTCTTTGCTTTGCCTGTGTTAACTGGTTTTAGATCCTGCTTTTTCCCTCACTTTACACATGAGGAAGCAGAATTTAAAATGTAAAGTAATTTCCTGATGTGTTTCCTACTTAAGGATGTACAAAATTCATTAACTAAGAAGTCCAGTCATGAATTAACTGGTTAATTTTATTTAGCCTAATTTTTACCAAACTTAAATATGAGAAAACACTCTGAATGTAAGATCTTTGAACATCCCACAGGATACACTTTAGTAGGACATTCTAGATTAGGAAAATGAAAATAAATGAGATTTACTACCTTTGCAAGTGTTAGCAACAACAGCAAAAAATGCCTGGCTGTGCCCAAACGTAGAACAGTATGATTTTTAAAATAAATTTGCTAATCAATTTAGTTAAATGACAGGTCATTTTGATGAAAAATCAGCCAAATTGGTTGCTTGATGGCTATTTTTTGAATGGTTATTTGCATCTTTTCTGTAAAACAGAAGGTCACTGCTGGATTATTCCAACATAACCCATTGAAAAGTGAACAATTAAGTCAACCAACCAGTCATGATGCCTTGTGACTGATTTTTCTTTCCACTAAACTGAATGAATGGAATAGTTAGTTTACCCTCAAAAACATTTAATGGTATTTTTCTTGCCAGTGCTTCTTATATTTTTGTAGATTTGCATTAGAAGAAAGTTTGTGTTTGCTTATTATTCACACATAATTTTGTCTAAAGTAGATAATGACACAAAGAAGACTATTTAGCCACTAGATAAGTTTTCATGGAGGAGAGAAAAATCACTGTGCTTGCTTTTAAATAAGTAGTGAGAAAAAGAAATTAAGCTTTTTTTTCTTACCTTCTCTCATACAGTATCTTCTTTTTCTTGTCCACACAACAGAGAACATGTATAATAATAAGACATACATAGGTTTTTATACATATTATATCAATTAGATAAAAGCAACAAAGAAGAGCATAACCCCCTAATGAACAACACTTAAAGATATAAAAATATGTACATATCTTTCCTTTGTGCTGACAGAGAGCATATCTGAGATCAGCCAAAGAAATAAGGATAAATAACATCACAAACTTTGAGAGAGAACAAAAGTAGGCTTCAGCCTGATTGTCCTGCGATGTTTTTATTGCCATTTTATCCATCCTCTGCTTAGCTTCTGCTTAAGATGTTGGGGAGATGATGAAAGCTGAAAAGTAAATAGGTGCTTCAAAAAATGCAAACAAATGAGTGCTTTCCTAGCAAAGAATTACGGAAAATCAGCCTTTCCTCTGAAGCTAATCCCTCGACAGCTAAAACTGTGAATTTCCCCCCTCACCATGAACACAGATGGGTTGCCCCTGTGGATGACAGATGAGTTGTGTTTGGCGGGATTAATGCGCATTATCATGTTAATGGCTGTTTAGGTGAGGTCTGAGCAAGTCACAGGCCTGGGCAGAATTACCGGGGTTTACAGAACTCTGTGTGCTCATGCTCCTCTTCTCTTTCTTCTCCTTACTAATAATTAACTTGTAATGTTTAACATTTTTAGCCCACCAAATGATCCACAGCCTACTGCCTTCATAAGTACTCGGAGCACTTATAGATCCAGCATCATGTGCTCTGTCCTTTGACATGCAAAATGCAGGCAGTCCTGCCTGATTTGTCCTTCTATTGCCTTTGTGCATTCAGATCCCTCATAATCCAGAGTCTACTTTGTTGCAATCGCTTTTGAAATCTGACATATTGATCAAGAGTTACCCTTAGTAACTACTGCACATATATCAACTGTTGTTGAGCATGTCGGGTCACATTTGATGGCAAGATGATCCTGTCCCCAACTAGAGGGGCTCTTGCAGCTCTCACGGGGGTTGCTTCTGGTAATCTCAGCTGGCCAGAAAGGTATGTTGTGGCATCATCGCTAACGCACCAGAATTTCATAGCCTCAGTGCGGGATCACTACCTAAGTTAGAGGCAGTGGCGATACCATCACGGAGATAAAAATACATATTTTCAGTATCCTATAATGGCCTGCATTTTTAAATGAAGACAAAACTCACTAACCATTAATGTCAGACTTTTATGTTCTTTTGAAATTGTCTGAAAAATGGCTGGGTGTTTTTCTGTTTAGTTTAATTCCGCAGACTCCTTTTCCATGAAGGGTATTGGCGTTACCCAAAAACACAAGCAAACTTTTACCGGTCTCTGCTTTAAAAAATGCCATTGCAGAAAATTATTTCTGTATCCCAGAGATGTCCATCACACCCTAGAGTGAGTGGTATTTATTTAACAGCCTAGGTAACTCCTTGAAATTCACTCAAAATCTTTTACTCAGAGAGAATTTCTGCCTCACTCATAAGTGAGAAACATGGGGTTAAGGGGGAAATATTTCACAAGGCATTGACTTCATGTATTAATTAAAACAAATAGCTCCCCAACAAAGTGATACCTACAAATAGACGGAGCACATGTCCCTGTTTGCTAGAGGGAACACAGATTTACTCCTGTTGTCAGAGAGTGGCTGTCAGAGGTGCCCCTCTTTTATTCCTGAAGGTTCCTATTCATCTGATCAACCTATAAACCAAAGTAATGGATTTCTAAATAGGCCGTCCCAGATTCAGAGTACACCAGAGAAGGAGCCTATTACTCCTTCCCCAGGAAGTTCCCCACTGCCACAAAGCATATCGGAACCACTGGGTCTGTGGAGGGGGACCCTGAGAAACAGGATTTCCTCCTGAGAAGAAATGAAGGCTGAAACCCCCACATCCAGATACCGCCTGTGTTTTTTCAGGAAACTTTTTAAACTTTTCTTTCCCCAAATAATCAAGAATGTTAGGTACACAGTCAATCAATACATGATTTCTTTTTTTGATCCAGTAATTTTTATCTCCAATAGTTTATTCTAAATAAAATCAAAATAGAAATTAAGTCAGTACAAAATCCTTAGTTATCTGAATTGATATAATTCTGGCCACACGTATTGTCACATTAACTAATCAATTAATTCTCACATCAACTTTATGGGTTAGGTGTTACCACGATCATTTTATACATGAGGAAACTGAGATCAGAGAGGTCAGGTAGGTTAGGACGACAAACAGCTAAGCAGTGGAGGTTAAATATGCATATATTTGATTCTGAAAGGCTCAATCTTAACCTTTATGATGTATTAACTTATATAAACACAACCTACATATACATTTCCTTAAAGTCTAAAACATATTTTTCATTTTGATATGATTCTAGAAATGTTTGGTGTCAAAATATGTTCGCACTAACAGAAATACCAAACTGCTCCATCAGTACCTTTCATTCCTTTTATTTATTTTTTTGCTATTTTCATTTTATTGTTTCCTCATCTGTTCTTATGTATGACTGACTTTAAATAACTGACAGAATTATAATATTCCTGCAGAATGACCAATTAGCACACTTCAGAAACACCTCTGCAATTCAGACATAAGAAAGCCGGACTGGGAAAGATTCTTTATTAGAAAATAAAAAGAATTTAATGGATCAAAATGTAAATCCTTAGTGCTATGAATAACAGGCAGTGTGTTTTTGAGAACAAACTACAGGCTATATTTCAAAAATAATCTTCGGTAATTTGCCCAGGGCCCTGAAGTTACTCCGCAAAAAGCAGAAGCTACTGAAAACATATGAACAGAATAAAAAGCATTCCTCTTAATTAAAACATTAATTAGTGATCATTAACATCTTACTCTAGTTTCTCCATTTAAAACCTTGATATTAATAATAACTTCTGGGGGCGCCTGGGTAGCTCAGTTGGTTAAGCGACTGCCTTGGGCTTGGGTCATGATCCCGGAGTCCCTAGATCGAGTCCAGCATCGGGCTTCCAGCTCAGCAGGGAGCCTGCTTCTTCCTCTGACATTCTCCCCTCTCATGCTCTCTCTCACTCTCTCTCCCTCAAATAAATAAATAAAATCTTAAAAAAATAATAATAACTTCCGTCCCACATCATAAGTTTCTGAGGAGGATAAATGTGACATTACTAGCAAAGGAGCATTTAACTCAAGATAATCCTTAAGGACTCAAGTAGGGGACTCAGCATTTCATAAATTTTTACCAAAATGCCATGGAAAAGAATGTCCCTGGTCTAGCTGTACCTCTTTATTTTTTTTTTTTTATTTATTTTTTTTTTAGCTGTACCTCTTTAGTACCATTCCAAGTATACATAGGGTCCAAACCTGGTTTTAATATTGTTAGTTTTTATGTTCATTATTTTTAGTAAATGCTGATTCATGAGAATCTTTCACACCTCAAAAACATAGACATAATTTTTATGACTTAAGGGTGAAACTTTTTGTCCTAATAGCTGAATATGAGTATAAATTTCATAGAAATTGAAAAGTAAATTTCAATATTTGTGCTTTCAAAGGATTCCTTAACCTCAGATTATAGCCTTTGTGGTAGGTTTTCTAAAAGAATATATATGTGTGTCATTTAAAAAAAAGTTTAACTTTCCAAAAGTTTAATTAATCCAAATTAATTCGAGTTTATCAAGTTACATAGTATTATTCCTTGTGGAGCTGAGCTTTTCACCCTCTCACACATAGATGTCTAAAGAAAGGAAAGGGGAGGGAGGTAAAGTCTGCAATTTTTAAAAAAGGCTTATCCCATTTTGGCGAACAAATATTACCACTGCTACCCCTAGACCCCGTGAAAATGTGTGGCTTCCTATAGATCTTCCTCAGATGAGCTGAAACAGAGGTGAGCTCTGTGCCCTGAAAGACCCTCCAGATTAGGTGGGTGAAGGTCTTTGGGAATAAATCCTGAGCAGCGAGGATCCTCAGTCCACATATATAATTTTTTCCTTTCATCATCCGAAGCCTGTCAATGCCTATTGCCAAGGAATTAGAAGAAAAAGAAAGGCTTACTCTGCAACATTTCTATACAGGAAAATGTGTGCAATGAAAATTATTTGAAGTGATGCACCTATTATGCATTCTCAAGTCAGAGGATATGCAAAAAGGCACTCCTCCTGCATGCTCAGTTCTTCAATGCGATCTGAATTTAGCCTTTTGATGAGAGCATCCTTCCAATCTATTTACCTCCTGTGTTACCCTGAGTAAATAATTACCATAACAATATGGTTGGCATTGCAGGGGTTAACTCACTTCCTCCTGGCCTTTCTCAGAGCTTTCCTCTTTGGAGTGGTGGCTTATTTGTGTGCTCTGAAGGCTATCTGCCTCTGTTCTGGATGGACCAGGGCTGAGACACTGAGCTGTGAGGCACGCACAGAGCGGGGCCTGGAGAGGTGCCTGGGAGGGACCTCCGTTAGGGGATGCCCTTGGAGAACAGAATTTGTCGCTTCAAGGAAGGTTATTTCTACCAAATCATTTCAAATGTGTTGTTTAGTTAAGTTCTCTTCCCTTTCCTTCTTTTCAGATGGATGTAATGGTGTCATTTTATCTCCACCCAGGAACTTGTGTCAACAGCTCCCTCCACGGACCATTCACTAGAGTTGCAATGTCACACAGTGTCAGAATCGTGTGTGTGTGTGTGTGTGTGTGTGTGTGTGTGTGTGTGTGTGTGTGGTGTTGTTTTAATCTAGAGATGATTTTTTTTTTAACTTCTACGAATCTGAATCTCTTTTTTCCTTTGATGTCTGTCCTTAGCTGAGCTCTTTGCGGGTCATACTGAGTCCTTACAATCCCTAGTCACATGTGCTTGGGCAGGCCTGGCCCTCCCCTCCCACTCCACTTTTGCCGGTTGGGATTCTCTTTGTTACCATTTTAGTACTCTGTTTACAAATATTTCTCAGCTTCTGTGTCCCTTAAGGTTAGAACTCTTAAACTTTTATTTTCTCTAAAATTTGATTCTAATGTGGAAGAATCTTAGTAGTATGTACTTGTGTGTGTGTTTGGCGGGGGAGGGGGAATGGGTGTGTGTGTGTGTTTGCCTCTTAAATTTTTGTTTGTTTTTTAAACATTTGGGACCAGAGTTGAGTATTTCCTATTAAAAACCTGTTGCTCCTATAGGTGTCAATACTTGAAGCCTGACCTTGACTGTAAGATTATCTGATGACAATGTATGGACAGGCCTCCTGCACCGAGCCTTTAGCAGAACAGGTTCAAGATTGTTTTCATTTGTTGCCTGTTGAGCAAAGCCGCAGGGAAATGTCAAAGTAGTACTCAATGACATGTTATACCACTTTTAAGCAAAGGGTCATTTTTAATTTTTTATTGTCAGTGCAGTTGCCTGTGTGTGTTTCTGTCTTTATGTCCATAGTTTCACTTCCTTCTCCAGTACAGTGACCCTTTGATTGTCAAATATTTTCTTGCTTTGTGACTTGGATGGAATGGATTGCTTATCTATTAGGGTTCTCTCACCAGATTTTCCTTAAGCCTTGGAATCTTCCCTCATTTCCTTTGTCCCAGCCCTGAATCAGAATGGGAGTGTCTCTGCGGGAGGGGAGGGGTAGGGAGGGAGACTTAGCAGAAGAAAAATCTGCGTTCAGAAAAGATGCTCTTTCTTAGGGGGTCACAACTGAGTGGAAGTATTGAAAGTCTAGCAAACTCAAGAATCTTGCCCTCCCTTCCATCAGCTCAAACCCCTAACACATGAGAGATTCGATATTGACTGTCATGTTATCCACTGGAGAAGTTCGCTAATAAAATTATATCCCTGCTTTACTCAGGGTAAGTTTACATGTTGCCACAATGACATACTTTATTCTGATTTTATTATTAAACTGTCTCTGCAATTCATTTGAAATTGAGCCATCACAATTGAAAACGAACAAAGCTTTAATGGAAGATGGTGAAATTTTTATACAAAATGAATTTCTCTCAGGACAGATTGTTAGTAGTTTGGAAGGCCCGGTGACAAATCAGGCTGGGTGCAACTAGGACACAACCGAACAGCGTTTATGGTTATCATGTGTACCACTTTGTTATTGTCTGTTTCTTGTATTCATAATGGATAAATAATATAGAAGGGATGTGCGGTTTATCAAGTGATGACCAGTGGCATATTGCATCTTGTTTAGAGGGAGTCAGTCCTCTTGCCTTGGTGGGAATGGAGAGTTTAACAAGGCACTTGCCATCATTTCCTTAACAGGGATAATAAACAGAACAATTCTGCATAAAAGCTCATATCGGCTTCTTTCATGCCTTTTCTTTTCAGAAGGCTGCCTAAGGGTTTAAGCAATTTACTGGTCTGACCCGCATCCTTTCTCTGCAGTCTGCGGTTCTTTTGTTTAACATTAGTATGTGGGCAAACAGCATTCTGAGCTGTGCAGAGCTTATCAGCCCGTGTTCAGTCGACCGGAAGCCCATTCTATGTATCTAAGCGGGGCCACATTTAATACTTCACAGTGGGAGCATCTGCAGTTTCCAAAAATGACTTGTTTATCAGATAAACTTTGTCCTTATGCTGACAGATGTGGTGGATGGTGGATCTTCAGTATCATATTTCTCTAATATAAGGCTTGTACAAAATATGGTATGCTGAGGGACGATGAGACCCACAGACCAGAGTCATGACAGGAATTGTTTATGTAGCCACCGGACGACTGCACTCAAAATTCACTTGCTGGATGTGGGAAAATGAAGGCAACTCTCAGTTTCTCTTTCGGAATTGAATAAGTAACGAATTCCCACATTACCTGAAGTGTTAAGGAGAGGAAAGACATTTTCACTGTTAACATAATGTTTTATGATTTCATTGGTAAACACTGTAAGGCGCCTTAGTGCCATGGTCTGATAAAAGCCAGGAGCCTGAGGGGGCTGACTGAAATATTGATCATCGCGTACCCAGTGGTACCAGAGTGTTGGGAAATTAGAAGAAGTGGGCTTAGGAGACTTATCTGCCATTAACCCAAGCTAATGCTAATATAGTCTGTTAACTAGAACAATCTTTTCTTTAACATTCTTATTAGAATCTTATGAAATTATTTTAAACATATCAAGGAATTATAAAACCTTGCTTCTAAAATACACGACTCCAATTTTTCGAGATCTGACACTACGGGCCTACAGTATTGCACGATCATTTTGAAAGCACTGCCGGGCTTTACATATCTATGCACACATATATGCATATATGCAAGTACTTCATTTATTAACAAAAAGTTTTTATGTGTGCCTTTTAATAACAAAATCGTTTCCTAACATTGTATTCTTCTTCAAGAGAATGAATTAAATGATGTGCATTTTGAAAAAATGATCTATTCCCCAGAGAAGTCCAGTGATGATAGAATCATCTGGACCTCACACTGACGTTAGAGATTTTAAAGTAGAATCTAAAGTGATGTTCAGTTTAACACAGGTATGGACAACCTAGCGCCTTCCCACCAGGACTGTGGTCACAGAACAAAGTGCTGATTTTAAGTGATTAGGTTTGATGCTTAATGCAATTCACATTGCTTGTGGTATGCTTATAATTTAGCACATATGTTACGTTTTTACTCCTACCTATAATTACTCTTCATATTAAAGCATTTTCCCTCTAATTATTTCACTAGTCGCAGCCCCCTTCACCTCTCAGCTCTCTGCTAATTAAATACCTTTAAACATGTCTTCGTTATTAATTGTAAAGTGTTGCCATGACCATCTGATAAGATAATTATTTGGAAAACCAATTTTAAATTAAAAACTAAACTTCAGTATTTTCATATCGAAATAAAGGCAATACATTAGAGCAAAACAATAAATGCCATGAGGTACATCTTTGAAGCCTATGTGGCCAAAGCATAGGTAAGGTACAACGTCATTCTTAACAAAAGTATAATTACTCTGACGCACAAGTCAATACAGTTCTAGAAAAGAGGATGATGTATTTTTGTATTTGCTCCATATTTGCCTATAGGGCTCAATACCCTTTTTAGGTATGGTTAAATACATCCATGCACTGTCTTTACACAGGCAGGCTTATTAGAGAAGCAGCCATTAAGAAATACATTCAATATCAGACTAGAAGACATTTGTGTGCCTTCCCCTACTCTCACTAATGTGCGCTAGCCAACTGTTCATGCAGAAATTGTAACTGTTAATGAGGGTTAAAAGGAAATTTTAAATTAGGTGTCATCTTTGGAATAAGGTACCTCAACAGTCATATTCTGTCTGCTATTTATTTTCTTATCTCGCCTCTTGCTCCAAACACAACCGACCACTAACAAAATAATAACAATTATTATTACAGTATTTTTCAAACCAAACACACGCAGCACCCCCTTTCCTGGCCCCACACATTTCCTGGGTCTAACATTTCTGATTGCGCACTGTTTTTCCTAACACTAAATCCCGGGTGTCATATGCCTTGCATGGCTGCAGACTTTGGCCTTTTCACCTGCTGTTTTGGTTGGCTTTAGATGCAAAGGGAAGAATATGAAAAAGAGAAAGGGGGAGGGAGGGAAGTTTGGAAGACTGAAGCTAAAAAAAAAAATGGCAAATGTTTTTAGCGCCTTCATCTAGACATGTGTCCCCTCACTCTGTGACATGGCTGCTCCAATGTTGCCATGGTGAGGATTTCTAATCATCCCTACACATGACAGGCTCCTATTTGTCTGCACTCCCTTGGGTGTAAATTTCTAGGCTTAAAAAAAAATCCATGTGAGCGTATCATCCGCCGTGCAGATGTTTCACTGCTTTAGAATATCAGGCAGCTGCTTGTGCCACCGTAGACAGCTAATTGGAGACTGCATCGTAGGAACAGAGGCGTAATTATGGCATAAATACACATCCTCTGGTGCATCATTGTATCTCTATTAACAGAAAATTTTAAACAGTGCTCAGAGTGTAATTAGTGTAGTTGATAAAGTTGTAAAACATGTAAATAAGGGAAATAGCAGGTACGTGGCCAATCCACTATCCAGCACTAGGGGATGCAGATTATTGCCTATTTAGAAATAATTAGCAAAGCTGCATTAGCAGAGCCTGTGTCCAACAGAAGCAAGGCAAACATTTATTCTGGTAACAGCTCTTTCTGTGCTAGCCATGAAAATCTACTAATATTGGTAATTTAGCCCTCATTACCAGAGGATAAAGCATGAAAAGAGCTCAGACATGAAATATGACAAGTAATATTAATTTTTATTCCAGAGGAAAGGATGCTTCCTTGGGTTGCATGCTGATTTCTCGGCAGGGTCTCAGCAGTGCGCGCGGAGGAGGCAGTGGGTAGCTGGTAGTTGAGAATTCAGGATACGGAGCTGGCTCCCTGCTGGAGGCATACCCTGGGGTGGCTATGACAGTGGCTGATGAGGCATGCCACTGTTAGTGGCCAGCCAAACCTCAGGTCACAGTTCAAAACAAGCACTCAGCCATTAAACTTCAGTCCTTATGGGCCTGTGAGGGCTTATGTCCTCATTCCGGCTCTTTCCCACCTCCCGGCCCCTTTTCTCCCTTCCTCTCCGACATTTCTTTTTTCTTCCCTGGAATGATTTTGCAGAGATATCCAGGCAATCAGATTGATTTTTGTGCTTGTACCGCCCTTTGCAACGTGCTTCTGATAATGAGCTGCTGTTGTTGAAGTGGAGAGTGTGGGAGGGGTGGTTTCAGCGGCGCCTTCACGACGTCGGGAGCCCGGGATGAGAAATGATCCTTTGGCTCATATACATTGAAGACTGTGTCACTGGAGAATCTCACCCTGTGACCAGGAATCATGAATGGCAAAAATTTGGAGCTTGTTTTACAAATACACTTCCTAATGAAGAAAAATGCAAAGGCACTGCTAGTTCCCGAAGCCTCAATTCATTTTCCAGACAGTAGGATAAAAAGGCAGAATGTTTGGGGAAGAGCCACCTTTTTTGCATTAATCTCTTGCTGTTAGCTTGTTCTTTGTTTTACTCTTGAAATGTGAAAAAATGGCAGGAATGAAAAACCAAGCCTAGGCAACTCACCATGTTCTGTGGCATTCGTATTCTTTACCATTATCGCCTTCTTTCCCTTATGCACAGGTACTGCTTCTTTTTAAGTGCTCCTGGGCACACACATGTGAAGAGTCAATTTCCTGAATTTTAGGTTGAACTGCTAGGAAGAAGTTATTAGCCGATAGCAAACTAAATTTCCACTCCGTCTGAGTTTCACACAGTACGTTCAGCATGCCACACCAATACTGCCTCTAAAAAAAAAAAAAAAAAAAAAAGGAGGTTGGGTATTTTGGAATTTGTTAAAATGGAAATGGTACATTCGTAAACACACTGAAATAAGAGACGGTCCACCTTCTTCTTCGAATTGAAAACTGAGACTCCGAAAGCCAGCTTCACATGTGATAGACACTGAGAGTTGTCTCTTACCCCAGGCACTCTGACAATGACGGTGGTGTTGTTTGGCACCCTTAACAACACCTACCTGTTCGTCCCTACTATTTCAGATCTTCTTAATAGGGTAATGGTAACAGCTAACTTAGAAGTGCCTTCGCTGTTCTAGGGCATGTAAAAAGTGACTGAGACCAGAGTCACCAATGCACTTTCAACCACACGAGCCATATGAATGCTGATCGCTGTCTGTGGGGCATAGTTACACACAAAATGCAAATGTGCACGCTTACCATACATGTGGGCTGTCTCTATCAATATCCACAAATACACACTGTTATTCTACAACAGATTCTGAATTGTGAGGCTGCATTTCATTCTCTCCTGCTCTCCCACTTCTGAACCAAAAGCAGCAAGCCTGACCAGGCATTAAAGCCCTCTGTCTTAATGCACTGCAAATTAGCACTGGAATTGGAATCAGATGATCTGAATTAAAGTTCTGGTTTGAAAAGTTACCTCAAGCCAGGTAATTTCCTTGGCCTCAGTTTCCTCAACTGTGAAATTGAAAATATCTCCTTTGTCTACTTATAGAGTCGTCATGAGAACCAAATGATATAGTACCTAGAGAAGTACTTTGCAGACTGTAAATATGACAGAAATGGCCATTTAAATTATTTATTCCATTAGTATTAACACAATTTACTCACTAGACCAAGTTATTATTGTATCATTCCCCTAATCGTGCTTGGACATTTGCCTAAGTTTTAAAACGAAGCACAGATAAGCTCGGATAACGTCATAAAATTAATCTCTGATTGTGTCTGTACAGTGCCAAAACTGCTGATTCACAAATGAAATTGTAGTCAACCAACCAGATGTTTCTTCCACGGGATGCCAAATTGCCACTTTAACTGATTTTTGTCCAAGAAACTTACTATGTGTATGGGAATTGTATGAACACTGCATTCATCATTTTCATGTCAAGTCCCTGTAAATAAGCTTCTGCCAATCCCGTATACCTTGCAAAGTGCACAACTCCTCACTTACTGGAGACACTTTTCTCAGTTCAGTGAAGTGAACAGCTCTCTGAGAGACCGCCTACAGGAAAGTTAGCCCCAGTTGCGAGCCTTCCCGAGGCGGCTGCTGCTGAACTGCCCTTCTTAAGAGAAATCCCGTGTAGAACAAAGCGCCGATTTGAATGATCACAGTTGTTTTAACCCCTAGTTTCCTAATTCACTCTGTTGGCTTCTGGTGTTTGACAAACAGTTTCCGTTTGGAGACATTATGCTGTTCCTCTCCACTCCAGCACCGTGCCCACTGCCTCCGCTAAATTGGCACGGTAACAGCAACCGTTGCCAAGATCTACGCAAGGGCAGGAGGGACTGAAAGGGAACACGAAGCAAAATGATCCCTTAATTCAAGTGGATTATTGTTACCTTTCTTCACATATTCCTGCTCTCCTCCCTTATTGTTCTCCTTTCAAAAGAGAGGTTATAGGTTCCAAATCAGACCACAAAGAGGATCTTCAGAATCAAGTTACATTGGAGCACAAGGATTGGGGCTGATGGGAATATGGATTTGCAAGGTGCCAAAGTCTAATCTAATTTACATCCATTTCCTGATTTCCAGCCCTTTGGCATCTACTGAAATAGGGTTTCATTGTAGAGTTCTCATATAGTATATATTCCATATATGTTCTTTTATATTTAATTCAGAACATACAATTTTATATATTTTCTTCTGTGCAAAATCATATGTACGTATGAATGGTGAGTTCTATGTGCCAAGTATTTAGACTAGTTTTGTAATTTCTCTGGTGCTTCTCTAAGCAGCCTGCTCCAAAGGGGCCTGTAACTCATAATCACAGGGCCTGTTCGTGAATCTATTTCTCTGGGTCAGAAATTTTGCCAGCTCTGACAGGCACCCTGGACAGCTTTTCAGAAATCTGCTGGTTATTACTCATCCATTAGAAAGGAAAAAACGATATTTTGCATCAGTAGTTGTTTCTCGTTCTCTTTTTCCTTTTAAATTACAGAAATAAAGTGCCCATTGTAAATCGTTCATGCTGGCGGACAATATTGCATGCAGATCAGGCAGACGGCCCATTGGATGGAAATGGTGTGCGGGTGGGGGAGGCCTTTGTGAATGAGTAGATACAACTGGTCCTGAAATGGTTTTAGTTAGGTCAAAAGTAGCTCAGCGGGCAGGAAGGCTAGCTGCTCATCCTTTAGGGTGTGAAAAGGCTAACCCATTTAATTAGGGAGTTTCTTCTTAAGACATTTTAATAATAAAAACATGCATTTCTTCTTTTTCTACTTGCATTTTCTGTAATCCAGCTTAGGGGTAAACAGATCTTGAAAAAAACAGAAGTTACAGTAATAGTTGATAGCCTAAATGAGATTTTTTTTAAATTCCCCCAAATTTGAAAAGTAGAATTTAGAACCTCTAGGATTCAGAGAGAGAGAGAAAATGGTGTATTCTATTAGTGTATTTAATCTCATTGTTCTTAACATTAGGGATAATTTAAAGTTCCTTCTTTGTACTTTCACATTAACTTTAGCATTAACAGTAGGGCTGCCTCCGCACCCCACTGCAGAAGATCCATGCATGGGAAAACATGGAAATGGAGAAGATTGCATCACAATGACGGGCTTCTTCCAAGAAACTAACCAAACAGCAGTAGGAATTCTACTGCTGGAAGATCAAAATTCCTCCTAATCAATTTCTTCTTAAAGAATAATCAGAGGGGCTGTATGGTGCAGTCAGTTAAATGACTGACTCTTGATTTCAGCTCAGGTCATGATCTGAGGGTTGTGGAATGGAGCCCCAACCCCGCATTGGGTTCCACGCTCAGCACGGAGTCTGCTTGAGATTCTCTCTCTCCCTCTCCCTCTGCCCCTCTGCTCTGCACTCCCCTCCCCGCTTGCTCTCTCTCTTAACTAAATAAGTAAAATCTTAAAATGATAAGAATAATCAGAATCCCAAACATCACTGCATCTATTAAGACCTCAATTTTAAAATCCTCAATTCCCTATGTATAAATGGAGAAATATGTAAATCTGGAAGAAAGATGAATAATAGAAGACAGGTAAAATATCAGCGTATATCATGCAAAATACCATATGTTCTCTTTGTTTTATGTTTGCCTTGCTTTCATCTTTATTTTTTCTGAGTTAGTTTATTACACAGCATAGGGCCCTTCCTTTTTCTCTTTCTTTCTTTCTTTTTTCCTTTTTTTTTTTTTGCTAAGAGTAGAAAGCTGGTCTAATAAAGACACTGAGCATTCTTCGAGATTCTCAAAGCATTCTAGTTTGTAATCAGACCTCAGTTGCTCTGGGCACATTCTGGTTTGTGAAGGTGATAACTGAATTATTCAACACCAAGTAAAGTGTTATTGACTACAGAACTAGTACTTGATGATGGTAGAGGCAAAGCACTGATCAAAATTTCTGTGATCCTGGATTTATTGAGCATTTATTTTGTGCCAGGCACTATGGATAGCCCACAAGTAATAAAGTGGTGAAATGAGCTGCTCAGACAGCCAGAACTCACTGGACCAGGACCATTCCAGTCATTTCCGATATTCAACTGATAAGTTTTGTGTCTGAAATCTCATGCCTTGCGGATTGTCTTGAAAGAGCCTAGACAAGGCCATGAATGGCATCCTCTGTGTAATTCTCTACTTGTAACTGTTTTGAAAGGTCCTGGTGCTAATGTTTCCCCAGCAAAATCACTGTGCTCTTTTCAAAACTATTCATGAACTGATTCTTTTTTAGTTTATGGAATAACTTCATGAGGCTAGAGAACATATGGAAAATCCCCTTTGTGAATTTTCTTCTGAAAGGGATAAGAGAGGCAGTTGTAGATTACTGTTAAAGAAATCCAGTTATTTCACTGTTGCTTTTGGTATGATTTGGGAAGTATTATTATTTATATTTTTTTCTATTTTTACTTCAGCTTCATTGGGGAGGGGTGCACGTGTGTGTGTGTATGTGTGTGTGAAATATCAGACTTGAGAATGGCAAGTGAAAGCATAAGTTTTTCTATAAATGTAGAATGCAAAGTTTTAATGTACGGCAAATAGCTAGCTAGCTAGGTTACAAGTAGAAAATAAAGAGTGAGAGATATGGATGCCTAGGGATTGTAGATAATCATTTTGACAATGAAAAAATGAAAGACAGGAAAGAAAAATGAGAACTGGGTAAGATAACCAAGATCCTTGATATATGAAGACTTACTGAGCATCTTGTTTATATTTTTATTTTCTTCATATACAACATATACATTTCCTTTTTTCTTCATTTTTGCTTCCTTGGTTTTACCATATAATTGTCCTCTAGATATGAACAGATGAAGGGGAAATAATTTTCTTCTTATATGATTGACCTGTTAGTACATATGAAATAACAGAAAAACAAAAATAAGGCCTCTGTTCTGTTAAAAGAATATGAAAGACCATGCCCTCTTAAATCATTAAGTATTTAGCTATGTGTATGAAGTTGATGATAACGTCTTATCTTAAATTTAAACTTGTAGATGAGAGCTACCAGTTTGCATGGCTATATGATCATTTCAAGGATATTACCACTTTCTAAAACATTCTGGATATCTTCTCTTGCAATTTTCAATAAAGTTACTTTATTGTTCAAGTCATATGAGAACATCAGCCTGTTTCTTATTCAAATTAATTTTATTAACTATATTATTAATTACTTCATTCATTTCATTTTATTCTGAATAGTGTCTATACCCGAACATCAAAGTAGAAATTGAAATAATAACTCCAGCAAGGGAAAAAAACTCACCAGATAACTCAGTAATAGTGTTTCTACCTACATTTTTGGACATCATACTTTTGTTTAATTAATTCCAAAATATTGTATTTAACTCTGTTTTAGTGTAAAACACAAAACAGAGAAGAGAAACATATGTATATGTGAAGTTTAAATAGTTTCTATTAAATTGAGGGCCTTAAGGCAACATTTTCTACATAAGAGAATAAAAATTTAAACCAGAATAGAATTAATGAATTTCGATATTCCTGAATACATTAACTAGAATTAGTTCCTTATCTGTGAAGAATGCATAAATGCTTCTATTATAGGGTATAAATGGTTTGGGTGACCAGTGTTTTTGTACCTGAGGCTAAAATCATCACAGAGCATCCTAGACTTCAGAAACTGAGTTTAAGGGTAAATTTCCATGAATTTTTTGGTAGAACTAGAGTACTGAACATATGGAGTTTACCTGTGGGCTTTGAATGGTGCCTGGCACAAAATAAATGTTCAGTAAATCTGAATAGTAACAGAAATTTTGATCAGAGCTTTGCCTGTGGAGTTATCAATTTCCATTATTTTAAAACTAAGCAAAGTGCACATCTCACGCAGGCAAATGTCTTCTAATTCGGCAAATGTCTGTTTGATTCAATACATTTGTTTATCCCTGAGTAATTTGTGATGAGAATCTGGGAGCTATCCTGTTGTTAGTGGTGATCACAGATTTGGCAAGGACAGATAATGCCAGTTGAATTGGAACATATTTGACCTCATGCATACCAGAACCAAATTTTAATAAAGATTTTTGCTATTTCATTCCATCACTTTTATTTGCCACTTCCACTGCTGAATGCATTGGTATATTTCAACTATGGATATCATTATTTTATTAGAATGTCTTATAAAATACATTTGCTGTAACTTTTGAACAGTTTTATTTTCTGCAGGTTTGGGCTCTGCTCTATGGCAAAGTTTTTTTTCCTGGTGTAAGTTAGCATTAACGCAACTGGTCACTTGTTATTTTTTTCAATGAGCCTCTTTAGGGCCATTTTTGTATCAGTCTCAAAATACATTACTAACCATATAAATAATTTTCCCATCATGTCCTTGTGCATAATAACTTGGTTAACTCCACTTTATTATTTGGATCAAGATCCATTATTTCTTTGTTCTCTCTCTCTGGTCTGCTGGATGAGTGGAATATTAGCTTCTTCAGAATACATGAGTATGGGCACAAGCACATAGGCCTGTGAGCAGTGGGATTCGGTTTCCATTTATTTGTACTGGGTATATCCCAG
Source organism: Potos flavus (assembly GCA_028534135.1). Lineage (NCBI taxonomy): Eukaryota > Metazoa > Chordata > Mammalia > Carnivora > Procyonidae > Potos > Potos flavus. The sequence continues at coordinate 55,238,721 of CM052886.1, read as the reverse complement.
CAACATACTTAAGGTGTATTCTTTCCCACCTGAAATACAGATCTCCCACTGATTGCGACAGGATCCTGAAAAGGGCATAAAGAGATGAAAATCTGATGCTAATTTTGGAAAGTAGAATTCACTTTTTTCTTTGGATGGGTTTTCATTATCCAGTTTAAGTTATGTTTTTTATAGATTTTTATCTCTGTTCACCAAAGGTTACAAGTATCACAAAGTGTCCCTCAGAAAGAGAGAGAAATAGGGACAAAGATTGTTTTCAAGTCCCAGACTAATCATTTTTACTTAATAATTGCTAAAAATAAGCTTGAAAAGAGAATGCTTCCTTTAAATTAGCTGCCACTGTGCAAATTAAATTAGTTCAATAAGTAATCTGATGGTGGCTGGCTATATCATGTAGCTAATTAATATATTATGATTTGAAGAATTATCTTTATATTAAACATATATATAACACTCATTTTAAGGGTGATTTTTGCAAAGCAATTTTTAACCGGCAATAGTTGCTGGTGGCTGCTTAAAGTTAAATTTGGAAAATAAACTTTAGAAAGATTAGTCATTTGTGCCAACTTTTATCAATATAAGCTGAGCCATTTAAAAACAGTTTACTTCCCTTTTAAAATCATGCATTATGTGTTAAATTACATTTTATTTTACTGATGTTAACAGCACAAGTTTGCGATTCTACTTTAATATTATCATCTGAAAATTAAAATGGCAATGAAAATCAACCTTCATGATTATTCCTCAGGAATGAAGAAATGTGGTGTTATTGTGTTCATAACAACAATATTAACAGTGCTATTAAAAAGGCATTTAAAGTACCTAGGTTTAGGGGCACTTGGATGGCACAGACTGTTCAGGGTCTGCATTGGGACACCTGAGTGGCTCAGTCGGTTAAGTTTCTGCCATTGGTTCAGGTCATGATCCCGGAGTCCTGGGATCAAGCCCCACATCAGGCTCACCTCTTATCAGGGAGTCTGCTTCTCTCTCTGCTTCTCACACTGCTTGTGCTCTCTCTCTCTCTCTCTCTCACTCACTCTCTCTGTCTCTCGAATAAATAAATAAAATCTTGAAAAAAAATAAAGTAGCCAGATTTAGAGTATCTCACTAACGCTTTAGTGTCTTAGTCAAAATGATTCCCATGATTAGAAAATGATTTATAGAAAAAAAAAACAAAAACCTAGATCTATTTCAATAGACACAATTTTATTTTTTTCAATATATGTGATTTTAAGTCATTTACAAACCACTTGTACATGTATGTTTGTATAAATATATGAATACTTGTACATATATATGTATGTAATATGATGTAAATATATGTAAAAGTATAAAGTATATCTATATGTATAAATAGGTACATGGATAAATATGAAATGATAAAATTAGTATATACAATGCTTCTTATGAAGAAAAAGAAATCATTTTGGAAATAGAATAGTGTTTTAAATATTATTTATATATACTCCAAATGCTAGCAAATTCAATGAATAACACAATTTTGCACTGCATATTATTTAGATGTTGTTTGGAAACATATTCACCAAAAGTCTTTTTTTTGGAGGGGAACATACTAGGACAAATAGCTTAGGAAAACTTTGCAAAAAATTCCAGTGTTTTCAAAATATTTGCTGTTTGAAGGAAATACTGTTATTAGTCCTGGTTGTCTGAATATGGAAACTGAGTCTTAGAGATTTAAAGCAACCTGGCCAAGTTCACGGAGCAAGTGAGAGAGGGAGCAATGTGAATCCTGTGCTATCCTGCTTCTGGGCTTGTTGGGGTAGGAGTAGGGGGTTGTGATTTACAAAGTCTTGCTTACAGTAGCTCAAAATAGAGGTGGAGAGAGAATGAAGGCAAGCCTAACCAGTTCTAAAAATGTTTTGGTTTTGTTTTCATTTGGTACCAATCTGTATCGGAGAGAGATTGTGAGGGCCCAAACCATTATGGAAGCAACTGAAATTTACTTGAAACAACTGAAATTTAAAATTATGTAGGAATACTAGAAATAGTGAAAAGTCAAAATCAAGAGTGTTGGTCAACTGACTGGACAGGAATTGAAAAGGGAGGTGCCAATAACAAAACAGAAGAGAATTGACTAAATTGAACAAAGTTTACTCTATTTCTAAAGGTCAACCCAAAAGGAAATACTCAAACTCTGAGTAACCTACCACAATGGTTTAACACTTTTCTATTACAAAAATTATTTTGTTATTTACCATGCTTTTCATTTTTTAAACGAAAGAGAGAAAAGAAAAAATTGCATTTTCTTATCTAAGCTTGATGTGATTATTCTAGAAATTTAGTTCTCCAAACTCAAAATTATTGTCATTTTGTATGCTTTTCAAATACTTCTTCCTCTTTTATATGGAAGAGTTACTAACTAGTGACTTAGTCAAATTAAATATTCAAGTGCCACAAGTGCCTCTAGTAGAAATGATTAGGCATTTGGGCGGTAAGTTTCCTTCATGATTTACAGAATATTTCCAGGTTGCTGTCCTATAACTTTAACTGCCCCTTCTCTCCCAAAACATGGGCATATAAAGGCAGGTACTCTTATCCCAGAATAACTTAATTTAATTCATAAAAATATCATTAGTTCAGTAAATTATCAAAGAGCTGCTAAAATACACTATACCACCTCCACCCCCTGCCTAGTTCTGCCAAATCCTGTTTCTGAGTGCTGGTCAGCCCATCACCTAGGTTAAGGTGTCTGTGTGTCTAGAACCTCTTTCCATTAGGCCACCATGGCTTTGAAGCAGCCACACACTTCTTTGCTCTTCTCCTATTCTTATACAGGCCACAGGCCGCCAAATTGTTGCTAGTATGTTTACCTTTATGTTTGGTTTACTTATTCTGAAGCCCTTAGCTCAAATGTGGCTAAACAATCTTCAGTTTCACCAGTAGGTGGGGGAACATTTCTTTTTGCTTATTGTCAACCTTTTTTCTTTTTTTTTTTTTTCCCCTTGGAGCGAAGTGTAGCATTTTTTCCCGTGGCTTTTCCCATCATCCCACTGATGTGCTCTGGACTTCTAGTTACTGGTTCCTAGAGTGTAACCATGAGGATGTCAGGAGGAAGATAGTTTGGGAAATAAGTTCAGGTTTAGATCTATTGACTAAATTAAAGAATATAAACCAAGAAAATTTTAAAAAATCAATTTATTTGAAAATGGCCTTTACATTTGGTAATTAAGAGAAATTGTGGACTTTGAGAAATGTCTTTGCTTGAGAAGTCAGATAAAGATAGAAGCCAGATTTCACAGATAAGTATTTAAGTGATGAAAAAATTGCATATAGTCTGCACTTTAGTTTCTTTGGATGGAACAGAACCAAAAAGAATCAAATAGGTTGGAATCTATTCTATTTCTAAAAATCAACAGGAAAACAAATTACTCAACTCTTTGAGTAACCTACTGTAATTTTTTAACAATTTTTCTATTAATGAAAGTCTTTTTATCTACTGTGCTTCAATTTATCCTATCCTATTTCTGATACAAAGATAGGGCACATTAGTCATCATTTTCCATTTGCAAAGAAAAAACACTTATCATTTTCTTCTGTGTTTTTCAAACACTCTCCCCTCCCTTTCTTGCAAGAATCACTAGCTAGATTTAGTCAAGGAATTTAAATGTTTAAAGACAAAGACTTTTTCGTTGCAAGCAATGGAAACTAAATTGTCAGAAAAGGACACTGGAGGATGGATATTGGGTGGCTCACAGCAGTACACGGGAGTCAAGATGACAGTGATTCATCTGAAGATTAAAACGTGCATTAGTGCGTTGGAGCTTTGGCACATGTGCTAAGTGGATGGATGTGGACTGGCACACTTAGGTCTTCTTGGAAGAACCTTTGGGTCCCATTGTGTCCCTATCACAGCTCATACAATCAGGGAGTTTGCAAAGCCATGTACATATTCTCATGTTGAGAAGCAAAGAGGAATAAAAAAATATAAAATAAGGCAAATGTCCACCGAAAATATATGAGATGTAGCCAATTTTTAAAATCATTTGCCTCCAAGAAATGATGACTTTGATCTAACTGAAAATTAGAATTGGTTTATTCCACTTCTACTGTTTTTATGAATCAATTCTGGAAAAATATTGGCATATATTGAGTAAACTTAAGATATACAATGCAGTATACATACACAAGAGTTATGATTTAAAATACAAAATCAGAAAATCTGAAGATAAACACAGACAACATGTTTCATTATTAAATGATCTTCACTAAGAGTATATTACAACAATTAGTAGTCTTCATCTATATACTAATGGGTCAAGTAAAAATTCCCATGAGTTGTTTTCACTACCTTGTCTCACAAATTTTGCTAGACAAAAGAATCTTAGTAAGCGAAAGTTAGCTCAATTTTAAAATCATCGAGGAGGCGAACCTACAGAAGAAATATGTCTATTATATTAGAAACAGTGAATAACCATGAAAATGCTGATAAACCACACAGTTGAAATTTATCTAAAAATATGTGTTGCTATTTAATTTATTATCATGTATTATGCATCTTGCTCAAGTTCCACTTCAAAGAACATCTAAGTGTGTCAGTTCAAGTATACCCATTTAAAAATATACTGAGGCTCAAAGGTATTAACACATTTTATTCTCTAGTCTGAGACATTGTCATCTTGACCCCTGTATACTGCTGTTAAACACAGAGGATTTACTTTGAAGCTTTCATTTAAGGAATTGAGTTATTATCCTTTGCTTGACCTTTGTCCATGGCATATTTATCATGAAGCCCTGTAAAACTATAATGTGTGAGAAAAGTGAGAAAAGGAAGTAATATATTTGTGATTTATAAAGAAAGGAGGAATGGGTATAAATCAGACTTTTAAAATCCATTCATGGGTACTTCTTTACATAATTCATTTATAATCTCGAAATCCCTCCCTAAAATGATCTTTGTACATTTTTAAAACAATCATTAGCAAAAGTAACTTGAAATCGATCATGATCTGTGACTTCCAGGTTCTATTGCCAGGTATTGTTTATATTTATTACTGGGAAGAAATAAGGGAAACAACATTATTTTTAAAAGTACAGAAAGAAAGAGTTTTCAAGCTGTTCCCTTAATGAACTAGAAATAGTAACCCTGTCAAATTTAATATAAAAATAGTGTTATAAGCCTATGGCATCTATTTATTACTGGAGAACAAAAGCCTTCATCCATTTCCTTTAGAGAATGACATTTTTGTAATTCGCTGCCCATTTCATTTGTTCCAAAGGCCTTCGTGGGGTGACAAATATCCCACAGAAATGGCTACTGATACTTGATAGGATAATGTGCAGCCCCTCAGGACAAGGGCAAAGGCAGCAAACTTATCATCCTTTAGTTTAGCTTAGCATGGGTCAGTAACAGCGCCAGAGGTGACAGAAGATGTTAAAGTGTGGGAAGCAAGAGCTGAAAGCTGTAGGAGGTGAGTTTTTATAGTTTATCCTTTCTTTTGCCAAGAAGCTACGGAGACAGCTTGAATCACATTGTTGATTTGGTTCACTGCACGCCACACTAACTGTTTCTGGAAAAGAAGAGCAAGGGGGAGAAAAATTCAACACTTATGGGTCATTCTCACCAACAGCATGTGGCATTGCAACATATCCTATAGGAGGAGGAAATGCATATTTAATATTTTAGCTTCAAGTTCATATTTTAAGATTGCATTATCCTGTTGGAAGGTCTGTGGTGAATAATCAGTAGGACATCACTATTATATCAACCTGATAATTTTGCAGAGAAAAAAGCATTAACGGTGTTGTCTTTCATCTGGGAATTTTCACAATATTGTTATTTGCATCAGAGTGAATAAAAGACTACTAGTGTGATTCTTCGTAAAGAATCTAACTTACAGGTGTTCCCAAAATGTAGTACTTTAAATTTATCATTTACATTTGTCCATTATGGACAACTGACTGGCATGAAATCTGAATATACATACTTTATTCCCAAGAAAATTAAATCAGTATAGAAACTCTCCCTCAGAATATTGTCAAAGAATGATATGCATCAGCTGGTGTATTACTCCTGATTCTATTAAAAGATCATGTGAGCAAATGCTCCTAAACACGTCCCAATTTGAAAAAGAAGATAGTGAAAAGAGGCATAAGTTCTTCATTAGGCAGGTATCTGTCGTCATGGCTGTCATTGCACACAATGACATTCTCAGAAATGTGATGGTTATGCTGTGATGTCTCTAATGGCACATCTGGTAAGATGATTCCTGTTTTGCAATATTAAGAAACTACCTTTTTATGTTACATGTGATTTGAATTAACTTGTTTTAAAAATTAAATTATACAATGCAAAAATTCCTTAAGGACTGATAGGAGAAAGAACTGAAATTGGCGACCTTGTCTCACAAGCAAGAAGCCAACTCCACCTGAGCGATTAACAGCTTTGATGAGCATTTTGAACCATGATGTCCTCCCTAGGAACTGTCAGAACCTTTTCGAGACATTTATTTTCCTAAACAGAAAAAAAGGCCCACTTGTGAATCCGTCTTGTCTTGCTAATATAGATAATGAAGCATGTGTTATCAACACAGAATGATGAATATTAAAACTTTAATATAGTAAGGGTATTTTTAATTGAGTAAAATCCTTTGCAGTTTGATATAAACATAAAGAATGCTACGAAGTGTGGAGTATTTTCTAGCAGACTCTTTTTATTCCAGGCATATCTGGAAAATTACATAATTCTGAATTGCAGGAAGATGAAGACAAACGGATGCCTACTTTGAAATAAGTATGTTAAATAGTTCACATACTTTATCTCTGAAAACCTGGTCGTGTTCTCCTAATAGCACTATTGCCGGCTAAAATTTATACAGTACTTTTTCCATTGAGTTGGAAATTGTTCCCTTTTCAGGGAGAGGTTCATGTTTATTTCCAATGCAGAAGAACTTGTTTTAGTTTTGAAGGTAAATTGAACAAGTGATTGCTTTCATATATCATGTAATTCCTTACATGTTGATGGCTGTAACTTTTCTACTTAACACATTTTATTCCTTACCATGCCTGTCACTGGTTTAAGCAATCTGTGGGTAATTGATTTCTTCTGTAAAACAGATAACATTTGCTTAAAGCTCTTCTGATAGCTTTACAGCCTCTGCATTAGGAGAAGCACTTCCGTCACCACTGGCATTCTTATAAAATATAATTATTATATATCCATCAAAGACTAGAAGAAAAAGGGAAGAAGAAAGGCAGTGCAAATATTTCCTGCAGTCAGTGTTGTGGCAGTCACACTGCTACTAGTGCTCATCGGACCAACGCTCACCTTGTTTCACTGCCTTGGTCATATGACCCGCCCTTCCTTTACACTTCCTTGTTTATTTCAACAAACAAATCTTAGTCTTTATCAAATGCTAAGCTATGTCCAATCCTTAGGTTTCCTAACGAAAAACAAAAGTATCTTTAATTTGAGTAGTGACTATTGCTTCACTATGATTCGCACTTTTATTTCTAACTGCAGAAAAGTAAATACGCAGTAAGTCCCCTAAATAAACAATATAATGCACATAATTCGATCACAAATAAATTCAAAGAGTAAAAATTCTTTTTGTTTTCTTTCTCTTTCTCTTTCTCTTCCTTCCATCCTTCCTTCTGTTTTTCTTTTCTTTTCTTTTTTCCTTCTCTTTTCTTTTCTTCTCTTTCTTCTCTTGTTTTGCTTTCTCAAGCCCCGAACCAATTGTCTAATATAGCTCTTGTCTTGAAATAAAAGAGGGGACAGTGTGGCCCTTTGTATCTGTGACACAGGAGAGCAAACCTAGCTTGACTTTTAATTTATCAGTGTGTTTCTATATAAGTATATGTGACAGAAGAATACAGAGAAAAATGGAGATGTAGTTATAATGTTCAAAGAAAAATATTTGCTTATCTAATGATCTAGTTGATCTTTTCTTTTATTTTTCATTTTTTCCCTTAAAAAAAAATCTTTATGCAATAGAAAACTGATTATTTTGAAATCCCAACTGTCAGTTCACCGCAAGCTGAGTATGTGGATAAGAAGGAGATAAACCAGATAAACCACAAGGGGATAGTTCAGTTTGAGCTGATGAAAAGTAATCTGTTAGATCTGGGTGCTGTATTAAGTTTAGTATCTATAATAAATATTTAGGAGATGCATATAATAGAAAAATAAATAAATAACCCACCAACCAAAAAAGCAAACAAATGCTTTATGTTTTTCTATCATAACTAAATCTACTGGGTGTTCTTTACTTTGAAATGGAAGTCTTCATAAGGAATAACATGGAGGACAGTAGGAGAGGGAAAGGAAAAGTGAATTAGGGGAAATCAGAGGGGGAGACAAACCATGAGAGACTGTGGACTCTGAAAAACAAACTGAGGGTTTTGGAAGGGAGGGGGTGGGGGGTTAGGTGAGCCTGATGATGGGTATTAAGGAGGGCACGTACTGCATGGAACACTGGGTGTGGTGCATAAACAATGAATCTTGGACCACTGAAAAAATAAAATAAAATAAAATAAAATAAAATAAAATAAAATAAAATAATAAAAAAAATAAAATAAAATAAAATAAAATAAAAACACTCTGCAAACTTCAAAAAAAAACAGAAAAAAAAAAGAAATGGAAGTCCTATATAAAGGGTACGAATTTAGCATTTTTCAATCTCCTGCATTTTTCTTTCTTCTTATTTGAATCATTTTTGCATAGCTCATATATTAAACACAGCTCTGCCTTTGGTGTATATGTTTTCCACACTGAATTTTGTGGTTTTGAAATACAAACTGCCTACCTGGGAATTTTGTATGAATAATTCTGACTTCTTTTTTTATTCCTGTTATTTCTAATTCAGTTTTTTACAATTCAAAACCAGGAGTAACACCGACCCCTCCTTGGTCCAGAAAGCTGTAATTTTGGTTCTCCGTGCTCAGGTTTCTCTGGTCCCCTTTCAGCTTTGTTGCCCATTTTGCTGAACACACCTTCCTATAACTTTAGTCACATTTCTTAGCTGCCCTCTTTTCTGTCATTCCACTCCCACCTCCCAGCATTGTTCCAGCCAGACCCATTACGTGTGATCACAGAGAATTCCAGCTTGTCACTTTGCCCCAGCGTAATCTCTTTGGAAGCCCCACATCTTCCAGGAAGTCTTTGTATAGTGATCAGAGGAGAGCTGACATATTCCTCATCCCCACACTCTTGCTCATCTTTCACTCAAACTTTTTATGACCTCCGCATTGGCACTTCTCTTTGGATGAATTTGTGGTCATATTTTAGTATCTACTACTTTTCAGTTATGGTGTTATATAACACTGATCCATTCTAGTTAGTGTCAGCAGGTCGATTTTAAACTCTTTTTCTCAACCAGCGACTACTTCAGCATTAGATATAAATTGTAAGCAATATATATATATATTTTAATTATGATGTTGTGGTGCGTTTTTAACTGTAAGAGAGAGTAAGCATTCAATGCTATCATGCCATTCTTTCAAAAAGTAGAATGTTAGTAAAAGATTCAAGCCACAGATCATCATTTATTTTTTTCCTTGATTGATTTCAAGACTACAAGACATTTGCAAGTTTTACTATTTACTTTGTTGATAAAGTACATGTGTTCAGTGCACATAGTTGTAGTTAACCTTCTCTGTATTATGTTCCTTTCTTTCTTTTGCCTAACTCCTTATGACCCAGACTGTTCAGATGATGGAGGAAAAAAATCAATCTTCAAAATTTTATCTTAGCAATCAAAATGTTTCATCTTAGCAGTTACTGTTGCCTAAGTTTTTAGTAATATTTCTGAAATAGTTTAAACTCTTCTGGAAGATCTGTGGCATATATTTGGACTGTAAGTTCTTTAGAGGAAATATATCTTAATTTTTACACTGACTGTGTATAGAAGTCCAAGGCATAGCCCCAGTCCAAGAGATGTCTTTACAAAAATGTAGAAAAGTTGTTACTTCAAATCACCAGTTCTAAATCACATCATTATGATTAACTTGTCTTTAATATACAACAGTAGCTTAAATTAGGTTTACTTTTTTAAGACTAAGAGAAGTCTCAGTCAGAAGTGATTATACTGTATTACTAATATTATTGAAAAGTCAAAGCAAAAAATCTTGGCATTTGGACTGACTTGTGAGAGGTAACCCAATGTGATGGAAGGGAAGATTTATATTAGTGATTTATTCTTGGGAAAGTGCTTTTAAGTCCAAGTATAATATTAAATGCTTCTCTCAAGTCCCTAAGTGAGCTCTTCCAAGTGACCTATGAGTTGGAGTCATTTGACCTTTGAGTATTTGATTGAACTGCTTAATTTCCTTTCTACTTAAAGATAATGTTGAGACTGGTGTTAATACTCCTATTTTAATTGAAATTTACTTATTCTATGTGGTAGTGGTACAGAGATCCCTAAACATTTTTTTTAATTTGAAAGAATAAAAAGGTCTATAAACTTAAGAATATCTACATGTTTATCTATTACAACTTCTTTCAAGTGTAGGCCTTCGGGGTCCCTGTTTAAATACTTGTATTTCTGCAATATATGTTTCCCAAGAATGTGAAATAATGCCAGTTTTAGGCAGAAATGTTTAGCAGTGTAATGCTGATTCCCTTGATCCCTCCCAGCCCCTCAGCACAGTTTAGGAATCAGGTGTATTGTATTAGCAGGCAGACAACTACGGCAATTTAGCCGGTGTGCCTGAGAACTTCCCTCTTTCTTTGCTGTAGATCTCAGCCATTTGGTCTTTTCTGCAACTTCACCTTGGCCACAGGGGTTACCAAGCTGACTGCTTTATGCGTGACAAGCCAGGAAAGAGGAATTTAACATGGGAGAATAGTGTGCTAGGCACTGGGAACAAGGCAGATGCCAGCAAGGTCATGGTTGAAGCCAGGAGGATCTTTGTAGCTCATATATATGTGTGAGTCAAAATGCGTTAGGTTATTTCATTTCGTTCTTGTCTTTTTGTGTGTGTGTGTGTGTGTATTTTCCCTATTTCTTATTGTCTTAAAACTTGAGAAATACTCCTCTAATTCTGATTTTTCATCTGTAATACCAGTGTCTGAAACATAGTAAGCACTCAATAAATGTTTGCCGTATGAATGAAGACGGATGTGTAAGTCCTAAGTACTTAAACATTACTGCAATTATAGATAACATGGACATTTGTGGCTATTAGAATCCAATGGGAATACTCCCATATGCCACATAAAATCACAACTTTATATAGACACCTTTTGGAAAATGTAGTAAAAAAGCAGAAAGAAAGAAATCTGAGTCTCATATTTTACCTATGTTTTTGCAATGCTAAAACACTGAATAAAAAACATTTGACATTGTTTAGAACAAATGTGAGTCACTCTCGTCCTGGTTAAAATGTTTCAGTGTACTAAACAGGGTTTTCCCTCAGGAAGAGACAAAACTTGGAAGGAAATGAGAATCGATAGGGTATGATAAACTTTCAAGGATTAAAAATGTTTTCCAAAGTCATTCTTAGGAGGAATTCTAAACCGTTTTATAGAGGGATCCTAACAAGTGTAGAGAACTGGGATCTGTGTAGGGCAATGAGATAATTGGAGCAGAAGAGTTTTGTCATCATCTGGAAAACCAGTGGTCCTTATTATCTTCCCAGGGCCTTTCTAAGTTTCTATGTTATTCAAAACTCTGAGGTTATTATATTTCAATAAAGTTTTCCTTACCGTTAAGTGGCAGCCACAATTATAGAAGAAAGTAGATTTACTTTCTTGTATGGATATCAGGCAAGGTTTATTTAACAATGGGAAAATGTATGGGCCAGTGCCAGAGGGCAGAACATTTACATATTAGGCAAGTTTGCAAAATTCTTATTCTCCATGCATTACTTTTGGAAAAAAAATCAAAACACATATTTATGTGCAAGACTCTCAAAATCCCTGTATTTTTTATAACAGTGTTTATAAACTTTAATAGTAGACAATGATTCCAAAGAAGCTCAGCCAAGTCATACTCCAAATATGATTTTGATTCTAGCAAGAAAAGACTTTTTATTAATGATGTGGCTGGAGAAAAAAGTGAGCAGTAGTGTTCTTACGTTTGTGCTCAGGTTTATAAGCTATAAGGGAATTTCACTGCACTAAATAAGACTGAAGACCGATTACTTAATGAGTTCAGTCAGATATTGATAAGCCATTAAAACCCCAAACCATTATTTATTTTTTTATTATTCTCTCATCCATAAAAAATTTTTTATGTTTTACGTTTCTGACAGATATCTGAAAATTGTAGGCTTAAAATGAGACCTTCTAAAGTAAGTTTGCTTATAGGCTGTAAAGTTTGAGATGTTTCTTCTTGGAAAAAACTTCATGCTTTAAATCATCTTGGGAGGCAACTGGTTATGGCTATGAGAGTTGTTATGATATTTGCTCACAGGAAACAAAATTCTACAACACATAAAGTTAACAAGTATTCAGAAAAGGCAGTCTTATTTTGTGCAGTCTCCTGGCAAAGACTCAGGAGACATAGAAAGACACAGGAAAAGACAATATGAAGATGCATGGGAAGTTCTTGGGTAAAATTATGCAAACATTTCCATATTCCTGGAAGACAGCAACATTATCTCTAAAAAATCTTTCTTTTGGTGAGAAAATGATGTCATTCACCCACGACTCATTCTTTCCAGTGGTGGAGAAAATGATGTAGTTTACCACGGAACAGATTTCATCTGTCCTGCCCTTTTTATCTATTAACGAGAGAAAGAAATGAGAGTGCAAGAGATGAGGAAGAGACAAAGAGACAGTCTACAGACATGTAAAAGCTTAGTAAGAAGCCCTGTCAAATCCGGCCTAAATCATTTTGACCTTCAGCTGTCCTGCAGACTGATGAGCATGGAAAAATGATTGCTATTTTAGGACACTGAGGAATTTTAGGAGTGGTTTGTTACACAGCACTACAATGGAAATAGCTGACCAATACATATGCTATTGGTAATTTTTAAAGGGACTGATCAAGTACAGTTTGCCCATGTAGACATATTGAAAGGTAATGATTTGCTGATTTCACCACTGTAGAAAAGTGACATATTCTGACTAAACACATAAATTCTAAAACAACTTTGTACCAGTATATGTAAAATTAGGTATTAAGATATAAGTAGGATGTACTGAAATCTGGCTCTAAGAATAATGCATAAGTAAAAAATAACCAAATAATGATAATTTTAATAATTTTACTTTTATGTAAGCACTATTTATAACTTGTTTACTGAAATTATATGGATTTTTAAGATTGAAATCTTTTCTCTGAAATGTTCTCTGAATAGTCTAATCCATACAAGTTTTTTTCATTCTCTTATAATCTGATATTATCTAATATAGAGATTAATAAGCCTCTAGCAAGGACTCTGTTCTTAAATGTCCTTCTCTTTCAAAAAGCATTAAGGGAATTGCTAAGTCCTAAAGTTTGACTCTGTAGTAATGTTTATTGGTTGACTCTGAAGAGAAGATACAGGTCTAGAAATAAAGGCAAACACTGTGGGGGGAAAATCACAATTCCTGTTGTAAATGCTCAAGGAAAGATGTTCTTTATTTGTAACAGATTAAAAAAATTCCCCACCCTGTATAAATGTGAGGTGGTCAAATCTATAGGCAAATGTCTTGGTTAAAGTCCTTGAGTTGTACATATGTGGGAGTTAATATTCTTTCATCTGTCACTTGGATTATTTGGAGTCTAGGTTGTTTTTAGTGAATACATACAACTTCTTGTGCGATTTTTGTAAAAATTTCGTTTGAAGTAATTTTAGTCACGAATGATTGAATAAAGACTACATAGTCTAGCCAGTCCTCTCTATTAAGGGTATCCTTGGAGCAAGCTAGTGCATAAGAAAGCTATAAACAATAAAAACCCTGTTTTAGTTCTTTATATAACTAATTTTATTGGCTTGTGTTTGTGTTTATATTTAACCTAGTGAGCTGAAAGAGCCATTTCGAGTTCTGTAACAGACGACACAATGAAAGCAGTACTTTGTGAAGATGAGTCTGTAAACCCCCCCACACACACACACACATCCCTTCATGTAATTAATTGCCCTAGAAAGTAAAATGTTAAAGTGAAATAAAAGCTAGTTAAAAGTATTTGTGTAAACTTTCACTTCTGGTCAAGATGGAGTCATAGGGATTGGAATTACCCTCCTGTGGAAACATTTAAAACTGGAAAAACACGTTTGAAACAATGTTTTTTAAGACACTGGACGGCAGTCAACAAAGGACTCTGATTTCTGAAAGATGGGAAACAGATGAGGTGAGCTGGTGATGCCCCAGTTAATTGCCATGAGAGTTTCCAGGAGAAAGAGAACATAGGCAGAGTCTGCTAACTTTTCTGAAATGAGGAGATGGAATGGGAGTCCAGGAGGATCAAGTTCACATAACATTCACATAACATAACAGAGTTCAGAAAAGGAAAGAACAGCACATAGAGAAAACTCCAGAGATCTGCAGAGGGTTCCTCTTAAGTAGTCAGTAGATCAGTGTATGCATGTGAGGAAAATACCCCAGTCCTGGGAAATAACCACCCAAAAGGACTCAAGAGATGATGTCCAACACTCAAAAGCACTGGCAATATTGCTATTTCCACCAGCTGGATTAGAAAAACTCATAACTGGGCAGAGTACTCAGAAGAGTCTTACCTCGCTAGCCGGGAATAATTCATCCTAGATAAACACTCTCTGGTTCTGAAATAGCAATCTTATGCAAAACCAGAATGGCTGGAACTATTTCTAAAAATTAACTGCCTCCCAAAGCAAAGCTTAAGAATACTTTTAGGAATACAAACTTATCTGCCACTCAACAATGTAAAGATACAATGTCTCAAATCCAATGAAAGATTAATCAGCATGTAAAGAAGCAGGAAATTATAACCCACGATGAGGAAAAGAAAAATCAATCAAGACCAGCCCAGAACTGACACAGATGTTAAAACAAAGACTTGAAAAGTTATTCTATCTGTTTCATATACTCTGTATATTTACAAATTTAAGTAGAGACATGGAAGATATTATAAAAAATTACTAAATTAATTACTAGATATGAAAACCATAATTTTTGACAAAAAATACACTGAAATGGATGAATAGAAGATCAGACATTGAAAAAGAATCGATTAATGAAATTGAAGCCATAAAAGTGACACCATTTAGGATAAAACAGAGGGAGAAATAATAATAATAAAAAGAAAAGTGCATCAGTGAGTTATAGGACAACTTTATATGGACTTATATGTGTGTACTTGGAATAATCGAAGGGGATATAAAAGCTATAAATCTACAAATCCAGGAATCTCAGCAAAACTCAAGCACAAGAAACATAAAGGAAACTATACCAGGGCATATCATAATTAAATTTATAAGAATGGTGATAATGAGAAAATGGTTAAACCAGCCTGAGAAAAAGGACACATTATACACAGGAGAACAAAGACAAGGAGAACAATATATTTCTTATTGGGAAAAATGAGAAGCACATTGATCAACATCCTTTAAAGTATTTAAAAAAAAAAATAGCAACCTAGATTTCTATACCCAATGGAAAACCTCTCAAAACTGAAATTGAAATAAAAACTTTTATAGGCATACAAAAGCAGAAAGAATTCATCACTAGCTAACCCACACTGTAAGAAATGTTAAATATATTTTTTTTCAAGCAGAAGGAAAATTATATGAGAAAGAGATACCTATCTATACAAAGCAATAGAGAACATCAGAAAATGTAACTAATATGTAAATATAAAATACTTTTATCTTTTTATTTAAATTTCTTTAAAAATATACAACTTTTAAAAGATACAATTTCAATGTCATGTGGAGTATAGATAGATAGATAGATAGATAGATAGATAGATAGATAGATTGTATTGCAACCATAGGATGAAGGCCAGGAAGGGAAAATTGATGTACACTGTTGTCAGGTTCTTACATTATACATAAAGTGGTATAATATTACTTGAAGATAGACTCTATAAGTTAATTGAGTGAACCACTGTATAGGCAACAACATGGATGAATTGAAAAATAATTATGTCAATAAAGGAAGCCAGACAAAAAAGACTATATGATGTGTGATTCCATGTATATAAAACTCTAGATAATGTAAACTAATATATAGTGATGGCAGAAAAGTGGTTGCCCAGGATGGCAGTTGTGGGGGTGGTACTAAAAGGAATGGGAAAAGCACATTATAAGAGGAGCAGAAGAAACTTCTTTGGAATGATGAATATGTTCGTTATATCAATTTTGTTAATGTTTTTACAGTTTTATGCATATATCAAAACAAAATTGTGTATATTAAGTATATATGACTTATTGTACAAAGAATGTACCTTAATAGAACTTCCAAAAGTTTCAGTATTAAAGAACTGCCAAATGTTTTGGAATATTTTTAATCTAACAAAGATAACTCAGCAAGCATAAGATACTCTTTAGCTAATAGTATTACTGAAGTAATTAATGTATGTCAGGAAAGGAGCTACACTGAGTTTTAAGTGCCTATCATATTTTTTTCAATAAAAATAGAATCCAGGATCCAAAGGAAGTTATAATAAAATTTAAATATTTCCAAAATTTTCATGTAACAGAATACTTTTTCATTCAAATTTTATGTTAGAACTAATTTTCAAATGTCATTCTATTCAATTTCTGATATAGTTTATCTTTAATGAAAATTCTTTCATCATAAAGATGAAATTGTTTGCCTTCTAGAGATATTTTTTCAACATCACAAGTTCAATTTTCAAATATATATATTTTCTTATATAGTATTAAGACTAGATACCAGGGATGCCTGGGTGGCTCAGTCAGTTAAGCACCTGCCTTAGGTTCAGGTCAGGAGCCCGGGTCCTGGGATGGACCCCCACATTGGGCTCCCTGCTTAGTGGGGAGCCTGCTTCTCCCTCTCCCTCTGCTCCTCCCCCACTCATGCTCTCTCTCAAATCGTTCTCAAATTAATAAATAAAATCTTAAAAAAAAA
>CM052886.1:55054261-55219261 GCA_028534135.1 Potos flavus | reverse complement strand
CCAAGAATTATTTCAGAAACAATCAGAACAGTATATGGAATGTCAAGGAATTTGGGAGTTGTTCTGGAAGGAGCATAAGACTTCATTTCACGGGGAAATCAAGAAGGTAACGCAAAGGAAATTGATGTTATGCTAGATAGTTCTCTACCTTAAGTATTACATGACTCTTGAAAAAAGAATGAAAAGAAAAAGTACAAGTGATCAGTCTGTTTTGTCAACTGAGAAATTCAGAATATATATCCATATGTTGTAGTGGATGCCATAAATCTACACCTTAAAATCATGTATATATATACATATATATGTATAGATATAGATATAATGTGTATATATCTGTATTATGTATAATAACATTTTAATGGCATATATATGATATATATAACCTATATATATGGATCTGAAAAACTATATTTCTATAAACTGTAATCATTTCTGCATAAGTTTAAAAATATCTTTGTCACCTGTGAAATTTGTACTAAAAGAACAGCATTCAGTACTAACTTTTGCTCCATTGACAATGATTGATAAGTTTGGTTAAGAAAGAAAAAGGCATGTAAATTTAGTAATAAATGAAAGTAATTCAAAGTACTTAGAAATAATTTTTGTCACACAATAACAGCTTCGGCAAACATAAAAGTATTATGAAGTTTACTTTTGACTTAGCACTTACCTTGAGAAGAGATATCTGATAAAGGAAATAAATTATGACTAAGTTCCAGAATTCTTAACTTATTTCATAGAGAGTTTTTCATTTTAAGGTAAGTGGAACGGCAGACATAGGAAACTGTGAATAACAAGTTATCCTTGAAGAAGGAAAAAGTTAGATATCTTTTTTTTTGTTGTTTTCTGCTCATATTGATGAAGACCTAAAATGAATGATTCCCCAAATTTTACATTTTCTAATTGGCAGAAAAATATTAACATTGAAAACCTTTGATAGTGATGATTCAATTCAAAACGAACCATGCTAAACTTTTTGAATTCTAAATTCTGGAAAACTCTCATTTCAGGAAATACAAGAACAACCAAAAGAGAACAATTTTGTAAGCCTAAAAAATAGCAATATCTTTGATACTGATGATTCAGAATTTATGACAATCCTGACAGACCAAAGTTTATCTCTGGCTTTTTGCAGAAGAACAAAATAAAGAAATGTAAATAAAATAATAACCTGATTAAAGGACTTTGAAAAGCTGTCAATTCTCTACACTGTTATAGAAGTACCAGTAGCTAATTATTTCACCTCTTTTTAAAGAAAGAATCTCCTGAGGATTTTATATATGGGAGACTCAGAATCGTTGAATATGAAACCTAGAGGACACTGGGGAGAGTACCTTCACTTGAAGTCTACAGAGGCATTACTTCCAGCTTCTCAAAAAATTCATTGATGTTTTTAGCCATTTGAAAGCCCTTTCTAATGATGTTAGTTATAAGAATAAAATGAATTTTCTTGGAAACATGTTCAACCTTGGTTAGACATCTGTTGTAATGAACATAATGTAAATGGGTAAAGAGGGCAGAGAGGAGACTGGGAAATCTGGTAGAAAGTAGGTGGGAGAAAGCGACCAGACATAGAGCAGCTGGAAGGAGGAATCGTGAAAAGGAAGACTGGAGTAGAAGTGGCAAGGGACTGGCAGAGTGGGAGATTTCACCAAGTGTTGCTATGGAACATGAATATAATCTTCCCTAATTTTTTAAAAAGATGGAAGGTAGGATTGGAAAACAATTTTTGCTACCTTTCGGTTGCAACACCGTCAGTCTGAACTTTGTCCAGTCTCCCTTCTTAGGTTGCATAATTTTTTATAGAAACACAAAAATACTGGGGTGCCTGGGTCAGTTAAGCATCTGACTGGGTGCCAGTCATTTAAGCATCTGCCTTTGGCTCAGGTCATGATCCCAGGGTCCTGGGATTGAGCCCCACATTAGGGCTCAGCAGGGAGCCTGCTTCTGCCTCTCTTCCCCGCTTGTGCTCTCTGTCGCTATCTCTCTTTCCCTCTCAAATAAATAAATGAAAAAAAAACCACAAAAATACTTCGACTCTCTGTCCCATTAGATGTCATTCAACCACAGTTTGAACAACCAGAAGGACATGAATATCACTATATAGGTTGTTTAAAAAAAAAAATGTGTTGTTGCATGATCACACTATACCAAGTTCACTACTTTGCTGTGTGTCTTTAAGACAGTGATTTCACTAGTTTGCTGCATTTCCTTGTGATGTTAAGTAAGGACCTGGTGCTTTCGCAGAAAACTTCAACTTAATAATATATAAGGATATCACTGAGGCCCTCAAAAAAAAAAAAAGAGGACAAAATAGGATAACATATTCAAGATTTTTATTAGGAGAAATATCTGTGTGGAAGAAAACGGGAAAGAAGCTAGGTAAAGCTGGGATGGTGTTAAAACCACAAGCAAATTTGGCGCTGAGTGAAGGGAAGAGGGAGGGTACATTGGTTAGCAGCGTACTAGACAGACCTACAGTCTAAAGGAGGTTTGACAAGGCTGTCAGAAAGAGTGCCCTCAAACCAGGGTTGCCTATCAGGAGTGTCCCATGTCTCCCAGGAATCGGTCTCCCTTCATATTCCTGCCACTCTCAGTCATCTGCTGGGAGGAGCCCAAGGAGCACTGTGACCTCAGCATAAATGAGGTTTTGGATTTCAGAGCACAACAGCTGGGATCGATGGTCAATTATACCCCTGGCAGTGGTGGGTCTGCAAAGTTCATTCTCATGGCCACTACACTGTGCCCTTGCTTCATTCAGATCTACTTGTTCATACAGGTCCAGGAGTAGCTCTTCTGTGGGCTCCATGGGTCTTTCTTCCTGAGCAAAAATGAGGAAGAGGGGAGTTAGTGGGATGAACTAAAGCTCCTGCCACTACAGGTATTCCCTGGGCTGTAACCATTACTCTTCCATCTTCTTTTTACATTCCCTTTATCCTCAGTGATTCCCTCAGCAAGTCCTGGTGGCTTGCCAGGTGGCATGAACCAAACCTTCTTTCCTGAAATATCTGAACCCTTGATTATCATGCTCTTCACAGTCCAAGTTTCTTCATATGACTGTTCGCATTTATGGTGGAGTAAGGGAGTACTAGGATCCAAATGAGTCACCTGGGTTCTATAGTCATTCCTCCCTGTTCCTGTTGTGCAAGCAGCCTTCTCTCATTCTGCTAATCAAAATCAATTATCTCTGCCAGTATGGTGACTCCCGTTTTCTCCTGTTGGTCCCTGGCCATGAGAAGTATCAAGTTCCCAGATGGTAGCCATTAACTTATAGCTTGATGGAACTCTTAGTTATTCCTTGGCAGAGCTCAAGAATTGTGAGGAGAGGAAGCACAAATCTTCCCATGAGTCATTAATGGCCACTCTTTTGGACCCACGTGTCCTTCCTATTGGAAACAAAGCACCATATGAGTCTCTGGCTTGATAAATATATTTCGTCCCTTCAGAGTATTTCCTCAGTACAGGCACCTTAAGTCACACACTGAGAAGGCTATTCTAGCATTCTATAAGGCTGGCCACTCCCGAGTTGTGCAGTATATATTATGATTAGTGGACCCCATAGTCATGGGTCCACTCCTATACTTCATTTGCTGTGAAGTAGATCCATAAATTAGATCCTATGCTGTATAAGATTCCATGCCTATGGATCAGGTGTTCTATTAGCCACTGGAAAGCAGTGCTGACTAAAGTTCTGCAGGCCGAAGAGATAAAGCTATGCCGAGAATAACTATCTCTCCTTGTAAGTCAAACCAGAGTGTAAATGGAGCAATGTAGTAAGCTAACCAATTGAATTCTTCAGGGAATAGTGCTATATCAGAAACTCAGTATTGGCCTCTGTTGTTGGCAAATTGGACATTCTGAGATAGCGGTAGTTAGATCAGCTGTGGTAAGTAGGAGTTCATGTTGTTGGACCCATATGCAGCTTTTATCTCTGGCATTATGGCCACTTCACTTGGTGCCCATCATGCCCATCAGAGTGGCTGATAATGAAGGCTGGTTAATGTCAACGACATGAATCATTTTATCTACCTGGTCATTCAGTGCCTTTGCCATAGTGAATGCTTTCTGGCAGATAATGTGTAATACAAAATTCTTCATATCTTGTGCCTACTCCTAGATGACCATCAATATGTCTCTACGCTCAGACCACTTTGTCTCTGATATTCTTGTTCTTTTTCTTCCAGACTCTAATGGTCAGGCCATTGACCATTGCCCAGAAATTTATAAGTATTCCAACCTAAGGTTACTTCTCTTGGCACATAGAGAAGATAACCAAGTACACTGCCTTTGGCTCTGCCACTGGGAAGATTTTTCTTTTCCACTGCACTGATTTTCAAGACTAACCTTGAATGTGGCTGTAATGTAGCCACTGTCCATATTTTACTTGCACCCCCATGCTCAGGCAATCCATCTACAAATAAAGCTCAGACTTTTGCCTACTCTTTTAGCTGGTAATATAGTAACTCCCATAAAACCATAGGTACAAGCCAGGGGAAGGACACTAGTGTAACCGTGTTGGGTGACATGTGGTCTGGACTACTTTCTCATGACCAGTGGACTGTGTCTGAGCCTGTCCCATTTACCTGCCCAGTAGTGGTTTAGGCAGTCCCAGATCCCCATCTTATTGCTCATTTGCTCAGATCAATTTTGGTACTACTTGTCTGGTTCTTCCAAGAAGTAGAAATCAAGATGGGATGAAACATGCAACTGTTTAGTTAGAGAAAACACTTCTTTGAGATAAAATGGTGAGGGAACTACTAAGGCTGGGAAGTACTCAGGCTGTAACGTGAGTGGGAGAGAAGAGGGAAATGTCCTTGACAATGATGCTAAGGAAATTTCAGTGGCTTCGGGGAGTCTTCAAGTTAAAGTCATCCATCAGAGGAGTTCCCTGTCTCCCAGGAGTGAGCATCACTTAACATCCCAGCCAGGCTCCATCACTGACCAGAAGCAGCTTATGGGAAGGATGACCTCAGTGAAAATGCCACAGTGGATTTCACAGTACAGGTGCCAGGGCCCTTGGTCAGTTACACTTCTCATTGTAGGAAGTACATGAGGCATGTTCTCATGGCTCTCACACAAAGATAGAGGTTTACATCTAAAGTCCTTTCCCATTCCCCCCTCCATTTTCTTCCTAATTGGTTATAATTTGTAAGCTTAGTAACTGTCTTCTGATTATTTTCCCTAATATAAATAATTGGAGGCAGCAAGGGATTCCTTGTTCAAAAGGACCTTGGTTAAATTACTACCATACTATAACACGGCTTCAGAACAAGTTACATGACATCTCTCGTTTGCAATTTCCTCATTTAAAAAATCACGAAGTTGCAAGATTGCATGGAAAATGAATGAAACCAAGTCTGCAATCTTATGTATTATTTACTAATTAACTTATCATCTCTCTTCCTTTTCCCCTCCCCCAACTCCATGTACCTTCTACTGGAATGTGTGATCCATAAATCCAGTGGGAATTTCTGAATTGTTCACTGCTCTATTACCAGCACCAGAATGATGGCTGCCACATAGTAGGCACTTAAGCAATATATGTTGAGTGAATTAACTAACTTGTTTAGCTCAGTATTTGAGCTAACATGTGAAATTTCTCATTTCACCCCAAAACAGTACATTTTCTTCTGGTATATTATATTGTTTCCTAAGTACAGCCAAGAATAAGTTTTCCAATAAAAAAAAATCAGGAAAATGGTGTAAAAAATCTCGATGATAGCCAGAGACTTCTGAGACCACTTGAAAACCATGGATGTGAATAAATCACAGAAATTAATTTTTAGAGCTTTATTCTATAATTTAATCAGTTTACAATTTTTAGACTATGGCTGAATATTAGGATTATTGCCGACATAGAATGTTTTATTTCAAATACACATTTTTTAATTTCCTCCACTACTTAACAAGTACTTCCTATATTCTAGGCACTGTGCTAGACTTACAAACTTGCACACATTCAGAAGTTTACTTGGCTTTCTAAATATTTGTGGCAAGCTTTCTTAACTAGAAAAAGACAAGTCATTATTAGAATTCCATTCTTGATACAGAACTTCCCTTTATCTGATACAAGTATATGTTATTGTGCCTGGCCTTCCAGCATGCCCAAGGCCCTGGTTTTTCAAAGACTGTGAACTTTCTTTCAGTAGTATATCAGGGCACAAGAGTATATCTTAGCCATAGTAAACAAGTTCCTATCAAGTTTGTACTCTAATATAGAGTTGGAGCAGAAAGAAAATAAGACTAACATTGTAGATTGTGAAACCCACTGAGCAGGGACCGTGTCTAATTCTGTGTCCAGTACTTGATTTTTAAATGAAAGAAAAATGAAACAATTTTTTTTTTCTGACTATTGGAGTTTCTCATTTGAAGAAAAAATAATGTTTTCACCAGAGGTTTGTAGAAGACTACACAGTAGGAGTTTGGGACTTAATTTAAAACATATAAGTTTTTGTGTAATAACTATTCACATCAGATTCCTGATTGGTTTAATAAGTTTAATACCTTCTCTTAAATATGTGACAGATGTTATCAAAAATTGTATTCATCTTTAAAATGAATAATAGACAAATGTACTTTAGAATTGGTAACTATATTTATTAATTTAAAACTTTATTGGAGCCTATTTAAAAGTGAATAAAGTTTTAAAAAAAAATCTTACTGAATAGCAGTATGTATATTATTATAGTGAATCTACAAGATTTTCCCACTGTTAAACCTTTTCCTCAGGAAAGATTGGAAGATGGCAGTGGAGTAAGAAGACCCTGGGCTTCCCTCATTCCATGATTACAACTAGATAACTATCAAATCATCCTAAATACCCCAGAAATTGAACTAAACCCTGGAAGAATAAACTCCACAACTAAAGGTAGAGAAGAGGCCACATTGAAGAAGGTAGGAAGTGTGGAAACTGGGCTTGGGAGCGAAATAGATCATGGCTGCTATGGTAGGGATGGAGCTGTGGTCATGGAGAAGGGCAAGAGACAGAGTAGCAGATAGGGGAGCACATGTGGAAGACAAACCCCCATAACAATTGGCTTAGAAAGCGAGAGTGGCTGAATTTTGTGAGTTTTTGCAACTAGCAGGGCTTAAAGCCTGATGTTCTAAAAGTCAGTGGGTGTAGCTGGGATAAAGCCCAGAGGACATTGGGGCTGCTCTTGGAGAAAAGGCAGGCAAATAGCCTGTGGACATACAATGTGGAAACAGTGACCTGAAGAGTGCCTGGGGCTCACAGTGGGGAGGTTAGTTGCTCATCTCGGAGTGTGTTCCAGAGAGACAGCATTCACAGAAAGACCCCTCAAAACAAAGGAACTGGCTGGCACTATTTCCCTCTGTTGGCCTTCAGCAGAAGCACAGAGCTACCTGCAGGAACCAGCTCAGTGCCAACGGTTGCTACCTAACTTGCTTATACTAAACCTTCTCCCCCCACACCATGTTTCAGTGGAACAGCTTCCCAGTCATGCTTGCCTCAGTCCCTGTACATGAGGCCCCTTCCCCCAGAAGACTGGTCCAACCCCTGCCTACACCACATCTCCTGATGTGGGGGTTTTGCACAGCCTTGATTCCCATGGCAGTGGTGATAGATCTCAGTTCACATGCAGACAAGACCACACCTTTTAAAACTTGCTACATTCAGGCCAGAAACCAAACACTATAGGACCAAATGCTATAGGCAAAGACAGCCTCTCCAAAGGCCTGGCCTGAAAAATAAAGTGGCCAGGACATAACAGCAGAGTACACACAGCACATGTTGGAGATACTCCCAGAAGTGCAAAGCCCTGGGGAACAGGAGACATTACATGGAAGGGTACTACAGGACCTATTCTTCATAAGGCCATTACCTTCAAGAACAGGAGCTATAGCTGACTTTCCTAAGACACAGAAACAGGCACAGAGACTTAGACAAAATGAAAGACAGAGAAATTTGTCCCAAATGAAAGAACAGAACAAGACTATGGGCAGATATCTAAGCAAAACAGATACAAGTAGCATGTCTGATGGAGTATTTAAAGCAATGCTCATAGAGATACTTGACTTGAGAAAAGAGTGAAAGACATCATTGAGACCCTTAACACAGAGATGAAAAAAGAACCATCAGAGATGAAGAGTGCAATAAATGAGATTAGAAATAAGGTTGATGCAATGAACAGCAAGCTGAAAGTAGCAGAGGAATTAATTTGGGACCTAGAAGACAGAGTAATAGAAAGTAATCAAGCCAAACAAAAGAGAGAAAAAAGAATCATGCAAAATAAGAACGGACTTAGGGAACTCAGTGACTCCATCAAACATAATAATATTCATGTTATAGGAGTCCCAGAAGAAGAGCAAGAAAAGGGGGCAGAAAATTTATTTGAAGAAATAATAGCTGAAAACTTCCCAAATCTGGGAAAGAAACAGTTATCCAGATCCAGGAGGCACAGAGAACTCCCATCAAAATCAACAAAGGCAGATCCACACCAAGACATATTGTAATTAAATTGGCAAAATATAGTGATAAAGAAAAAATTTTAAAAGCAGCAAGACAAAAGAAGACAGGAACCTACAGGGGAAAATCCATAAGGCTAGCAAGGGATTTCTCAGCAAAACTTTCTAAACCAGAAGGGAGGAGTATGATATATTCACAGTGCTGAATAGGAAGAATCTGCAGCCAAGAATACTCTATCCAGCAAGGCTATAATTCAGAATAAAAGAAGAGATAAAGAGTTTCCCAGACAAACAAAAACTAAAGGAGTTCATAACCACTAAACCAGCCTTGCAAGATATATTAAAGGGGACTCTTGGAGAAACTCTCCTTGAAAAGGAGAAACCAAAAGTGACAGTATAAAGGTAGGAAATACAAAAGCAACAAAAATGAATATTTCTGTAAAAATCAGCCGAGGAACTCATAAAATAAAAGGAAGTAAAATATAACATATACCTGAAATGTAGGGAGGAGAGGAGTAAAGAATTGGTTAAAACTTAAATGATCATCAATTTAATATATACTGTTATATGCAGAAGATGTTATATACAAATCTAATAGTAACCACGAATCAAAAACCAGTAATAGATATACAAAGAATAAAGAGAAAAAATCCTATATACCACTAAAGAAAATCAGCAAACCAGGAAAGAGTGAAAGACAAGAAAGCATCAGAAAAAATCTTCAGAAATAACCACAAAACAAATAATAAATTGACAATAAATACGTATCTATCAATAATTACTTTGAATTTAAGTGGTTTAAATGCTCCAATCAAAAGACTTAGGGTGACAGAATGGATAATAAAACAAGATCACTCTATATACTGCCTACAAGAGATTTAGAGCTAAAGACCCTTACAGATTGAAAGTGAGGGGATGAAGAAACATCTATCGTGCAAATGGATGTCAAAAGAAAGCTGAGTAGTAACCCTTATTTTGGAGAAAGTAGACTTTAAAACAAAGACGGTAGCAAGAGACAAAGAAGGACATTGTATAATAATAAATGGAACAATCCAACAAGAAGATATAATAATTATAAATATTTATGTGCCTAACATAGGAACACCCAAATACATAAAACATAAACATAAATAAACATAAAGGAACTAATTGTTAATAATACAATATGGGGGCACCAGGGTGGCTCAGTTGGTTAACTGCTTTGGTTCAGGTCATGATCCTGGAGTCTCTGGATCGAGTCCCACATCTGGCTTCCTGCTCAGTGGGGAGTCTGCTTCTCCCTCTGACGTCTCCCCTCTCATGCTCTCTCTCTCTCATTCTCTCTCTCTCGAGTAAATAAATAAAAATCTTTAAAAAAAATAATAATAATGCAATAATAACAGGTTACTTTAACACCCCACTTATATCAGTGGACAAATCAGCAAAACAGAAAATTAACAAGGAAACAATGGCTTTGAATGACACACTGTACCAAATAGATTTAACGGATATATTCAGAACATTCCATCCTAAGACAGCAGAATGCACATTCTTTTCAGGTGCATATGGAACATTCTCCAGAAGAGATCACATATTAGCTCATAAAACAAGCCTCAACTAATTCAAGGTGGAAGTCAGGCCATGCAACTTTTCTGACCACAATGTTATGATATTAAAGTCAACCATAAGAGAAAATCTGGAAAGACCACAAATACATGGAGGTTAAATAGTATCCTACTAAACAATGAATGGGCCAACCAGAAAATAAAAGAGGAAATAAAAAGTATCTGGAAACAAATGAAAATGAAAACACAACAATTCAAAACATTTGGGATGCAGCAGAAACTGCTTTAAGAAGGGAGTTTATAGTAATACAGACCTACCTCAAAAAGCAAGAAAAATCTCAACTAAATAACCTAACCTTACACCTAAAGGAGCTATAAAAACAACAACAAAGAAAACCTAAAACAAGCAGAAAGAAGGAAATAATAAAGATTAGAGAAGAAATAAATGATATAGAAACTAAAACAAACAACAGAAGAGATCAAAGAAACCAGGACCTGGTTCATTGAAAAAAATCAAAGTTGGTAAATCTTTCACCAGACTTATCAAGAAAAAAAGAGGTCTCAAATAAAACCACAAATGAAAGAGGAGAAATAATAACCAACACTGCAGAAACATGAACAATTATAAGAGAATATTATGAGAAACTATAGGCCAAAAAATTAGACAACCTGGAAGAAATGGATAAATTCCTACAAACATATAAACTACCAAAACTGAAACAGGAATAGAAAACTTGAACAGACTAATAACCTTCAAAGACAGTGAATCAGTAATCAAAAAACTCCCAACCATCGAAAGTCCAGAATCTGATGGCTTCACAGGCAAAGTACACCAAATATGTAAAGAAGAGTTAATACCTATTCTTCTCAAACTATTACAAAAAATGGAAATGGAAGGAAAACTTTCAAATCATTCTATGAGGTCAGCATTACCGATACATCCTATAAAGACTAATAGCCAAAATTCATAAAGAACTTAGAAAACTCCTCACCCTAAAAACAAAAAATCCAATCAAAATGGGCAGAAGATATGAACAGACATTTCTCCAAAGAAGACAGAGAGATGGCCAACCAACACATGAAAAGATGCACATCATTACTGATCATCAGGAGAATACAAATCACAACTACAATGAGATATCACCTCACACTTGTCGGAATGGTTAAAATCAACAACATAAGAAAAAGCAGGTGTTAGCTAAGATGTGAAGTGAGAACACTTGTGCACTGTTGGTGGGAATGCAAAGTTGGGCACCCATCATGGAAAACAGCATGGAGGTTCTTCAAAAAAATTAAAAATAGAATTACCCTACTATCCAGGAATCACACTACTGGTTATTTACCCAAACAATACAAAAACACTAATTCAAAGGGATATATACACCCCTATGTTTATAGCAGCATTATTTACAATAGCCAAGATATGGAAGAAGCCCAAGTGTCCATTGATTGATGAATGGATAAGGAAAAATGGTATATATATTCAATGGAATATTACCCGGCCATAAAAATGAATGAAATCTTGCCATTTGCAATGACATGGATGGAGCTAGAGGGTATAATGCTAAGTGAAAAATGTTAGTCAGAAAAAGACAAATACCATATGATTTCATTCATATGTGGAATTTAAGAAACAAAACAAATGAGGAAAAGTACAAAAAGAGAGAAAGACAGATCAAGAAATAAACTGATGGTTACCAACAGAGAGGAAGTGGGTGGGGGGCTCGGTGAAGTAGGGGATGGGGATGAAGGAGTGCACCTGTGATGGAAGTGTTGCATGTATGGAAGTGTTGAATCACTTATATTGTACACCAGGAACTAAGATATCACTGTATGTTAGCTAGCTAGAATAAAAATAATCACCTAAAAAGCCCAAAATTCCTTTTCCTCAAGATAACACATTGTATTAAACTAGCTTTTATAAAGTTATGCTTAAAAAAAAAGACATTTTTTATTACTGAATAATATTCCATTGTATATATACACCATAATCTGCTTATTTTTTCACCTGTTAATAGACATTTGGGTTGTTTTCATTATGGTTATTATAAATGCTATGTTTCTAGTTCAGCCACAGTGATCATTTGAATACATGTCTTTTGGTGGATATGTTTACATTTCTCTTGGTTAAATATCGAGGAGTAGAATTGCTGAGTCAATGGTAAGCATTTGTTTAATTTTATAAGAAACTCCAAATTGTTTTTGACAGTAGCTAAACCATCTTATATTCCCTATGGCAATGCATGAGATTTTGAGTTCTTCCACTTCCTCATCAACACTTGATATCATAAATCTTTTTATTTTTAGCCATTCTAGAGTAATGACATCCCATACTGATACATGCAACAACATGGACAGATCCTAAGAAATTTAGCTGAGTAAAATAATTATGTACAAAATAATACACACTGTATAATTCACCTGCATGAAAGAAGCAAATTTGAAGGATAGTGCCTGAAAGCAGCTCAGTATTTGCTTGATGCTGGGAACAGGGCTAAGAATTACCTGCAAAGCAGCACAACAGAAAGAAACTTTTGAGGATCATGGAAATAGTCTATATTTTTATTAGAATAGTTGCATGAGTGTATATATTTGTCAGAATTCTTCACAATGTACACTTAAAGTAGGTGCATTTAATCATGTATAAATTATAAATCTGTAAATCAATACAATAAGAACCATGTTAAGCCTGCTTTTGATTATTAGCAAAATATCTTAAGCATATTTGCTTGCTATTAAGAATACAATATTTTAAGAATGTGAAAGAAGGGTGCAAGCAATCCATAAAATCAGACATTGTGTCTTTCAGCAAACATCTATAAAAGCTGTCTGAGTATCCTGCATTTTGTTCAATTCAGTCACATCTTTACATCTAGGGAGTAAAATTCTGATCAGTTGGTCAATTGGGTCTGGTTCTTATATTTCTAATTTACCAAAATCTGAATATTTGCTCATGATTAATAAATGAATACATGTTCTTATAAAAAGCAACATGAGGTAAAAGAGCATCCATCATTTCATCACCTAAAGGAATGATTATATTTTAGAGTATTCCTTTATTTTTAGTGCAATTTTTACATGTCTCAGATAATATGGTAAGTGCTATTTTGTGAGCGCATTTTTTACTCAATATTAAATCCTTAATATTTTCCCAAGTCATAAAACATTCCATAAACATCATTTTAATAACTGCATAATAGCTCATCATATGCCTGTACCATAATTAACTATTACTCTTTTAATGGCATTTAAGGTTTTTTTTTCTAAACAGTAGTCACATGGCCTAGCTCATTGAAAGTTCAACAAAAATTTTGTTGAATGAATGAGTCATAAACAATGTTGTGAAGAACATCTTTGTGTCACAATATCTATGTTTTGTGAGAAACTAAGATAAATTCCTAGAGCTAGAATGTCTATGGTAAATATATTTTTTTAAATGTTAAAGGCACTCAATTCATTTGTCAGAAGCTTATTTATCTTGGGAGAAAAGACAAAAATGATACCATATATAGGTTTTCAAAAGTTAAATAAGACACATTTTAAAATAATTGTGTTTTAGAAAATTATAATTCATTTTTTTAAAGATTTTTATTTATTAATTTGAAAGAGAGAGCCAGTGAGAGAGAGCAGGAGCAGGGGGAGGGGCAGCGAGAAAAGCAGGCTCCTGGTTGAGCAGGGAGCTCAATGCAGGGCTCTGTCCCAAGACCCTGGGATCATGACTTGAGCTGAAGGCAGACGCTTAACTGACTAAGCCACCCAGGAGCCCCTAGTTCATTTTTAACTGGCCATTTCTTTTAATACTGTACTAGAGTGATCAATTAAAGGTAAAACTCCACCCGTTTCTTTCTTCCTTTTAAAACAAAAACAAAAACAAAACAAAACAAAACAAAAAAACAACCTAATGGTAGTTCTCTCTCTAAGGACATTTTTTAGATTGTCTCTGATTCAACTACACTTATTTAAGTCCATTTTCTGAATTCAAGATTTCCTGCCTTGATTATAGCTTCTGCTACTATGTTTCGCCATCACTGCCTTTTTGCATACAGCTTGGTCTTTCTGTAAATTCATTTTCACTTGTGATCTGCCTTACGTTAATCAGCCCTCATTATTTTTCCAATGCAGCAGCAAGCATGAGGCTGCAATCTCTTTTCGTGTTGATTCCTCTGCGCTATTTCTGAAAGTCAAACTTTCTCACTGCTGGAAAGGGCAAGTCTTGGGCCCTATTGAACACATTTCAGGTCTCGCTAATAAAGCTGGCTATAAAGGCAAGAGCGTTGGCTGATGATCTGGCTCCTTGGCTAGAAAATTGCCTGATGCTGGCCCCCTCCTTCTGCCTGTTCTCACTCCGATCTCAGCCTTTCCTGCGCCAGGAGGAGCTGTTGAGCCTGATGCAATGATATATAGCTAGAAAAAATATTTTCTTGAAATATTGCTGCTAGGACATTAATTCTTGGAAGACTCTTAATTTCTTCATAGTCTTCTTTAATTTCTCCATTTCTAATTCTCCTTTATCTTCATAATTTGGGGGTAGTTGCTCAACATAAAAATATTGTTATTTATTTTCAGAAGACTGCTTTCCTGGGAGAGAAGTCACTTTTTTTTAGACTTATTTATTTATTTGAGAGGGAGGGAGGGCTCACACACAGGTGTGAGTGGGGGGAGGAGCAGAGGGAATCTCAAGCAGATTCTTGCTGAGTGCAGAGCTCAGATCCAAGCAGGGCTAGATCCCAGGACCCATGAGATCATGACCTAAGACAAAATGAAGAGTCGGGCACTCAACGAACTGAGCCATCTAGGGACCCCAAGAAGACTCTTTTAAAATACTAATTAGATAATTAAATTATGTCATATACTTTATGTAAGTCATGTCCAGGACTTAAATCCATATTCATATGACCCAAATAACCAAACTAGTATATTTTCTTGATAGTTTAGCTATCATAAAAAGTAAATCTAGATGAAGTCCCAAAAGTTCATTTTCACTTTTGTTTTCCTTGCCTTTGGAGACGTGTCTTGAAAGAAGTTGCTGTGGCCAATGTCACAGAGATTACTGCCTATGTTCTCCTCTAGGATTTTGATGGATTCCTGTCTCAACATGGATGGAACTGGAGGAGATTATGCTAAGTGAAATAAGTCCATAAGAGAAAGTCAATTATCATACGGTTTGACTTATTTGTGGAACATAAGGAATAGCATGGAAGACATTAGGAGAAGGAAGGGAAAAACGAAGGAGGGGAAATCAGAGGGGAAGAGGAACCATGAGAGACTATGGACTCTGGGAATCAAATTGAGGGTTTTAGAGGGGAGAGGGTTTTAGAGGGGGATGGTTTAGCCCAGTGATGGGTATTAAGGAGGGCACATATTGCATGGAGCACTGGGTGTTATATGCAAACAATGAATCAAGGAACACGACATCAAAAAATAATAGTGAACTGTATGGTGACTAACATAATAAAAAAAAATAATAAAGTTGTAACCATCTGCAAGCTGGAAAAAAAATCTATATGCCACATACATAGCCTGCCTGGCTTTTGCAAAGATGAGTCTGAAAAAAGGAAATAAAATAGTTGGAGCAACTCAAATGATTAAGTGACAGCATCTCCATATTTTATATGCTTCAAGGAACATTTATTCTTTCACTTTGAGTAGAGTTCAATAACTTTCTGTTTCAATGAAAATTTAGAATTTTTATGCAGCTTAATAAAGTCTGTGAGAAAAAAAGTGGCTCACTGTTTCCCTCTAGGAGATATATTAAAAATGTACAAAAATCTGAATATAGATAAACAAGAAATAGACCAGACATCACAATGAGTAAACTTTCTCTCTGAATCAATTCAATTTCACACTGTGTTAAAATGATCAGTTCTTTCTGTAATTGTATGCTAGTAATAAAAGTAAACAGTCTCTGAAGAAAGTAGCATCATTCAGAACTTCCAATTATCTCTTTAATTTCTCACATAACATCTTTAAAAAATTATCAAGTATGTAAAGGTTAAGAATTAACTGAAAATCTAGAGAAAAAAAACAGAAAATAGTAACTAATCTATAGGAAACCCAGATATGGTAGTATCAGACAAAAATTCAGCAAAGAACTTGAAATTACAATAATCTAATAAAAATTCTGAAAGTGGATAATATAATAAATGTAATTAATAATACAAAAGATCAGTTTAACAGCAGAATAGACGTAGTTTAAGAGAGAATTAACAATTTGGAAGAGAGGGCAAAGACAATATTCCAGACCGAAGCAAGGAAAAACTAAAGGATAGAAAATAGGTGAAAATGTAAAAGATATGCAAAACCTGGCTAAATAGTCTAATATATGTAATCGAAGTTATAGAAGGAGAAGGGAAAAAGAATGGGGCAGAACCCATTTTTCTGCAGTAATTGAAGATATATTGGCTTGCAGTTTTCCACACTGGATAGAAAAAAGTTGCAGCAGACACTCACAAAGCTTTGTGAATTTCAGACAGAATTAATGAACAAACCAAACCAAAACAAAACCACCTAAAAACAAGTACTCCATAGAAAACTGCTAATAACCTAAGACAAAGAGACAATCTTTAAAATAGCCAGAGTAAAAAAGATTACTTTCAAAAGAGCCACAGAAAGACAAATGAAGAAATAAACCAAGAATTAGAAAGACTTGGAATTGAAGAAAAATGTGATCTAGACTTGAAGCTTGAAGAGTATCCCCAAGTTGTTGCTAAAGAGCTTATTTCAGAACCTGAGCTGTGCCCATGATTCAGAAATTAACTTGCCCAGATTAGGGAATAAAGACAGAATGTTGAAAAATTCCCTTGTAGTTGTCTTCTGTAGGTCACAAATGACAATAGGAGATGCCCCAATAGAATTGGGCTTTCTTATTTCAGTGGGAAATAACAAGATCCTTGGTAGAGGCCAAATAAATGGTGATGCATATCCAGCAGAGAGACAGTAGAAGCAATATTTACCACAATGAAAAAAAAATCTGAATGCATTAAGGCTCAAATATTTTACAAGGTCATTTGCTGACATGTGACAGTGAATAAAGCTGTGACATCTTGAAACCCAATTTAAAGCTTTTTAGCCTAACCAATACAGACTTAAATTTTAAAACATATTTCTCTCCATTACAAATGAGGTGAGAGATACTGTTTAAGTGACAAGTTAAAAAGTATGGCACAATTCCCTTGGCAGCTGCCCATTTCCTTGACTCCATTACTATGCACTTCATGAGGGCCTGTCAATGCTGCTAGCTGAGTAAGGGTCAAGGGTTTGGGGAAAACAGGTGTTGCTCAGACCATTTTACTTGACAGTAGTGAGCACTGAGGTCACTGACCCAGTGGAAGGAAAATAGGCCCAACAAGAGTGGCAAGCTGTACGTGTGACATTCTTTGCCCTCTTTCTTACATTCATTTCCTTTTTGATTCATAGTGCATCTTTTCTTTTTCAACAACATAGGGAATGCCTATTGTTTCTGGGCCCTAAAAGGACTCACGTCTAAAGATATCTGTGGATTTTTGAAATTTCAAGACAGGATGAAAAGTTATATTAGGCCAGTGTTTGGGTGATTGGGTGATAAACTCTGACTTCTCTCAAGAGTTATAAGTAAAATAAAGCATACAGAAGAATTAGACAATGATTTTTTTTTTTTTTTGGTTTAATATCCTTTGACTTTAATTTTCCTACATACATTAAGTGGACACAATGTTTTATTTATTCATTTGACTTCTCTTTTAGTTTTCTCTTTTTATTTTCTTCTGATTTCTATTTCTCTATTTCTCTTTTTCTCTCTCACAATCTTTTGTACTCTGGCTTGCTTATACACATATGCACACACACTCACAAGCACGTTTCCCTCTTTAAATAAAGGAGGAGGTTTTATATAATATTTTGAGGTTTTTATTTCAAGAGTATTATTAAGGAATGAAATTTGGGCATATTTTGAAATGTCCTTTGAAAGATAGCTGTAAGTCATCTTTCTACTTGATGCATACTATACAAAATTAAAATATTCTTTTTTATTTTTTTTTAAATTCCTTTAAAAGTAGCAATCCTCTATAAACATGCTATCAGGTGGCATTAAGTGACATTAAATAATTTTGAAAAATAGTATAAAAAGTACATATTTCAGTAGATACTCCTAGTAATATTTTAGAGCTTAGGTAGTATGCAGCCTTCTAATACTCTAGAGTATTTATGAAGACAACCGGGAATTAATTTACTAAGTATTGAGTTTAAAACCACTGCAGCATATTATATTACTTGGGTAATACCAACATAAATGAAAAAAAAAGTTAAAGAATATATCGAGATACAAATTATAGTTAAAGAAATACCATGATGTCCTGTGATGGAATGATAATGTTATGAATATCTGTTAGTTTTTCCAGCAATTAAAAGAATCTGTTTTTTGTAAATGGAATAGACACATTTAACCAACATTTGTCACATTCAGACTTGAACAGCTAAGGGAAAAACCAAAGGCAATGAAGGCAGGGGTTTCATATTTATAAGGAAATATTATATGGATCAATTTGTAAGCTTGCTTCTTTTTTGAGAAAATGAGAAATACCAATTGTTTTAAAAAAAACTTTACTTTTACATTTGACATTTAGTTTGTACATGTTTCTTTGTTTTACTTTTCAGGCTCAACTTTCCTACATAATTAAGAATTTGCAGCTTAGGGACTGCCAAAAACCACATCTGCACTGAAATCAATTATCCGTGTTTGGTAAGTGGGGCAGAAGACATTTGATAAATATTTTTTATCTGCAATAAACTCTAATATTCATGCTTTATTTATGATTTTACTGAAGATTCAAGAAAATTTTTAAGCATCACTTAGGATTATTTTGCCCAAACTGTCTTGTATTTTGGTAAGATGGGAGACTTGCTTTTACCAATATATTTAATCTATTGTACCTAAAGCCAGGAAGTTTAATATGCTGCCATTCTTAAATAAAAAAACAGGAAAGACTAAAAATAGATGCCTTTGTATAATCCATTTGAATCTGGTAGTTTAACTTTTCCTCAAAGTCAAGCTCAAAGCAAAATACTTCTAACTGATCATATTAAAAAATTAAATCTTACTTATCGTAGTCTGTTTGGGCAACTGTAACAGAATACCATTGACTGAGTAGAATATAAACAACAGAAAGTATATTAAGTATTTCTTATAATTTTAGAGGCTGGGAATTCCAAGATCAAGGTGCTGGCAGATTCAGTATCTGGTGAGGGCCACTTTCTGGTTTATAGACAGTTGTCTTTTTTGTTATGTCCTTACATGGAAGAAGGGGCAACAGAGCTCTCTAGAGTCTCTTTTATAAAACCATGAATCCTCTGAGACCTTCTCCCTCATAATCTAATCACCTCCAAAAGGCGTCCTTTCAAATACCACCATACTGGGGACTGGTTTCAACATACAAATTTGTGGTGGGAGGGTGGAGGGAGGCACAAATGTTCACCCTATAGTATCACTCTTCATTGCTATTTCTGTCATCATTTTATCTTATAGAGATTAGTAATTTAGATGCCCAGGATGTCTTACTTCAATAGTTCATCCTATTTTTGATAGACAGAATTTTACAAACACCTAAGCATTCTCTTACTATACTTGGCCCTTGGCTTCAGTTTTCCCTTTGGCATTTTCTGTTAACAATTTTTTTCTAAAGATTGAATAATATGTACAAAAAAGTGGACTGCAATTTTAATCTTTGGTAATATGACCACAAAATATAAAATTTTTATTATTGTCATTGGTTAAATCACTTACAAAAATGATGGCAATTTGTGAGCAATAGTACAAAAGCATTTAGAGCGATTGTGGAAAAAATAATCCAAGAAATCAGGATATAGAAACAAAGTATAAGAAAACAAAAGATTGAGAAAAAGATGATAAAGTGTAAAACAATTAATATTTGGTGCTAAGCCATGCAATGAATATTTACTGAACAGCTACTATGTTCTAGATGCTGGTTTCCACAATTTGCCACTAATCACTTTGTATTGACAACTTTTGTGATGTTAAATATTTTTCTGATATCAAAGAATGGCTGTTTATTGTAGAAAAATACCAATATAGAAAAATGTCTAAAAGGAAAAATGAATAACTGTTTAATAACATCCTTGAGTATGAAGCAGTGCTAACATTTGGTATATTGTCTCTTTTTCTGTCTATATATTGTTTTTATTGAATTGCAAATCTTCTAAATATTGAGCATACATTCCGATTTTTTAAAGTTAGCTTTATTCTTTATTATTTTCCCATTATATTAAAATCTAAAATATTTTAAATGTTTCTATATGCTTCAACAAATGTATGTGCCAAAATATATTTAATCCTTCCCTTACTTTTGGGCATTTAGGTTGCTTACAGTGTTTTGTTGCTTTAGTGATGTTATAATCAACATTCTCATTCATAAAGTTTTGATTTTCTTCACCACATACGTCCACAAAATAAATCCTCCAAAATGTAACTATAAGTATAAAACTTATATCCGGCTGAATTATTTTAATTTAAGTGTCTACCAGTACTTTGAGATTATGCCTAATTCTTGGCTCTCCTGTAACCCAGTAGGTATAATACTAAAAGAAAGATAAAAAAGTTATTATTAGAAAAATTCTTGTTGATATAATGGATGAAAAAGTATTTTGTTTTAATTTGCATTTATTTAATTGCAAATGTGGTTGAATATTTTTCAGATGCGTATTAAGCATTTGTATGCCTTCTCATATCATAATAGCTCTATAGACCCATTAGTTTTTTTCTTATTGATTGGCAAGAACTTATATATTAATATTATATCTTTTTATATTTATAATAAGTTTTTGCAAGTATCATTTTTTGCCTTTTCATTTTTTGTATATATTTAACATATTTAATTTTGACCAAACTCAAATCCTTGGAGTTTTCTATTATGATTTTTTTTTACTTGCACTTATGTTTGGAGTCTGACCTCGTCTAGAGAATTGAAAGGTAAACTGATAGAATTTTCCTCCAGTTTTTATCATCTAACACCTTAATACTTGTGGAATAATTTTGGATTATGATATGAGGTATGCGTACTGATTAATACATATATTCTCACTAGTGAATTTTGCAGGTGAATGTTAGGACCATTTTGCCATTTTGCTATAAAAAATAGGAAAATAGTTCATTAAAATAAATAGGATATTTATATAAATAGGAAATTTCTCTTTCAGCTTTTGATTAGCATTGCATTAGCTATCTAAATTAATATTAAGAATTGATACCATTTAAAATTTTATATCAAAGAGCAACTTATGTCTCTTTATGTAGATAATATTGTAAAAATTACAGTAACATAAAATTTTAAAACTATACTATAGTAATAAACTATACATTTTATATGATATACCATGGAGTATAACATATATTTTAAATTACTATATATAATATATTTAATATAAAGCTGAAAATTTAGTAATAAAACTAAATTATTTATTAAGTGATCTCATGTCTTGGTTTAAATTGTTTATTAGTGTTTTATTATTTTGCTTACATTGCAATTATATTTTACATAAACTTTATAACTGATTATTAAAGATAATAAGAGAGATTGAATAGGAAAGTAGAATCATGTTAAAAGCTTATACTTTTAATTCAAATGTGCCCAGTTTTTGGATCCTGACTTTAAAAAAAAAAAATGCATATTTCTGGTGAAATTATATACCATCCCAAGAATTCTATTATCCACATGTAAGGGTAGGAGAAAGATATTTGAAGACATGCAAGATATAAAGAAATTTCACTAATACACCCAGTACTGCTTCTGTGGAAATCACTTAAAAATCTAAGGAAGATGGGGCGCCTGGGTGGCTCAGTTGGTTGAGCATCTGACTTGATTTCAGCTCAGATCATGACCTCAGGGATGTTATATTGAGCACCATGTTAGGCTCTGCTTGTCCCTCTCCCTCTGCCCCTTCCGCTGCTCATCCACACTCTCTCTCTCTCCTTCTCTCTCTAAAATAAATAAATACATAAAATCTTTTTTTTTAAAAAAAGGCTCTAAATAAGATGAACAGTAGAGAAATCTCAAGAAGGGAGTGACAAAGATGAGAAACATTGGGAACAATAAAACCTATACTGTTTTATCCAAATGGTAAATTAACTGCCTGGGAATGTATAATATAAACACTAAATTTAAACCCTTGAAAAAGGACAGATGTTCTGTAAAGGAAATTTTAATAACAATATCAAATTTAAAATATGTAACTATCTCAACAAAACATAGAAATTAGGGTTGGAGGTGAGAATAAGCTGAGGAAGAAAGTAAGGAAGCAAAATTTTTCCAAATGTCTCCTCTTTGTTCAGAAGGGAAAAGGAGGGAGGAGTGGGAGGAACAGATTTTATTCCTCTGAGCTAATCTTATTGCAGTGAGAGATAAGTCTTAGGTAAAAGAAAGTAAAGCATTTTGATGTACATGAGAGCTCATCCAGTGGGGAAAATATCTAGGATCTTCTTTTCTAATCATGATAAAGAAAAAAGTCCCTGATTATATGAATAGGAAAGGAGGATAATATCAATAACATGACAAATTATAGTATTACTTTCAAATTTACTAGGATAAAATGGAGTGAAAACAGTATGATCGAATGAGAAACAAAGAAAATTAATACATAAGAAATATGTAATTAGGTCAAAGCAGCAAAGTCAAATTTATAAAACAACATTAAATGTAAATGGACTGAGTTTTTTCATTAAAGGACAGAGACTGTCAGGTTGCGTTCAATGCCCAAGAGAATGTAAGACACATAATAAGGTAATGCATTAAATATGATTTAAAGAAGGAATGGGGAAAGAAACACCAGGCAAAAGTAAAGAGGGTAAAATGTCAGTGGTCATATCAGACATATCACAATCAGTGTTAAAGGGCTGAAAATGAAAAAAATACTAAGTAATGATAATGCTATTTATAAAGAAAATATGCCATAATCTTGTATTTATTTGAGAAGGTGCAAAATTGCTGTATCTGTTTATAAAGGGATATTTCAATTGTCCTCTATCAGGTTTGGAGAGAGACATGAATAAAATTTAAAATTGAGACTGTTTAATATTGATAATATACAAATGGCTCCTGATTTTGGATGGCTTGACTTATGATTTTTCAACTTTACCATAATGAGAAAGCAATAGCATTCAGTAGAAACTGTACTTCAAAATTTAAATTTGGATCATTTTCAGGGCTAGTGATATGTGCTGCTGGGCAGCAGCAGTGAGCCATAGCTCCCAGTCAGGCACATGAGCATGCAGGTAAACAAATGATATACTCAAAATAATTCTGCGCCCATAACAGTCATTCTATTTTTCACTCTGAGTGAAAGTGTTAGATATTAAATATATTACACGAGATATTCAACACTTTATTATAAAATAGGTTTTGTGTTAGAGGATTTTGCCCAATTGTTGGCTAATGTGAATGTTCTGAGCATATTTAAGGTAGGTTAAGCTAAGCTATGATGGTCTGTGCATTAGGCAAATTAAATGCATTTTCAACTTATGATGGGTTTATCAAGATGTAACCCCACTGTAAGTCAAGGAAGACCTGTAATGGGAGAGACCTCATGAGATTTATTAAGAACAAAAGTGAGTAAAAGGAAAAAAGAAAAAAAAAGTAAAAGAAGAAATAATTACAAGTATCACATAGATATAAAATTATGAGATAATACCAGGTATATCTTTATGGAAATGTATGATGGAAAGGATGATTAATGTCCCTGAAAATAACAAATTTCCAAAAAAGTACTCAGATTACTAGAAAAGAGTTTAGAAAGGTAATTAAAGATTTACCTTTGGAAATTACAACAAGTACTTTCATTTCTGTTAACATCATGGACTACATACTGTGCAAAATATTTGCACTTCAAAACAAACAAAAAAAACCTGTTCTTTAAAAGATACTCTAAATAAAGTAGAAGCCAATACTCAGACGTGGGATAAATATATGTAATACATATATCTGTAAAGATCTGAATCCTGAATATGTAAAATGAACTTAAAATCAATAACAAAAAGATAATTCTTTAAAATGAAAGGATTTTACCCTTTAAGGTGAGTTTTAAAAAACTGAGCAAACCATTTACAAAATAGGATATGTAAACTACTAAAAATGTGGAAATTTGATCAACATTTTTTTCTCATGATGGAAGTGCATATTAAAGTTCAATGGGACATTCCTTCACACTCATTAGAATAGAAAAAAGTTAAAATGAGTAATGCCAATTGTTAGCAAAGTTTCAGAACAATAGGTACTTTCTAAATTGCTTGTGGGAGTGTAAAATGATAGTACTACCTAGGAAAGCTATTTGACAATTCCAATTCTATGTATTTACCTAAGTGAACTAAAAACATGTATTCATAAAATAATTGTACAAGGATATATGTAGCAGCTTTATTCATGATATCTAAAACATGAAATCAACAAAATGGCTCATAATATGTGAATTCATAAACAAACTCCAATATAATCACAGAGTGGATTACTACTCAGCAGTGTAAAAGCAACAAATTGATGAAACTTCCAAAAATATAGATGAATCTCAACTTTTTAAATTTTTATTATTTTTATTTGCTAAGAAGAAGCTACATGCAAATGCCAGACATAAAAAAAAATACTTTTTGTATGATTTCATTTATATGAAGATCAGGAACATACAAGAGTAGTTTATGGTGTTAAAAATCATAAAATGACTGTCACTGGAAAGAATAAGGAGAGATCTTTCTGAGGAAATGGTAATGTTCTGTAAGTAGATTAAGATTGTGGTTACATGGATATATATATTTGTCAACCAGGACACATGTAAAATAGTATGCATCAAATAATTATTTGTAAAAAAATTACAAATAATTATTTGTAAATAATCATCATTATTATTCATGACAAAAATTAGAAATATGCTAAATATCCATCAGTAGAGAATGATTAAACAATGCCTAAAGAAATTGTAATATAATACTATAGTACAATACTATAACTTAGTAAAAAATTGAAGAATTACTGATAGCAGAACAATATGAATGACTTTCAGAAACAAATGACTAAAAAAGCTACACTGCAGAAAAATACATGTAGTATTATTCCTGTTAAGTAAAAATTGAATCCATGATGAATTAAACAATATATATTAAACATAAACACAAACATCATAAAGCTATGGAGAAGAGCCATAAAATAATAAACCCAAAATTTGGGAAGGCAGGTACCTCTGAGTTGGAACAAAGTGATTATGCATTTAAAGGAACACAGGGGTTTTCAAATGTTTTGGAAATGTTCATTTTTTTTTTTTTAGCTTGGCGATGGGTCCATGGCTATTTATATTCTTTTTATATGTGTAAAATATTTAATAATTTATAAGTTGGAGTGAAGAGTCACCAGAAAAGATTGTTTTATGTCTGAATTTTATTCAAACCCAAGGAATGCAATTCCATTGTGGTTAAAATTGTTACAAAAGAGAAACAGCAATAGAAATCTACCCAAAAGCTGATAAGAGAAGTATAAATTAGAAAACCGTGAACCATCTCATTTATTAGTCTTGAGTTACTATGGTAAAAATGTCAATTCTTCAAATATTGATTATTCAATTTAATGAAATTTCAATTAGAATCCAAACAGAATTATTATGAGAAGTAGATAAAATGATTTAAACTCTATATGAAAGATTAAATAAATAGGAGTCAAAATAGGAAGATATAATCAATAAATTGGACCACTATAATACAACATGTACAAAATAAATTCCAAATAGTTTTAAAAAGATTCTGCATAAATATTTTAGAGATTACATATTCAACCTGGGTTTCTGTGAGAAGCCTTCTTAAACAAGAATGGAAATCCAGTTGCCAGAAAAGAATAAATAAGGCATGTTTGATAAGGTAAAAATGGAAACTTTGTATAGCAAAACATCACATTTTTCCCAAAACTTGAGAGGCAATACAAAGGTAGAATAAGAGAATTGAGGATCTCATATTGTTTCTAATGCTGCTCTCTAGTACATTATGTATTGAGTGAATTATTTAATTACTATAATTAGATGAGTGCTTTAAATTCAAATGAAGTCATCATTCATTTAAGGTAGTCAACAAATATGTTTCTGGTACCTTTTATGTTCTAACCATGTTTTATAAGTGCTGGGGAAACAGCGGTGAATAGAACCAAAGAAAAACTTGCCCACATGGAGCTCACATTCTAAATAAGTAAAATAGATAATGAACAAAATAATAAGTAAATTGTATGTTAAAGAAAATAATATGTAGGGGAGCCTGGGTGACAGACAGTTAAGCGTCTGCCTTCGGCTCAGGTCACGATCTCAAGGTTCTGGGATCGAGTCTTGCATCGGGCTCCCTGCTCAGTGGGGAGCCTGCCTCTCCCTCTCCTCCCTGCTTATGCTCTCTCTCACTCTCTCTGTTAAATAAATAAATAAAATCTTAAAAATAAAAAAGAAAATAATATATAAATATGTAGTATGTTAGATAATGATAAAAGCAGTGAAGAAAAACCAGAGTAATGATGTAGAGAGAATGGCGTGTGTGTGTGTGTGTGTGTGTGTGTATCTGTCTGTCTGTCTGTGTATGTATGTATAATTTTAGACAGGGTATGCAAGGAATTGTTCACTGAAGATGACAAGTGAATAAAGACCTGAAGGAAGGAAGAAAATAAGTCATATGAATATTCAAGTTAAGACTATTAGAGGCAGAGGAAAGACCAAGTTCAAAGGCAGTGAGTTGGGAACATGCTATATTTGTTGCAGGAGCCATAGAGAGGCCAAAGTGGTTATAACGTAATGAGCTGGGTTGGGGGCAATAGAAAAGAAGGGATAGGTAATAAAGACAAAGAGGTAACTGGGAACCAGATCAAAACTATCCACAGAAATAGAAGAAAAGGCAGAATATATAGTCATAAAAGCAGATTGCCAGAATTAAGAAGAAATCTCAATAAGCTTGTGGAAATTCTCTTGCATAGGTTTCTGTTTTCTCAGTGAAATAGAGAGCAGAATGGTTGCTGAGAGTGAACATGAGGGGGGAAATATTGGAGATTTTTAGGAGGAGACAGTATGAGTAAGTCATCATTCTAGGTGATGGAGAGAGTGAATGGAACTATAGTACCACTGAGCACTTGGAACACAATTGAGGTTTGTGATTAGAAATGAGTTCAGAAAGCGTTCTGTGTGTGTGTGTGTGTGTGTGTGTGTGTGAATGTGTATTTCTCCAGCCATACTCAGTACAAATGTATGTGCCAGAAGAGATAGGGTTGGATTTAACCAGATTGGTTGTTTTGCCATTGAGATTCGGTACAATGAGTTGAAAAGGAACAGGGGAGTTGGGAGTGTATGTGAGTGAGTAAATATAACTAACTGAGGAAGTTAGCTGTGTAAACAGGAAAGTGGGGGCATAAGGGTGATGAAGACCATAAATATCTGGTAGGCTCAATAGTTTATAGGTCCATTGGGGATAAGGGTTGTTGAAAACGGGGTTTAAAGAGAGTGAGTTAAAAACATTAGGTGTGGTCATTATAGATTGACACAATTGGCATGAGGTTATAGAAGAAAATAACTGCATTTCTCACAAAGTTTAAAGATAAAAAATAATATCTATTTGAGATTCATGAAAGTTCCAAGTCAGTCATTTGTTTTAGACAGAGGTTTGAAGAGACACTTTGTATAATATTAAGTTGTACTATTTGATATCAAGCTCCTCAAAAAAAACCTTGCTAAAGGTATTATTAATCTTCCATAGTTCTGCTTTTCATCATTTTTTTCTAAAG
Organism: Potos flavus; assembly: GCA_028534135.1. NCBI lineage: Eukaryota > Metazoa > Chordata > Mammalia > Carnivora > Procyonidae > Potos > Potos flavus. Next base: position 55,191,528 of record CM052886.1, on the reverse strand, counting down.
CATTTTGGAAGCCATTGATATTTCTTGAGAGTGATATCATTTTATCACTTCTGAGTATAAGGTTATTTTTTATGTCTTAAAAATACCCCTTTCAAGCTTAAAATATCCATTTGTTCATATACATATAATCTATATGTTTGTGTCTATGTCTATGTCTTATATATGTGTGTCTTTATGGTTGATAATCCCTTTTTAACACTGATTCTCAAACTTCATATTCATATACTTTAAAATATAAAAAAAATTAAATCCCATAAAATAACCTTTCCTACTCTTATCTACTTACCATTGTTCTGCAATGTTCACTTTCCATTCCTTGCATGGTAAAGTTTCAATACCAGGACTTCGGCCCTAATCTAACATTTATTTTTGGCTATTGAAGACAGCATGTAGGTCCCCTGTTTTAGGGATCTTGAATATGAAGTCACTTTGTTATGCTATAAATGTTTGCAGAAACATAGATTTCTGTAAGCATCGTTAAAATTATTTTTTCTATAAAGTTTTAATTTGAATTAAATTCCTATTTCCTCTATGCACATAACCTCTAAAAACATCTCTTTAGAATTTTAAAATTTTTCAGGGAGCAGGGAACTCAGATCATTTGGTTTAGCATTTTGCATAATCTGTGCGAGACAATAAATGTTCTATTTGTTGCATACCCTATTTTCTCACAAGACAGTCATGAAATATATTAGCATGTTAAAAATTCTGGAAGTCTTGTAGCAAAGAAATCTGACCAAATTCAATACAGCTTTTCTCAAACATAGTTGATATCAAAATTACTACTTGTCTTTGTTTTATGCTGAACACCTATTGACATCCCATTGAACAAATTCTTCTCAGAACAGTTTAAGAAATACTGTTCTCTCTATAGATAAATAAGCAGAGACATGGTACATTGATAGTTTTTTCTAAAGTTATATGACCAGCAGAAAGGACTAATTTGAACTCCCAATAAAGTGCTTCTTTTTTCCTGCCATTTGCCTCCTGGCACTTTCTCATCCCCAGTACCGTACCTAGGCATATCAAGGCAAAAGGAAAAATCTGTAAAACTAATCCTGTCTTTATTTAAAATGCTGATATTTGGGTTTTTTATTTATTTACATAATTTAAAAAATCAATTAAAATTTATGTATCTTGATTACTGAGTTTTTTGTTGTCCTTTATATTTTGTGCTTGAGTGCCCTATTCGCCTAGCCTAGTTCTGGGTTGGATTATCCCAACAAAACCATACGTATCTCCAGTCTTGCAACATCCAAACCATTCCATATTACAAATTATTTAGAAGTATGATGGGGTGCCGGCATGGCTTAGTCAGTTGTGGTGTCTAACTCTTGATAACAGCTCAGGTCTTGATCTCAGAGTCGTGGGTTCAAGCCCCACACTGGTCTCCATACTGGGCATGGAGCCTACTTAAAAATTTTAAAAAATTAAAAATTAGTCATGTCCCCACATCAAAACCCAATCTTTGGTTATTCTCATTCCTCACATTTGTAAATAGAAACATACCTACTATTTTCTGTCTTTTTGTTCCTGGAAATAAGAGTATCCCTCCAATTATTTGCATATTAATTTATAAATACCATGTAGATTATTGCATACTTTCTAAAAGTCTGAGATTTTAATTAACTGATAATTAACAACCCAGATCTTACATTAACCAGTTCCTACGTGCAAGGGAATAAACTTGGGGCTGAGATTACATCTACTTGTTCCACTTAATAAAAATTTATATTCACCAGCTCAGTGAACTCTAATACAGCGTGTCCCAAAATGTGTTTCAGAGAAGGGGATGTTAATAGGTTTGGTGAGGGGGTGATATAATAATAAAATTATTTGCATAGATAAAGATCTAAAGGAAACTAAAGAGAGTCTTTATTTCAGGACTTTTCAGAGTCTTTAATATGCTAATGCTCTTCAGGAATATGGAAAAAAAAAACCACCTTACAGAATGCAGTGTTTTCTAAATATATCTGACTATAGCATCTTTATATATATGTCTGAATATATATGTGAGCTTTTGCATAGAACATCTGTCACAGCACTATTGTTTCACAGATCATGTTTGGAAAGCACAAAGAGACTAGTCAAGCTTAGATTATGTTTTATAGAAAGTATTTGCCAGATGATGTGTAATTCAATGTTCAGTAGTTCCACTTTGTTCTCCACTAGTGATTGGTTCACTTATCCCAAAGACCAGCCAGGACTCTTCTTGCACAGGAATGAAATATTAAAAATTAATTGTTTTACCAAGTGGCAATTTATGAGAATAGACTTTATTTTTCTGATCAACGCATCCACTTTTTCATAGCTAAATATTTTTCTAACTCTTGGGTAGCTAGTATCCACCTCATGAAAGAGTACCCCTAATCAGTCGTATTTGGGACAGCTGATATGTTTCTCCCTATTGGCTCAGATAACTCTGACCTGTTTGCTTCGAAAGAAATTTGGAAAATTTGGAAAATCCGAACCACCTTCCTTGTTATACCTCTGTTGTTTTCCACATACAATGCACCCTTTCCCATCTGGCCATTCCTGAGGTCTGGAAGACCTCTTATTTTGCTGTTTTTCCATACTCTCAGAGATGCTGACAAAAAGAATTCCTTGCTCCCAGAGCCAATTATTAATTGGAAAAAAAGTTAGTAGTGATCTGCTGAAAATTTACTATGAAGTGTAAACCTGGTATTCTTGAAAATGTGTTTGAGAATAATTTTATATTTTAAAGACATTTGGGGTAACTTCTGATAATAGTACTTTCAACTGCAGACAAAGATCCAATACTGATCACAATTTAGAATCATCGCCTGCTAACTGCCTCTCCGTTTCTTTTGTTTTAGGTGCAGACACTCTGATAACATGTCAAGGTATGGTAAGGAAACATCATCTTTCAATAACAAGCACAACAACTGCCTATAACACACGTAAACTTATTGACATAAGTTAGTTCTCACCTCTGAGCATCCCATCCATAGTGCTTTCACTGGCCACACATGTGGCCCCTATTTGGATTAGAAAGGAATTTTCTCATCTTTAGCAGCACCACTTTAAGAGTTTGAGTTTTCCAATATGAAATAGGTAATTGTTGTTTATAAAATATTATGATGGTCCAGAGTGTGTAGCAACTAAAAACACTGCAGTGTTTGCTGCAAGGCATGAGGAGACAGTGACACAGCTCATTTCCTCAGCCGAGCTCTCTTTGCCGCCTTGTACAACACTTATTTCAAAGCACGCCACAGCTTAGAACTGTCGTGATCCCCATTAATATAAAATCATTGACCCCTGCTCCCGCTGGTGCGACTAAATTACATTCTGCTGCTCAGCGGCAGCCGCACATGAGGCCAGCGCTTTTAGTCATCTCCAGGTGCCTTGATGCCAGCTCAGCCCCTCCTACGCCCAGGGTTTGCCTTTAATGAGGATTAGGCACCTTCAAAGATCTAGGAGGACCCACTCCCAGGATGGAAGCCTTTCTAATGGCATCTGGGCTTATCGTAGGCAGTAATTTAGTATCTCAGAGGAGACCGAAGAGCAAGATTCATTTCTCGCCTCTAAGAAATTGCAAGAATGTGTGGTTTTGTGGTTGGCTTTTTTTTTTTACCCTCCCCTCTCCACCAGCACAAATTCAAGAGCATGATGCCTAACAATATCATGTTTTTGTAAAACCTAGAAGGTAGATGTGGCAAAACAATATCCCAAATAATGGCATATCCCAGCTGAGGAAATTTCTCTTTTCTACTAGATTAAGTGATGTGCTGCTGATGGGACTAAACCCACTCACAGATGCCCCACAGTCATTTCATCTTTGTATTTCCGGGTGGTGGAATTTCCTTACAAAAGGATTGATAACCTGATCCAGAATGTGGGCTGTCTTCTCATTGTGTGGTCTCCCTTTGCCTCAGCTCCTGACCCTCCCTGGACAGCCCTTCCGTGTGGTTCCCTTGCTCTCTGAGAATGACGGGATCAAGGATTCTAAACCTTCCCACAGTGGGTGTGGAATTTGCAGGAATGTTCTCTGTGCTACCTCAGTCACTCCTGCCTTGACTGTTAAGGGACAAGCCTGCGGAGTTAGGGGATGAAATGTAGAAAATAATCCTCAAACACAGCAAACATACTTTAGGTAATCAAAGTCCTCCCTTACGAAAAGTGCAGAAAAATGAAAAAAGTAATTAAAAAGCACTCACACATGTGGTATTAAAATAAGTGTGATTATGTGAATGTATATACATATTTTCACACAATTATTTGCAGTGTGTTTAGATAAGTTCTTTATATAGCAAACTGTTACTCGTAAAAAGCTCAGAAATAGTTTAGCACCAGAATAAAATCTGGTATTCGAAGTATTATTTTGGAAAAATCGGATGTTTTTGTCTGGCAAGGGAAGGAAGCTATGCATTAAGGTAAAGCTGGTGAGTTTAATCCAGGAGAATCTGAACTCTGATGAATCAGTTGGTTTTCTCTCTGGTGTATTTGCAGTGAGACAAAATAATGAAAGTTTCCCAATCTAGTAAACATCAACATCCGATTTTTACTTTCTAAGTATATTTTGGTAAGAAATGGTGCCTTCACTCAGTCAACATGCACATTGAAGCCAGTCAGCAGTTTAAAATGGGACAAAATGTAATCAGCCCTGTGTTGGTCATACTAACCGTATATGGAGACTTTGTCTTAATTTTCTACTCTGATTCCTATCAGAAGAAGCAAATTAAATTTTATGGCCATAGGGAGTCTCTGAAGAGAGTTCTCACTAACCACGGGGAGGTTAAATGGTCTACACTATTTAATTACAAAATTTATAAATACTATTTGTTGATAAAAATCCATTTTAAATAAAAATGCACAAAGGCCAACAATAATAAGGAAAAATGTGAAATTTCTGAGGGTCAAATTTACCTCTGTGATATATAACTAATATGAAGAAAAATAAGCGTGTTCACTCTACTTTTGAAAAGACTTGTTTTTGGTTTCCGAAATTATTTTTTCCCTGAGGTTTAACTGTATTTCATGAAATTCAGTATCTGGATTAGCAACTTGCTTCTGAAAACTGATACCCAAACAGAGGGCTTTCTTTCCAGAAGGGTGTCCTAACCCCAGTCACACGTCTGCTAATTTGGCCTTTCTCTTAATCTCAGAAGAACTTGCTGAACAGAAGTGAAACTATGCACGTGCTAATGGCTCACGCTCTGCAAACTCCCCTCTCTCCCCGAGAGTGTCTGGTGTGCAAAGCTGAGCTGGAACAAAGATACACTAATTATTCCCCATTAATTTGTCTGCTTGAATGGTCCTAAATACCAGAGTGATTAATTAGCGCAAGGCAGCCGGGGCAGGATGTCACACCCTTCTCTGCGTTTAAGTGTCGGCAAGGTTGTGCTCAAGTGTTGACAACAGCATATCTTTAATTTTCTCCAAGAAGAAAAGTTTAGTCAGTACAATTAATTTGAGCTTGGCTGGCTTGCAAGAATAAATGTAACATGTGGAATGATATTACTGCTGTATAGGCATTTTTTTTTTTTTTTGCCTCCTTAGGGTACAGTAAAACTTTTTTGGCAACTCAGTTATTGAATAGTGTATTTCTATAATTGTTTCAATTTGGCTTAATTACTTTTATGCATTTTGCAGCAAACAACGTGGATCATAAAATAGTAAGAAATTATTATTCATAAAAAGCTGGGATGGCTATAGATGAATGCGTAGATAAGAAAAGAAACAGATAAAGAATGGCATTAAATTTGGTATCCTTTTAACTATGTGATTTTCTCTCGTGAATTGAAATGTATATCAATGCTATCAAAAATAATTTGAGACCACTTAACCCCTAGAAGATATGAATCAATTTATTAAAAAATATGCAACAGGAAAGTTCATTTGGCCTGATTTGGGGGGAGGCAGGTTTTGCTGAGATGTTAAGCTTTCTGAATGATATTTTGCCTTGATTAGTCTTCTGACTAGCAACATATATAAATCAGTTGTAAAGAAAAAACAGTGTAACAAGTGATGTTTAACACTTTCATTATATTCTCTTCTTTTTTGTAATTCTGTTTGTCAGAGTGCTTTCTTAAGAAAAAAATTAACTCCATTCTAAAACAATTATATACTGTTTAGAAAAATAAAATGAATCATATAAAGTAGCTGCTGCTTATACTATTCTCCCTCTTTTTAAGACTGAACTACAAACATAATTCTGGAATAGGAACAAAATACTATATAATTGAGAAGTAGTGTGTTTAATTTGTTGCATTATATTTCCTTGCTGTTACTGAAATTTTCAGTTAATTCATTTTGCTATGGGCATGCTGTTTTGTTTTGTTTTGTTTTCAAACAGTGGAAAAAGAAAAAAAAATCAGAGTGCCATGCAGCCGGCAGCATGGATGTTCTCATCTTTTCTTTCTCAGTCTTCTTCAAGCTCTATACAGGCCCAAAAGGCTATTCAGCAGCAGGGGTGGGAGCACCGAGGGAGGGAAGGGGTCACCTCTCCCATCTCTCCATGTATCTCATTGTTCCGCACTTGTCAATGTATTTCCCACACACCATCTCTGGGCCACTCTGCGCCTCATCCCGGCGGCTGGATCCATGACCTCCAAGACATTATTCTCTCTTCCTCCACTCCCCACATCTACACTTTTGTTTTCTTTTTTACTTTTTCCCAGACTGTGGTTGCTATAAGACCATCACTCTGGCTATATAGGGTTGTAGGAAATATTTGTTGGAACAACTAAGCGCAAAACAAAATTTCTCAGCGCAGTCATCCCAGGCTTCAACTGCACCTTATTCTCGCCTTCCCTCTCTTCTTTCACCTCCAATTTCTCCACAAGTTTTCACGGTGTTTATTCGCTTTTCATTGAAGCAGCATGCGTCATGAAAAAAGCACAGTCTCTGGGCTGGAATCTCAGTTTTACTACTCATTAATTGTGCAATTTAAAGCCAAAAAAAAAAAAAAATCACTTAACCTTTTGAGCCTCATTTGCAAAATAGGATTATTAATATTTGCTCCGTGGAGATGTAATTGAAATGAGAAATCTGATTCCTCACCCACTTGTTTAGCAGTCTGTTATTCTAGGTAAAGCAAAGGTAACTATTTTCTTGGTGTTTCATAGTTTATTAAATATTTGCCATACTTGCCACATGTATGGCAGGGCAGAAAATTATTGGCAGTATTTACACTCAGTTGAAATGATGTAAGTTCCATTCATGGGTTTTGCTACTTTTCTGCTGCCTCAAGAGCACATAAGCCTGGGAACAGTTGGATTGGTGTTGGGCCTCTTTATATCAAAAGGGAAAAGTGCTTTCACCGAAATTTCTCACTTTAACTTTGAGACGTGTTTGTATCTTTGAAGAGAGAAGAACCAGTAAAAAGCTCTGATAGTCAAAGCTAAATACCATCAATTTCTGCTTCCCACATCAAAAGATGGGATCTGGTTCCCCTCTTCTTGAATCTTGCCTGGATTTTGTGACTTGCCTTTTCCTATAGAATGCTACAAAGTGAGGTCCTGGGATTTTCAAACTAGGTCATAAGCAGCTTTGCAGTTTCCTCTGGATTGCTTAGTACACTTGCGCTTATGATGCTTCCTCCAAGAACCTGTAAGAAGCTACCGGAGAGAGCTACATGGAGGGGCCTCATGTCAATGCTCTGGTCAGTAGCTCTAGCTGAGCTCCCATGTGACATCCAGCAGGAACTGACCACCATTTTGGATGTTTAGCCCAATCAAACCTTCAGGTAACATCAGCACCAGTCACCACTGTTTACAACCCCATGAGAAAGCCCAGTTGAAAAATCACCCAGATTTTTCTGTGTTCACTTAATTCACAGACATAGGAGAGATACTAAATGTTGCTTTAAGCCATTAAGACCAGGGATGATTTGCCATATAGACAGACTAATGAAACAATAACGAAACTGCGTATTAGCCTAATTTAAACATGGTACATCATAGTGGCAAACCAAGATAATATTCATAGCTAGAACTTGAATAATTGAGGGAGGAATTATATTTGTATCAGCTGGCTTCATTCATTCATTCATCCATCCATCATTTGTCTACCATGAGCCAGAGTTTTTGTTTGATACATACGCTGCAGAATTTTTATAAATGAAAGTTTATAAAAAAGTTTATAAACATTAATTCCCTGATGCATATTGGTTTAGAAATGTGCCTCACCAAAGTAATTTTTATAAATAATTTTTTATAAATAAAACAGGTTAGAAATGTACATCTTTAAAAAACCATTATAGATCATTTTAAGAAATGAGGTGAGATACCAGATTTTGTTCTGTAATGATTTATCCTTAACTCTAAATTACCCTGATTCCTAAGGACAAAATATCTCTGAACAGAAGTTTTGGTTTTGTCTGTGTTTGTAAATATAGAATGTAAGAAGTAGAATGGAAAATTCTGACTAGCTGTTAAGGCAATGCCACTTATTTCCCTCACAATTCCTTGATAAAATCATCCTAATAGTGGTGGCATTAGTCTTGATCTTTCAGAAAGATCAGTGTGAATACCATCTTATGTCCTATGGACAACACTGGTCACACAAATCACATCTTTTGGGAGAGAGAAAGATGAAAACAATTTAATTTATGGACTTGACTTTTCCAGAAAATACACATTTTTTCTTTTGCTTCTTGCCTTTGGCCTTCTTTGACAGTTCCATCTGCTTTTCTTTATCACCTTTGTGGTCTTGTTACCTGCTGGACCTTAAGTTGCAAAGCTCAAAGAGGGAAATAGTTTATCAAAACAGCTTGTGTATCTTATAAAGTGAAAGTGACATAGGGTGGAATCTTTAGTATTTGGACAACAAGCAGCTTGTAATATCTAAAGCAATGACACACCTCCCCTCCCCCTGTTTCACTTTAATGAGAACTGTGTCCTTAGATCCTAGAAAAGGAAGAGAGATAGAAGGTGATTTTGCTTTGTAAAAATAAATAAATAGAATTTTAAAAGTCCATGCTGAAAGAAGCAGTGAGCAGTGTACATGGTAATTGTGCTAAGCATAACCAGCCAGATCTCTTGAATGCTGACATTCAGGAATTCCTTCCCCATTGCCTCCCAACTGTTAACATTGTTACGATGTAAAGTAGAGCACAACCCAAGTAATGAAACATTTTCCCTCTTCCAACAGAGGATAGTTTTGAAAAGCATTTCTTTTCTTCTGCCCACTGAGAGGCTTTCTGAAACAATGTTTTAATGTCTACCCTCGTATTGAAAGTAGTATTTGTGAACCTTAATTCACCTGTAACATCTAAATGTAAAGTCTTAGTTTTAGTGTCAGAGACTCTCAAATATCAGTCCAAGGTCTGATGCCAGGTAGTTGCATTGAAATCACCTGGAGAGTATGTTCAAAATCCAGACCTGTGACAGACCCCACGTTGCAGGAATGGGACCTGTGAGTTTGCACGTGTTCTCATCTACCATCACGTGGAGCTGTGCCCAAGCTTTGTTCTGTGGAACTACAGTCCCTTGAGATGCTCTATGAAAAGAACACTCTGTCTTAGAGATTCACAATCCATGTGATCATATTAAAGTCTTAAAGATATTTAATCTGGCATAACCAAGTCTTTCCAGACTTACTGAACCTTCAAAACATTTTTTAACAGAATGTTTCATGGAGGGGTGCCTTGGTGGCTCAGTGGGTTAAAGCCCCTGCCTTTGGCTCAGGTCATGATCTCAGGATCCTGGGATCGAGCCCCGCATCGGGCTTTCTGCTCAGTGGGGAGCCTACTTCCCCCCTCTCTCTACCTGCCTCTCTGCCTACTCGTGATCTCTCTCTCTCTCTGTCAAATAAATTAAAAAAAAAAAAAAAGAATGTTTCATGGAGCACACTTTGAGAAAAGGGAGTTTAGAGGAATGCTGTGATGCCCCTTCCATGAAAATTAAGCAAAACAAAACTTCTTTGTTTTGCAAATTTTTTCTCATATACTCTAGTAATATTTTCTATAAGCTCAATATTTCTTTCTCTTTCCAATTGCTCACCATCTGTTGTTAACTTATACATGTTTTCTAATAACATTTGAAAATTAGAAACCACCTTAAAATTACAAGTGTGTCTGAAATGCCCAGTTTTTTTCCCGAGGAATGTATGTATTACTCATGACTTCAAAGATATAATTCTAAGAATTTACAAAAGTATAATCAAAATATTCTGCTGTGGAGTCACTGGAACAACTCTCCATTTCCTGGCTTATATTTTAATGAGTTATGGTCATGAATTTTTTTTCACTGGACTGCAGGCTACTTGATTGAAAAGACTATATTTGGCTCACCTTGCCATGTTCAAAAATCTTTGCTGAATTGTGTTGGTTTCTGAAATCAGGTTTCTCTTGGCTTGTGGTATCAATATAGAGGTGCTGCTCAATGTTCTGATTCAGTAGTTGATTGACTTTGTCAGGTTTCTGTGTTTTATTTTGTTTTTTTAAAGGTAATTGACATTTCATCCCGAATTTATATTTTGGAAGCATCACTAACCAACATTAGCTCATCATCCACTTTGGCACCAAAGCCCAATCTGTCATCTTTTTTATAAGCTCCGTGAGGACAGGGTTTATATATCTTTCTTGTAAACCTGCAGTACTGTTTTGTACAGCAGCATTCAAGTAGTTGTGGAGTGGATATAAAAAAACAAAAGGAAAATATGTTGAACAACCTGTGACCATGATGACCTTCTCAATATAATGTTTTTCTAAAAATCAAAATCCCAGATTTGATGTTTATGGCAACATATGTGTCAACCCGGGGCTGCTTTTTATACACTAAATGGATTTCCCCTGTTTGCTTTCTCTGTCCTTTGCTCTTGTTTCTGACCATATCCCAAACTCTGAATATTCAGTTTATGCAGTTAAAAGTTAAATTTCAAAGATAATGAATTTCAAAGTGGCTGTTTTATTAACCGCAGCAATAAACAAGTGAGAGTTACATTACACGGTGACAAAACTTCTTCAGTTTCCACGGGCCCTTGTGTTCCCAGATGAAGAGCCAAATGGAAATGTTTAATAAAACATGTGTGAGACTGCACAATGGAACAGTCCTTACATTTTACATCAAGCTGCATCAGGGTCACGGGAGGTGTTTTATTAGCACAGTCAACAATAATATCGTGATTTTTATTAGGAGGAAAAGATAGTGAGAGACTACTAATTATTTTTCAGCCTGAGGGACATTTTTTCTTGAAATGACTGTTAATTTGATCATTGTCGTGCAGTTCACAGATTTACATGAACTTATTTCACTGTGACACATGGTTAAGAACCAGACTAAGATTGTTGCTTTATTAATGGTTTTCAGTAAATGTATTCAAAAGTGCTAACTGTGTGGGTGTATGGATGATATTGATAGCACTTGGAAGGTTGAATCCTTTTGGAAGTAGCTAGCCTGAAGCCCTTTTCACATGATATTTTCTTTGTTCATGCAGTGAGATGTTAAGCCTACAAGAATGAAATAAAATCCCAGTGAAATAAGAATGGTGTTGTCTCAGATATTACCAAAGTGGCTTTTCTGCAAATGTTTCCTTTCTTGTTTTCCCCTTCTCACAAAAAGGGCAGGCTTTAAAGATATGAAAAAGCCAGTGACTTCTCAAAACACTTGCTTTGGCGTAATCAACAAAATACTGCACAATGTTTTTGTTGTTAAATGTTATAGAGTAGGCGTAATCTATGAATACTTGAACTAAGAATTCTTGCAGTATGTACTTCCACAGCTAATTTATTATGATTTTCTTTTTTATCTGTATGCATTATGCTAAACTGAAAGCAAAAATCTTAAGCTAGTAGTGACCAGGTTCAGTTTATCTATCTTTTTTTTTTTTTTTACAAATGTCATTAATCTGGTAAAAAGTTTTACAAAAATCTTCTCCTTCCCTGATACTGAAAGACATTCCACATAAGACATATTTTTAATGGTGGAAGTAGTCTTCAAAAAGGGCAAAAGTTTAATATGTAGAAGGAGAGAACCTCTGATTCATTCTGCAGGGTTTTCTATTTAATTTAAAATTGACTTGTTCTAAATAATTTAATGCATTTAGAAAAAAATCCTGAATTGGACTCAGAAAATTGGCAGTTTTCTTGACATAAGAATCTTATTAATTTGAAGAAAAATCCATTTCTTAAGGTAACAAATCTTTAAAGTCATATTACATATATAAAAGTGATTTGTAAGTTATAAAGTATATCAAGATTTTAAGTTATTGTCATTATTAAATGAACTGTTAATATGCCGGCTGTAAACATCACTCACTATCTTTACATTATACATTTTTAAATGTTCAAAAAAGTATAGAAAATTTGGCAGATATCATCCACACAACAGAGTGATCTTATAAGAGGTATAATGAGTGTATGCCAATTAAAAAAATTGTTCGTCCCATGGCAAATGTATGTATATAATTCATATTTTAAGGACATCCTCATTGTTAAAACTGCTTGATATACCTGCTCTTAATGCTTACAAAAGGGAAATGAATTTGATAAAAAATGGATTGAAACTTGAATTTAATTTTGCTGCACGTGGAGGAAAAATATAGCATAGTATTCAAATACTGTCATTGGTCAAAAATAATTAAATAGTATTATGAAGAAATAATCCCGATTATATCTTTGTCTTTATTTAAAAGGGAAAATTTTCCCCCCAAATACAGTTTATATGTTTGAATTGATGAGCAAATTTTCTTTCAATATATTTTTAACCTTTGGGGAAAGTACCTATATGAAAAAGACAATTTTCCATGTGTTTATCACCAATCATTAGCCAGTCGTCTTTTAAAAAAGCATATTAACAATGTCATTTTATGACATGGGAAACTTCCTAGAATTCCAAAATTCCAAGAATTCGAAAACACAATTACAGACTTTTGTGGCCTTCAGAGACCTTGAAAATCATTGACTCCATTTGTCCGATTCTCAGCAGGATATGGGAAATTTTGCTTATTTATTTATTGTTCTTTCCCACAACTCCCTTTCAGCAATCCAGAGCTTCACATTGTTGCAATAGCTTGTGGTCAAGGAGGCAATGATCTGTTCATACTTGAATGATGTCAGCCTCCTTGAAAAGGGTAACCCCCAAATTCTGCATCTCTCTGAGCCCCTGTGCACAATACTGGGCTGCATTTGCTCATGGATAGTTCCAGATGTAATTGATACTCTTATCCAGAAAGAATTTTGATTAGAAGTCACTTAAATTATCTCTGAGAAATCTCGCAATAAATTACATGTATATTAAGTGCAGAGGTCCTCTAAAGGTCTCACCAAAGATGTTTCAATAAAGAAAAGTCTGTCTTGTGCACACTGATTAGGCTAACAAGTAGTCCTAATTATATTGTGTCTCATGTGTTACATTAGTGTAAAAGAGAACTTTAAGTCGCCCATTGCTGATGCTAACAAATACTTTGTTAGTCAGGGCCATTTGTCACCAAGAAGGCTGACTGTTGCAAAAAGAAAAAAAAAAAAATATTGGCCAAATCTCTGAATCACATTATAAATTAAGACACCAATCAAAACCAAAACCAAACCCTTATTCCAAGATAAAAACTCATCACATTATAGTTTGCATTTCTTCCACATTGTTTTTTATACATCTTTATCATTTAGTCCATATATAGAATTTAGAAACAAGAAACAAACAAGAAACAAGTCCATATATACAATTTAGAAACAAGACCCAAACTTGTTTCTTAGTCTTTTCATTTACAGAGGAGAGAATTAAAAAGTGTATCTTAAGAATTAAAGAAGTTATTTGGGCACCCGGATGGCTCAGTTGGTTAAGCATTCTACTCTTGATTTCAGCTCAGGTTCTGATCTCAGGGTCCTGCGATCTAGCGCTGAGTTGACTCCCCACTCAGCAGGGAGTCCACTTGAGATTCTCTCCCGCTCCCTCTCCTGGTGTGCCCCCCCCCACTCATGCCCCTGTGCATGTTTTCTCTCTCTCGCTCTCAAATAAATAAATAAATCTTAAAAAAAAAAAAAAAGAATTAAAGAAGCGAATACTACCTAAAACATGTATGTAAGATTTTTTTTAAAGATTTTATTTATTTGAGAGAGAGAGCATAAACAGGGTAAGGGGCACAAGGAGAAGGAGAAGCAGACTCCCTGCTGAGCAGGGAGCCCAACACAGGCTCCATCCACCCCATGACTGGGATCATGACCTCAACTGAAGGCAGAAGCTTAACTGACTGAGCCACCCACGCACCCCATATACATTTGATCCCCATTTTATAGTCACAACGATTCATGAGTAAAACCTACAAATACTACCACTCTTCTAAAACAACTTTCATTTCCCTCTGACATTTGCAAGAACTAAGAGATGATGCAATTCTCTCCTGGCATCAAGTTGCAGGGTGCTTTTATCTTGAATATCTAGATGAGCAATAACAGATAGTTGGTAATAATAAGAATAATAACAATAATGGACAAAGCTTTTGCTTTGTACCAGGTCCTGTGCTCAGTAATTTACATGCATTGTTGTACTGCATGACACAGACAATACAATGAAAGAGTAGAAAGATGTTTCTTAAAAATCTGGAAACTTTAATTGCATTCAGTGTGATGGTGGTTAATATTTTGACTGGCATATTTTTTCTTTCGAACACATGCAAACTTTGGCAGCATATATTCAGAAAGTTTCTACTGAAGACTCAGTTGGCCATTAATTCAGTCTTCCTCTTTGAGGATTTCCTGCACTTGGATAAGAAGCAGTGAGAGCAACTTATGTAAATTGCTAGAGGAGGAAAGTTGACAGGCAATGAAGACAGGAACAAGAGTCTCAACTCCACTCCAGAAGAGTAGGTGGAAAGAAGTGCTGGAGGGGACACAAAAAGGCAGGAAAGAGCCAAAGTCTTTTTGGTGAAACAATCAGAGCACCAGGAGCTACAATATATTGTACTCTGGGAGCATGTTCTCCCTTTGCTATATCTACATTGGAATATTGATTAAGAAGTATATGATAACATATTATTTCAGCTATGCTGGGAGTCCTTTCTGCATTTCTTTAAGTTACATTTCTGTAAGGCTCTATCAGTGGTTCGTGGTCATTTGTCTGCCCCTGTGTGTGGAAAGCAATAACTACAAAAGGTAGATTTGTTCAGGTGTATTATAGCAGCAGTCCAAGTATGAGCAGCATTGCCTTGGGTATGAAGCATGTTGTTAAACAGTAAATAACTTTTATCAGTTTTGAATAAATAAAGGGCATACTTCCATCATTTTATATAATAGGAACTTGCCAGAATTGGCCATTCACAACAGCTTGGGTTGCTTTAAAAAATTGATTTAGGTTCTAGGTACCATTCACACTTTTAGAAGTATCTTGGCAAAACATTAAAAAATTGTGCAGGACTCAGGGTATTTTTGTGGGATATCTAGCATCCACAGCTTCTACTCAATAAAATGCCAAATGTGCCTCAATCAGTGTGATGACCAAAAATTTCTTCCATGAATTTCCATCATCACTTAGTATGACAATGAAATTTCTCACCTTTACAACCCATGTACTCTGGCCTATTTGAAAGGATGACCACTGGTTCTCTTTGCAAAAACAGGAATTTTCTCTTCCATATGCATTAAGATACAGTTTCCTTTAGTGATCTTATTGCCTTTCAGCTAACTTTGTCCAAACAGTTGATAGCTTTTGTAGTGTAGAAGCTCAGAAACAAAACTTGTGATATATTCACTGACAGATACGGTATTTGGTTTTTTAAACAAACTTAATCATCCCGAGGCTCTATTCCTATACCCACCTACTTACCACTCACTTTCTGCTGCGTAAAGAATTATTTGTTACAAATTGGTAACAAAGCAAAGAAGACAACTTTAGTTATGTTTTACACGAAACATTCCAGGAGAATTCTGTTTTCAAATGTCTCTATGACAGCTAAATCCAGGGGTGTGACACAGTTCCCTCTGAGCATGAAGATGCTCCGTATGCACATTCCTTCCTCTGTTTGGTTTGCTAGTTCTTTCTGAAAGTTTGCCATTATAACATCATGGAAATTCCTACTATCAGATTAGTAGGGTTTCCTTACTCAGGGATATCTTGTCAGTCAATTATCTTGAATGGTGAAAACTCTACAGAGAGGAATATCCTTGAATAAGTATTCCTATTAAATTCCTTGAAATAACCCTATCTTTTGGAAGTTTCTACTATAGTAAGTTTCTATCAAAAGCATTCTATAAAATTTTGCTCATTTAACAAATGCTTGTTGAGCAGGAGATATGAGCCTTGAACTAAGGCAGGCATTTCTTAAATCCTCTTCTTGATGGACCAAATAATAAAATATAATTTCAAGTTGAGTATTATAATAGCAATTATAACTAAAAACTGATACCTTAATTCATAACTATTATAACATTTATTTCTATACATTTTATAATAGGGATAATGCAATAACATAAAATAATATAATAAGGCAGGCAGGATGGACTCGAAATTTCCAGGGTACTGAGATAAGTCCTGGGTGATGGCTAGACAACAAAACTCAACCATCCCCAGTTTATTTTTGTTGGCCCAAAGAGTCTGGCTGAGACAGACTGATTGGAACATCCAGAACATTGCAAACAATAGTCTAGATACACTTCTATGAACCTATAGCAAATATATTTTGAATAATTTATTTCCTGGTCACAAAAATTCCAGTGAAAAAGCAAAATTGACATCTTGCCTTGCCTTCATTATGACTCAGCATATCATAGTTCAGTCGGAATGAAAACGAAGCATACAAACAAAAACAAACACCTTCACATTATGGGATAAAATAAAACAAACAAAATAGGAACCTCTGTTTGGCTCTAGTCCTCTAAATCAATAGACTTTAGTCCTTTCCCCAAAGTGGCCAACTTCCCAGCAAACAAAATTAATCCTGACTTTGCAGTAGTGACACCTACAGATAGGTGAAGACCCTTGAAAATAAGATAATCACTTGAGAGAACAACTGTTTTTCTTCCACCTTGGTAACTTTGCGTTTGGGTGTGTGTTTCCTTTTGCACATCTGCTTCAAACTGTGCCCAAGGAGAGAGTATTTCAGAAGACTCCCTTGTAAACGTTTTGCTTTTGCCAGTAAATATGGTTTTTGAAAACAGTTTTTTCTCTGAATTTTCCCTGGACACTAACTTTGTGACATACATTCAAAGAGAGGGCAATAACTTCTAAACAAATAGGGATAACAAACTTTGTCTACGCTTACTATGAATTCGACACTCCTTAAGGAGGCCTAAGCATTTAAACCTCTTTTCTAAAGTGCATTTCAGTTTAAGTCTTTTGAAATGTGTAATAAAGTGTTCTTTTCCATATAGTTAGGCAGCTGCAGAAAATTATGTAAAATTCAGTAATTTCATCATTCGGTTACTTATTCAATAAATGCCAAATACCTATTATGTGCAGGACACTATTTCAGTCATCACCGAAGATGAAGGAATGAACAAAACAGATACAGTCTTTGTCTCCAGGGGGCTCACATTCTGACAAACTATTAATATATTATAAATTACATGTAATATTCAAGATAATTGATTCTATACAGTGCAAAGATGGCTAAGGAACTGGGGCCTCGGATTTCATTCAGAAATTATTATCCTATTTTCATGTATTTTTGGAGAATTTTTATATCATTAATATTTACTGTCCATTAAAGGCAACCTCTGAAGTAGAGGCTCTATGACTCAAAGAGGAAAACCCCTTTGTGTTCCCCTTTGAATGGGATGACCGTTAAGATGGCCGATACTGTAAAATCTTCACATTTTGAGAGAAGATTAAAAAATGGAACAGTCTGGCACTGAAAGTCAATAATAAATTAGTTAACAAAATTGCATGAGGAAGTTTGAAAGTATCTCGGTCCATTCCATTAAAACAAGTGTTAATGCAACTATTTAAAGTATCTAGGAAACGACATGCTCACTGAGTGAATTTGGCTCAATATTTATGCAGAGACCACTGCAAATGCCATTTCTATTTGGGGAGATAGGAAAGAAAACTAATATGATGATAGCCACAACTGGTATCATTATGAGCTTTATAAACGTTATGAGGTGGATATACTTAAAGTATGGCAGCAGTCTTCGGAGGGGCATCAGTTTTTGGAAAAAGCAAAGCAAAGTGATTATTACTGGCCTTCCTAAATGTTATGAATACAGAAATGAAGCTGATTTAACCATTCTCTGCCCCATGCTCACAAGATCTCCGTCGTACAGAGCATACATGTGCCCATGTGAAGATTCTTTTTGCTCGTTAGCTGACTAGAAGTTCCAGTTCACATCATTCCTTCTGAAGTTATGGAACTGGGGGTGCCATCTACAGGGTCTGGACACTATTTGTCTTAATGGCTTTTGTCATTTGTTTCTGATTCTTCTGTCCTATCCCCATAGGGAATCAGATGAGGGTGACTCTGTTATTCTGATGGAATGCTCAGTGAGATCAGAGCCGAGGTGTTGAAGATGCCAGTAGAGTCCAGGGGAGTTTGAGATCTCCTACAGGGCTTGTGAGAAGGGTGCTGGAGCTTACGGATTGTTGTGGATTGCATCCTGGATGGTTTGCTGAGTGCTTTGGAATGCCTGAGGTGAAAATTACAGCAATTTTATGAGTCTGACACACTTTTCCAGCTGATAGCACTAAAAACATGACTTGTTGCCTCCTCTCCCTTCCTTGTTTGCTTCTTTGAATGAAGATGGCAGAAGTGCACTGTATGAACTATTACTTATATGTGAATTTTTATGAATTAAACTAATTTATCTTTTAAAAATCCATTTATCTTTTTCTTTCTCTGTGAGCAACTTATACAATGGAGCAAATCCACAATATTTGTCAAAGTTATTAGAGCCCTGGGTTTTTAATTACTGGTTTGAACCCCTAGCCCTTTTGGTAAAATGCAGACTGCATACTGAAAGGGAAAAAAAGAAATAATAGATTATACAGTGTACAAAGGGACATCAGTGACCCATTCTCATCTAAGACAACATTGAAAGCAATGATAGTTGCTGTGGACCCCGTATCTCATATTTTGTTTTATTTGGGAGGGAGGAGAGTTCTGATGTAGTCAACCAGTACAATAATTGCAACCTCAGATGACACATTGTCTTTAAAATTAAAATAGTGAAGAATGCAAAGTTGCATGCATAAATAATGGAATGTGTTTATGTACAAGCTAAAACTTTATCCTGTACTAAAATTTTAAGTGCGTTTCTCCTTAGAATTAAATTATATGCCTGAAAAGAGGTGATCTTACTCTCATTTTTATTACTTCTATCACATTACAGAATTGGATTTGTCCGAATTTACTGTTAAGAATTTGAAATTGTTTTTTCAACTAATATGAAATTTGAATTTACTATTTTATAAAAAAGGAATAAATAAATTATATTCTTTTCTTTCCTTAATTTTAGAATCTATGAAAAACTCAAAACAAGTATGAAGCACCTACTACAAAATGAGTCAAATTTGAGGATGCATTAGCTATTCCTAGGGGCAGTTTCGTGCAATGCTCAACATGTTAGACCTCTCAGTAGATGTGAATTACATTTGTGATTCTCATATCAGAGTCTATATACTAGTTTGAATGCCTCCAAATGTCAAGGATTGATTATTTTTCTCCATTCTTATGATTCTTCAACAATATAATAAGATAAATAGTAAATGCTTTATCAATGAATCTAAGCATAACTAGTAAAGGCCAAATGATGTTTAAATTAACAAAAGAAAACAGTATCAAATATATTTAGTTATAAGTTACAAGGGAGTTGAATAAGCTTAATTCAGCTGTGAAATGTAGATCTGTCCTAGTTCTCAAAATTTCATATTTCTTATATGCATGGATATGTCAAAGAAGTTTAATGAATGCATATCTTTACTTATAACAAATAAGGATTCTTACTCCTTTCTACTAAGACTGTAGTTCTGCATCTCTTAACTCTAATTTTGCTCTTTGCTTTCCCAGCAGTCTGCTGTTCCTCAGCTCCTCTTTTCCGCATCTCTTCTAGATATCTTAATACTCCTAAGAATCTTAAGCAGCTCTTAGCAATCACATCAGAAATCTAAGAATGCAATCTAAACTTAATTGTTCCCATGTTGTCAAATAAGAGTGACCAGAAAGGAGGTCTGTGACTAAAGTTGCCACTTGATACAGCTCTCGATACAGTCAAAAACCAAAAACCTTAATTCATAAAATCTCAGTACAAAGAACAAAATGCAACTTTGCAATTATTTGCATAGGAGTTACCACTTAAAATGAGCACCGATACCTGTGACATTTGGGCTGTCTAGACAAAGGTTGTTTACCCAAACTAAATCCATGAAAGGTATGTCTCACACTGTTAGCTAAATCCTACTAAAAATATTCATATTGAGTCCAGCCTGCTCTGGTGCCTAACTCCATGGCATAAATTAAGATTCAGAAACAGTCCCTTAACTCTTTCAGATCATTAGAACACTATTCATAAAGAGCATTTCAAGTGAACATTGGATTAATCCGAAATGCAAACATCTTCATGGTAAGGTTTATTTATCACTACAAGTTTTCATCTACATTGAAGACATCAAAAATATAGCATTTGAAAAGAGAACCACAAAAGCTGGGTATCTACTAAAACAAAGCAGAATAAAATTGTGTCTTAGGCGTGTGGGATAGTTTGGGTATAACAAAAAGTGTGTGAGGTTTAACCTATAGAAGTAGTTTGTAGATGAAACGGTTGGTGATCACAGCAAAATAGTAACAGTAAGTAGTATATAAGGAGTAAGTGGGACTACACATCTACTCCAAGTGAGAGGTTATTATGTCTTCTAAATACTTAGGTTGACTTCCTTTATGAAACTTGAAGAGCAAACTTCAATTTGTGATTTTTCATTTCCTTGTTTTAGTTGTTTTTTGTTTTTTTTGTTTTTATACTTTTTCGTCTCAAGTTCCACAGACCAGTTCCCTGGCTCTTATTTTATAGCGCACCTTGTATAAGCTATAACATAAGTCATTATTTTATTTCTGAGAATGTGAACTAAAACAGATGGAGCCTAAAACGCTTCCACGAAAGTTAGGAAAGCCTGCCGAATTATCAATGAATTTAGTAGCAGAGGTATTAGCACTTAAAATCTCACCATTTGACAAAATGTGGTGAAGGCAGAATAAACTGGGCTTGAGAACCTATGCAATCTGATGGTTCTTTCATGGTCACTTTGACTTTCTTGCTCCTCAAGTCATTGGATTTATTTAAAATATTTTAAAACTGCGTTTCTTCCTCCTCACCCTGAACTTCTGGGGTTATCTGTCCAAATCAGAACATGAACTACTGTCCCCTGTTCCTCATCTATCGAGATTCACCAGAAATAACAACTTCTGGAAAAATATTTGGGTAGAGTGATTGTAATCATTATTGGTTTGGTTTTTGTTAACCTTTATTTTTTGTTTAAGGAAGATTAAGTCAATCCACCTGGAGTTTAATACTGTATGTTACTATAGTAACTTTATAGCCTGTTTGGCTGTGACAAAGGGGCTTCATCTCGTCCATTTCATGCTCCTGTGTCGACCTACTCCCTCCCAGTGTTTTATTATATCTGTCTTTAAGGGTATCTGCGGGAGCCCCAGCTGCTGTGCTTTTGTAAGAGAAAGCAGCTTTCACTGTGTGAAATGCTCAGCTCTAAGAGGTCTTACAGGCTGATAGCATTATTGAATTTCAAAGCAAAGACAAACAACATTAAATTGTTTAAAGCTAATATTCATGTTTTCCTGCATATGGTGTATTTTTCTAGAAACATCATCTATTTTTCTAGAAACTATATAATTGCTATCTAATGGCATTATGAATGAAGGCATAGGGAGGAATCTTAAGGTAATATAATTGAAAAAACAAGCCCAAAATATATTTGGGTCAGAAAATACACCAATTTGGTATACAGTCTTTTAAAGGGGAGATTTTTGTTCTAATTAAGTAATTTGATTGCATGATTTTAAAAAATTATAGATATCTAAATGTTGTTTACTGAGTAACTTCTGAATAGGCTCTTATAATCTCTATATAGATGCTGATTCATTCACTTCTGAAAAACTTTGCCTATTTATGTTCTGTTCTTAAACCAAGTCTGGTCTTGATCTCTTTGGAGGAAATGTATTAGCCTCTGTTATCCCCCAAGATAAAACATCAGTGTTTGTAAGGGCAGAATTGAATATAATTTTAGTGTACTCAGAAATTATTTATATGAATGTACTGAAAAGATGCTTTTGATAATAGTTCCGTTTTACAGTTTCATCTCAATTTAGCCAAAGCCCCTGCCCAAACTTGAAACTTCAAATTATTCCTCCTTTCAGAGTGGTCCAGTATTTATTTGCCTCTGTTCCATAAAAGGCAACTTTGGTGAGATTCTTTTTCAGAATATCTATGCAGTGATTTTCCAGTTGTGTTAATTGTTGTGTTGGAAAAGTGGTGAAAGCTCAGTGTGATCTTGTTAACTTGCTAAGCATCTGGTCAGCAGGGTAGTTCAGTTCCAGCAAGGCTCTTGACACCTCTGCCAAGGGTTATTGATACCTCACACACCCCAGCTGAGGCAGATTGTTTTAGTTGGGCTTCACATCCATGGCTAGCCTGTAGTTAGGAAAAAAAAAAAAACAAACAAAAAACCAACGAACAAGTGATTGACAGCCCACACCTCCTGGGCCCTTCTTACTACCAGACACAACATCTGCTATGCCCTGTGGAGCAGTGAACCAACACACACCGAGAGAGAACTGTTTCTAGTATTGTCAGGGTGGATTTTGTTTAACCCTTTGTAGGTACTCTCTGGAGAGAAGTGTGAGATGGCTTTTCTTTGGGGGTAAGGATGGAAGTAAATGTAGATTTGGGGGAAGATTAGAATGGCTTGTTCTAAAAGGAATTGTACTTAATAAAATATTATAAAAAATGACAGAGAAAGGAAGTCTAGTGTAAATGTCTAGAAATAACCTCATCGTGGTGTTTTTTATTGTCAAATGAAAGATTTGTCATATTATCTGCCATTGCTATGTCAGAATCAGGGAACTTGTGCAGAGTAATGAATTAGTGGCAAGTGGTTTTGGTTTTGGTTTTCATTCAAACTGTATCCTCAAGCATATAAGATTTTCATTCCATCTAAATTTATAAAAATTATTCTCAAAAATTTGAAAGAGATGAGGAAGCCAGTGTATTTGTTAAGTAGATAAAAAAGTCACAATGTGTCCATGCCAAAGCTTTTATAAGACAAAAGTACTGTGTATCTAATATTCTGTGACTTCTGAAATTCTGATACTGAAATATGGGAGTCTATATATCATTTTAGAAAACTTGTTTTTTTGCTATTGCCAACTCAACTACCCTGCTGATAGAATATGAAATCCTGTACTTGATAATAAATATGTTTCATTAAAAATGCATCAAGAAGCTTTTGTAGACTGCCAGCAATGTATAGGAACATTTAAAAGTTTCCCAAAGCGATTTCCAGGTTAGAACTGTTTTGACATTTTTTGAAGAGCTCATTTTTGTGTCTGGATATTTTTAAGATATCTTCTGTAACAATTTTTCACACCTTGGGCATATTAGTAAAAAAGGCAAAGAATAGGGGACAATGCTGAGGTAAAATCATCTAATCTCCTTATGTATGTGTTCCTAGATACTGATGTGAATAAAAATTAGGACACAGAGCTTCTATATTAAAACAATATAGCAATGGATCTAAGAGTCATTTAACACATTTCACTTGGGCCAGTATTTGTCAGACTAGCTCTCCATCATAATGCCATACATCAAGGCTAATACTTAATAGCCATAATATCTCTGTCTACAGTGCTTTAAGAACAAGCTATGCTACAGTAGAGCTAGTAGCATTTTTATTATGTCTTCATTATAGCAATGTAATTAGCAATATTATTATTGTTATGCATTACTTTTGCCTCTTGTCAGCATCATGTTACTCCCACATAATTCACCCACTATCATGAAGACAAAGAAATTATTACTTGAATTGTATATTATAAACTGTTATCCTCACAGTTATATTATTGAATGAGTATGAATATGTCTGTTATTTAAGATCCATTTGTTTTAAACAAACTTGTTCTCATGCCAAAAGTTTTAACCAAAGGCAATTTTTCTAATAATCAAAATTTAAAGATATTTATATGCAAACAATTTAAGAAATATTTTTTCCTTTTTTCTGCTATTTTAAACTGTAATTATATGCCATATTTGTGTGTGTTTACTGCTTAATTCTGTTTCATTGATTTATCTATTGCTATTCTAAGACACAGAATTCTCATTATTATTGCTTTATATTACATCTAAATGTGTGCTTAGAAAATACCTTAGTTTTATTCTTTTTCATCATTTTTTTCTTGGCTATTTGTGCACAATTTTCCATAAATATACAAAAAAGAAAAAGAAAAAGAAATTTAGGTGTAACAGTTTGTTTTTTTTATATGTGATCCAATTATATAGTCTCTGGGAAGAGGGAGAATTTAGCTCATTCACAGACATCATGATGAGCCATTACTCATGTCTACCATTTTACTTTGTGTGTTTCATCTATCTTGCATTCTGTATGTTTCCTTATCTTCTACTAGGTTGACTGAATTTCATTTGGTTCCTATTTTAATAGCTTTATGTTCTATTTCTATTCTTTGAGTTGTTAATGCTTAATTTTCAAAAATGTAAATTTATTTATTTTTTAAAAGATTTTATTTATTTGACAGAGAGAGAGAGATCACAAGTAGGCAGAGAGGCAGGCAGAGGGAGAGGGGGAAGCAGGCTCCCTGCTGAGCAGAGAGCCCAATGCAGGGCTGGATCCCAGGACCCTGAGATCATGACCTGAGCCAAAGGCAGAGGCTTAACCCACTGAGCCACCCAGGTGCCCCCAAAAACATAAATTTAAACGTGTTTTTCTTAAAAGGTCAAGAGTTTATTATTTTCTCCACCTTTGTCTCTTTCCCTGCCTCTTTCTGACCCCCTTACCTTGCTCTTAACTCATTTGTACCTCTTATCTTGAATTTTATTTTCAGATTAGTATTAAAAACATTTCTTCCTTCTTTTCTTTGCCTCCTCCTCCATTTCTCTTCTCCCCTTTCCCTCTTCTTCCAGTTTATACCAACTAGATTTTAGCAACCATTTTACTTAATTTGATGCTCATCATTCCTTCTGAATTCATTTTTTCTTTTGGAGGAATATATCTTTGAATGTTTGCTTTTATTCATTGAAAGGTTCTCATTTCACTCTTGAGAGTTGATTTTTTTAAATATTTCCCCTCCTACATACTATTATATTCTCCTTTAGAAACCCTGATAAAGTGTTTTTCTCCTTTCTGCTTAATATTTTCATTTGTCGATATTTTTTATTGTATTTTGACATAATTCTCTACCTTGATAATGTAGCTCACTAATTTGCTTTTTACCAATGTGCAATTGTTAGCCTATTTTTTAAATATGCAATTATATTTTTCATATTAAAAACTTTTAACTTTTATTTGTAATGATCTGCTTTTTTCCTCATGAATCTTATTTCTACCTTATATTTTTACATATGTAAAATATACCTTGAAATTATTTTCTGACTCTTGTTAATTCTGTTTCTTTGGAAAACAACTCATTTTCATTCTTTGTATTTTTTTTTTTTCTCATAGGTCAGTTACCCTCTGAGTTTATATTTTTGGTAGTATTTCATCTGTATTTGATTTTCTGGTGCAGTGGTATATTAGTTTTCTATGACTTCTGTAACAACCACAAATTAGTGGCTTAAAACAACATAGATATATTGTCTTAGAGTTCTACAGTTCTGAAATCTAAAAGGGGTCTCACTAGGCTAAAATGAAGGTGTTGGGAGGGCTGTTTTGTTTTTGAAGGCTTTAGAAAGAATATGCTTGTTTGCTGTTTCTAGTTTCTAGAGGTCACCTGCATTCTTTGGCTCTTGGCCCCCTCCCTCTTTCCATCTTCAAACAGTAATACTGGGCTAAGTCCTTCCTTACCTGCCACCTCTGTGGTTTTCTCTTCTGCTTTACTCTGCCTAACAATTTTTAAGGGCAAATCTGAATAATCTAGAATTATCTCCTTATTTTATTTTAAGGTCTGCTTCAATTCTATCTGCTACTTCAATTCTCCTTTGCCTTGTAATCTAGCACATTCACAGGCTCTGGCAATTAAGATGTGGGCATCTTTGAGGTGAGGGGTGTCTTTTATTCTGATTATCACAGTGGACTAGAGAACATATTTAAGTGGGGTCAGCCACCTATTGGAGTGGCCTTAGCTAATGAGATTGACCTTGGTTGACCCCATGAATTCTCATCTGTCTACTTTTTTTGCAAAATCTGTCAGTATTAGGTCAACACAAAGTTTCTGTTTTTGTTGTTTTTAAATGCAAACTATGTATCTATTTAATTTTCTTTCATGTTCTGAATTTGAGGTGGAAGTAGTAAATTCTAACAGGTGCTCAAGTGTAACAATTAGAAGAATAAAGAGAATTTATATGTGTAAACCACTAGATTAGGAAACAATAAACAGTTTATTTAGAAATACTAGGAAAAAGGAGCACCTGGGTGGCTCAGTGAGTTAAAGCCTCTGCCTTTGGCTCAGGTCATGATCTCAGGGTCCTGGGATCAAGCCCCGCATCGGGCTCTCTCCTCAGCGGGGAGCCTGCTTCCCCCTCTCTCTCTGCCTGCCTCTCTGCCTACTTGTGATCTCTCTCTCTCTGTCAAATAAATAAATAAAATCTTAAAAAAAAAAAGAAATACTAGGAAAAAGGAAACAAGGAAGAATAAGAAAAAAGACACTAAATAAAACACAATCTGAGAGTCAAATGTATGGGTCATAAAAATATGTAAAGATTTAAATTATTGATAGATTAAGATTCTCAAATTGAGTCAAAAATGATAAAAGAAAAGCATTTCTTTTGATAATATTAAGAGGAAATCACCTAAAACAATGTAAGACATCTAGGTTGAGATAAAGGATTTAAAATGCTTCATAGACACAAAAAGAAAAACAAAGATCACAATAATATCAAAAAAAGTTAAAGTAAGTAAAAAATGCTAAAAATAAAAAGATTATTTTTTTTTAATGAGTAAGTTTATATGTTTTACTTAATAGAATTTCAGAATTTTATTTTTGATCTAATTGAGTTTGGTAATATTCCAGGATTTTTAATTTAAGAATGTATATTGAGTCAGTGCAAATTAAAATTTTCTTGTTTTATATTAAATCAGACTTTATGTTATGCAGTAAAAGAAAAACAGAATTTAAAAGATCTTAATAACAAAGACTAGGATTAATATCATACAAGATGATTTTAATGTACAAAATTTAATGTATATCTTACATAAACGATGTAAATCTAACAAAATTGATTTAGGTCACAACTAGAACTGCAAATCCTACAAAGCACTTACAGATCACATTCTCTGACCATACTCTAGTAAAAAAACAAAAACATTAATATAAAATATTTAAGCAAAAACCTCTCATAACATTTATTTTTTAAATTGTCTATTATGAAACTCTTAATGAAAGAAAAATGTAATTAGCTCTTAAAAAATAACAAAGATAAGAATATCTTTGTCATCACTTATGGAATATTGCCAAAGCTTACTCAAATGAATATCCATAACTGTGAATATTTTATCAAATAAAAATATGGAAATGAATAATTTATACATTGAACATTAGAAAACAAGTGCAAAACAAACATAAATAAAAAGTGTAACAAAGAACACCAAGAATTAGAAAACCCTAAAAGTACAAACTTGGTCAGTCTAAGAACTTGTTTTATGCAAGGGAAATAGAATAGGAAGACTTTTAGATAGTCCAAAACCCAAAATTTGTGGTAAGAAAGAGAATATAATGTTAAAGATTAGTTTAAAAATTGTGAGTCTATGTGTATCCATATTTTCTAATTAACTTAAAAATTTGCTATAATAGATTGCTGTTTAAAATATAAATAACCAGAGGCACCTACGTGGCTCAGTCAGTTGAGTGCCTGATTCTTGATTTCAGCTCAGGTCATGATCTAAGGGTTGTGGGCTGGAGCCTCATGTTGGGCTCCAGACTCAGCAGGGAGTCTGCTTGGGATTCTCTCTCTCCTTCTCTCTCTCACCCTTCCCCCACTCTCTCTTTCAAATAAAATAAATAAATCTTTAAAAATTAAATAAGTAAATGAATAAATAGCTATTTTTAACTAAATAAAACACAAAAACCCTGAAGAGAACTGAATTTTTCAAATAATTACCTCTAACAATGTACCAAAGTCCCTCAGTTTTTCAAATATGAGAATAACTATATTTTATTGTTAATATTCTAGAGAAGCATGGAAGGATGCTTCGTTAATGACACTAGAATTAATAAAAATTACACAAAAATGTAGACCTATATCATTTATACAAATAATTAAAAATAATAACTCAAATATGACCAGACCACAAAACTCCTATGTTAAAGAAAACACATCATGTCCAACTAACTTTATTTCTGAAATTTAATTTTTCAGAAATGTTACCAACAAATACAATGTAACAATCTTAATCTTTACTGAAAGGATATTTGACATCTTGAATATTTATTCCTGGATAAATTAAAACAATGAAATAAAACATTAAAACAAGCAGAACAAGAAATGGAATAGACACTCCCTTAACATAATAAGGAATGATGAGAAATAAAAGTGTTTATTATATCTTTAAATCTACTTTAAACTACTAGCCAACGTCATTTTTAATGGAAAGTATTAAAGTCATTTCAATTAAGTACAGGTAGGAATTTCAAAAGTGCCCACTATTTTTTTTTTTTGACATTTTGCTCTAGGTCGAGGTTTATATAATAATACAATAAAGGAAGATAAACAACAACTAGACAGAGAGAAAAAGAGAGACACAGCAAAAACAGAAAAAAAATAGTCACTATTTATATAGGATTTTGCAAACCCAAAAGCATTACCTAATAAATTGTACTAGAAATAGGTAAATTGAAAAGATCACCCTGAAAGCATATAAATACCAATAGATTTTCTACATCTAAGAAGAAAATTAAATAGGAGAACAAAAGATTACCTATTAAACAATATCCAAAACTATAAAATATCTGGAAATCAACAGATATAAATGTGCACCTAAAAGGAAAAAAACAAAATCTTACCAATAGATACACAAATACTGACAAAAATGAATATACTTCCCAGGTTCTCATAGTGGAAGACTGGATAATCAAAAGATATAAATTTATTCAAAATTAGTTTATACACTATGCAAATCTGATCATTATTCAAAGGGAATTTTAGAACCTTATTATGATTGAGATAGGAAAAAAGAATGGTCCTATCCAATAGCATGTTAGAAAATAACACAACTATTCAGAGGAATTTATGTGATATCAATATATACTGCCCATCTACACTTATTTAAGCAGCAGGAATTGCTGTAAGAATCTACTATCCATGGAAAAGAACGAGTCCAGACATGGATTCAAATGTGATCTCAGTAAGGGCTATTCCAATCACAGTATTTAATCCTGGGAGTCACCCTCATTTTATTTTTTTATCATCTAATAAATTATTTAAGTTCCTTGTTTAATGTCTGATTCTATCCATTGAAATATAAAGATCTATAACATAAGTTTTTTGGTCATTATTCACTAATATATTCTGTGGAAATAAACAAAGGAAGCCTCATTTAAAATGAAGTCAGAAAGCCCTGAAGGGAGAAGAGTGCAGGCACTGGCACTGAGACCTGAAACAGGAGTAAGCTTGCTTTACATGCCCCAGGATGATAGAAGGAAGAATTTTTCCTTGCCCAGCAACAACCCAGCCCATGAGAAGCCATCATCAACCTAAAGTCTTCAAAATAGCCCCTTCCTACTTCCTCATTTCCTCCATAAAAACACCCACTCCCTTCTGTTTTCTGGACTTGCCTATGGTTAGCCATGGTCTGCTTGTCCCAAATTGCAATTCTCTGCAATTCCTGTGTAAATTCATTTTGCTAGTAAAATGGCTTGCTTTTCTGCTTTAAGGTCAATAATTTAAACAGTACTTGGAGTATAATGAGTGTCTAACAAATATGTTTTGAATTAAGTAATTGTTTCAAAATCAGTTGAGAAATAATAGGTTAATTCATAACTAATGCTGGAACATTTGATTGACTATTTGATTTAAAAAATTGAGATATGCCAAGATATAAGTACAAGTAGGTTATATCAAATATAATACCATTAATGGACTAAATAGGAATGAGTTAAAATTAAATTTAAAACTATACCAAAGGAAAAACTTTTTAAAAGAATATACATAAAATATTGAATTTCTATTACTGAAAAGAACTTATTCAGGTAGTTCAGCTTTAGAACACAGTAATAAGTACCATCACTTGTGAAATTTTCTAGTAGTGATAGACCTGTGATTCTGGTTATTTATATATTTTCCTTATATTTTAAGCTTTTTCAGGGAATTTCCTTACACCTTTTTATCATTAAACTGCTCTTATTAAAATTTACATAAAGTACTAGATAATATATTTGATGGGCAAGAATAAATAATACAAGGATTTCTACTTTTAGCCATAACAAAGCAACTAGTTCTAGAATTGACCCCTAAGGTAATTAAAGATAAACTGAATGAAAGATGTAATAGAACAATGATCAGACATTGGATAACACACAGCATAAGACTATGATTCAGGACAGAAACAAAATGTAAGAGGTGGGATCGACAATTATTCCAGTTTGGTACCTGAGCACAGTCTGGGCACCATCTAGACCTACATGTGGAAAGGTAGAGTCAAAACAAAGTAGCACTTTCACCGAGCTGGGGAGACACAGATTGGAGTTTGGTGACACTGGGACTGCTAGTGTCTACAGCGCACGGTACTGAAGAAAAGTAAGCTGTATAGGAATAGAATTCTAAAAATTCATACAAGGATTCCGTCACAAGTTTGTCTGAATAGAAAGCTGAACTTGAGTAGGATGAGATTCTACAAAGACTGGCAAAGAATACTTGCTGGAGAGCTGTGAGTTGAATGGAACCTGGAGGTATCACAGTGACAGGAGGCATAGGCTTTCTGGACTAGCTAAAGTAGAACAACCTCTGTACAAATACAAGGCACTTGGTGACAAGTGGAGAAGCTATTCTGTAGAAGAAGGACTACTATCTCCTTAAAGTCAGTGCTACTATAGACACATCCTAACAAATACAAAAGACAAGACTCAAAAGAATCAAGCAGATCACAAAGCATATCCCCACTAAATTTAAGTGCCTGCCAGTACAAAACAACACTTCCTAAAGGAAGATAACAAAATATGGACTTTCCACAATGTGCAACAAACAATGAAAATGATTAATAATGCAAAGAAGCAAGAAAGTGTGATCTCTGATCCAAGGGGGGGAAAAAGCAGTTGATTTTGAAATGACCCACGTATTGAAATTAGAAAAAAAAAATTAAAAAATATGCTAACATAATTGTTATAAAGTCATAGCTAAGTCCTTAACTCAAGGCCTTAAAAAATATGGTCATAATAAATAAATAGGTAATCTCATTAGAGAGGTAGAAAGTATAAAAAAATCAAATGGAAGTTCTTGACATCAAGTTCTATGAGTCTACTGAGTGGATTTAACAGCAATTTGAAGATGGCAGAAGGAAAGGTTAGTAATTTAAAAGAGGTCAATAGAAGTTATCTAATCTGAGGAACAGAAAATTAAAATAAACAGTATCTTAATGACCTAACAATGGCAAGAAGTACCCCAAATTTTTCATTTTTTGACCAAATATCTACCTGTAGATTAAAAAAACTCCATCAACTTCAAACAGAATAATGCATAGACAACATTAAAAACAAACAAGCAAACAAACAAAAAAAACTGATTAAAAGAAAGACAGATTGAAAATCTTGGAAATTGTCAAAGAAAATGACACATTATATAAAGGAAACAACCATCAAAAGATGGCAAACCTAAAAAAAGATGGCAGGCTTTTCATCAGAAAAACTAGAGAAAAAGTTAACAGAACATCTTTCAACAATATAGTTATTAACTCAATTCTAAATGCAGTAATAAAATTTTGAAAAACAGAAAAACATTATTTTTAAATAATTTTATCAAAAATCATTTTGGCTAAGAAGCCTGGGGTCTCACAACACCTCTCCTCAAGTTCAATAATTTGCTAAAATAACTCACAGAATTCAGGAAAATCCTACACAAACTGTTAACAGTTTATTATAAAGAATACAAATGAACAGTGTGAAGAGGTACTTGGAGCAAGTCTTCAAGGGTCAGAAGTATAAGAGCCTCTGTCCCCATGGACTTGGGGTATGTAAAACTCCTGGCATGAGGATATATTTACCAGCTCAGAAGCTCCCCAAATCCTGTTGTTTAGAGGTTTTATGGAGGTTTCATTATGTAGGCATGATTGAACCCCTCTCCCCTCCCTGGAGGTTGGGGGTTAGGACAGAGTTCCAAGCTCCTACTCAAGACTCGGTCTTTTTGGTGACCAGCCCTCATCCTAAAGCTATCTAGATGCCTGCCAAGTGTCCCTTCATTAGAAGAAGAGATGCTGCTATCATCCTATCACTCAGGAAATCCTAAGGGTTTTAGGAGCTTCATGCCGGGAAATGGGGACAACAGACAGTATTTTTTTTATCATACCACAAAGACTAATAAAAATGATAAAATATGAGTAAAACCCATTACAAAAAAGAAAAAAAAACCAAATTACTATTATCACACAAGAAAGAGAGATCTCACTACAGATTTTACAGACAGTAAAAGAATAATAAGAAAAGACTATGAATGACTTTATTCAATAAATTTGACAACTTAGATGAAATGGATGAATTCCTGAAAAAACACAATTTTCAAAAATGAGCACAAGATGAAACAGAAAATTGGAATAGACACCTATCCAGTAAAAAAGTGGAATTTATTATTTTAAAAATATAAATAAATAAAGTTTTTCATGAAGAAAACTCAAGGCCTAAATGGTTTTACAGGCAAATTCTATCAAGAATTTTAGAAGTTCCAATTTTATAGAAAATGTTTCAGAAAGTAGAAACGGAGAGAACACTTTCAAACTAATTTTGAGGGACGTATTACCCTAAATCTGATACTGACATTACAAAAAAATATATATTTAACACCAATATCCCTCATGAATAAAGATGTAAAAATTCCTAACAAAATGTCAGCAAAATGAAGCCAGTAATATATAAAAAAGATCACACATCCTGAGTAAATGTGGTTTCTCCAAGGAATTCAAGGTTGTTTTAGCATTTGAAAATCAATTATTATAATTCACTATGTTAATAGACTCAGTAGAAATAGCTTGGAATCCTCTGAATAGATTCAGAGAATGATTTTTTATATAGGGCATATCCAAAATATCTACCGCTAATATCATGCATAATGACGAAATAGTGAATGATTTCCCATAAAATTGGGAATAGGTAAAAATGTGTGCTTTTACCAGTTCTATATTGTGCCAATAAGGTAAGAAAAAGAAATAAAGTTTGGAGAGGAAAAGTAAAATGTATCTGTAATGACAGATAACATAATTGTTTACACAGAAAGTCACAAGGATGGGGCACCTGGGTGGCTCAGTCGGTTAAGCATCCAACTCTTGGTTGGGCTCTTGGTTGGATCATGACTCAGGTCATAATCTCAGGGTCATGAGATTGAGCCCTGCTTTGGGCTTCATGGTCACCATGGTGTCTGGTTGGATTCTCTCTCTCTTTCTCCTTCTGCCTCCTCCCTGTTCTCTCTCTCTCTCAAATAAATTAATTAATTAAACCTTTTTTTTGAAAAAAGGTAGAAATCACAAGGAATTTATAAAACAACTACTTGAACCAGTAAGTGAATTTAGCAAAGTTGTGGGGTACAAGATTAATATACCAGCAGCATAAAAAATGAATTAAAAATCGGTCCCATATATAATAGTGTGGAAAGGTATAAACATCTAGTAATAAATTTAACAAAAACCTGCAAAACCTCTACACTGAAAATTACAAAAC
This sequence comes from Potos flavus, assembly GCA_028534135.1. Classification (NCBI taxonomy): domain Eukaryota; kingdom Metazoa; phylum Chordata; class Mammalia; order Carnivora; family Procyonidae; genus Potos; species Potos flavus. Next base: position 55,157,607 of record CM052886.1, on the reverse strand, counting down.
ATTCCTGGAAGAAATTAAGACAAATTTTAATTAATGGAAAGACACCCTAAGTTTGTGGACTAGAGCATTCAAAATTGTTAAAATGCAAATATTCCACCTTCCTCTAATTGAACTGTGGAATCAACACAATCTCAATGTAAATCACAACACGTTCTTCTTATGGAAATATAAAAGCTGACTCAAAATTTACTTGGCAATGTAAAATAGTGAGAATCACCAAAAATTTTTAGGGGGAAAAAGATGGAGGATTTACATCATCCAACTTAAAGATTTACTATAAAGCTACAGTAATTAAGACATCTTGATTTTGGGGGTGCCTGGATGGCTCAGTGGGTTAAAGCCTCTGCCTTCCACTCAGGTCATGATCTCAGGGTCCTGGGATCGAGCCCCACATCGGGCTCTCTGCTCAGCAGGGAGTCAGCTTCCCCCTCTCTCTCTCTGCCTGCCTCTCTGCATACTTGTGATCTCTCTTTCTCTGTCAAATAAATAAATAAAATCTTTAAAAAAAAGACATCTTGATTTTGTTTAATGATAATAAATAGATCAATCAAGCAGATTGGAGAATCTAGGAACAGATCCACACTTATAGGACACAACTGCATTTCTATAGAGGCACTAAAGAAATCACTAGGGAAAGTATTTTCAATAAACAAAGCTGATCAACTGAACGTATGGAAGAAATTAAGCTGAAATATTACCCAACACAAAAATAGGAATTAATTTAAAATGTATCATAATCTAAATGTTAAACTAAAGTCATAATATTTTTTTTGTTGTTGTTTTATCATTTTTTAAATTTAAATTTTAAAGTCAAAATGTTTCTAAAAGCCAGTCAAAGATTATCTGGGCAAAATGGGGTAGGTAAATATTTCTTAGGACACAGTATGTGGTTACTTTAAGAAAATAAAATGAACAAGAATGACTAATATATCTGGGAAATACAAATTACAGCCACAAGCAGGATGCTACTATACTAATACTCAAACTAATGAAACTGAAAAACTGAAAATACAAAGCCATAGGTGAAGATTTGAAGTAATTGGGACTCACACATCACCACTGAGAATGTAGATGGTACAACCATTTAAAAAGAAAAGAGTGAACAGTTTCTTAGAAAGCTAAATGTATACCTACCATATGGCTCAGTAATTCCAACACTAGGTATTTTCCAAAAGAAGTTGAAACACATGTCTATAAAAAGACATTTTAAAGAATAATTTTGGCATTTTAGTCACAGAGGGTGAAGGAGTCTAGAATAAGTGACTGTGGCATAAGAATTATTTTGACCTGAAGACATTTGAGTTCTTGAAATCTCTTGTCTGCCTAACATCAAAACCTCCCGAAAGAACTCAAGTGTCAAAATCCCTTCCCAGGAGCAACTCTAATCTTCTTATCTTCTCTTCTTGAGACAAGAAGTTCCTAGCACCACACCCAAGCAGCCTTTGTCACAAAACTATTGTATTCCTTACCTATTTTTTTTATTAACATATAATGTATTATTTGTTTCAGGGTACAGGTGTGTGATTCATCAGTCTTACACAATATGCAGCACTCTTCACAGCACATACCCTCCCCAATGTCTATCACCCAGCCACCCCATCCCACCCACCCCCCTCTCCTCCAGCAAGGTTTCCTATTTATCTTTCCAAAAAGGCATCTATTTTCCCACAAATTCCCCTTTCTCTCTTCTAAGTAATTTGTTCCCCCAGATGTGCGCCTTGCCCCTCTCCATTTCCTCCTAAAATGCCATATAAGCCCCAAATTCTAACCTACTCGAGTTACATTTTTTTGTGTACTTCCACACTGTTTCTCCCCTCTTGTTATTCTGCTTTTGTTAGTTTAGTTCACAAAACACCAAAGACTGGACCTGAGAGGGTAGAAGAGAAGTTCTTAATTTTTTTTTTTTTAAGTTTTATTCATTTAAGTAATCTCTACACCCAATGCGGGGCTCAAACTCATGACCCCGAGATCAGGAGTCACATGCTCTTCCCACTGAGCCAGCCACTATAACCCTGAAAAGTTTTTACTTTAAACTAAGGCAAATTGCCAAATATCTATGAGGAGGAATGAATAAATGAGCTGTATATATGGTTGTGTGTATATGTATATATACATATATATGTGTGTGTATATATATATATATATGTATTATATATAGGAATACCAATCAGCAATAAAATGGAAGAAAACTCCTAATAGATGGAGCAACATGGAAAATCTTATTGACATTATACCAAGTGGAAGAAGTTAAACATCAAAGAGTACATATTATATTATCCTACTATATTATATGATATAAATATTCTAGATATTTTATGAGTGTGGGTTTCATGAGCATCCATTTTCAAAACTCATAGGATTTTACACTTCCAATTTGTGAATTTCACTATGTACAAATTTTATCTACAAATTAAAGCAAATATTGAATTCTTTTCCATAGGCTCGCTTTTCACCATGCTATGGATTAGCAATTTCAAAAGTATCTTCTATGTATTCTAGGCATTCATGAATAAGTAAATATATGAGGTTAATGGAAGGAAGACTTTTTTGTTGAAGAAGCAAGTTACAAATGTAGAAGAGGGGAAAACTAGTTGTGCTCTGTGGCATTTGATTGAAATGAAAGAGTATCAGTATAAAATAATTCCATATGTATGCCATTTGCAACAACACGGATGGAGCTAGAGAGTATAATGCTAAGTGAAATAAGTCAGTCAGAGAAAGGCAAATACCATATGATTTCACTCATATGTGGAATTTAAGAAACAAAGCAAACATGTAAGAGGGGAAAAAAGAGAGAGAGGGAGAGAGACAAATTAAGAAACAGACTCTTAATTATAGAGAACAAACTGATGGTTACCAGAGGGGAAGGGATAGAAGGATGGGTTAAATAAGTGATGGGAATTAAGGAGTTCACTTGTCCTGATGAGTGCCAGGTAATGTATGGAATTGTTGAATCACTGTATTGGAACCTGAAATTAATTCAACACTGTTTTTTAACCAACTGGAATTAAAATAAAAAGTTAAAAAGTCAAAAAAATTATTTTAAAAAATTCCATATATGCTTAAAATACATAATACACACATATGAACATATATATTACACATAACATTGTTATAACATATAACATATAATGCGACATATATCTATATATATTTATCTCTATAACATAAACACATACATATATACTTAACTTACATTTGCTAGATCCATCAACTAATAACTGATGTGGACAGCAGTTAAGACAAACTTGTTTCCTAAATATCATTTTCCAATAAAAAGAACTAGGGACACTTGGAGAAATGGTCAAATCCCAGGGCTTTGGCAGAGAAAGTACAAGATACATATGAAACATCTTGCAGTACAATGAAGTGCGTGTTAAGAGAGTATTAGGCATATGCCAAAAGGACACAGGAGCCAATCTGAAGTGGCTCAAACTTGGTCAAGTCTGGGACAAATTGAGTATCATAATAAATCATAATAGTAAATAGCAATGCTAGTAGATTATGAATTATAAAATAAGAACCCATAAGTCTGTTGAAATGATAGATGATGATAGATGATAGATAGATAGATAATGATAGATAGATAGATGATAGATGGATGGATGAATAAGGAAATTGCTCCCTTACAGTAGGACTCCAACTAATAATTATAAAAGAAAGGATGGACTTGGAAAATAATCACTGGAAGCTAAAATTAGTGGGTAATTTTGATGGGGGACAAACTAGTTACATAGGCACAAAATATGTCATCACAAATTAGAATATCTCCATATAAATCATATATTAATTACAAAATAGAAAACAGTAACCGTATAGTGGAGAAACCTAATTATGTAACATAATACAGCATTTACTGAATTTAAAGTTAACATCATTAATGTTGGGTCTTGTGCCTCCAGTTATAATGCACTAAGAAAAACACAATATCTGTGCTATTCTTGCTGAAGAGGCAAAACCTAAATTTCATCATGAGGAAACAGATAATCTCAAATTGAGGAATATTTTACAAAAAAAAACCTAGTTTGTACTCTTCAAAATGTCAAGGTCAACAAATAAAAGAAGGCTGAGCAACTCTTCCAGATTGAAGGATTCTAAAGCTCCATAGCACTATGTGATACTGGATTATACCTACACTGGGGGAAAAAAATAGGAATTCTTGTATCAGTTCATAAATTTGAATATGAGTTATTAATTCCATAACAGCACTGATTTTGATCATTTTACTGTAATTTAAAAGAATGTCTTTGTTCTTTAAAAGATGTACTGAAATATTTAGGGGTAACAGGAAACAATGTCTCCAACTCTGTTTCAAACAGTTCAGAAAAAAATATGCATATGTACAAATGACAGAAAGAATCATAAAATAATTAGGGCAAAAAATAAGAGTAATTCAGGATAAAGAGCTTAATGGAGTCTTAGAAATATTCTTACAACTTTTCTAGAAGTCTGAAATAATTTTGAAATAAAAACTTAAAAGTAATGCAAAATCCCTCTTTTGAGGATTCATAAATACCTTTTCAAGCTTCTATAATCTTAACTCTGCAAACACTATTTAGAAAGGGATATCAGAAATTACCCTGACAATTGTATGTAAATTTTATAGGGACATTTTTAACACTAAAACATATATGCATATTATTTTGTGAAATATATTTTTATTTCACTCAAATATTTGTAGTTAAGAGGAATTCCTGTATAATATACACCTTATTTCTCCAGTAATTTGTGTGTAATATGATGATTTTTTTTTTTATGGATAGTATTTCAGTATCATATTGAAAATCTAGAAACTGATTCAGCATCTTAGATTTCCTGCTTTTCTATGATTTCCAAATTCAGACTATTCTATTCTACTTTTTCACTTATCTCACATACCTTATTAGTTCATAAATTTGCGTTTCTATTGTTTTGTCCCATAATACATGCTGGTTGGTAATGAAATGTATTGAGCTTTAACAACACAAGTTTTCATCAAAAACTCAGAGGTCAGAGCCGAACACATGGGTCGAGCCATTTTGAACTGAACAGAACACTGAAATGACTTACTCTGATCATTTCAAAATCTCTTATCCTAGACCACAACTTTCTTCAGTTGATTCAAACTAAATAATGCATTGTTTATTAAGTATAGTCATTCATAAACAAGCATACAGTGTTGCACTTACTGAGTTTAATAGGGGATGGTGTATGAGTCAGGGGAGTATATTCATAAAAAAATAATAGTAATAACTTCAAAAATGGAAGTTAGCAGATTTAAACACACCCATTTATTTTAAGGCAAACTCTGATTCATCACTTTTATTGTTAAGTAAATTAAAAGACATTTCAAAACAGCCATTTTGTCCCCCATTATGTATTTCTCTGTAGTGTTTATAACTTGTCACTATGCCTATGAAGTTATTCTTAATTATTGTAAAATTAAAAATTATATGTGTCAGGGTTATTGTTGCCAAATAGACAGCTATCAAGGGCAGTGTTCCAAACATATGATACAGATATACAGATAATTAGCCTGGTTACTTATCATATCTGAATAAAATCATAAAAGAAAACATTCTTCTTGACTATGTGTGCTATCAGGATATATCTTTGCACTCTATTTTCTATACCTAACTCAATTAAATGCTACTGGTATATACATGATAGGTTTTCCTTTTTAGATTCGAATTTTCTACTATTTCTGTAAGAAAGTAATGATAGTTAAAACTTCTTCTCTCACAAGTAATGTTTCTGATGATTAGGTTGACCTTCTTGGCTTAATTAATTCAAGATCTAAGCTGTTCTCATTTATAAGCTATCTTCAATTATACAGGCTATAACTACTTTTATGTTGGGTTCTGTTTTACTTTTTATTTAAATTATATTATATTTGAATGGTAAAATTATGAGTATTTTTCACTGGAAATAGGTATCTAAAATATTACCAATGTATGCATATTTTTTCTAAGACATATTAATAATATACTTGTAAATATAATTGATATTATTAACATATTACTTTATTTCACATTTTCATATGCATGCTAATTCCATTCTTTTACTGTATATGATGAAGTGTAAGAAGTAGCCGGTTATAAGATAGGACCGGTATTTTCCCCATCTTTCACCCTACTGGTTCTAGTGGTTAGTACACAGCACTATCATCCATTTAGTGTCTTCCAAATTGGAAGTTTTTCCTTCATTCCAACCTATTTTTTGTAGTGTTGGGATGTGAAAGGATATCACCATTAATATTCAGAAAGGAATAAGTTTTGAAAATGAAGTATAAGGACCAACCAAAATGATTTCTTTAAAAAGGTGTAGTGGAAATGCCTCTTCATTTAAGCAAAATGGTCTTACTTTCCCACTATCTTCTTTCCAATCAAATGTTTAGTGCTTTGGAACAAACAGTGGCACAGATATTTTGTTGGGGAACAGATGCTGTGTTTCCATTTGGTAATGTGTCTATCAGAGAGCTTTTCATATCATTATTCGGAAGCTCCTGTTAGTTACCCTAGTGTAACAGGGAGTAAAGAAAAGGGTAATGACTATTAATTGAGCATTTAAGCTGTACCATATTTGTGCTAAGCACTTGACAAGTGCCACAATTATCATGTATATTAGGTATGTAGTGCTTGATTTACATGCTTAAATTTGAAGAATGAGATCTTTCACATGCAAACTTTTGGGTTATAATAGCCAACATTTATAATTTACTAAATGCAAGGTAGATGTTATTAATAGCTTCACTTCACTTCACAGCTGAAGAAACTAAATCACAGAGTTTAAATGACTGAGTAAAAAGTGGAGCCAGGAATCTGTCTCCAGAACTCATGCATTTAACTTCCACATTCTATTATCTATTAGTTCCCTGAACTAGATGGAGAAATAGGTGAATGGAGAGATAATCATTCTTACACGATGAGAGAGATACAATGGCTTTGTATTATTTAACATACTTCAATTATGTTCTGTTAGCATTTATCGAGAACTTACCGTGTACCAGGGAATGCTCAAGAAAGAGCAACAGGGGAGATTTTCTTTGGGGCCATCTAGCATACTTCAACTCGATCAATGAATATGTAATGAAGGCTTACTATGAACAAACTGATATCCTCATCTCACTTGATGCAAAGATTTTTCCCTGGCAGAAGAGCTCATAATGTATTTGGAGGTAAATAAATACATATCATGTAGTGGGGTAGGTAGAGTAGGACACCAAAAAAGATGTGAATGATGAGGGAAAGCTATGTAAGTCTCAAAGGAAAGGTAAACATTTTGAGTTGGGACTGGTAGTAAGGGAATACCAGATAAAAGAAACATCGCATTGAAAAGCATAGAATTGGAAATTAGCATGGTATGTTCTGAACATGACCAGAGTATATGGTGTTAGATGGAAGAGGTTGAGTGATTATTAAATGAATCTGGAGAGAAGACTGGAGCCAGAAAAAACAATTAGCACACATGGCCTGGTATTACTGGTCAGCTTTGCTAAGAAAGAATATTCTGTCTAAAACCATTGGTTGGCAAATATCTGTTGATCAGCAGAAATAGCAAGAGTTGAACAGGACATATCCGGTCCTGATCATTGGCTTCAGAAAAGGCCAATGATTTTTTAAGAAGCTGGAAGGGAAGTCTACTTACTCCACCTCTGAAAATGAGCCCAAGTACTTTTACTTTTTTCAGTCTTTATCCAATAAGGCACAATCACCCCCTGTCCAGACCTAAGGTGCAGACAACTCCAGTCAGCGCTCTCCATGAACCATTAGTCTCAAGATAGTGTTTCTTTGGATTTATTTTTTTTGTCTTGTTACTCTCATTCCCTTGAGGGCTTACAGATGTGACCCTAAATTGTAGTCTTGGCTGTGTTGAGGCTGTCACACATATCTTAGTAGACAAACACATGACTTTCAGACTTGAATTCCACATAACTATTTCACCAGTGTGTTAGGAACTCTGGTATCTCTTTTCAGAAATCACTGGCTCATTATTATCTCAATCACTACTAAACTTGCTTTTGATATTGGTCTTGACATAGTCCCTCAAATTTCTTCAGTATTTCCGTTTTAGCTGCCATCATTTGTCCTACTCTATTGTGTGAGCTTCATGGAATAACTTAGTGTGCCATTTCCTTGCTTTCCCTTACTTCTAATATAAATCATCATGCCTCATATTGAATCCAAGATAGGGAAAATTATGCCATCTTGTTGTGTGGATCTTGCAATCTCAAGGACATTGTGCAGTGATAAATCTGCATTTCCTTACAGCAGTCAAAGACATGGATGGAGCTTTCCTAGAGCAGATTTCACAACTGGAACAGACAAAATAGAATATCACAAGGAGATCCTGTCAATCATGATATTGGCTAAAAATCTCTTTCTGCAAATATCAGAGCACATGGTAATAGTTTGACTCACTGAGAAATAGTATTTATCATATATCTTTTAATAACAAGAAGATGGAAGCTACTGCCCTTAACTCTTACCAAAAAGTTATGGTACTTAATTCTGACCAAAAGTAGAAGTAATAGAGGGGGCTATTTTACTTTAGCATTTTATCTTAGTGTTTTCCACATTTTTACTTCCCTAACTCAGGAGTACAGATAAGTACATATTCCTGGTAGGAAATTCTCAACAAATCAGAGATAGAAATCAGTGGTTAAATGAAATCTCCTTGTCTTCCTGTGGTACAACTCTGGAATATTCTACATGTTTTCTTGGAATGTTCATAGCAGGATTGAGCCCCAGTTACCCACGGCACTAACCCACTCTTTCATATACATTTTACCGACTTCTCTCTTTCTTGTTCACTCCCTCTTGTGAACCCTGGGATCTCCTCTCAGATAAACCACTTGTCCCAAATCCTCTCTTTATGTCTATTCTTAAGAGACCCAAACAAGATGAGTGGTTACTTTTAGAGTCAGTGATACTGGTATGGCAAAAGAAGGAGGTTTCTGTGGGTACTAAAAACGTTCCTTGTCTTAATTTGGGTAGAGTTAAACAAAAGTTTTCAGTTTATAAAAATTCACTAAATGTGCATTGATAACTTGTTCACTTTTTGTTATATTTGATGTAATTCAATGGAGAGATTTATACAAAGCAATAATTGTATATTAAAATGCATGAGAAATGTTTAATTCAAATAATTATAGTCATATTGGGTGACTTTTGATGTATTGCTTTTGGTATTAGTGTATTGAAATAACCTAGCATATAAAATAGCATTTTTTTTGTTTATTTTGTTATTTTCTTTTTCCCCAAATTTTTGTGAATTAAAAATAATATATAGGCTGCCTGGATGGCTCATTCAGTTAAATGTTCCAGAGTCCTGGGATCAAGTCCCACATTGGGATCCTTGCTCAGCAAAGATCCCACTTCTCCCTATGCCTGCTGCTCCCCCTACTTACGCGCTCACTCTCTCTCTGTCTCTCTAACAAATAAATAAATAAAATCTTAAAAAATAAATAAAAATAATATATATACACATCTCTGTATGTATGTTTGTGTATATATTCATATATATTATTTTTAATAAATTTAATTTAATTATGTAATTCAATTAAAATTAAATGAATAGCACACTCACAGGCACATCCCCACACATACACTTGACTACTGTTATGTATGGATAAGAAATTAAAGAGCTATATGACTTAAATTTTATATTCACAGTATTCATTTCAGGTTATATCAAATATTTAATACCAGCTATTCTTTGGGATTTGTTAGCATATCTTTTAAAACTTGCCTGCGGCAGTTACAAGAACGAATGTAAAAAGTGGTTTTGATTATCGTTTTGGATTGTCAACCTTGACAGTTTGGGTGGGATTTATAGGCATGAAGAAAGAATACACAGACACTCACACCAGTGTACCTTTATCCTTTTCCTGGGGAAGATTCTTTCCCAAAATAACCAAAGAGCTTGTTATTTGTCAGAAGAATTACAGAGTGGAGCTCCGTGGGAGTAACCTGGGGCACAGAAGTCTGGAAGCAGGAATCTACTAGAGATCAGTTTGGATCTACAGACACTAAGACATTTTTTAAAAATCTGCTTTTTAAAAAGCAGACTTAAAACCCCATTTACATTATTTTATAGCCACAATCAGGAAAAGTATGACACTTGTAACATTCATTTCCTTATTATATTATTCAGAAGCACAACAAGAGTTTAAATTCAAAAATAGAAGGCAAAAATAAAATGGGTTAATATGTGACTTACCGTTAAGGAAAAAGAGAACCAATTCACTAACATATTGCTTGGATGTTATCAGGGGGTGAACTTTCGGGATCCAGATGGTTTAGAGAAGCTACTCAGGGCTATTGACCCCTCTAGGGAAGGACCTGTAAGAAACAGAACTATGAACTTTACGACTGTAGAAATCCAGAGGTGTCCCTGAAAGAATGTTTGAATTCTCTTATCTAATACCTATCGGATGCTTTAATAATTCATTAAAATGGGGTTCCAAAGGATTGGCTGTTGAAATGCCCAGGATGTGTTCATGGGGGTCACTTTCTAACTAAGCTCTTCTCTGCTCTAATACTAAGGCATGAATAAAATATATTGGTAAGAGGATGATGGTGCCAGAGTAATAGAACTGAAGAATGCTGCATCCAGGTCTTCCCCGAAACTTTCACAATTTGATTGGAAGCTGAATTTCAAGATTCTTTGTTACTAACACCCATGCATCATAATTGCTGAGGCATATTATCATCCATCCTTACATTGAGTCTGCATATAGCTTTACCCTGAAATCCGCATGTCTTTGTGAGGCATACATTTTTTTTTTCATTTAAGTCCTTTTATTACAGTGGTGCCAGCTACTGCTGCTATCGTTAAATGCCTGTCAGCATTTCCATTATAAACCTTATTTTCAGGGGATTTATAACCTAGCCATTTTAATTCACATTCGGCTGAAAGTTGCCATCGAAATTCTCAACATACAGTAGGTGCTGTTTTCTTTTATCACCAAATTTTATTTGAATCTGTTTATCTGCCAGAGATTTAGCAATGTGTAAAACCATAACAGTGAGATGGAAGAAAAGTGGAGATGTTTTGGTAGATCTTTTCTAAAGTAAAGCTGTACACATGGAAAATTAGGAAGGAGTTGTAAAATTGTCAGATTTCTGACAAGCAAAAGTCTTAATGGATAATTTGAAACCATTACTATTTGTAGAGTACTAATATTTTATACTCATAGTTTTTAAAATATATTTTACTGTGAACACCAATTCATATCATGAAAGAGTTATGGTCAATTCAGCACAGCATCCTGTTCACTATAATAGACTTACTGGCATCATGAAATGTAATATAAAGCCCTATCCCTTTTATAGTAAAATAAAAAGTTTTAATGTGCAAATTTGATGGCTAAATTTTTTTTTGAAATCCTGTCTAACTTTGCTTTTGTTCTCATGAAGGAAACTGTACTTTAATTTTTTTTTCAAAACATAAAAATATCTTTACATCATTTGGCTTCTCCAGTTCATTTTTATTGTTGAAATAAGTATATACTGATCATTTTTAAATACTCTAGAAATAATAATTCAAGTATTGTATAAGCATAGAAAAAAATTACTTTAGGTCTTTTGCTGCTGAATGCAAAAAGAAAACACAAGAACATACCACCTAAACTTGTGGAGATATTATGACAATGACTTAAAATGGGTATGTCAAGACAGTGCCCATGATGAACACAGATAGCTGAATAACTAAAAAACAAACAAACAAACAAACATGCAAACCATGCAAACCACACAATATAGGCCTAAATATATATGGACCTTCTCCACAAACAGTAAGAACAATATGTTGATAAAAAATAACTGTAAGGATAGTGTAATGTTTGACCTTATTACACAGTTATCACTTAGCATTTCCCCTAAGCACTACCTCATTTAAGAATCATGACTTTTAATATGGGAATTATTATGCTCAGTTTTCATATGAAGAAACTGAGGCTCAGTAAATTAAAGTTATGTGCTTAAAGTCAGACAGAATGAGATGACAGAGCCAAAACTTAACCCAGACAGTTCTTAAGTCTGTGACCCCCTCAGTCAAAAGGTATAAAAATTGAATGCAAAGAAGATATATTCATTTTTCCTATGCATGTGTGTGCAACTAAAATATAAAAGTAAAAGCAAATTACACTTACCTGGCCCTCCACTTCTCTGTTTCTTTATGGCTATTATACACTGGCTAGACATCTAGATGAAAGCATTTAGTCATTTGGCATGAGTCAGTGAACCAGCAATCTGCTGCCCAGAATCCCATTCTCTATAGCACTTTAATTCACAGAATGTGAGGCATGGAAACTTCTTTGAATGATGACTTTCAACATCTGTAATTTGCTTCATTTTTTTTTTTAAAGATTTTATTTATTTATTTTAGAGAGAGAGAGATCATGCATGTAGGGGGAGGATGAGAGGGGGAGGGAGAAAGAATCTCAAGCAGGCACTGCACTGAGTGTGGAGCCCGACCTAGGGCTCCATCCCACGTCCTTGAGATCATGACCTGAACAGAAACCAAGAATTCCACATTCAACCGACTGAGTCACTGAAGCACCCTGTAATTTGCTTCTTGAATTTGAGATCCCCCTTGCTCCATAAATCTGTCAGATTTCACACAGCTTTCAGCGACCCTTTTTAAAAATGATTGTAGTTTAAACCTAATAAAATGGGTTGCTGTCACCATTTTTCAAATCTGTGATCTAATTTTGGTCATTTTCAATATGGGAACTAAATTTGATTGCAATGTTGGAACCAAATCTCTTATCCTTCTAAGATTTCGACCATACCCCTCAGTCTGCTGGTTCAAAGCTTGATCTTTCATAGTACAATATATCTCTATTAGAGCTATGCCTCTATTTTACTGTTTTAGATACCAGACATCTTTGTTTTTGTTCTAAAATGGAATTCAGTGAATGCTGCAGTTCTGAACTTTATTGAATAGTTTAGCTTTAAAAGTTTTCTGTCTATTTTCTTTAGATCAAAAGTTTCTTTCTTGGTATAAAGTGATTATATTGTGCTAGGACTTCCCTTGTTGGTATGCCCTTTAAGATGAGAAGTGCATGGTAAGTAGGCTATTATGCAGAAAATTCTTTAGAGTGTCAAACTTCTTTAATTCTTCCTTCCTCTCCCTTCTTCTCTCTTCCTCCATTTTGAACTCCTCTTTCTCCTTGTCTTCTCCCTTCCTCTCCTCCTCTTCCTCTTCTTCTTCTCTTTATCCACTTCCTCCTTCTTTGTTCTTCCTGCTCCAAGTATAACTGTGAAGCTTTCAGTGAGGATTTTGTTACCTAGATGTTGGTAGGAAACAACCTGGTAATTATTGGTTTGTGCAAAGTTGACTAAAAGTTCCTCATCAGTGGAAGGTTCCCTGTTAACTCCAGAAGAACTCTCATTGGTTAGATTTGTGGTGGCATATAAAAAATATCAGTACAGACTTAGAGGGAAGATGTGGAGATTCAATGGGACAGAGGAATGTATTATACAGAATTCTTTTGGTTGAAAGTGCAGTAATTCAAACCAACTTGAGCAAATCATAAACACTTATTAGTTCATACAGTCCTAGCTGGATCCAGTGGCTCAATCATGTAATCAAGAATCTATCTCAATGCAAATCACAACTACGATGAGATATCTCCTCACACCCATTAAGATGGCTACTGTCAAAACAAATAAACAAACAAACAAAAACAACACAAAAAATAACAAGATGAGCATGTGGAGAAATTGCAACCCTTGTACACCGTTAGTGGGATTGTAAAATGGTGTAATGGCTATGGAAAGCAGTGTGGTGATTCTTCAAAAAGTTACAATTAGAACTACCATGATCCAGCAATCCCATTTCTTGATATATATCCAAAGAAATTGAAAGCAGTGTCTTGAAGAGATAGTTATCTGTATCCATGTTCATAATATTAGTCACAATAGCCAAGAGGCAGAAACATCGCAAATGTTTATTGATGATAAATCGATAAAGAAAATGTGGTATCTGCATACAATGGAATATTATTCGGCCTGAAAAACAAAGGAAATCCTGTCACTTACTACAACACAGATGAAACTTGAGGACATTAAGCTAAATGAAATAAGCCAGTCACAGAAAGACTTCTACTGCATGACTCCACTTATATGAGGTACTTAAAATAGTCAAATTCATATAAACAGAAAGTAGAATGTTGATTACCAGGGGCTGGGAGGAGGGAGGAAAGGGGAATTGTTGTTTAATGCTTTATAGTTTCAGTTCGCAAGATGTGAAAGTCCTGGAGATCTTGTGAATATGTGAATATACTCAACACTAATATGTACAATGTGAATTATTTACTACTACTGGTATAGTTAAAAATGTTCAAGGCGGTAAATTTTCTGTTATGTATTTTGCCACAATTAAAAGTTTTTTTTAATGATTTAAAAAAAGATTTTAACTCTTACTGACTTCAGTGCTACGCAGGTTTCTTCCATTCGGTAACTGGATAGGTGCTAGCCTTCCAATATACATGTTCTTTAAAACTCATTGTTCTAGAAGCAAAGAGAGCATCTTTCCTGATAACTTATGAAAAAGCTCAGGAGTGGAACTGATTGAGACACATGGACTGGGAGAGTGGGAGGAGAAACCCATGTAGCAGCATTACTATGAGATGAGGAATGGTTCTTTCGATGACTTAAACTGCTCCTGAAGCCTGTCTTCAAGGGGACAATTCCACCGTGGTAAGAAATAGGACCAGAGCCTTGAGTTTTCTAAGATGTGAACGATCTTGCTTTTGATAGTCTTTTCCCAATTCTTCCTTTCCAAAATGCCATATTTTCTAATGGTTTTGAAACCAAAAACTTGAAAAGCGGATAACTTTCAAGTTATCCCCTTTAACTTTCAAGACAACGTGAACATTTTTGAACAAATCATTCTGAGTACTTAATTGTGTCAGACACTGTACTGAGAGCTAGGAATTAGGGATTTGGTTTAAAAGCCATAGCCTTGTGAAATGTATTCTATTGCAGCATAAGGACAAATTAATATATATATTAATATAAGTAAATTATATATGTATTCTATTGCAGCATAAGAACAAATTAATATATATATTAATGTAAGTAAATTATATATATAAGTGAATTTATATAGTTAAATGTGTATATGTACAATTTAGTACAATATCATTATAGGCTTTGGTAGAAACATGAACACGGAGTTAGGAGAGCACATAAGAGAGATGCCTCACTCAGCCGGGGAGTGGGGAAGTGAGGAGGATGGGGGAAGAGAAATGGATGCGGGATATTAAACTTAAACTTGAAGAGGAAGGCTTGTGTAAGAGTTCCAAAGCAGGTAAGATAGAGAAGTTCGAAAGGGAAGCTTGAAATGAAGGGACATTTCAGATAGCGTGTGCAAGTAATGGAGTGTTCAAGTAATGGAGAAGCAAGAGTGCAAAGCATATTCAAATATCTTCAAATGATTTAATATGATTAGAACATGGAAAAAGTGGGAAGTGAGATCCAGAAAACAGGATCCAGACCTTATCTAAGAAAAAGCAGCACAGACTTTATTCTGAAAGTTATGACAATTCACTCAAGGCAGAAATCCTAAGGAACATCAAATTGTAAATAATTATTTCGGAGTTTAGGGGAGTGACATAATCATTTTTCCATTGTAGAAAAATTCATCTGCAATTCCATGGAAAAGATAGTGAAACCTGACAGATGCTTCCTCAGTCCAGATTGTTCTTCATTGTGCAGGTTCTCTCCAGAGCTTCTAGAAGTATCTGATAGGTTTATCTCAGTTTTTTAGCTCAGTCGATAACCACAGAAGAATAATGTAGTCTCCCCACCTCCCCCCACCCAGTTCATCCAAGGTATCCAAATTCCTAGGAATCCTCCAAAAAATGAAATGTCTTTGTTATAACTACACTGAATCTTTCTTAACTTCTGAACAGTTCATGGAAATGGCAACGTAAACCCAAGTTCAGAGTCAGATTCTAGCACTTCTTCATATCTAAAGTAGGCTTCTAAAACATACAAATAAGACCACAGTCACTCAACTTCAAATATGGAGGTTGTAAAAATACAAAATCATTTATAATTTGGTATTCATCAATGTATTTCCATCTGTCTTTTAATTGTTTCTCTACATTATACACTTTGATGACTTAAATTTACTTAAAAGAATGCTTCCTCATACAGTTTCAAGAAATTATTATTCGAGCTCTTTTATCTTCGGTGATAAGAGGATTCCCTGGTCACTCTCCCGTGAACATATACATTAATATGTACTTAAAATATTGAAAAGGAAACCAGGTGGAAATTTTTCAGTAACATTTAACTTTGATAACTTAATATGTTATATTAAGAGACAGAGCCCTACTCAAACTAAAAGAATTATTCCATTGATCCATAGAAGGTCAGGCCATTCATGAACCAAAATTCTGGCAAAAAGTTTAAATTGGTGTTCTTTATTTGATCTTTCAGAAGGTTTTGATCATTTAATATGTGGTGGGATTTATATGAGTTGATAACTTATTGGTTTTCAAACCTTAAATTGGTTATTTATTGAGCATGGTAGATATAATGTGTTTTTCATCAATATACTGTATCATAAATCTGCAGTTTTTTGCTATTTACTTTAAAATCAGCAAAGCAAGCAAAATGCTATGATAATAGTTTATATACTCAGCATCAGTCTTTCATACTGGTCAGAGATTGAATATATCTTTCTATTTGGGATTAAATAAAATGTACATAAACTGAGAGTCCCTATTCAATTGGATCCTTGTTACAAAGTTTCTAAAATGGCATTGTCAATAACATTTCATCTGTGATAATCATGAAAAAGCAATACTATTTGCCCAAGATTAGTGTAGTAATTAAACCAGTAAGAATTTAAGTCTGAACTTGCAATTTTAATATGGCAAGTTCTACTGAAATTCAGGGTTTTTTTATTTTTTATTTTTTAAAGATTTTATTTATTTGACAGAGAGAGACACAGTGAGAGAGAGAACACAAGCAGGGGGAGTGGGAAAGAGAGAAGCAGGTTTCTTGCCAAGCAGGAAGCCCAATGCGGGGCTCGATCCCAGACCCTGGGATCATGACCTGAGCCGAAGGCAGATACTCAATGACTGAGCCACCTAGGCGCCCCTGAAATTTAGTTCTTAAAATACATCTAAAAACATGAAGCCAAAGTATAAGTAGGTTGTGCTTTAGAAACCCAATATCTTAATATTTTTGGTTATTTTCTGAAATATAGCTTTAAGGTAAAAAGTCTGGAGAGATTGGTTCAAACCCTCATATTTGCTACAAAAACAACCTAAAATTAATTGCCTCCTAAGTCTTTATCAGTGATAACATTAGTTGTTGTTTTTTTTTTTTCGATTTCCAGGATGGAGTACAATTTCAAAAATAAGTAAAATTTTAATTTATTTTGCTTTTGTCACTCAGGAGCTTGTATTTAGAATAGACTAAACTCATTCTGTGAAAAACTGCATCTTTATTTCAAGTTAAAATCTTCCATTTAAATAAATTATTTAATCAAGGGGTACAAATTAAGAAATACTCTACAGTTCTTCTACTTGATGTGCATAACCAGTTACATCAGCATTTAGAAAGACAGGGATTCTTGTTAAAGGGTTAACAAAGAGACATTGATGAATTCTGGCTTCGTGATTCTTACCTCCACTGTATTGCAAATATAAAGAGGAAAAATAGGTCAAATAACTATGTTTTCTCTTATTAGTTACTCATTTCACTTTAATTCACAGTGAATTTCACATACTGTGAAATGTCAAAAGCAACCTTAGATTGTTTCATGCAGTAATGATATAGTTAAGCAGTTCCTTTAAATAAATGTGTCAAGTTTCATTCATCTTAGATCCAGATGATATGAGAAAACTTCACATTCTTATGGGGGATGATGGGTGGAAGAAAAATTACTCATTCCAGTTGCACTGATGGTAAACACAGATGAGAGTCAGAATCTTGGATTTTAGCTAAAGTGGATTCCTATAGTGAAAGAACAGAATTGGGGATAATAAAAATACTGATAAAATATTAAAAGTGAAAGCATTCTTGATAATCATCAATGATTCCTATCCTAACCACACGTTATTATAATATGTGCATTCATGCCAATCCTGTCAATGAGATTGAGCCATGTTAAGTTCCAAACAAGAAATTTGCAATTTTCAAATTGCTGCATAAAATGTAAATTTTTTTAGAAAACATCTGATTTCTGTACCCAAAATGGGCTTAAAATAATACTTAACAGTGATGAAAGTGAACCCCCCAACTATTAATTCATTCTCTTAATTCACCTCCCTGACTAGGCCCCCTTTCATATATTTTATCTTTCTGAAATTTGGTCTTTGGGAGAGTAGCAGGTAACACACTGAGCCAGAAAGAGCACCTTCTCCCAGAGACTAGAAGAACAAAGTTCCCATGAAACCATGCAGGATAGTAGCTGATAGAACTATAGTGTCCCATTGTTGTTAGGAAACTACTTAATTAGGAATTCTAATGCCATTATACATTCGTCTTGTTTTTGTTTTTAAGATTTTTTATTTGTTTGAGAGAGAGAGATTGAGCAAGTGAAAGAGAGAGAGAGCACACAGGAAGAGGGGGAGACAGAGAAAGAGACTCCCCGCCGAGCAGGGAGCCCCATGCAGGGCTCCCTCCCAGGACCGACCCTGGGATCGTGACCTGAGTGGAAGGCAGATGCTGAACTGACTGAGCCTCTCAGGTGCCCCTATACATTCATCTTGTATTTCACTGACCAAACCTATTGTCTTCTTTTCCACTACTTCAAGTCCAGTTTAGGTAATAGACAAGAAAGATTACAGTCATAAACTACTACAGTAGCTTTTAAATTGGAAAAATGAAGAAACACGATCTGAATCCAGTGCCTTATTTCTTCACGTAGAAGCAGCTGTGAGGGTAACCCCCCAAAATAAAGGCTGATTTATACATTTACATCCCATTCAAAACATCCACCCCAGACCAATTAGGAATCCTTCTCCTACCTCCAGGGCTACTTTTGCACATATCAGTATGAAAGTCTCAAGAGAGGTCTGTATCCATTGTCTATTCATCAACCCCTTTCCTCATCAGGAAGTGGGCCAATGTGAGTAGAAAGTATTGCCCAGAATATCCGCAAGGTTACAAATCATTTAGCAAAGATAATAAGCAATGTCTCAGCTAAGGATGATGGCATGGCCAAAGAGCTCGCCTAAAAAGATAATTCTATAGACTTAAAGAAGTATAGCAGCAAAGATTCATTTGTCTTTTTGGTGCAGGAGACATAAAAATGCTGCTTACTTGAAATCTGACAGATTAATACCAATAAGATTACCATCCGACTGCGGATTTTTATGTTTTCAAAAATTGTAGTTCTAACATTACACATTTAAAACATTATGAATTTCTTTTAAATTACTGCTTATGAAAGATTTCCTGTAGTAAATGGTGTTGTACCGAGCTTATACCAGCTCATGAGGTCAGGTTAAATTTTGGGGACTTTTGGTTGTTTAAAATAACTGTTAATAAAAAGCAAATTACATGAACTTGCAATTAACAAACTAAATTAAGATCAAGATAATAAATACTTACAACCTGTTACTTCCAAATTATTTCACTCCATTTACTGTGCTCTTGATGTTAGTTACAACTATCATACTGGTATGGTGGAAATACTATGTGATGGTGTGCTGCTGTAAATCTCTTCACTCTTCACTCAATGACACTACACTGGTAGCTGGAAATTGGCCGTGTTGGGAGTAAGTACACAAAAGAAATCAGCGAATACTGTGAATAAGCTGTTTTTGTTTTTTGTTTTTTTTCCTTCTTCTGGAGAGTTGGTTGTTAAACATTTACCAGTGCACCACCGACTATAAATCCTGCGATGAAGCAGGATACTCATGAGAGCTATCTCTGTGGAACGGCAAGGGGACTCAAAGCTAAGACTAAAAATAATAGAGAGAGGCCTAGGTCACTATGGTAGTGTCTGAAACTTGAAAAAAATACTAAATTTGAATTGCAAATTATTTTTTATCCACTATTACAACTGAACTGAAGCTGGGAAATAAAAGAGACAAAAGTCCATGTAATTTCTCTAATTCTTTCTAAACATTTTAATGAATATTAAATTATTATAATTTTGACTTATTTGAATTTACCAAAATATTCTTCTGCTGGGAATCTGGAATGTTTTTCTGTTTCTGTTTATAGTAATACTGTGTTTTCCCCAGCAAAGCGGCAGAATTTGGGCTTATATAGTCTTTTATATACACTGAATTATATAAAGGACTTAGATATAAATCAAGATTAGAAGTAAGAGATTGTGGAAAGGTTTATGATTTTAAAAATAAGAAATCTCTTCAGTTCACAATAAGCCACTTCTTTAAAAAAATGCAACAATACAATTTAATGCAATTCAATATGTGACTTTACTCCATCACATAACTGCTCATACGACTCCTTTATTTTAATAATAAGTCTTAGCTTGAAGTTAATGCAGAGACTGGGTAAAGCAAATTTAAACAAAATTTAAATACCTAGAGAAAAACTAGTTTTATTTTATTTTTTCTTTATTCATGGGCATTACAGAAAAATTAATTATTTCATGTGATAAGGTACATTTTTCTGGGGAGCAGATATGGTTGTAAAGTATTGAAATTGTTGCTAATGTCAAGTGATTTAGACATAGTATGTCTTTGGAAGTGGAAATATTTAAAATAACAATCATAATGGTTTCTCAAACAACAAAAGCTTTGCTAAATTTTTTAAATAAAATATTTATTGTTATGAGTTAAAAGCTGGACTTTCTAACCTGTTTATGTAACTGGGAACAATAATTTTTTCTAAAATGAATTATATACTTTTGCATAAGAATTGCATCCTGGGGGCACCTGGGTAACTCAGTCAGTTAAGCATCTGCCTTCGGCTCAGGTAATGATCCCAGAGTCATGGTATCGAGCCCTATGCCAGGCTCCCTGCTTGGTGGGGAACCTGCTTCTCCCTCTGCCTACTGCTCCCTTGCTTGTATTCTCTCTTTCTCTCTGTCAAATAAATAAATATTTAAATAAAAAAAAAAAGAATTGTATATACAGAAGTTAATATAAGTAGGTAAGGACAAAAGAATCAGCTTCATGGTACATGAGTCACAATATAGTTGTATACAATAATAGTAATGAATTCCTTTGGAATGATTATTTAAATTCACTTATGCATACACTTTTATGTATAGAACAGGCTTTTGATTTTTAAGCCACACTCTAGTTTTTATGAGATGGTACTGTGCGAGTTAGCTGGTGGGTATCCCTTTCTGATGATAAATGAGAGGAAAGAATGGAATAAATTAAAAAAAAAGAATAGGGAGATTATGGCAGAAAAAAAAAAAACATCTTAACAGAACTTTACTGTTAGCATAAAATTGCTGCCTTTTTTAAAACTTACATTAATATTGCATTTGTATTCATTATACATTTTGGCATTAATATATATTATGATCACTAATGCCTGATAACAAAGACTGTAGTTTGCTTTGGCTTCAAAACATACTTAAGCAATTTTCTGAGCAACAGGGTAACAGGCATACCTCCTGAGAGAGAAAAAAAGCCAAGGGTTCTTAGTCGTAGATTAAAAGCAGATGGTAAACCTTCTTTACTGAATATTATAGAAGTTACCGGTTGCAAATATTTGGAACAAATAACAACATAGGAGATACAAAAACCTTCAAAGGCCACATAAAAAGACAATAGAATTTTTGTTTAAAAATGTATTTTAATGATCTGGATAATTTTATGTTAAAAATTAGGGATTTTTATGCATTGTTGTATTTTTCTGTAAAGGATCTTGTAGAGATCATCAAAATACCATTGTATTTAAACCTATTCTTTTTATTCAGTCACACTTGTGTCCATTGTTGGCATTAATCTTTTTTCCTTATTAATGACTTGGAATTCAGACTCAGAATATTGTGTTACCACTGGATAAGTCAGGCATAAGGAACAGAATTCTATTTATAAATGCTTCTGCTGCTAATCTGAAATTAATAGAAAGGAGGTACAGAAAAAGCATATGACAGTCTTATGGAGAAATATTAATGTAGTGAAATATATTTACTTTGCTACCTAAGATGTGACAGTAGTCCCTTAATCTATAAGAATAATCTCTTCTGCTGTAGCAGCAAATAAAAAGAAAGATGCATATTATGGATTCTTTGAGTATCAGCATATCACTCTGCTATAATATATCATGCTTCATTGTGACACATTCCCCCATTTGTCACTTTCTGTCATGTTACCGTATCTCAAAAGACACAACATTGCCCAACCTTTTTTTTAAAGTGTAGCAAATGGACACAAAATGTTTGACACTGAAAACAGA
This sequence comes from Potos flavus, assembly GCA_028534135.1. Taxonomy (NCBI): domain Eukaryota; kingdom Metazoa; phylum Chordata; class Mammalia; order Carnivora; family Procyonidae; genus Potos; species Potos flavus. Next base: position 55,135,264 of record CM052886.1, on the reverse strand, counting down.
ACTATTTTTAAAACCAGGTAGTCATAGCCAAAAGCTGTTTAAATGGCTATTTCAAGGACTATATACCAGGGAAAGTGGCCATTTAAATGTATATTTATACAGGTTGAATGTCTAGTAGAAGTAAGCATTTCCCCTTCCTTGTGAGCATTTTATTCTTAAACAATGAGAACTCGTTTCCTTCCTATTTGATTGAATTCTAAAAAAGGATTATCTTTTTATTTGTTTCCTGCCAAAAATAGGTTTAACTTTTATCTGTATAAAAATACTAAAATAGTCAAACTGCCTTTATCGGCTTTTATATTTAAGTATTTCAAGTTAATGTTTTAAAACTGTCCTTTGAAGAAATGCATAAACATATATATATACATGTACTAAATACTTAGGACTCCATGTTGGAATTCAGGCAACAGAAGCCACAAGAAATACAGCGATACCAGCCATCTTGCTGCTACGGCCACAGGAAGCTGGCACTGTCAGAACCGGTAAACTTCTGCCAACATTCCACATACATCCAGACAGAATAAAATGGAAACGCTTAAGTAAATAGAAAGAAATTGTTAAAATTCACCTACCTTCCCATAAAATCCTAGCCCATGATTCTTTTTGTATAGACTAAGATTTTCTCGCATCAGTGGCTATCTCAACCTAATTTAAAACATATTTTGAACTGCAACCACATAATTCAGTCTCTTGGAACTTTCTGTAACTATTTGGGTCAGTACAGAGGAGAGCTCCCCGATTTTGTTCTCCTAGGCGGATCCTGAGCTAATCCTGCGCTAATGTTGCTAGCCGACATTATCTCCTCTACTGTACCAGGCCCTATGCTAAGGGTTTTACATAGATTATTTTATCATTTCATTATTTAAACTCGATAATGTTATTGTGAGGTCACGACTAGTAATTTATTTGTTGAGGAGTACATTCGTTCAGAGAGTTGATCGGAGGCCAAGGTTGTAGCTTCTGCTTTTAAAGCACAGTGATTCCTTAGAAACATCATTGTAGGCTTTGCAAATTTTTATTGTTTTTGTTAAGTAACATGGTATTTATGCTACATATGTTAATATGTCATATTTATGTATATGCTAATAACAAAGTGTCAACCTATAAATGCTTTAATTTGTGTAAATTTGGAACAATATTTTTTGTTTTTCACTTATGTGGCTAATAACTATCATACATAGGATATTTTGGTGAAACCGCCATAAAGAAAAAATTCTATTTGACTTTGGCTTTTATAATATTTGCAATGTTCAGCTCATTAGAGTCATTTCTCTGTTTGAAGACCTCCAGTCCTCCCCATTGCATATAAACTAGGCTCGAACTCTGCCACGATCTTTGTTACATATATGAAAATATATTTTCTGTTGCTTGTCTTTTAATTATATGTTTATGTGCCATTGGTCTCTGGAATAGCTGCGTTTATCAGCATATTCATGTCATCCTAGTCCCGTGATTTGCTTCAGAAGGCCTTCCCTTCCCCCAAGAATGTAAACTTATGCTAATATAGTTTGCTTTAATAATCCCATACTTCTATACTTTGTGTGTAACTCTTTCATCTCTATCAAAATTTGTTGGGGTATGGATTAAATATACCACTTAATTTTTTTCCAAATGCTTCCTTATCTTTTTTTTTTTCATAACTGGTAGCCTATACCTCCCACTCCTTATGTCTCCTTATCTTCTAAAAAATTTAGCCAAGTTGGTAAATTAGATGTATTTGCACTGTAAACACGAAGTCATTAAACACAATCACAATATGCCTTTGCAAACAAACTGTGACCCGTGGGTCGATAAAATATAACTCTCCCCTGTTTATTGCTTGCTATTTTTATAATAGCGACTCAGGCTGAACTTCAAATCTTTCTTTTCTAGGGGGTGCTTTGTTGCCTGAAGTGTTTCCAGTGAGTCTGGAAAGTCATCAAGAGATTTGGAGCCAATCTCAAGTCCTGAAGGAGGGTAGGTCATTTTCATGCTCAACCATCAGATAGGTACAGGAACAGAATCCTCGAATATCCCCTTCTGGAGACCAGAAAAACAGGGTTTCCTTGGGTGAGGGGTTCTTGGCAGGTGCTGGTGGAGGCAGGAGCAGCACACGGGGGATGAGTTTCTATCCCTGGGAAAGAAAAACAGGATATAAATTGTCTGGGAAGCCCAAGCAATGAACAGAACAGGGACATGCTTGCCTCACAGCCAAATATAATATACTCAGGCAAGAATTCGTGTGTGGAACATAAGGAATAGCATGGAGGACTAGCAGGGAAAACTGAACGGGAAGAAATCAGAGAGGGAGACAAACCATGAAGGATTCTGGACTCTGGGAAACAAACTGAGGATTATAGAAGGGAGGAGTGTGGGGGGACGGGGTAACCGGGTGATGGGTATTAAGGAGGGCACGCGATGTGATGAGCACTGGGTGTTATACACAACTGATGAGTCATTGAACACTACATCAAATACTAATGGTGTACTAACTGAACATAAAAAAAAAAAAGAATTCATCACAACCCTCCTCCACATGCATCTATTCCTTTAGCACTGTTTCAGACCACTGCTTATCTGAAAGTACAATTTCCTGGGTAAGGAGGAAGTGGAAATAGTATCTTTTCACATTATTACAAGGAGTTATTCCTGGGCCCTGAAGATTTCTACCAGAAGATGAAAAAGAAAAACTAGACTTGAGGCTTTCATTCATACCTTTTGTCTTGGGAAACAATTTATAATGAAGGGTTGGGAAAGGTCATTAATATTCTTGATACTTACTACGTGTTCATTCCTTTCTATATTTTATCTTTTAAACATTTTTTATTTCGAGAGCAGTGTTCCCATGTAGGTGCTATTATCCTAATTTGAGATATGAAAAAGCAGAGATTCAGAATGGCCACCCAGCAATAGAGTCACGATTCCAGACTATGCGCTGCTATCTGCACGGCTAGCACTTCCTCTATTACTCTGCCCTTCTAGCTGAGGAAGGAGCTCCTTCACTTCTCCCCTGTCTCCTCCTTGATGGCTCTCTAGCAGCCTTCTCCCCAGAGGACAACAATCTAAACGACGCATTTTGCTGATTTCATTCCCGGCCCTTTCAAAAAAGCATTGCTCGGTAAAGAAGAAATGTCTGTACCCCAGCTCTGATTTTGCATTGTATGTGACACTGATTCACAGACCGTAACTTCCCTTGGCAGCCTTCCTCAAGGAAACCACCTCATCCTGGCAAATAAGTTTGTTTCATGTCAAACACCAGTGTCAAACATTACCTGGCAGATAACAAAACGGGGGCAAAATTAAAAGGACTTTCTCAGCACTACCAAGATTCTTGGTATTCAGAATTCAGGACCTTTCAGTTCCCAGGCAAAAGACAATATCCTGAAAGCATTTACCTACAGAGGCACCACACACACTTGCAGTTTGGTTTCCATATACTTTTAATAGTAAAACAAAACCTCTCGGGTGCTTGAAAAGCCCTATCTAATGTGTTTCATGAAAGCGAAATGTCAGTGTCCTTTAGCTGAAGCAATAAAACTCACTTGCATATCGAAACTGGCTATTTTTAAGCATTATTCATCATCAAAACCATTGAGAATCACTCAGTTCATTTTCTTCAGAGAACATGTTAGTTTTGTTTTTTGTTTTTGTTTTAGTTTTTGTTTTCCCTAGCAGTCACTCATCAAAGTTTCATGGGATCACAAACTGTTTGATTTCTATTCAGAGGGCTTATTGTTCCAGATATTCACATGATGCAAATAAAACCCAACACAGTATACTTGGAAAGCTGAGTTTTAAGGAACACCTGGTTTAATTTTTAAAGAAAAGAAAAGCAAAGTGATTCTATTTCTTTCATTCATTTGTGTATATTGGATTTCAGGTGCAGAGAATGGGTATAATGATAAGTATCTATGGCTCCTTACTGACTCTTTCCTGCTTCATTCATTCCCTCTTCTTATCCCCATTTCCCATTCCCTTCCATGGGCAAACATTCAAATGTGTTTTCATTTGTAAACTTTGCATTGTGTGCCATTGGGTTTTTAAGTAGCTATTTTTAAAGTTATATATTTATTTTTGTTCCTATGGTGATTGCCCATAACTTGGGACCTATACACAGGTATACTTACTCCTATAGTATCTTAAACATACCAATATCTCTTTATCCTCCCAGATGAGACATTTACCTGAGCAGGCTGTCCTGTCCCACCAAGTCTTCCTTCACCACAAAGATCTTGGTAATATCTCACTTTGGGGACCTGGGTTGTTGTGGAATCAGTAATACAATTATTGTACAACAAGATATTGTACAATAAAACATTGCTGCAATAATACACTGTTAAGATAATAACACATCTTACAAGGCATTTGATTATCCTTACTTTCCATATTTCCATCTGAAAGTATCCTCCTGGGACTTTTTTTCTTATTTTGAGTTTTTAACCACATTAGTGTTTTTGATATTTGTCCGTACAGTCAATTCTAAAACTCTGAGGTCTTGTTCTTTTTGTTTTGTTTTACCATAAAAAAGGTTCGTTGACCTTTGGCTATATATAAAATTCTAAGTTCAAAGTTTCTTTTCCATTACTACTTTAAAATATGATTTCCTGTTCTTTTTGTATCCTGCATTGCTTTAATAGACTTGATGATATTCTGATTCTTATTCCTGTGTAGGTAATCTGCTCTTTCTCTCTGGAAGCTTTTAAAAAATTTTCTGCTTTTCTTTGATGTTCTTAATATTAATATAATGTGTCCAGGTATGGATTTGCTTCCCTACTTCTCCCGCGTAGCAATACGACCCCATTGTATTTGAGGTCATTCATCCAGCTCTATTGTGGAAAACTTATTTTTATTCATTTCTCAAACATCTCCCCTGATAATTCTGCTTTTAGTCTCTTATTTTTTCCTTTGTATTTCTATGTCTTTATCCCTTCCTGCTGCCTCTGAGAGAGTTCTTCAATTTGGTTTTACAGTGGACTCATTATTCTTTTTTTTTTAAGATTTTATTTATTTATTTGACAGAGAGAGAGATCACAAGTAGGCAGAGAGGCAGGCAGAGAGAGAGGGGGAAGCAGGCTCCCTGCTGAGCAGAGAGCCCAATGCGGGGCTCGATCCCAGGACCCTGAGATCATGACCCGAGCCAAAGGCAGAGGCTTTAACCCACCGAGCCACCCAGGCGCCCCTGGACTCATTGTTCTAAGTCTGATAGATGTTCTTTACTTTCTTTTTCAGACATATTGTCTTGTTCATATTTTCCACTTCATTCTTTTTTTTTTTTTCCATCATGTCTTGGTTTTGCTTCAGATTGCTCATATGTTCCCTCATCTTCTTGAGTAGATTGTTGATGCTTCTTTTACACGATTGGTCTCTTTCAGTACTTCTGCTTCAAATGATGTATACCATCCCCTTTACCGTCCTGTTTTATTTTTGAAGTAACCCTACCTCTCAGCTATGTGGCTATTTTGACCTATGAGTTCCGATTTCTGAAGGTTTCTTTGGGGAAGTGAGGAGGCCCTAGTCTCTGTCCTACATGAATGTGAGAAGAGGGGAAAGAATGAGTCTGGGAAAGAGAACCCCGGATACCACAGAACCTGAGTTGGGAAGTCCTCTTTGTCGTCTGGTGCCAGGTACTGCTAATTAGGGCTCTTCAGAAGAAGCAGTGCTGGTAACGGTGCTTTTACCTAGATTGTCATCTTGTAAGCTTGAGGGTTGGGAGTGTGTATGAGGCAGAGAACAGTTAATCACACCACACCTGAGTTTTCCTACTTGCCACCCTTGAGAGGGCTTTAAACTGTGCTAAAATTATACCTTTCTTACTCCTGTGTTTAAAAAAAAAAGGCTAAATATGGGGATTTATTTACCTCTTCTGTCAACTTTTGTTTATGTTTGAAATTTTTCACAATAAAAAGTTTAAAAAACTGGGTGTAGAGAATATCTTAGTATTTTCTTTTATTCTTATAGTTTAATATGTATGGGTAACAACGAAAAAATATGGATATGTAAACAATGACAAGAAGAAATCATTACTATTGTTTCAAGATTTATCCTATCTAAACCTAAAATAAAACTTGTATTCTTTTATTACTTCAACAAGCTTTTATTGAAATCCATATCTGTTTCTAGCACCAACCTTGGATTATACATTTATACTCATTCAAACAATAACAAATAGCAATGAATAATGCAACTATAGTTTACTATTTTAATGTCATGATGAAACATGAAATATGAATATGAGAGTATTAAAAATATGTTACTGATTTCCTTCTCTCTCTTTTTACTTTCCTTATCTGTATTTTGGAAATGTCAAGATTTTTTCTACTTGTCATCTAGAGAAGAATTCAGCACACTTTTTTGGTAATGGGCCAGATAGTAAAGACTTCAGCTCTGCAGGCCATGTGGTTCTGTGGCTACTACTCAGCTCTGCTGTTAGAAGGTGGAAGCAGTCATAGATAATATCGAAACAAATGTGTGTGGCCATGTTCCAATAAAATTTTATTTGCGAAGACAGATCGCGGGCTGGATTTGGTCTGCAGGATTTAGTTTACTTGTACCCGAACTAGAGGTGTCTATGGGTTAGAATAATTTGCTGCAAGAGAGAAAACGGATAAATAGAAAATTACCTGCATTGAGTAGCTGAGATTTGCCTCGCTGGGAATACAGAGAGGTGGACTCTAAAAAAAGTTACATAGTATGATATGCATTAAAAATGTTATATGTGACATGTATTTAAGTTATGAAGCAAAATAAGTCCGCATACCCAAATGAAGAAGTAGGCAAATATTAAACTAAGAACTAGCACTGTAGAAGCTATTGTGCACTGCCCCAATCCCACCCACTGTCCCTGTAAGCAAAGAAATGGACAATTTTAAACAGAATTTTCATGTGCTTTCTGAGTATTTAGCAAATTTTCCACTCACAAATTATTGCCTAGGAAAACAAAAAGATACTTATTTATCTGAAAATGTAATACATTTCCGGAGCTGCTTTCCTCGGACACAGCAGGGTCTAGTCCAATATGTGTACAGCATTTTCATTATCCTTGCAAAATTGTGACTACAGAAAGACAATGTGATATTATTTTTATTATTGTTGATATTAATAGAATTGTTCATAATGAGTTGTTATTAATGATGCGATGTTATAAAAAGAATCCTTAATTATTAATGGCATTGATATGACATTATTAATTTTGATACTAAAGTGAACATTTCATTATTCCAGATGCAATTATATTGTTAGACACAAGTTATTGCTAATAGATTATACTTTCTGCAGCCTTGTTTTGGCACATGGTAATTAGCTGTAGGTTTATATTGCTGAATAAAAAATTGGCATTGGGTTTTTATTTCAGGATAGTAGGAGATGCGAGCATTAACTCAGTGGAACGGGGCAGGTGAGAAGAATCATTGACCTTACTTTGCTCAGCCCATGTCCATCCTGCTGTGGATGACTTCTCCGTCGTACACGCGAAAGAAAAGCATAACTGACAGTATTCGTGTGTAAAGATTTGGCTGGTGAAGGGTCTTCTGTCATGTCACATTTTCTACACAGTAAATCAAGAGAAGTCTCTCTTCTGTTCAGCATTGGTTATTAAGATGTGATATTATCCTGTGATTTATATCATGTTGTCACAATGCATTTCATTTTGCTTTGTTTCAATAATACAATGAATTCTTTCATAATTTCTTTCAATTTGCCTCAGGAGTTGTTATATACTCCAGGATTTTATTTCTTTATATTCTGCTCAGCCTTATTAATACAAGCGAAGAAAGTATATCCCTCCATAATTGCTTATACAGTGCAATACAGCATATTACCTCATTTTAGATAATTCTTTTGTAGTGGCATGATATTCTAACACTTAAAAGCTCTGTGTAGAAGCAAATAGCTTTGCAAATTACTTTATAATCTTGGTTAACTTCAACTGGTTATTCCCACATAACACTTTAGTCTTTGTCCTTTAGCAACCACCCTGTGCTTTAAAAATCCTCAGGCACAACTTGAAGGGCAGTTGAACAGAAAAACTAATAGAAAGAATGAAATCTTCTCCAACAAAGCCTAGGGCAGGATTTCCTAAGGCTTCTCTTGCCCTCTCCAAGGCTCCATCCCCTCTTGATCTCAGCACATATAAACACGCTTACTCGGAGCCACTGCAGCTGTAATGCTCTGATGCCTGGGGTTAAAGAAATCAGATGAACATCTGATTTGAGACAATTAAGGCAGGTTGAATTTTTTTTCCAGGGTGTAAAAATGTAAAATGCTTTATTTTCTTATCTGAACAGAATGTCCGTCTTGAGGTTGATTCCACTTGATGGCTCGAATCCTTAACCTAGTCAATTATTGAAAAATTTTCAATTTCAGTTTAAAAAAAATTTTCAGTCATTTAAGATGAGGCAAATATTCCCTGTGAATATTTACTTACTCTCAAATATTTATGATGTAATATTTGATACATACCAAGAAATACATATAACATATGTAAACTATAAAACTAACAATGAAAGGAAATCTTAAATAATTTTTTGTTGCTGTTGAAGTGAAGTTGACTTACAATATTATATTAGTTTCAGGTGCACAACACAGGGATTCAACATTTATATACATTGCAAAGTGATCACTAGAATAAATCTAGCTACCATCTGTTACCATCAAAATTGTTACATATTATTAACTATATTCCCTATGATGTACATTGTATCCTCATGTCTTATTTATCTTATGACTGGAAGTTTGCATCTTTTAATCTTCTTTCCCTATTTTCCCCATTCCCCCTCCCCCTGCCCTCTGTCAACCACCAGATTGTTCTCTGTATCTATGAGTCTGTTTCTGTTTTATTCATTCATTTGTTTTGTCTTTTAGATTCTACATGTAACTGAAATCATGCTGTACTTGTCTTCCTCTGTCTGACTTATTTCACTTAGTGTAATACCCTTTAGATCCATCCACATTGTCACAAATGACAAAATTTCATATTTTTATGGCTGAATAAATTTCCATTATATATATATATATAATGTATATGTATTATATTATATATATGTTTATTTATTCTTTCTTTCTTTATATTATTCTAGCTATCTATCACATCTTTTTTATCATTTGTTTGTTGATGGACGCAGGTTGCTGGCATATCTGGCCATTGTGAAAACACTGCAACGAACATAGTGGTGCATATATCTTTCTTTTCAAATTAGTATTTTTGTTCTCTTCAGGCAAATATCCAGGAGTAGAATTGCTGCATCAAATGGTAATTCTATCTTTATTTTTTGAGGAACCTCCATACTGTTTTTCATAGTGGCTGCAGCATTTTTACATTCCCACCAATAGTGTGTGAGCGTTCTTTTTTCTCCATATCCTCGCCCACACTTATTATTTCTTATCTCTTTGGTAATAGCCATTCTGACAGATGTGAAGTGATAGCTCTTTGTGGTTTCCATTTGCATTTCCCTGATGATCAGTGATGTTGAACATCTTTTCATGTGTCTACTTGGCCATCTGTATGTTTTCACAGCAGGTTGAATTTTTGTCTATACACTTAGAAAAGTACTTCTGTTAAGTAGTTTTTGAAGACTTGTTGCTTCTTTTGTGTTTTTTAGTAATCCGAAACTTATCATGAGAGGAAATACAACTGGCTAGAAATTCCTTTACATTCTTATTCTTAAGATAAAAATATTACTATATTTGATGATTTATTCAAGATTAAAATTTTACTATTGAATTTGGTGATTTTAAAAAATTTCCTTTAAAAATAGAATAAAAGAACAATGAAGAAAAACATTATATTTTTCTCATAAAATAAATATAAAACTGTAATCTACTTTAAAATAGTTCAGCGTATGGGGCATCTGGGTGGCTCAATCGTTAAACGTCTGTCTTAGGCTCAGGCCATGATCCCAGGACACTGGGATCAAGGCTGGCATCAGGTTCCCTGCTCAGTGGGAAGCCTGCTTCTCCCTCTCCTACTCCCCTTGTTTGTATTTCCTCTTTCACTGTCTCTCTCTGCCAAATAAATAAATTCTTTAAAAAAATAAAAAAAATAGTTCAGCATAAACAGTCTGAGATAATGTTTAAGCCATATTCAAGGGACAAGTCATTATCTAATCAGGAAATCTCACACCATGGGTGGTCATCAAGTATTTAATCAGAAAGAAGACCACTGTCCAGAGGTAGCTATTAAAAGTACTTTGAGTATCTTTATCTTTCATCAAGACCAGAGGCTTTGCTGATTTGTGTAGAGCCTAAAGGAGTAATGGGTTTTCACTGGTGTATTGGTGGCTTATTAACTGGAATAAAGGATATTATAAGTGACATTGATAACACTAACGTTATTCAATATAAATGCATTTGCAGGAATATGGTAGCCATTTCTCCATCCTTGCATGGACACAGATACAAGTTTATGGATCCTCGTCTGTGCCCTTAGGTATGGCAATGTGGTCTTCTCACTAAGCTTTCTGATGTGCTGCTGGGTCCTCTCAGTTCTCTGACTCTGACAAAGGGTTAATTAAATTCTGCTACTAGAATAACATTTCACTTGCCTTAGGCAAACTTTTTGTGCAAGGCGTTTCCAGAGCTTTGGAGAACATGGGGACATGAAACGTGGAGGACTGACTATAATGACAGTTTTGTGATTCCTTATTAATAAATATCTATGTTGCTATTATTATAAACCTGGTAGCAAGTTGTGGGGAATAGCTGTTTACCTACTTCAAATTCTCTGTGGCTTCCAAGATATATGGAAAAGAACCTGATAAATTTGTATAACCAAATTACTTTATTCTACAACAAAGTATTTACTTTTTTTCATGACAACAAAGTGGGAAAATAAAATACAAAATAATCTGGATTTCACTGTATGCTACATAAGGTGTTAATTTTCATCTTTTTAGCTTGAAATTTAGGATAAAATTGGTCTACCACATCCCCATTGATCCCTCCCCTTAGTTGACGGAATGGAGCTTTTCCTCAGCTTCAATCATTTTGTTTTATTCTTTATCTCTTTGGTATGCTCTTGGGGCACAGTTCTGCTAATGGATTCAGTTGGCCGGAGGTCAGGAGTCTTGTAATTTGTGTCCTCCTGAGGGCAAAGGAGAAAGTCTGGCTTTATTATAACAAAAAGGTAGAGTTATCTAATAAACAGCATTGTGTTTGGAAAGCTGTAATTATGGTTATGGAATTATTTAATTTAGATTTCTACATCTGTGTTTCCTATATCATATAATCAAAAATGCATTCTTATTTTACATTACTATTGCACTGTATTTCCCAAGTGATTTACATTCATAAATTAGCTTCTGTATGTGGGCGTTTGATGCGAAATGAGGGTAGTGATGGTCTTCCCTCACTTCCATGGGGAAGGTTAAAAAATAATATATTCCAAAGGTTAAAAAATAATACATTTTTATATCATCAGTTTTCCCCTGATTGATTCTTCACCTAGATTTTCATTTGTACAATTTCATTCACCGCTAAAGTAGGTAAAATGGTTTGAATGTTACATAACACTACTGCAACTACAAAACAAGTAATTATAAAAATGAAATTGTTTATTTTATTATGAATCAGTCTCTTCACTTGGTAAACAGTTTGTATATTCCCAATGGCCACCACCATTTTTACTGGAGATGGAGAGGTAACCTGTCCAGAGCTGCCTTGGGTCCAAGGTAGGGTTACAAATTTTAGCACTTCCTATAAACAGAGGAAAAAGTCCAAAAGCTCAGTTGAAAATGGGCAAAAGATATGAACAGATGATCGACAGAAAAATAAATGCAAATGGTCCTTTAACATATGAAAAGATGCTCATCCTTACTATAATATGAGAAATGCAAATTAAAACTACACCAAGCTATCACTTCTCACTTATCAGATTGACAAAAATAATAAAAATTTTACAATATACTCCATCGATGAGGCCATGGAGAAGTAGACACTCACACATTATGGGGGGAAAGATGAAATAGTACAGCACCTAAGGGGAATTTAGCAACAGCATATGTATTACACTGTGAACCAGAAGCTTTACTTCTAGGAATTTATCCTGAAATTGCATTGAAAAAATATGAAATCCTATATACAAAGGCTATTTGTTGTGACATTATTTATAATAACAAAAGGCAAGAAACATTACACATGCCCATCCATAGAAAATGGATTGAGTAGAAGATGGTACTGTATAATGATAAAATAGTAAAAGAAAAAAAAAAGGAAAAAGAAAAGAAAAAAGAAATGAACATCACTATATAGTTAACAGAGTGATCCCCAAAATAAGAAACTTAAGAAAATTACATCCAAAGCAATGTATGCTTGTATGGAATTTAATATTTTCTGTTCATGATTCGAACAAATCAACTATAAATAGACATCTTTGTGACAATTAGGAAAATTTGAATATGGACTGAGTATTAGGTAATAGTAAGAATCACTATTATTTTTTGTGAGATGTGATAATGATGTAATAGATTAGAAGAAATTGCCCTTATTTGTGGATATGCATAATAGAGTGTTTTATAGGGAAAATGACATAATATCTGAGATTTGCTATAATAAATTCCAGAAGAAGTAGGATGAGCTGTAAATGAAACAAAAATTGGAAAAAAGTTGATTGCTTGAAACTGGAGTGATGAGTAAATACAGGTTTATTAAAAGTTTCTATTCTTATGTTTATGTTGGAAATTTTCCATAATAAAATGTTTTGAAAAGTGAGCATTTAGGCATCTTGTACTTTATTATATAATCCAATAAGAATGAGTCATTTAAGCTACAGGAGAATTATATCAGCATGAAAACTGTGTTCCACCTGACTTAAAAACAAAAAATCTCTGCCCATGGTGGAGAAATAAAATGTAAAGAAAATCAGCTATCTTGGCAACGGTATTCATGGGACTGATAATGATAGAATTCCATAGACAAAAATATGCTTGCTTGTTTCTTTTTTCATTCATAGTCATATGGACAAACCCAAAGGGTACTACAGTCAATATTTTTGGATTCCCAAAAAGTGACATGTTATAAGTATGACTCTGTAGCCTCCTTCCTCTGCTTCAGCTGTCCTTTCTTTTGAATGTGTTTTCAGTGGGTAAGGATATTCCAACTGAAAAATTGAAAACTGTGGTAAGTTCAAAGTTGGTTGAGAAATGCCATCCCTCAGGTCTAAACAGCTAGCCAATGTAGCTTTACCTTCACTATTGACAAACTGGTTGCTGGTGAAAACATTCCCCTCATTTCAAACATGCTGGTTTGTATATTGGATGCCAACAAACTTACCTGAATATTCTCATGATAAAATTAAATAATAGTGTTGCTAAGATAGGCATAGTTGTTGATTCAATAACAATTCTCAAGAGAATTGATGTTTGGCATAGTACAATTTCTCAACAGAATTAATTTTTGGCATGCCCAATCTTTGTTCCAGTCAAAATTAAGACAGGAATGCTCCATTATTTTTCTTCACATTTAATACAGTCAGGTTTTGTTGTTTATTGTTTCAGAAGAACAAAAAATATCATTAGAGGGAATGACCCCTTTCGGTGTTTATTATTAACGAGGGTAGTGTTATTATTATACAGCAATTCATTTTTAGCCATCCATTAAATACTTTGCTGTGGAATCTGAATTTATTAATGACAGTGTTTTCTACAGCTGAAAGTAAAGTATATAGCTAAGGAAGGAAATTTGACATTTCAAGATCTGACACTAAACCAAGATTGATTTTAAGTCTGCATATCAATAACAGATCAATAATAGAAACTTGCCCGATTGAAAAAAAATGTGGACTTCAGTCAAGTCCCATCAATATTTCGTGGGTTGCTCTTTTTCTTTCACATTTACTGCCCAGTTAAATTCTATATAATAAGTATATAATTGTGAATAGTTACCAGAATAGCACTTTATCAAAATAACTTCAAGATTGTAAAATAGTACTATTTCTATTATTTCCATTTATTTTAGTAACTAACGTTTGGCAAAAGTAGAATTCTTGGGAAGAGGAAAAGAAAGAAAACTCTAGGAAAACCAAACTGCAAATAAAATAATGTACTTTTAGGCAATGGTATTTATAGTGATTCATTGTGAGTTTTTAATAAAAAATTATCTCAAAGTACTTAATCCTGATTCATTCTTGTTTAACAAAAAATATGGTTTTCAGCTGAGCTATAGGTTTTTAAATTGTGGAGCAGACTTATAATGGGCTAACAGGGGAAAAGGTGTTTTTAATAGAAAGGTAATGTTGGAATTGCAAACGATGAATTCTATGCATTTTACCTGTGTTCAAACCCTGTCTCACTGATAAGACTTGACTCAGGTGTAATCTCAATGGGCTGTTGGATGTGTTGCTGGACAGGTGAGCAAGGGGAGGGAGTCAGAACCTATCTTATATGTGATATGCAGTTTTCTTCCACTAATTAAAATATGAGTCCCAGAAACATTTTTAATTAAGCAATTTTTATCAAATGACTCATCAATTATAAAATTGGAAACAATTATTCAGTATTGAAATTAAAACCTTAGAAGTCATAAATTCAAACTCACTATGGGACACATGAGTCTTTCAATAATTCAATCCAGGAATTATTTAGCCTCATAGGTATTCAAGATTGTGTCGATTGGTGGAAAATACAAAAAAAAAGTTTATATAAATATTTATTATCCATCTTGTTTCAAGTTGACCAAAACTTGAATCTTACTCTCAAGAAGCCTCCTAGGTGGGATTACAGACACACACACATACGTCACGACATAAAATTAAATGTGGTAAGAGAAGTACAAATTAAAGTCCTAAAAGAGTATGTGGATGTTCTCAGCCAGAACTAAAGCTGGAGACTGAAAGAAGACTCACAAACAAGAAATATTGTTTAACTTGGGCTTTCCTGGCAGATTAGGTTTTCAACAATAAAGACAGTGAGAATGCAGGGCAGCAAAAGGTCATTTAGGCTGAGAGCCCAAACCCTTGAAAGTGTAAAATGGCACAAAAATGAACTTATCTGACCTGTTTAGGGAACAGTAAGCAGTTCTGGTTGTCTGGAATAAGATCTGTGAAAAGCTAACCTGAGAAAGATCATCTATGGACAGACTACAAAAGGCCCTAAGAGGTTTTTGAGTTTTTCTTTAAGAAACAGAAGACCGTTGATTGAGAGAATGTGGTAACTAAATCCGTGGTTTAGGATTAGGAGGCAGCGAGAGGAAAGGATTGGAGAGAGTGTGCTGAAGGCAGGAACTCATGGAAGGACTGCTGGGGTAGTGCCCTCAGGGGGAAAGTAGTGGGTGCAAAAAAGAAGAGAGACTGGAGGCATTGCTGGGACTGAATCAATGGGGCCTTGCAAGTGACGAGGTAAGAAAAGTGGATGAAAGAAGAGAAATGGGAAATGAGAAGATGGCAGAGTTGTTAAAAGACATATAGAAACCTAGGAGTTGGGAAAAAAGCAAGAGGATCCCTGATAAAATCTCCCTTTGAGGACTAATGAGTTTGCTGTGTTACTAGAACATGCAAGTAGGGCTCTTTCTTCCTTCCGCCCTCCCTTCTTTCTTTCTTTCGTTTTCTTTCTTTCTTTCTTCTTTCTTTCTTTCTTTCTTTCTTTCTTTCTTTCTTTCTTTCTTTCTTTCTTTCTTCTTTCTTTCTCTGATTTTATTTATTTGAGAGAGTGAGAGAGAGAGAGCATGCACATGAGGATCAGAGGGAGAGGGAGAAGCAGACTCCCCTCTGAGCAGGAAGTCTGATGTGGAACTGGATCTCAGGACCTGGGATCATGACCTGAGCCGGAGGCAGATACTTAACTGACTGAGCCACCCAGGCATCCCATGTGGGGTTCTTTCAAATATAGTTAGAAACGAGGATCTCAGGAGAGAGATGAGGCCTGAAGATACAGATGTGAGAGTCAAGGGTGAATGAGAGATGGTTGAGGTCATGGCGACAGGAAAGAACTACCTAGGCTGAAAGTCAGGAGGAGTGAGTTTTACACCTGTCATCAGATGGGGTCTGGGTAGGTCACCTTCCGTCTGGGCCACACCTTTACACATCTACAGAAGGCCTTGTCTACTTCCCAGGGTGATGGCGGCGATCACATAGGTTGGTGGCTTTATAAAACACAAAACACAATACAGACATAATGTAGTTCAGAGATCCTGAAATATTAAACATTTGTCATCCTCCAGACGAATTATCCATTTCACATTTTCATCTAGAATTAGGTACTCATGAATAAGCTTTTTAACTATTCAGTTACATGATATACCGCTTGAACTCATTTCTCTCTACATGTATGAAGTCTGTATTGTGCTTTGCAACATCCAAGACATTGCATTGGACAACAGAGAAAGGGTAATGTGGAGTCCAAACCAGGAAAACAATGAAGCCTTTGCCCTCTGGAAGCTTTCAATTAAGCTGGCGTGAGAGCATGCTCACTGGGGGCATGGTAAGAACAAGGCAGGGCAGAGCGACTGAAAGGCCGTGGATGTCCTGAGGGAGCGCAGAGCAGACCACAGTCAGGTGGCTGTGAGTTTTACACCAAAGCATTTAGGCAACGGATTATGTTCAGTCCAAATTGTAAAAGGGGGTGTGAGGCATGGAATCCTAGAGAGAAGGAAAGAAGGTGCTCCAGGCATTAGTTACAGTCTATTTATTCAGGTAATAGCTATGCTAATGAAGACTCCTGTTGCCTATAATCACTGCTGTCTGCCAGCAGTCTTCAAGCAGGGTGTGCGCAGAAGTCATTGAGGAGCTCAAGCCTTTCATCTGAGGGTTTTGACTCAGGAGGTCTGGGACACATACTCCGACATTGCATCTTTTTAAATCTCCCAAGTGATTTTGATGTGTCCCAGCCCCTGGCTACGTACCATTATGAAAGGGATGCCCAAAGTCATGTGAATACTAACTCTACATGGGGATTTAAACATTCTAAAATACAGGCCATATCCCAGACCAAGGAAATCACAATGTCTGGGGGTGAGGGAGGAGACATGGTCATCAGTGGTTTTCAAGATCCCAAGGTGATTCTAATGGGCAGACAAGTTTGGGAACCACTGCAATTTCCCTTCTCCCTCAATCCACTCCCCAGAAGGAGGAGAAACTCATATATGAGTAAAGAAAAAAAATGAATTCCAGAAATCCATGTATACTAATGTGTTAAACAAAGAAATGTCTATCCAAAAAGGGACAAACATGCCTCTATTGCTGTCTTCCTTACTGGATATCTGGCATCTGGATATCTTGGATTCTCCAACTCTTAAGAAAATATTTTGTGCTGTTCTTTCTTTACTTCTCCAAAGCAGTTAGTGCCTCAAAAGTGGCTGGGGCTTATCCCACAAGGAAGATGTTATCCTTCTCTTTTCTTTAGAGGAACAATCGGGAGAAGAACAGGGGACTAGGGAAAGGAGTTATGGAGCATTCAGGACCAAAGACTTAGATAATTTTAACTGTATATGAAAATGATGTATTATTTAATAAGTTCACCAACAGATAATATAAACACTTGGCCACATATGGAGATACATAATTCTAGCTACTTTTAGATAGGACTAACTCCTAAATCCACACTTAGATCTTCTTACATCATAGTTTCTGGTATTTCCTATTTCTTTGTAAAATGGAAAGTTCTCCTGGATTTCCTTCTTCCAGAAAAGAACCATTAGAAGTAGCTACAGAGAACACTGTATTTTTCATGTCTTTAATGGGACTGGTTCCTTTATGATTTCAGTTTCTTCTGTAGTTATGAGTTTGCACCAAGTTAAGAGTCAAAGTGACCCAGAGCCTAATTAACTTTTTGTTCCAAGGGTCCTGGGAATCAGGTCAAATGTGAGGTAGAGTTTCTTGAGTCTGTTATAACCCCTAGTCAACTTATATTGAAATATTTCCAGAAATAGTTTGGGAATGTTATTTAAAACCATTCACCATTGAGGAAACAAATGTTCTTCTACTGGAAGGTTACAGGCAAGGAAGATTGTTCTCAGTCATGTCTGAAGTTCTGCATCTGTCACCTGTGTCCTCATCTTGGTGGTGGGAGACTTGTAAGATATGAGATTCCTGTGATATCAGATCCAAGGATCCTATTAGTAAGTGCATGGGACAATGGAAACTGTCACACCAGGTTACACACAAGACAAGCTGGGCCCACTCAGTCCTGAGGGATCAGGGGCACAATTTAGAGTTTGAACTCCAAGAGAAATGTTCTTGCAACATAAGGGAGGCCCTATGTCTTGCATCATTTGGGCTGCTATAACAAAAATATCATAGATTTGGTGGTTTATAAAACAGAAATGTATTTCTCACAGTTCTGGAAACTGGGAAGTTTGAGATCAGGGTGCCAGCTCTTGGTTGGGTTCTGATGAGAGTCCTCTTCTGGGTTTTCAGATGTCTGTCTTCTTGTTATATCTTCACACGGCAGAGAGGGAGGAAGCAATCTCTCTCCTGACTACTTACAAGGTCACTAATCCCACCATTAGGGCCTCACTCTCATGACCTAATTACCTCCATAGGCCCCATCTCCAAATACCATCACAGTGGGGGTTAGGGTTTCAACAGGTAAATTTTGAAGGGGCATACATTCAGTGCACAGCACCCTACATGTAAAATTCTGTAGGACTTAGTGGTCAACAGAAGAAACTTTCAAAATCGTGAGGGCCACAAAAGAGAGAAGCAGATACTGTTAGCTCAATGACCATAGAACTTTTACTACTAAAAAAACAAAAACAAAAAACAAACAAAAACTCAAAACCAGAAACAAACAAACAAACCAACCAACCACATGTGGGTGTGGGCTCCTGGGACTCCAGAAAGATGAATGCAAACTTGGGTGTTTGAAAAAGCAGGTCTAGGCTGTTTTTGAGAGTTTTGCGAGAGCACACTCTTTCTGAGTTTAGTTAGAGATTTAATGGAACTCAGTAATAAACTTTGCTTAAATGCAGAAGGCACAAAATTTTGCAGTGGCTCATCCCATTAGTGGGTCAATAAAAATGCATATCATATTTCCCTGAGTAGGAAGAGATTTATGTAATAGAATTTCAGCATTGTAAAGATTATCTGTTGTAAGGACTTTTGAGGCCAGAGCTAGATGCTAGCGAAGTTCATTCATTCATTCATCCATTTCTTCATTCAATCACTCCCTCATTTATTCATGCACCAGATATAAGATGAGGACCTAGAGATGTCACTCCTAATGCCATTCTGTTTTTATAATCTAACTAGACCCTTCTGCTGGGAAGAGAAACTTAACTAGTGCTCTTAGCTACCTCCAAACTGATATGAACTAATAGTCTCTTTTATGGCAACTTAGAGGATAGCAGAGGTCCATAAAAGTCAGGTGGCCCACTATACACCTAGTATAGAACAGCCCAAATCCAGAACACTGACAGAACCAGCTGCTATTGAGGATGACAAAAGGACCACTCAGTCATTGCTGGTGAGAATGCAGTTTGGCAGTTTCTTACAAAACTAAGTATACTCTTACCGTACAATCCAACAATTATATTCCCCAGGATTTATCCAGAGTTCCAAAGTGTGAACTTATATTCACACAAAAACCTGCACACAGATGTTTTATTAAACAGCTTTATTCATAATTACCAAAACTTGGAAACAACCAAGATGTCCTTTCATAGATGAATAGATAAATATATTGTGGTACATCCAAACAACAGAATATAATTCAGCACCAAATGAACTATCAAGCCATGAAAAGACAGGGGCTGTCTTTTTACTATGACTAAGTAAAAGGAGTCAATCTGAAATGGCTACATAGCTATAGGACATTCTAAAAAATACAAAACTATGGAGACAGTAAAAAGATCAGAGGTTGCCAGAGGGGAGAGGGAGGGATGGGATGAGTGGGTGGAACACAGAGGATTTTTAGGGCAGTGAAGCTACTCTATATGGTACTAAAATGGTGGGTACATGTCATTACAGGTTTTTCCAAACTCATAGAATGTACAGTACCACAAGTGAATCCTAAAGCTAACTATAGACTTTGGGTGGTAATGATGTGTTGATACAGGTTCATTGATGGTAACGAAGTCCACTCTGACGGGGAACATTGATATCGGGGGAAACTCTGCATGTGTGGGAGCAGAAGGTACTTGGGAAATCTCTGTCCTTTCTGTTCACTTTTGCTGTGAACCTAAAACTGCATTTAAAAGAGTCTTTTTTGGGGCTCCTGGTTGGCGCAGTAGGTTAAGCGTCTGAGTCTTGGTTTCAGCTTAGGTCGTATTCTCAAGGTCATAAGATCGAGCCCCGCATGGGGCTCCACACTCAGGGTCAAGTCTACTTGAGATTCTCTCTCCCTTACCCTTTGCCCCTTCTGCTTGTGCTTGCTCTCTCTAAAATAATAAATAAATGAATTTTTAATTTTTAAAAATAAATACATAAAATAAAAACGTCTTTTTTTTTTTTTTTGAAAGCAAGTGGCTGCTGTTCATGATGATATGCCTAGAGTCTCTTGGCTGCCACTGCCATAAGGAGATTGCATTGTCAAGGGAAGTGAACTAATATTAATTGATATTCAGGGAGTGGGGCAGTCCAAGGGAGCAGAACATCAGAGAACATTGACTTTTGGAATAGGCAGAGACCCAGACAATATTTATTGTGCAGTCACCTGAGAGTAGGCCGCTGATGGTGGCAGGAGGAGAGTTGCTTCAGGATTGATCTTTGGCAAAATCGGCCTAGGAAGCAGGGTCATCCCATAGGACTAGAAAGTACCAACAGTTAGTCATGTCCTGTTGAATGCCATTAACTCCAAGGAGTAAGAATGAATGGTGAAAATAATCAGAAAGGCAAAACAGGTTACTTATATAGGATGAAAATTCAGACCCATACCAGGTTTGCTCATGACATTAGATGACAAAAGACAATAGAGTAATATCTCCAGAGCTCTGAGATAAAAAAAAAAAAAAAAAAAGGTCATATACAAATGATCTGTAGCTAGAGAAGTTGTTATTCACATAGGAGGGTGAAGGAAATATATTGTCAATGAAATGGCATGCAATTATATTGGGTGGGGAGTAAATATTAGTATAGAGAGTCAGAACAAGATAAATAATAACAGTGTCAATTTAATAAATATATGCCAAACTACTCTACTTAGTCCAAATGGACTTTACTTAGACAGCCAGTCACTCTCCTTAGATGCCTTCCGACCTCCCTATCATGCTGTCATGTCCTCTCACATATTCCTAGAATAGGGCCAAACTCCCAGTCTTTCTTCCTCTCCATTTTCAGTCAGGGGGAGTTTCTCCCTCTTTCTAAGTCTCCTTCAGGGTATGATTGCCAGGTTTAACAATAACAAAAATTATAGGATGCTTGGGTATATTTGAATTTCAAATAAATAATGAATAATTCTTTTCTTCCTTTCTTCCCTTCCTTCCTTCCTTCCTTCCTTCCTTCTTTCTTTTTTTGGTTGAAGTATATCCCATGCTACATTTAGGACATTGTTGTACTGAAAATATCTGTTATTCATCTGAAATTTAAATTGAACTGAGTTTTTGGTATTTTACAAAGAGACCTCTCTCTGTCCCAACCTGTGTCTCTCCAGGATACTTCGCCAAACTGACTTAAGCTCTTGGAATTAAAAGGGAACTCAGGAGGAAATTGTTTTCAGGTGAATTCTGCTTTCACCCAATCCTGAAGTAGTAAGCACAGAGCCCAGTTTCATAGCTAATAGGTGAAGGCAAAAGGGGAAGATCCAGTGAAAAGTTTAATAGCTCAAAAAAAGAAATGTTTCTCATTACCTTGACTCTCTTATTGTGGGAAATTTCTATGTAAGGAGGGAGATGGGGAGATGGGTGAGCCCGGTGATGGGTATTAAGGAGGGCACGTATTGCATGGAGCACTGGGTGTTATACACAAACAATGAATCAGGGAACACTACTTCAAAAACTAATGATGTACCGTATGGTGACTAACATAACATAATAAAAAAATTTTTTAAAAAAGATCTATAATGTTGGAGATGGTAGGGCAGGGAAGAAGTCTTCCAAATTTTGTCCTTCAAAGCATACCAAGGCTTTTTAATAACAAGTAATGGTATCATACAACCTGAATAAATAAATTGTTTTCCAGTCATGAAATAAATCATTCACAGTCTCTGTATTGGTGCTGATTTGATCCATGTTTCTCCCTTCTTAGCACCAGTTTTCAGTGCAAAATAAACCAGATGCTCTTTTAAAAACATATTCCTAAAAATCCATGATTTAAAAAAGGCAATAGATAATTTTTTTTGGAATAGCACAAAAAGGAAAAGGATTTTGTTCTTTTAAAGAGGAAGTGCAAAGAATTTCAGATCTAGTTTCACTAATGACTTCTGCCAGCAGAGTTTAGTCAGAGACCTTGGAGGGATTCTTCAGCCAGTGCTTGCAATGTCACTGCCACAGCCGCACCCCAAGTCCCTGATCGTTGTCTTGTGAATGCTGAGATGCAAACATCTTGAGATGTTGTTCATGAGGGATTCTGGATGTAAATCTGTCATGACTGCACAACAAATAATCCAAAGTATGTGTCTCCAACCAGTGGGCAAGTAACGGATTTTTCACACATAGGCACAAAGCGCTCATTACCTGACTGATTTGTTTCATCTACTGCATTCTCCCATGTGCTGTGACTATCTTTGAGTCAGCAAGTGACTTTATGTGTGTCTATCTTTTAAAATTAACATGTCCAAGATGGAGCTGCTGAACCTTCCTTTATCCTGGAATCCACTGGATCCCCAAACTCTCTCTTTGTAGTCATGGGGACCATTCTCTACCAAGTTGCTGGAGGCATGTAATCTGAGACCTGCCCTTGATTCTCTCTGTCTCACATCCAATCCTTGAACAAGTCTTATCAACTCAGTCTCCAAAATAGATCTTTGATTATTTCTGTGGCCATGCTTCACACCCGGACCACAGCGATAACATCCAGAAAGGGCTCCCTGTTTCCTTTCTTGCTCCCTCTGTTATCCATTTTTCAAGCACACACAGAATAAGAGTTTTAGAAATGTGAATCAGATTATGTTACTTCCTTGCATAAAACCTTCCAAGGGCTCCTCTCGCTTTTCTAATAAAGCCCAAACTCCTGTAAGTCCTGTCTCATCAGGCGTCTGAGTACCTCTCCAGCTTGATCTCACAGACACTACACCCCAGTCAAATTAGCCTCTTTTCTTGTCTTCAAATACAGCAAATCCTTTTCCACACTTCAGAAACTTTGCACTTTCCACTTCCTCTGCCTAAAATGTGTTTCTCAGCTTTTTTGCTGATTGCTTATTCTTATTCTTTGCTCAAAAGTTACCTCCTATAAGAGGCATTCCAGATGAGCTACCTTAAATTTGGTCTTCACTTTATCCCTTTTGGAACTACCCCCTCCCATCACTCTTGTCTCCTTCAACACCCTCAGTAACAATCTATTTATTTTTCTCCATGTCTTATTCATCATTGTATTCTCAACCCTTAGCATAGTATGTATCACATAATAGGTGCTGAGTAAATATCTGTTAACTGGGTCAACGCCTTAATGCCTAGTGTATTGTCCTATAAACTATGAACCTATAGGAATGATAGCAAAGGGATGGAAATGATATTAACAAGGCCAACCAGGGGATCAGTGTTCCCCCACCTGATTCCAATAGATGTATTATTATTAAATGTGGGGCTTCTCAAATGATTCTAGAATTCATGGTTTTTGTTTTTTTTTTTCCTTTGGAGCCATGGCTAAGCAACATTTTGTTTTTTACCAGGAGAAAAAGCTGGCAACTGTCAACAGCATCCATTTTCAGCAGAGTTCATAGAATCATTCTCTAAAGACCTTACCTATGATTGGAACTGCAATTCTCATTTTGGATTTAGTAGCTGTCTGAATCATATTTCATAAACTTCCTGATTCCTAGAGGCATTTTTTAGGGTGTTTTGGTCACAAACTTAAAGTTGTGCAATTTTGTAGATTTATGTGTAGTAAGCTTCTAATTGGGGTATTGATTTTTAAATCTCTATAACTATTTATTTTAGATGCAATGAAGCATTATCATAAATAATTGAAACTCAGATAACAATGTCTAAATAAATTACAAAGAACATATTATGATTTGAGATGATTTTTATTGCATTTACCATCCACTAGTCCACAAAATATAACAGTTCCCCATTAACAGCTGTACCTACAGAATAAAATAGATTATAGTTTACAGGTAATTTTGATCTCAGTTATACCTATAGATTATTTTTAAAATGTCTACATATTTAATAAGTAAAAATTATAAATAATATATGTATAGCATTTTCTATAGTGGCTTTTCTTATCCACCTATCCAGGGATTTAATAAATACTTATTGAGCCAGTATCATGTCCCTAGTCTAGTCCCTAGACTAGATGTAGAAGACCCAGTGGTAAATAAAGCAGATGGTGTCTCTTTCCTCCTGGAGTGTAATATAGCAGGGAGGACACATAACACTGCATGACTTTATGCAGTTTGCTGAATCTATGAAATTTGAGGATATAGTATATTGTGTGGGGAAAAAGTAAGGTTGTAAGTCAAGACTTCTTGGAAGAAATAAGTCCTATTGAGGCAGAGTGTGGGAGAAAGGATTCCAGGCAGAGGGAAGAGCATTTGGAGAGGCTCAGAGGCAGGAGAGAGCATGGCTAGAAGAATTGGAAGGAATACAGGAACATAGATGAAAAAGAGGAAGGTGCAAAGATATATTCAAAGGGTCCAGATGACGCAAGGTCTATGAGTCTAATTAAAGAGTTTGGACTTATTATAAAGACAATGGGTTTCAGTTGGGAATAATGTGATCAGATTTATGTTTTAGAAGGTCTTCTCTGGATGCATTATGACAAATGGATGGGAGGGAGAGAAGACACTAGGTGAAGAAGTTGCCAAAAATAAAACCACTTTTAGTCAAAAATATAATGGGGTAAATTAAAATTAAAAATAAAATGCAATGACAACTCCAGACAGATGGTAAGGTTCACAGAGCCAAACTTGGATTAAAATGCATAAAATATATAAAATGTGATCTAATCAAATGCAAGATGTATGCTAAATTCATGTTCTACTGAAATTTAAGATGCTTAAATAAGGAAATAGAAAAGTAGAGCAAGTGAAGCCACATTACCACAATTACTCAGTGCCATCCCATGTAGCCATATAAAGTACATTTTCCTTTAATATGAAAGTCCAAATGGTCACTGCTGTGTAGTCCGCAAACCCAGGAAAGCAGTGCTGTCAGTGTCTGGGGCATTTCTCAACCAGCCCCCTTGCAGCATTAACTCCTCCTTCCGCCTGATATAGAAAAATCATTAGAATCCTATTGTTCCATAGAGAATCCTGCGTAAAACTATTTGATCCCAGATAATTAGTTAAGGGTGTTATATAATGAGATGCTTTTTGCTCTTTTTCTGAACAATGTCACTAATATGCAGACCTTCACCTTGAGCACCAATGACGTGGTGTTAAGATGTCTTAGTTTAAAATGGAGATAATGTATTTCCTTAAAATTTTTACAACTGCGTACCCTAAATGTGTTAAATGACAACTGTTAAACGACAATTGTTTTGACTTATTCCTTTTGCCACTTTATTCAACTTTCTCTAAAGAAAGGAGAAATACTTTAAACACACCTTCAAACCTGTACAGATAGGCAGGGCAAACTTCTAACAGTATGAATTGAAATAAATTGTTAAGTGTATGTTCAGTTCCAGATTTTGAAGCAAAAATAACTTTGAACATTTTGGGGCTAGAATTAACAAATATTATAGAATTTCCTTCCCACATTTGAAATTTTAATTTCATAGTATTTTCAGTCCTCTGGGCTGAAACGAGGACCAGATAATATTTTAGCAAAAAAGGTGTTTTGTTTTCACGCTTTCATCATGCAAAAATAACCCAACTAATTTAGCCCTAACTTTCAAAAAATATTCAGTTTCATACAGAAATCAACTATGTAATTCTCAGGCCAAAAGGAATATTTATCAGAAAAGTCTGAAGCAAAGATTTTTATAAAAATATACTCTTCCATAAAGTTTTATTTTCAGTCATTTTTGACATGATGTAAATGAATTACTGCATTATTGCCTCCTAGTTATCTCTTATCCTTGATCTGCCAGGATTTTGTAAGAGTTTTTTTTGTATAAATTTTGATCATTTAAATTAAAACCCTGAGGCCAAGATTAAATATTGTAATTTTATAATAATTCATAAAAATAATAGCAGTTTGCATTTATGTTGCACTCCCAAAATGCCGAGGACTGTACTAAATGCTGTGTACATATCATCTCTTTTAGCTGTACCACAATCTTAGGAGGGAAGTGTAATTATTATCTTCAATTTACAATTAAGGAAACTAACTCTGAAAGGGAGTAAATAATTTTCACTGAGCTACTGTGTTAGTTTGTGATGGAGCCAAGATTCCCCTACCCCCTGCCTCTCTGACTCTAGAATCCACTCAAAAGTGGCACCTCCTTCAGAAACAGCCCTTGGCACAGCCCCAGTCAAAACAGTCAGAGTGAGTAGGAACAAAAATAAGGGTGGTGAGATACTATCATATATTATAGTAGGTGTAGATGAAAAACTGAATACCTGAACCTTCTGATAAATTAATTAGAATTAATTAGGAATTATCCATTGTGTTAAATTCTATAGTGGATTAAATCAACAGATTTTTAAAAGACAAATTAAAATTATTTATGGTATTTTAATACTGGCAGAAAGTATCAGCTCAATAATAGCAATATATTAACTTAATTGTTAGGATACCTTGGCCTAAATCTCAAGCCATCAATGGCTATTCCAAATATTTTGGATCAGCACAGAAAATATGCTTTATTCAGTTTCCCTTAGGATTTTCACTCAACCAGCTCTTCTGAGAACCTCTTCTAAGAGAATATTGGCATTGTTTTAAGTGCTAGAATGAGGAACATTCAGGTGAGTAGTAAATGGGTCCTGACCTTAAGGAACTTACATCCCATATTTAGAATCAGGTGATTAAAACATACAAGGGAATTGCAAAGTAAAGATCGCTCATAATATAATTATGAATAAATCCCAAAGAATGTGAAAGAGAAAACAATTAATTCTGCCATGAACAGTATGGTCTATAAGGACACATGATTTTCTCAGGGCTGGTCTCTGACTTTATCTCTTTCCACACTTCCCCTTGCTCACCTTGCTCTTGCTACATTGAGACCATGTAGCTGTTTCGTGAAAACTCTGAGCTCAGGGACTTTATATGTGTTCTTACCTCTGACTGCACATTCTTGGGCCAGCTCCTTCTTATCTGTGAGGACTCAACCCTGATGTCACCTGTTCAGGGAGAATATCCGTGACCCCTGTTTCTAAAGCAGTCTTCTTCCATTACTTTATTTCTTTCATAGTACTTAAAACAGTCTGTTGATATAATGCAATAATAAGTTCCATTTTGTACATTTTGAGTATGAAGTCACTGTGAGAATGATTAGGTGTCCATATCACAGACAAGTGAATAGGTTTGAGGTATTAAAGACTTGATGATCAAGGTTCATGTCCATGCAAAATTGAAAATTCCAGTTACTGCTGGGGACATTCCTGTACACATGCCCTAAAAGTCAATTCCTATTCTAGATTCAGATAAGAGTTGGAAGATAACCCAGAGGTCTATTGTCACCTGGTTCTGTCTCAGTAAGCTTGGCTTGAGTACCAAAACCTACTTTCCCAAAGTTCCCAAAGACTTTGCTGGTGACCAGCCTCCTTTTGACTACAGTTATCTCTTTGACCACATCCTTGTGGGATCATTATTTAGTCACTGTTTCAACATTTCTAATAATCAATAACGCAATACTTCAAAAGAATGCATTGATTTTAGTCATGTAAAATCTTGATGTTCTTCCAAAGCTTAACTGAAATTAGTCCTCCCATCAATTTGCAACCTTCTAATTCTGCTAATAAGTTTAAGCCTATACCTTGACACTTCCCTAAGTCTTTTATTTCACATTATAGTATATATTTGAAGACATATACCATCTTTCCCACTGCATCTTTTTTTTTAATTTTTTAATTTAAATTCAATTTAGTTAATATATAGGGTATTATTAGTTTCTGGGGTAGAATTCAGTGATTCATCAGTTGCATATAATACCCAGTGCTCATTATATCAAGTGCCCTCCTTAATGCCCATCACCCAGTTACCGCATTCCCCCACCCACCCCACTACATCTTGTATTCTCCATGTTAAACATCTTCATTTCTTTCTACTTTTCTTCCTTTCAAGCAACAAAAATTTAGTTACTATTACTTTCTAGGCACAGGGATAAGCACTAAACTAACATATTTCCATACCTTTTATAGTCCTAGAATTTCACACTATTCTGCATCAGCAATCTGTATATTGTATAGTATTTTAAGACCATATCATCCCTTAATGTGGACATCACACATCTAATAATGTACTCTATTAATTCATTTGTTGAGCAGCACATTACCTTGTATTCCCACATTTCTTAAACTTGTCATTCTCATTTCTTCATCACTATTTTGCCATATTTGGGTACTACCAGTACAGACTGGATGATCTTCTTTAAATTTTCTCACTTGTGTACCTAAATATTGTTTCAAAAGAAGTTTTTGTCCCATTGGCATAAATAAGACACTAGAATAACTTTCTATAAATGGAAAGAAATTATAAAACAAAAACAATGAAAATATTAATATGATTAAAAATTATCTGTGTCAGTAAATATAGTCCTGTTTTAAATGTCTACTTTAAGAAAAAGTTTTTCGGTGAAAGGAATAGAACTATTTTCATACGTCACTAACTTTATAATGAAGAGAGGCACTACATAAATGAAGAAACATAATTTTTGTCTGTGATTAATTACCTCTTTGAAGTTTTGGTCATGTATATCTCTAGACCAAAAGATGATGATAACATTAGCTACATTATAGTTTAAATTTTTAATGGCAATAGGTGGGAAGGAGTTGCAAAGCAATTCCTTTAACTAGTGGGGAAGGAGTTGGAAAGGCAAAAGCATGATCAGCATTCACAACCATTGAACTCGGCCTTCATTCTTGCCGCAGGAAACAAGAGCATAAGAAACCCAACCATGGTAAGCTAGGCACACGCATTGGCCTCTCTTCTCCCAGCATCCCCCAGAAAGTCTACTCTATCCACAGGAAAGCAATGGGGGAGAAAAGAGGTCATAAAATGGGAAAAAGACAATAACAACAATTGGTAAATAAATGGAAAGATTGTAACTGATTTTACAGATCCCAAAGCATGACTCTAACTAGCTGTGGAATGAGCCAAGAAGCAATCTGGCTTGCACTGCCTTGAAAAATTCTCAGAAGGTTCAGTAATGGGGTGATACATAAAGACATGAATGAACATGGGGCCAAAAATTTAAAGAATGGTTAAAAGATTATTCAGAAAACCATCATCAGAAGACCAAGATAACCCCCTCACCAACTGGCAGATGACCGGAAGTATATTCTCTGGAAAGAGTGAAACAGGTTCATTGGACTCAGAGGAACCAGGCACAGTTAAGCTCAGGAGTGCCACACAGAAATCAGAAGCACTGGTGAATGTTTTCACCCTAAATACTGAATCACCAACTTTATTTCCCACCCAAGTCCCAAAATGCTAGCAGCCATGATTCTGTCATCCAAATAGGAGATGGGAAGAATTTTCTCTGAAGAATATGACTTTAATTAGCCCGAGAGAAAATGACTAAAACTGCTGACATCTGGGTTTCCACCCCCCAAACTCCAAATGGCTCAAAAATAAGAAGTTCTGACAATGCATACCTACATACACAGAGGTTCCACCTAGCTTTTTATTTGCCCACTCTAATATCAGTAGATATTTGAGAAAGCCTCCAATGTGAAAGGGAGATCAGAGCAACCAAAATAAAGAAATCCATGCTACGAGCGCCACACATTAGGAAATATAACTCTTGGGTTTTCATTTAATAATTAGTAAATACTGAGGAACCACCTACTGTTGGGGATTGTGGCCAATTGTGAGATGAACTGAATCAGAAGGGGATCATGATGTGAGCTATTTTCCTGAAAGTGTTAGATTGAAGGATATGACTTAATGGTTTAGCTAAAAGGGCATTCTACCACTGTGCTAATCACCCACTCAAAAACCACCTCCCCACCAGGCTAGACACTGGGAAGACCATATGGAGAAAAATTTTCATCTACAGTGCAGGCACAATACACTCACCCAGGATTGCTGCCTTAAACTGATCTGATATAGAAACCAAAGAAGCAAATCCCCAGTGATCATGAGTTTTCTATTGAGTAGTTCTACCCAGTAAGGGGGTAGGAAATGAAGATACCAGTGATCATCACCCACCAATCTAGTAGCACCTTCTTTCTCCATAGACAGAAATGAGTAAAGGTGGGAGAAGTCAGTGGTGTTACTCCAGTGGAGGTCCTTCCACATAGAAACATGAGGAAGGGGGAATAAATGTTCCCCTGTAACACCTGCTATGTTTTAGGCTCTTTTCCATATGACCTGAAAAAGACCCATTCTTTTTCATGGTGTCATTATTCAATTTACATTTATTTCATCTTATTTTTACTTAATTACTTTGGGACAATTTTTCCAAAGATTTGACATATCTTCACAATCTGAATGTAATAATAACCAACTTGCTTACCTTTTTCTGATCTACAAATTTGAGATCTTATCCTTTCTATACATGTATCCAAATAAATAAAATGGTACTATGTAATATGACTAAAGATAGGAACCTGTGCCTCCATGGTAATGATGATATATCACATGACTTCTGGGGGTATTATCAGACCAGTTACACATCTACTTACCTAAACATAGTTCATGTTGAATTCTATCACAAAGGAAAGATTAAGGGATTTGATCAAATTTTGTCCTGAAATTCACATATTTGATGTTCACTGCAAATTCTTCATTCATTTATGTTGTAATCATGTTTTTTTAAAAAAAAAAAAAGAAAAATATATAAGAAGAGAAAAGGGGTTTGTTCAGAATGACTTGTTCTAAGTGAATCCTTTAAAGCTAGTAATGAGCATCACTTTCTTTTTCCAGTGCTAATGAAATAACCTTGTAAAAAACCTTTCCGTAATTTTATCAGTGGCAGGGTCATAGTCATTTACTGTAGTTTCCATATTTTGCTTTTTTTTTTTTGAAAATCAGAGGAAGATTTCCCATTTCTGGTTTTCCAGCAAGTTTTTGTCAAAGGTTATCAATTGAGTCTCTATAGTCATGTCTGTAACTTATTTTAGTTTCATAGGATGAAATTCACCTAGCCTGGAGATTTGGATGCATTTAAAGAATCTCAGTACTTCCCTACTGTCTTCTCACATTTACCTCTTCATCATTTTTAGCCTTTCCGGTTTGCAAGTCATTCTCCTTGAAGAAAAAGACAAAAGTAAAATACTTGTGTAGTTTTGCTTTCTCTATGTCAGCTGTCAACTCAATCTCTCTCCTCAGTAATAGAATGATATAATATCTGTGTAGAGTCTGAAAAATCCTTTTTGCTCAGCATTTGTCTTAAAAAAAGAATCCTAGAGAAGAGAAAGAAGAGATAGCAGATTTTTCTTTCTTTTTTTTTTTTATCTTGTATGTATATACAAATTTCCTTGCTTGCCTGTTGAGTCACTTATGGGAGGTGATTAGGCACCCATTTGCTTGGTCCCAGATACTGTATTGCATACAAATGATAGATGACTAGAGACCGACATTACTTCTGCTTAAAAGAACTTATGTTTTAGTCACTGGCTGTATGTTCG
Source organism: Potos flavus (assembly GCA_028534135.1). Taxonomy (NCBI): domain Eukaryota; kingdom Metazoa; phylum Chordata; class Mammalia; order Carnivora; family Procyonidae; genus Potos; species Potos flavus. The sequence goes on along the minus strand of CM052886.1, from coordinate 55,103,585 downwards.
GGTCAGGGCAAGAGGCAGGTCAAAAAAACAAATCAGCAAAGAGAATGCAAAGATTATGTACTCCAACTGTGTGCCTAAGGAAGGACACTTTGCCTAAGTCAGTGCTTGTGGTGGGGAGGCTGTGAGGAAGAGTCAGGCATAGCTTCCAAGTAGAGTCAACCCTTTCATTGAATCTTATAAGATGGATAGGAAAGAACTTTTGGACAAGAAGAGTGGGTCAAAGTAGGTAGAGAAGATAAGTAGTTAGAGAGAGCATTACCATTTCAAAATCCCCAAGTCCTGGCCATCTGTCGAAGTGGAGAGGTGATGAGGTATGTTCTTTCTTAATGATACTTTTGTTAAAAATACAATTTTGGGAAGGTGCCTAGCTGGTTCAGTTGATTAAGTGTTTAGCTCTTGATTTCCGCTCAGGTCATGATCTCAGGGTTGTGAAATTGAACCTCAAGTCAGCATGGAGCCTGTTTAAGCTTCTCTCTCTGCCCCTCCCACCTTCTCTTATCTTCCTCTCTAAAAAAAAAAAAAAAGTATAATTTTCGGGACACTAGTTTAAGTTTTCTCAAGTGTTCTTTATTTTGCTTTCATGCATTCCTATTGAGAGCTTGTATATAGGAAGTGATTTAAAACTCGCGCTTGTCTTGTCTTGTTCACAGCAAATTTGTAACTCCTTCTGAGAAGCAGTGTCTTTCTTCAAAGGCTTTGCACGGTGAACATCTTCTGTCCTGGGGTGCCCTCATTTCAGATGTTTTGTTATCTCTTATACTAAGATACTTGTCCCACTCTTTATAGAACAGAGGGCTTTATATGAGAGAATACTGGAATTATTGAAATCCTGCCTTTTAAATAACACGGAAAGCAGAGAAAAATAAGTAATGAAAAACAGAGTTCATAGCACACCCAACAGTACTCTCATAATTATTTTTTCATAATATTTCATGTTGGTCTAAAAAGTGCCTTTGGTTTTTCCAGATTATCATTCATAGAAAATCATCTTCTCAGACAGATGACTGAAATGTTCTTCTCTATTTTCTTTATAAAATTTAGATGATGCTTCCCAATTAAAATGGCATTGGACCAGCAGAATTCCCCAACTTCCTACTAGAGCCCATAAGACGTTAAAACACACACACACACACACACACACACACACATACATATATACACACACACGTTCACCAGATAGGAAGCTTCTTTATACCCTGCTTTCTTTTCACAGCCATACCATCCTTAGCTCCCTTTTGAAATGTAAGTCTTCACCAAAAATTAAAATAAACATAAAATAGCCTTAATTGGAATTGTTATTCTGACCCAGGTGGCCAGTGTACCACTTTACCATAGGTACTCTTTCCACACCCATTCAGAGACAACAGCTCCTGGGTAACAACTCTCCAGAAAGGAGGCAAGTACCACATTTAACCTTATGGTGGCTATAGAAACTAATGTCCGGGCCACTCTAGCCCATGAGTGTAAAATGATTTCATGCCCTACACTGAATTGACTGAAACTCCTTTGTTTTAATTGTTGGGTATCAAAACCATTCTTCCCGTAGAGATTATCCTATCAGAATTATCCTGAAATTATTTCTTAAACTCCCAAAGAAGGTATATATAACATGTATTTACAAACAAGTTCTGTCAACTGCCATCCCTAAGGGCATCTGTTATGTTCCTTTTTTCTGCTAAAACTGTGCCCAGCTGAGGTGTCCAACCTTTAAGTCCACTACCTAGAGAAACCTCACAGGTGGTACTGTTGACATGGCAATCATGAGAGAGCTTGTATCTTTGTCAAAGGTCTGAGCAAAACTCTCCGTGTTTTCAAACTCTCCCGAGAATCGCTAGATTTTGTATGGAGGGTAAGAAATGCTCTTTTATTCATGTCTCAGCTATATTTAATTAGTTGGTCTCCTAAGCAACTCTGGTTATCACCGGTCGGTTACGAGATTCTTTCTTCCACCATCTATGCTCTGCTTTTTTTCTCATAGAAGCAACTTTCCACCTGCCCCACCCACAAGAAAACACAGCTCTCTCCACTCTCCCCACCAAATGCCCATTTCCATAGGAACAAGCAAATAAGCCACAGTTCTGACAACGTCTATTTTAGTTTATACTTTACAAAGAAACATTTCTTTCCACCTCTATCTAGCTTCCACTTCAGAAAGGCATAAATAAAATATACGTCACACACATGAACGCACACACACACACACGCACACACACTCCTAAGCAAGAGCAACAGCCAAATACAAATTGCCACTGTTATATTACCAACCAAAGCACTTAATACCATCAGTAGTGAATTTTAGTTTTCCTCAAGAATACTAATAGGTATGTGACAGGTTGCATTATTCCAAAAGGGGCCACGACTATATCTATGATTCCACATGTTCTTCTTATGGCATGACTTTGACACAGCTCCCATTGAGAGGCAGGTTCTAGATTCCCTTTCCTTGAATTGGATGGGTTTGTGACGATAGCAGAAGTGACACTATGGGATTTCCAAGGAGGTTGTAAAAGATGGAGAGGCCCATGGAGAGAGGAACCAGGCCCCTGGTCCACATCCTTGCTGAGCTTCCAGCACTAACCTATCTATCAAGTTGAAAATGGATCCTCCAACCCCTAGTTGCTCTACACCCTCTCTCCCAGACACGACAAGGGGCAGAGATAAGCTGTACCTACTGACTTTGTAATTGCTAAGCTCAAAATTTCAAATATGTGAGTAAAATAAATGATTGAGGTTGTTTAAAGCCATCACATTTGAAGTGGTGTGTTATGCAAGGATGGCTGACTGAAACATAGCTGGGGACCTGAAAGTGCTTCTGTGACAAAGGGCCTAAAGTGTGCGGCATTGCCTTTGGGATCAGGCAGCACATGTAAGCTTCAAGGGTCTCAAAGATAGTTAGCAAAAGCTCAGAGGGGTTCAAAGAGAGTGTTAGCAGAAGTCTAAAGAGACCAGAGGAGGCCGTCAATGAGAGCTTAAAGAAGAGTCAGGAAAATGATTTTGGACGCTGGAGGAAAGAGGACCCTTTTTATGTAGTAGCAGAAAGTTTGACAAAACTGTTGCCTGAGATACTGTGGAAATAAGAAATATGTGTAAGGAACTTGATGGTCTAGCTAAAGAGACTTCCAGGAAAAGTACTGAAGGTACTGCCTGGCTTCTTCTAACTGCCTCGACTCAAATGAGAGAGCTAAGAGATGAACTAAGAAAAGAACTGATTGGTTTACAAGCAAAGTCTGAGGACATATAAATGTCCCAGGACTTGTGGGGCCCTAAAATAAAGCTACTTCTCATTCCCATCACTCTTGACAACAAATGATTCTCTAATGAAGAATTGATCCTGGTCAAAGATCAAATCAAGTATGGTCTGTAAGATCCTTTGTTAAGATCTCAGAAAGCTTTAAGATGATACATCAGGGTTGCCCCTTACCTCCACACTGAGGCTTTCTCCACCTAGTAGCCTCCCACTGAAGGCACCCAAGCCCATTGCATATCTAAATGCAGCCAATCCTTCCTGAATACATGCTGTGTGTACTGGTTGGGGAAAATGCTATACCATTTCACTGATATCTTCCGGTAAGATAGACACCAAGTCTTACAGAGCCCCAGTAGATGCTTACAAATGCGAGTGAAGATGACTTATCTTATGGGCATCTTGAACTGCTCCTTTGTTCCTGCCAAGCGCCATCCAAATTGTAGATTTGGGAGCTTTTCATTTTGTTTCGTTTTGTTTTGTTTCATTTTAGTTTAAGGTTGTTGTTATGCAGCAACTTGATAATTGAAAAAAAGGTATCAATCAGCTTTATATTTCGGTTAGTTAGATGCTTTCTGATTTCCCTAAAATAGCAATTCTCATATAGGTAGATGATACTGATCATTATAAAAATAGTTAAAATTTGTCAAATGACCCATTGTAGCATCATCTCACGAACTGTTCAATATTAGAAGAATAGATAAATTGTATCTTAACCTTCTTAACTATTTTGACATTTTTTAAAGTGCTGTCACATAATAATTTAAAAAGCATGTGTTTGTAAAGTATGTGAAAAAAAGACACCATGATATTTTTGCATGTGACTCTAGCTATAAGAAAATAATATGCCCCCAAAAAGAGTCAAACCAAAAAACAACTACCATGCAAGGACAAAACAGTGGAAAGACATTCAAGAGATGATGTGACTATGGATGGATTTCTTAATCTCTCTTGTGTTTTCAATTATTTCCAAAATTTTAAAAATATATATTATTATACTTATAATAGAAACACACATTGTACCAAGTTTTACAAAAACCAAATGATTTGATGAAACCTCAGCACAAAGCAAAATTGTGGCTTTCTGGCTGTTGTCATTTCAGGTTTTCAGGGCAAATAAAACATGACATATTTATTGTATCTTCTTGAAAAGATTTTTAGAATAGGCCTAGATGAAACTGGTTTCTTTCTTTTGTTTTATCTCCCTACTATTCCTCAGACAACGCTTTGAAATTTTCCTACTAAATATATCTTATTCATCTTTCTACATACGTAACTAATTGGCACATGCCACAAAATGGCCCTTCAAGAAATATTGTCCCCTAAATATAGAGATCTTTTCTTATTGAGTCCTCATCTTTCTCACAATAACTTCACATGTCCTCCTGTAGTACTTGGGGAGATTGATGCAATTTTTTTCAACCATCCTCTTAAAGAGGTGTTTTTCTATTATATTTTTGACTACCTTCTCTGTGTAGATCAATCACTAGTTTCTGTTTTCACCCCCTTGCCTTCTGCCATTTCTCAGTGTTCTATTAATATTTTCAGTGTTGCATTTTCTCAGTGTTCTGTTAATATTTTCACAGGGTATGCTTATATATTTAAGATTTCACTATTTCTCTCACGTGGATGGAACTGGAGGGTTTTATGCTAAGCGAAGTAAGTCAATCAGAGAAAGACAATTATATGATCTCTCTGATATGAAGAATTCGAGAGGCAGGGTGGGGAGTTGTGGGGGGTGGGAGAGGGAAATGAAACAAGAGGGGATCAGGAAGGAGATAAACCATAAGAGACTCTTAAACTCATGAAACAAACCGAGGGTGGCTGGGGGGTAGGGGCGGGTAGGGATAGGGTGACTGGGTTATGGACATTGAGGAGGGTATGTGCTATGGTAAGTGCTGTGAAATGTGTAAGCCTGAGGATCCACAGACATGTACCCTGGGGCAAATAATACATTATACTTTAATTAAAAAATAAAAAAAAATTTAAAAAAATAAAATAAAATAAATAGCAAAAAAAAAAAGATTTCACTATTTCTCAAAACTTTAAGCTTATTTTTTCATCCCTATAATATGCAAAAAGTTGTCTTCATTTTTTCATATTTAATATTCGATCATGACCAGACTATTCCAAAATTATTTCTCTGATTCTTCCAACTTATCATTACATTTTCTTCATTTCCCTCCTTTCCTGCTGTCCTAGGAGTAAACATGATGAGATTATTTTGTTTGGAGCAAATGAAGGACCCCAGTACTCACTTCCAGCAGAGTAGGCATTCAGTCAGACCATGATTCACTGCTCCTTTCTCTCCCTAATCCATTGCCCTGGTTATGCCAAGCAACACACACTTCTTTCCTTTTCTCCTCTTCATTGTGGCTGAACTAAATCCCCACGGTCACAAGCATCTTTCTCATCTATCCCTTTGCCACCATAACTCTTCACCATAAATCCCCACTGACACTGGTTTTTTTCTCTCTGCCACTAATGCAGATGATTGATCTGAAGCTGTAAATTCTCCGGTAGCCGACCCTATTGACTCCCTTGATACTTCATGATCAGGCAAACAAACTTGCTCTTAGTCAAATAAATGAAAAAGAAATTATTTGCCAATCATGAAAAATAAAAAATATTCTGAAAGAATCAGTGATCTGGAGCTATTAATAAAAAAAAAAAACCTATCATTAAAAAAAATCTTATTCAACTCACCCATTGACAATTTTGTTCTGATTCTGTGTGAATGCATGCATGTATTTGCTAGTTTTTCCTGCTTAGGAGGAATGGGAATATGTAGCCATATTAAGAAAAATAGACCCATTTGAACAAATCCAAAAATATAAGTACGCATGCTTCATGCAGTTGAGTACAATATGTGACTCTCTATTTGTAAACATAATTGATGGTTAAGTAAATGAAGTACTCAATGATATGCTGTACTTAAGTATATATAACACCAAAGAATATGCATAGGACAGAAACTGCACGAAATAGAAAAATGCAAGGTCATACAAAAGTTTAGAAATAAATATGGAACTTGTTAAACTTTGCTCAGATAATCAGGGGTAGGCAAAGTAAAACAAAAATCATTTGCCATTTTTTTTACATTAAGTTATCAGAAAATTTAAATTATAAATGTAAACAATGTAAACAATGTAAATGTTAATGTAAATGTAAACAATGTAAACATTGTAAATGTTAATTATAATTTATAAATGTAAACAATATAAATGTAAACAAATGTAAACAAGGAGGCCATGAAATTATTACCTTTCATTCTTCATTGGTGGCATTATCAATTAGTATAAGATTTTGGAAAGGAATTTGGCAGTCAATTGAGAACAATAAAATATTTGCAATCTTTGAGCCAATAACTGCATTTATGGAAATTATTTTGGAAAAGTAGTCTAAAATAGAAAAAGGTGCATTGTTATGATAGTAAAAGAACAGGTAGTACTTATAGGACTTCTCTCAATTACTCACTGGAAATTATGCTACAACTAAAACTTGTGATTATAAACTCCAAGCGAAGGAAAATGTGGAAATAAGGGAACTGATATGATTTATTTTGATACTTTCACTGCATTTCTTTTTGTAAACAAGAAACCTTAGGACACAGTCTAAGAGCCCTAGAACACAGAAAGATTTAACAATTAAAATTGCATTACCCAGACAGAAATGCTATTAATATTATGGTGATTTTGTTCCAAGAAAAGATGGACAGATTTTTTTGATAGTGAGATGGATACAGAGAGAGTTAGAGATATAACATAACTCCATACAATTATGGAGTTTATAGTTTGCTGTTTATGGTATAACATGGATACTAAATGAGAGAAACAAAGCACAAAATTGAAGATAAAGTAATGATAAAGAAAAACTTTAATTACAGGAAAAATGAAGGAAATACTGAACCATATTAACGGTGGATTGGAATGGTGAAATGTGGTTAATTTTTTCCAACTTGGCAAGAATTTTCTTTTTCTGCTTTTGTTTGTGAGGGCTCTAGTGATTATTTGCTAGTTTGACCACCCAGATTGAAACACCCCTCCTCCCATGCCAAAAGAAGTGGGAGGTAGCGTCTCCAACAGCTCAGAAGAGGTAGCTGTTACCTTACCCAGCCACCTGGCATTTCATCTTTTAGGTGTATAGTGCAGGCAGAGCCCATTAGACATTTTTGTCTGTGACTCTGAGACTAATGTTATAGTGACAGCGGGGTGATTTCAAGCGACTGTGGAAAACAGAGATGTGGCCATGTGTACAGGGGTCATGATATCAGTAGCTACAAAGTACTCAGACTCTTCAGGGGGTGGGGGGAATCTTGGCTGTGCCACACATACCTTGGGGTCTATGGATGATCTTCCAAGAACTATGAATTTAATCGAAAGTGTAGGTCACACATTATGTGTGTGTGTGCATTTTTCTTTGAAAAGAATTCCTTGATTTCCTTAGATAGGCAAAGGATTCCATGAGCCAGGATGGCCCAAGAGCCTCCCATGCAAGTCCTCATTAGGGAGGTGCCCTAGCTATTTCTGAGTTCCATCTGACCTTAGAAGATATCTCTATCAGATTGTAATGCTTAACAGGTAGAGATTTTAATAAATTGCTATTGATCTATTATTTTAGCCAAGTAATGAGTCAAATGGATCAATTCATTTGTTAATTTCCTTAAAAATATATTTATTGCCAGCTTTTACCTGCAGGCATAGCAGGTACCTTTTACCTTGGCAGAGGGGATACCAGCAAAGGCGTTCTCAGACACATTCTAGGTCAGGGATACAGACAGAGACATGAAGTCACTGCAGTCTTTTTCTCCTGGCAAAATGGCAAACTCGATGCCCTGAAAATTTCCCACTACAAAGTATCTAAAAACTCCAGATAGAATATAGACATCCTCTTGAATAGAGGCATGATCTTGCAAGATAGTAATGGAAATCCTCCGAGAACCAGAAAAAAATCCATGATGTGAGTGAGTCCTGCAGCTACCAGCAAACTATAGTCCTGGGTGGCCCCAAGCTTTGACTTAAAAGGCATGTGTAGAAGGAGAGAGACTTTGGCAGTCAATAGAAATCCAATATCGGGTTAACTCTGAGCTTTCCTGCAGTTACCAATATTGAATTCCTGGTGACTGCAAAAATCTCCTCCTGGCTGATTTGTGTAAAATTAAGCAAGCCATTCAAACTCTTCATATCTCAATTCCTCTACTAATAAAATTTTAATAACAACACTTCTATTACCCTTGCAGATATATAAAAATATTACTATACGTTACATCACTATATCCATGTATAAACAGAACTCTTGCATCAGACCACCTTGTAGGCCTCCAGATGGGCTACTTTTGTGTCAGATATTTACCGCAGGTCTAAACAGAAGCGTATCACCAATTGTATGCTTACGGGATCACCTGGGCCCCTTCCCTCAGCAAAATCTATGGGTAGAAACACTTTAGAAGGAAGTATGGAAGGAATTCTGAGGGTTTGTTTGTCCAACTAAGATGAATAAAGGGATAAGTCCTAAAAAGAAGTATTTCTCTCTATTCATAAACAGGGCCATAAGGGACAATTCTTTCATTTTATCCAAAAGAGTAACATAAGTGTAATACATTCCTAAATCATAGGTTTCAAACTCTAGTAAAACAATGAAAAGAAAATAATTCGTATGCAATATAGGAGGCAATACATAGCTGGATGTGTACTTTAATATGTTCTATTAAAAGTATGACTTAGAAAACTAACCCCAATAGTCCAGGAAATGTGTGATGTCTCAGTCACTATATGAAAGCATATAAGCAAAAGATCAAACACGGGACAATAGAACTGAGTGGTGAGACTACCTAAGATTTGTATTTATTTTCTTGTTGGGGAGAGATAAAAAAAATGGCAAGAGTCTGGATAATATAACTTGATTTAAGACCAATAATTACAGAAGGTCGCTGAATCATATATTAAATTTATAAATATCACAAAATTTGGGTGGTTTGCAAGTAGCAGCTATAACGGAAAATATGTTTATGAATATAGAGAGGTTACAGCTTTGAGTAGGAAATATCAAAATAAGATTAGGCTTTGAAAAATGTAAAGTAATGCATCTTAGATGAAAAATTCACAGATAATCAGGGAAATGGAGCTACTGTACTTGGAAAATGGTAATGTTGAATGAGACCTCGGAGTGATAGTTACAGAAAATTAGTATGAGATTGCCCAGGATGATAGAGTGGTTTATAAAAACTGTTTGGGCAGCACATGCAGAGATAACACATCATGAGTCAGACAAGTGTGTCCATTTATGAAAACCTCCGTACCAGAAGGATGTCATCATACCCGAGAGAATTCAGAGAGAGCTACAAAAATGATTGAGGGGCTTGAAGGGCTGATGTGAGGTAAGATTAAAAAGAACTAAATATGTATGGCTTTTCCACATATAGACTCTATTGCCACAAAACGTAAGGTGCTCATGTACTGAGGAAAAGGAGAAAACTTTTCAAGGAAGTTTAAGGAGGGGGTTATTGGGAACATTCTGAAGAAAACTAAAAAAAAAAAAAAGTCAAAGTTAGGGTGAAATAAGGGCTCCCTTGTGGGTTAAGTAAAGAAAATGGGATAGCATTTTCATTCTCTAGAGGCATTGTATGAAGTGAAAAACAAAAACAAAACAAAAACTATAATCTCCTAGTCCTTTAGTTTCCACATCTTTAAAGCCAGGAGCGGGGCATCTGGGTAGTAGAGTCCATTAAGCCACCACCTCTCGGTTTCAGCTCAGGTCATGACCTCAGGGTGTGAGACCAATCCCAACCACAATCTCCACTTCAAATGAGTCTACTTGAGATTCTCTCTCTCCCTGCTCCCATTTGTGCTCTTTCTCTCTAAATGATAGATAGATAGATAGATAGATAGATAGATAGATAGATAAATAAAATATTTCAAAACAAAGCAAAACAAAAAAACAGGAGGACAGATTCCTCTTTGACATACTTAAGAATTTTGACTAGTTAAGATCAATTCTAAACATACTTAAATATCATTTTAAAAAATACATGGCACAATGCTCAGCATATAGTACAACAGGGTACAGACTTTTTTCAATAATTAAATAAAGTTGACCTAAGAAATGTACAGCATATTTAAGTTTTTTAAAAATGGGCTAAATATGAGCATGCAATATGAAAACTTGAATTTATTGAGGTTTCTGACATCAGAGCTTACAGTCTTATGGATGAGTAAACATGTATTCAAGTACACAAGCAAAATATGTTAATAGTTATTATAGAGATTCAAAAAAGAGAAATTAAGATTCCAAAGAATTGAGAGGGGAATGTTTTGAGGATGAGAAGGAGGTGGTATTTGAACCAAGCCTTGAAGGGTACTGGGGACTCAACAAGAAGAGACTGGAGGGAGATTCAAAGATGGAAGAGCATATGAATGACACCAGAAGGTAAACACACAGCCCATGGTGAAAACCATGAGTGATCTAGTATGACTGAAACAAGAAACAAAAAAGTATGGTGGAATTAAAATCTGGACAGGTGTGCTGTTGCTTATTGGAGAAGGACATGACTGGAGCTTGAATGGGAGTGAGACCACAGACAGACCAATAGTTTTCAAGGTTTTTAAGCTTTCATCAAGTAGCATCGTAAATAGAAATTTCATCTGTGGAATGGATAAAAGTAGTGCTTTTCTGTCTGAAGTAGGTTAGAGGCCTAGACCCTCTGTCCCGAAGCAAACCATCAATCTCTCTTCCTCCTCACTCCCAGACACCCTGAGGCTTCTCAAAAGACTTCTGGTAATATTGGTGCACAATTCAAAGAATACAAATACTAGCAAAAAGGAACAGATAAGGAGTTCTGAACAAGACAATGAAATGACCAGTACAGAACTATAAAAGAAAAAAAAAAAAAAAGAAAAAGAAAAAGAAAAAAGAAATGGGAAGGGTGGGTTGAATTAAGACTTGGCTGCATGAGCCTGAATCTAGATGGTAGCTGAGGATTAGAAAAGATGTGGCTTTGATATTATAGAGTCAAACAGCAGCTCTTCTTGTTTTTTTAAAAAAAGACTAGTTGTGAGAAGTAGAATAGATCCTAACTCAGATTTTCACAGTGGGTGTGTGGGACCTTATAATGCCACTAACTGAAAGAGAGCATGCATTTTTATTTAATAAATGATTTTGGTTTCGATTTGAATCTACCAGTCTCCCTCAGCAGCTCTTTTGTATAGCTAACCAATGTGCAATAGTAAAATGTACTGACTGCTTTAGAAGTTATAACTTAATGCAGTTTCTTTTTGTTGAGTCTTGAATTACAAAATCTTGTCCCCTGTATGAGAGGGGACAAGATGTATATACCAAGATTGGAATATCATTTTTGTAAATGTACTCATTTCTTCATTCGTTTGCTATGCATTACTTACCAATCATTTAAAGGGTATGAAATATTGGGGTAGAGGCTGCGATAATTGACTTTTTAATGATTACTCATATTTTAGCTAGATTATTAACCTTTAAACTCATCTTCCATAATGTTTAAAAACATTTCTTCCAGATTTATATTTTTATACAAACACAGAATTCTTTTCTCAACTTGATCTTCTTTTTATATCTTTGTATGTGTCAAATAATGCCACATATTCATGTAAGTACCAAAATTCCATCCCTAAATCAAAGCATTTGACCTTGACCATCTGTTATCTAATGTACATACATTTTGAAATATTCCTAGTCACTGATATTCTAGTTTATATTTGTCTTTATGACACTCTATATATTTTGTTTCAGCCATCTTTATCAAACCAAAAGCTAAGTTGGCTAATTGTATTTTGCATCAGACAAGAATGATTCATTTATTTTGAGAAAATCTGAAACCTATAATTATTTAAGGGAAAGCTAGCTCCTAAAAAAATGTGATAAGAGTATTTGTTTCACCCATAAATCTCAATGCCACGCTGTCACTTCTTACTCTGTATGGTTAGAATAACTGGCAGCAATACTATGGACTAGAATAACTTTTAGAAAGAAATGACCATTATCAAGATGTTCTGGACAATCTACTTTAGAGAGGGATTAAAATTAAAAAGACAGTATTAGGTATATAACCTCCAATATATGTCAGTGTTGTGCTATACATTTTACTTCTTATCTCATTTAATCCTCATAACCTACATGGCAAGTAAAATCACCCATTTTATAAATGAGGAAATTGGAGTTAAGAAAGTTTAACTTGCCTGGGGCGCACAGCTAGTAATCAATAGAGCAAGGTTTATAAATTTCAAAGTCCAAGTACCTTTCACTAAAAATACTCCCTACCAAAGAACAGTAAAGAATTCATTAACAAGCATTCAATATCATTGTCATCAGAGGAGAGAATAGGGATTGATACTTTATTACAAAAATATCACAGTTATCTTCCCTGTCATATCTCAGAAATTGTCATTTACTATTACAATATTAACATGATAAGCCAATCTTACTTGATGTTTTCCTGCCTATTTGAAAGAGTTATCTTTGGGCAAATAGCCTTTTAGAAGGAAATCTTTTAATTTGGATTTCCTGTAGATGAATATTTGCCAGAAACATTGATCATTATGGTCATAATGGCTCAAAATTACTGTACAAGCTAATTAATATCATCAAGTCTTGAAAATACTATATAAACTAATGAATAATTTGTGAATACACATGTTGAAAAGATGTCAAATTCATTATGGATATTTGAGGGATTGGTCTGTAAAGTATTGGAAGTTATTTATAAGAAATGCACATCAAACTAGATCTAAGTAGGAATAAATAAGTTCTTAAAGAAGGTAATTGGAAGACTGATACATTGACATTAACTGCATGGAAAGTGGTTAATCTTGTTTTTCCAAAGATGCTTTGCCAAGTAACTAGATAACAACAAAATAGACTCTTTTTATAGAAATTTCTAGGAGTGCTTAAATGCTGACCTATGGGTCAAGATCCTAGTTCTGTGGCTTCTTATCTCTATATCCTTAACAACTTTTCTAGCCTCTCTGTGCCTACAAGTTTCTTCATATATATACAGGATAATGTTCTATCTGGTTCATAAAGTTATTTTGAGTGTTAAATTAAATGAGTCAATCCATACGAATATTTAGTCCACGTGGGTGGAAATGAGAAAAATCAAGCATAGCTGAAGGGTAGGGAACAATCAGGATGGTGTGAAAATAGCTGGGCAGGAGCAGGACCAGGCCTGAGTGTGCTCTGGAGGCCATGTTAAGAATCTATCCTCATCCTAAAGACCTAGCGAAGTCATTGAATTATTTTTGGCAGAGACCTGATAGAGGACTAATGTTGGAGCTAAGCAAAGGATCAGGATTATTACATTTGCTCTCTCATTCTGGAATATACCACGATAACTATTTGATTATTTTGTCATTTTGAAATGGGATCTGGATCAGATTCTGATAAAGTAACTCTCTGTTCCATCACTCCTAAAATAGAAACACTCATTGTTATGTAATATAAGGGAAAAAAAAGTAATCAAGAGAAAGGATAATAAAGTAAAAAAAAAAAAAGACAAGTTACGGAAGGACATTAATAGAAAAAATAATGAAAATAATATTATCTCAAGCCATCACACCTAGAAACAATACAATGTATAGTCTACGTGGTATTCTTATATAAAAATGATGCCACATCAGCTTTGCGCAGTGGCAGTATCGTAGCCAATGAGGTTTATCTGAGGCGCGATTATTGCTAATTGAAAAATGATGCCACATCATTGTCAATATGTAAGGAAAGAGAGAAGGAATGAAATTAAAGAATGAAAAAAGATAGCGTTTATAAACATATATGCATACATAAATATAAGTTACAGCCTCTTTACTCTGTTTAGCATCCTGAATCTATTATGTGCATATCCATGGATTTTAAAATGCATAATTGATAAAAGTTTGAGGTAAATATAATTTGTACATATATAATATATATGGCTATATATGTAGCTAGATAACATGACAGATAAACAGAAGAGAGCATAACAAGTGTTTTAGAAATGAATTGCATTGAGATAATTTTGCTCTGAAAAATAAATATTGCATTTTCTCTCAAATATAAAGGCAATTCAGAGGAAGAAAAGGTTTCTGGACAGCCAGATATTAGCCAGATCCATAAAGAGCCAAGTATAGCTCCAATCTATCATCTGGAGCACACTACTGCTGAGCCCTACCCTAGCCAAGACAGTCGAGTATAAAATGTGCTCAGAGCTCCTGACTCCTCTCCAACATTTTGCACTCTGCTTTGGCTGATGTTCATTTAGGTTAGATTGCCCTTTTTTTTTTTTTTTTTTCAAAAGAAAAAGACATACTTCATCAATATAAAAATGTTCTTGAGAAATTTGTTCAATAAGTGGAAATGATTTTAAAGTCTAAATTATGGAGTTGGTTTAAGAATTTCAGAATACCATGTTATCTAATTATCTGGGTTATCCAAGAAAAAAATCTTCCTTCCTCCCTTCCCTCCTCTCCCCCTCCGCCTTCCTTCCTCCTTCCCTTCCATCCTTTCTCCCTTCCTTCCTTCTCTCTCTCCCAGTCTCTGTCTTTCTCTCCCTGCTTCCCTCCATCTTTCCTTCCTCTCTCTTTTTTTCTTTGATTGAACTAACCAGGTGATCAGTGGTTGGTTCCTAAACAATAGCCACCATGCAACAGAACCTGCACTCTGTTAAATAAAAGGTAATTTGTCATTGAGGGATTTTCTGGTTTACAATTTTCACAGCCAGTTCTAGTCACCACATTGCTCAGTTTTGTGTCACCAATTTAGAGAGCTTGGGAGACCAACTTGAGACCACTGTGTTTGTCTAAAGGCCTACAATTAGGCCTCTGGTCTCTACTAATTATTATAACAAGGAAACTGATCATAGGAGTCAACTCCATAAAATATCTCAGAAATTGGTTATTTCCCTAACTGAAGCATCTAATGTTTCTAAGGAAGGCATATCATACTTGTATGGTACTCTATAGATCATAGAGTTTTTATATTATTTTATCTCACTCATCTCTTCAACTTACTCATAAATTTATTGTGTGCTCATTATATACAACATCGAAGATGTTTTTGACCTTAAAGAATTTATAGTCTTGTCACTCACTTCTTCCAAAAACTGTAAAGGGTAGATCTTATTATCTCAACCTGAGGCTTACAAAGTTTTAATAATTTCAATCAATATAGTGGGAATGCTGAGTAACAGCCTTCTGAGGCCATGATTCTGAGTCCCTGACACAGCCTCCACTCATCAACCCTTCCTAGTAAGCCCCATGGTGACTTGACAAGAGCATGGTTTCTGGAGTCAGGTGAATCTGAATTGGAATCCCAGCTCTGTTTTTTAATACCTACATGAACGTGAGAAAATTACTTTTCTTCTCTGAGTGTGATTAGTGATAGGGACTGGTCATGCCCACACTACAAGGTTGTGGAGAATGAGAAGGTGGAGGTGAAACACAAAGGGCTAACTCATATGGGGTGACTAAGGCACTCACCACCAGTGCAAAATTAAAGGGGGGGTGGCACCAATCAATAAATATCTTAATTCAATATTAAAAAATGAAATTGGCAATATAGGACTCCTAGACTGGCTGGCTGTTTTTGTGAAAACAGTTTTATCAGAAACATGATTGGGTTTGGGTAAAGAAGTGAATCAGGGTCCAGTCATGCAAGTGCAGGGTTAAATCCAATCTTTAAAATTCTGATACTTTGTTCGTCTTTGTAGTAGGTGGAATCTAACATATCTCCCCAAAGATTTCCTGCCCTAATCCCCAGAAGCTGTAAACCAGATGAGCTATCACTCTCATGGTTATGTTTTGCTATGCTATGTTGTTATGTTATGTCACAGTTCCTATCCTAAGATAGGAAGGTTATCTAGATGGGCCTGATCCAATTACACAAACCCTTGAAAGCAGAGAGCTTTTTCTGGCTGATGGCAAAAGAGGAAAGGAGAAGTAAGGGAGATTTGAAGTGTGGGAAGGATTCAACTTGCCACCACAGGCAAGGACTGGGGAGCAGCTACAAGGAATAAAAGTGACCAACAGGCACAGGCGACAATGACAGGCAGACCTCAGTCCCACAACCAGAAGAACTCTCTTCTGCTAGTAATGGGAATGAGCTTAGTAGAGAACCATGGGCTGCAATTTGATTTCAGCCTTTTAAGATTCTGAGCAGACCCAACTATGCCATTACAAACTTTTGACTCACAGAAACTGTGAGATAACAAATGGATATTTAAACCACTAAGTTTGTAGTAATTTCTATGGAACAATAAAATTCATACAATCATGAATATTTGGCCTTAATTTCTATGTTAAATATTTTGTACTAAATCAACAATTATCTTTATTATGAGTTTTTTTTGGCATCCTCTTAAATGAGTGTAGTGTCTCATTTACCTCATCCTTATCCCTGTCTTACAATGTTTGGCATAAAGAAGGTATACAATACATGTCTTTGTCTTTATCTTAATTAGTTCACAGTGACTTCTAATTCTAGTCTTACTGATAGGAAATTTTCTTAATCTTCCCAACTCCTTCAAAGTTTCTTCCCCTCATCTGCCCCTCCCCCGTGGCCAACATCCATGCCTCCTTACCTACATCAAATCCACTTAGTCCTGGGATTAGTCAGATGACTAACTATTAGAGCATTATGTTAAGGATATCACCAGATATTGTGCCATGTAATTGTCTTCTTTAAAAGGCCTCCGTTTTCCTCCTCTGTTTTTGGAAACTTCTTTTCAACCTTTGTATGGTACTTTGGATTCACGTTAATAACAAAATTTACTCCCACAGATTTTACCTTTCTCCGGCTTTCTTTTCAAAACAATTTTGCTAAATTTAAGTGATTTAGGACTTGTGAGCTTGAGAAACATGAGTTTGGATATGGGGAGATAAGAACCAAAAGGATAATGGCTAATAAATTTGCTTTCTGATCTAGCATGTGTGTGTCTAAATTGTTAGAGTAACTCTTTCTCAGGAGTTCCTACTTTATTACAAAAGAAAGAGAAGCAAAGTAGTGATAAGAATCATTCATAGCCACCTGTATTAACGAGTGTTTTCTCTATGATTGAATCATAGATATTTTATATCTATAGAAAGTGGTCATTTTTACTGTGCATGTTGATTCATAGTTGCATAACTAATCATGACAACTTTATTAATTGCTTATTATTAAAGGTTTTCTCTTTTATTAGAGAACAAGTGACTTCCTTCCCTTATACTGGTGTGCATATATATCTCTGTGTGATAGAGATTAATGCATAAAGCTTTGCAGGAAACTGCCTCATTGATTTTGTTGCCTTTATATTTGTCTTCCTTAGATGACTTCCACTAACATAGATGGAGGATGTATAGCCCATTTCAGTGGGACAACCAGGGCCCTGCCTAAGGTGGTTGGAGTTCTGGCTTAAATTCAGGCAGCTGAGTAAGTAAGAGGTTAGAGGGATATTCTTGGAGAAATGAACGCATTGTATCATTGGTTATTTTTAAAGTCCCCAGTATAGCACTACTTTGATGGAGGTACTTTTATAAAGTATTAGTCTTTGCTTGTGTTTTGTACATTAATTAGGCAATGCGTTGCCAATGCTGCTGTAATGATGTGCCCTAGAATATTATTCAATGTTGTAATGAGTTGTACACAAGTTCTATCTCTGCAGTCTATGTGTTTGAATATTCTCATGCCATATTTTCAAGTTCTTCAAATCTCATGCTAGCCAGTCCACTGCTCTACCATATGATTCAGAAATGTTTTCAAAAGCTCATGTTGTTTGCCCACGTTATTGAAGGCTTAAATTGATTCCTGAGCTTTTTATGCAGTGGTAAATTCTACTCTTACACGTCACTTAATTTAGCAGCATAAGAGCTAATGATGAATAAATGTCTCCACCTCAGTACATGGTACCTCCTTTTAGAGAAAACTCTCCAAAAGTCTTTATTGAAGAAAAGTATCAAATCGGTACCTGAGAGTCTTCTGTGCTATGATAGTGCATTGAATACAAGAAAGCTGATGGGGTAGTTTTAAAAAATGTCCTGACAGAGTCAAGGTGATGGCCATTTTTAGCTGCCCTGCTATCCATCACCTCTTTCAGCCAAGCATACTCCATCATATGCAACAGCCTCATGAATTTATGCATCAAGCTGTGCAGCCAGTCGTGCCGAGGGCGCTGGTGACAAGTGAAATTGCTGTGCGCCTCATTTAGCTGTTTATTGCGCCTGAGTACGTGTTGCAGCTGTCATCCCACGATGGGATGATAGTGCTCGTTAATAGACAAGACAGGCAAATAATGATGGAGGCCACAGCAAGAGATGCTCATCTGCCAATGGGCTCTGAGCAATATCACAAACATCCACAAAGTTTTCCATCAAAAGCAGCTCTGTAAGAAAATAGAGAGGGCAGGGCTGTTCTTCATAGGACTAAAAATGGAGATTAAACTTTTGAAAAAAGTGTAGCCCAGAAGATTGTGTAACTTAGGGCTGGCATTTGGGGTTCTTCACGATGTTTCCCTTTTAAAAGAATCCCAGGAAAATGACCACACACACCCCAACCCGGTTTGCTACCAGGGTGTCCAAGGTGCCTGTATTCCTCCTACTCTACACCATGGAATTAACCCTAACGCACTGAGCAGTTGGCCTTATTCCGCTGTCTTCCATGGCCCCGAGAATTTGCAAATGTTATTTTTCAACTATTTGAAGACTTGTTTCATACATTTAGAACTTTGGATTGCTATCTTTCAATTCTTCTCAGTAATTCAGTGGAAAGGAACTTGGAATAGAAATATTCTATCTTTAGATTTGAATGGAATTTTCTTTTGTATAAAATTGAATTATACTCAAGCATTCATATCTTGGCATATAGGAAAGAGGTTCTTAATAAAATCTCTCCCAGATGACAGTCTGTTAAACAGCTGACTTCTATTTCCTTCCTTCCTTGAATGTGTGGTGCTTAAACTTACGGGTATTTTACAGTTGGTGATTAGCAAGTGCCTAAGGTATGGGCTTCAATATGAATCTTTATGATTTTACCAACAGGTTATTCATTTTGTAAGAATATGGAATTTAAAGGGTTAATTAACCATGTTTGGTATAATGAAAGGAAGCAAATTCTGACACTCCTTTGCAGACTTTTTTATACAATAATAATAACCAAGAGAATTTGAATTCTATGCTTGAGAACTGGATATTATTTTGAGTCCTAAATATAGAAATAAATATCAAGGTCTAAATTGTGAACTCAGAACAGAAATCATTACAGGTATTTTATAATTTAATAGCAGGACTTGGAAAACCCATAAACATAAAAATATGGAGATGAAATATAGAAATAATCATTAAACACACACACACACACACACACACACACACACACACTATTTGGGAAATGGCTCTCTTCCATATAACAGTGGCCATGGTTTTTTTGGTGGCATCTATCTTACCATGAGGAAAGACTGCCAAAAGTTTAACAAGGTCATTATTATTAATAAGGATGTCAAGAACCATAGAAAGAAAGTACTAACTAGGCCTACCTAGAGAGAACATTTTTATTAGGATCCCAGAGCTTTAATGATGGGGGTGGGTGGGGGCGGGAAACCTTTATGTGGCCTTTTCATTTTAAGGATGAGGAAACCGAGTCCCAGAGAGGCTCAGTGACCCAGACAGGTCTGTGGTGAGTCCTCTGCAGCACTGGCAGTTAACACAGGTCGCTGGGACCCTAATGTCCTCCAGAGTTGCCTTAGCTGTGACTACTCACGCTCTTGCTATGACTGACAGCGTAGGCTTTTTTTTTTAAACTACTTGTTAACAAAGTCTTGCTTATATTTATATGTTATTTTGAAAGGATATTCTGATTTGTTTATTTATCATTTATATACACTTATTTCTTTAAAAAATAAAATAGAGTAGGGAATACAAGGCATCTAACAATAAAGTTAAAATAAAAAGGGTTGTGTCATGAGAGAAAAGAGAGAATTGTAACAAAAAGCTCAGGCAAAGGATAATTACTAGATTTGAATATAAAATTTACCACTGATTTAAAAGGGCTGATTCATTCTTAAATGTGATCATTGTCTTTGAGCCAAAAATTACTTCAGTGAGAATAGATCTTTAGTTTTATGATGGAAATAAATGAGAAAATATAAGTTAACTTGCAAAGAAAATAGTTTTAGATGCGTATTTCAGGAATATACATATTCTGTAAAGTAAGGCACATCTGTATTAATTATTTAACAGTCCCTTTCTTCTCGAAAACATTCATATCTGTGAATCTCTGTTACTTAAAATGTATAACGAAAATCATTAGACACAACTTTCCACTGGGTATCTGGATCCAGAAATATTTATTTGTCTTAGAAGTCTTTGATAAACACTTAGTATACAGGGCAATGTGTATTCTACAACAATTAATTTGGATGCACAGTAGACATCATTATACAGGAGGTACAAAATCACATTTGGATTATACATTACAGTAGTGATTTAGCTCAGAGTCTTAATGTAAAATCCTATGGACTCACATGTAATAACTTTATGTACTTTATTTCCTTTTCCTTGTTTTGTGCTTCCTAGGGAATAATACAGAGGGAGCTATATTATTCAGCTCCTTTGCTTTTTCAAAAATAACAACAACAAAAATTTTTCTGGCATTTACAGAATTAATGGTCAGCAAATTTAAATATGTTGACTCCTTTTTCTTAATGAAATGGAAAAGAGATGTGTGTTACACCCACACAGAAAGTTTTATTAATGTTTCATAAAATGGTTGCTACAATCAAAGGAACTGCTCTGAAAATTAAATCACTGGGCTGGCTCTGGAAATCAGCATAATATGCTCTGCTTAATTCAGTCATGCTAAGATGTTAGATTCTCCTTCATTCTCTCAGCTTTCTCTCTCCTTCACCTGGGGGCATCTGCTGATGAGTCTCTTCTAGAGGTTGTTTAATGACTATTTTACAGGAACTGTCAGCTTTCTAAAGCCCAGTGGCATTGGGCGTCACTGTATTACCAGCCTTTTTACACAATTGGCCTGACTGTAAAGCAGAGGTTTAAAAGTACAAGAAAAGCTCCTATTTGATTTAATGACTGGCTGATGGAGGTCGATTAATCTTTCTGTGCTCAGATGTTTTACTCATAAAGGTCATCTATTGTTTGTTTATACTCACTTTTCTGATTTTAGAAACACAAGAAATAAGAAGGCCATTTTGAGAAGAGCAGATAGTCGCCTTAAGAAAATCCCTGTCATATGCACTCTGGGATTTGGACTCAAATCCTAATTATACAGTAAGTGAAATGAACACAGCCTTACATTAACCTAATGTAAGGCTGCAAAACCATGATACCTGCTCAATTTGGTTAAAGGAATTGAGGATGGTGGCTTTTTTTTTTTTTTTTTTTTTTGGCAGGAGAGGACTGTTTCCATTCGAAAATGAAGATCTTTTTGGTTATATAAAGAAAAATATTTTTTCCTTCCCCTTCTTCACCTCTTTTTAAAAAACCAAAAAAGAATCTTTTAAGCACTATTACCTTTACTTAGGGGCATTATTTTTATTTCAAGGTTAGGGACTCTATTTCCTTAAAAATATATACATATTGAAAACATATCCTTTTTTTTAAATTAGATTAATTCATTGTAATCTTGATACATAATACAAAGTCTTCCTTCCTGAATTTTAACATGAGAACTCAAGGTTCTCCATCAAATTATTTTTGTCAGTTTTAATTTTTGATCAAGAAATAACTTGTTAATCAAAGAATATGCTGATCAGTCAAGGCTGGTCAACAAAGAGCATGGCTTGAGAGCACAAAAAAGTAGCACACAGAAGATGATGCTAAGGAAACATTCAAGAAGTTTGTAAATCTACCTTTGAAAGTTGAGACAATGTACCAGAGTTCTTCTTTGACCAACAAAATATTACTTAATTTTGGCTCCTTCAAACAAATGAAATAGAACAATGATCCTGGCAGTTTTCTTGAATGGGATTTCTGGTTACCAGTGACTACAAGAGAATAAGACCCATTAGCAGGTAGAGCATACATAGTGAGTAAAGATGGTTCTAAATCCCCCCACACGCCCTTTCAAAAGTGAGAATAATATAAACACTGAAGAAAAATAGAGTCTCATAACTTTTTACTGGACAGTCTATTCATGCAGGCAAGGCATCTGGATATTAATTTGGGAAAATCCCTAGAGGTTAGGAATTTCTGCTATTACCTAAGCAATTCAGGGTATCAAAAAGCCACAAAAGTAAATTTAACATTGTTTTCTATTTGAATCTCAAGTCCACATTCTATTACCAAATGGCCACGGAGCAGCCATATTTATTCAAATGATGAGTAAAAGTTTTTCTTGAAGTATTCTTTGAAAGGCATTTCTAAGGGCAAATGTAAGAGAAGGAATAACTGACAGGCAGGCTCTGATAATTCTGGCATAACATAATATAGCTTTTTCGAGGCAGTAGCTCAATCACCTCTTCTTGGGAAGTCGCAGGATTTCTTTTACCATATGGCGCCTCCTTTGGGCTTTTGCTACACTGAATTATATTCATTTGTTTACATGGCGATCATTCTCTGGAGATTTGTCCTCATAAGGACAGGGCCTGTTTTATATTAATCTTTTTTCTTTTTAGTTTTTATTTAAATTCCAGTTAGTTAACATACAGTGTAATATTAGTTTCAGGTGTACAACATAGTGATTCAACACTTCCATACATCACCCGGTGCTCATCACAACAGGTGCACTCCTTAATCCCCATCACCCATTTCGCCCATCCCCCTCGCCCACCTCCCTTCCGGTAACCATCAGTTTGATCTCTATAGTTAAGAACCTGTTTCTTGGTTTGCTTCTCTTTTTTTTTTTCCGCCTTTGCTCGTTTGTTTCACTTCTTAAATGCCATATATGAATGAAATCATCTGGTATTTGTCTTTTATATTTATCTTGACATATCCCAAATATCCAGTACCTAGGACAGTGTTTGGCACCTGGTAAGCACTCAATAAATATTGCTTGAATTAAGTAACCAAATTATAGTGTTTTGCGTGTTTAGTAGGGGACTTACCAAAGTGTCCAAATTTACATTCCTCATTGGAATTCAGACTGCCTCCTATTGCTAAGCATGAAGGAGCAATAAGATTGGACATGGAGATGGAGGCTCTAGTCTCAGCTCTGTGAATCTACTAAGCAAAGTACTTACACTTGAGCTTCTCCAATTCTTATCTGTAAAACTCAGGATCAGATATGTAACTGCGATCCTTGACAGCTGTAATACCCTGATTTTTAGATCCCTGCTATCCCATATGTGGTTAGCCATTTTCTCTCAGTCTACTTGCAACTTTAAATTATTACTAACACCTAACATTTACTAAGCAGTTAGTTGTGATGTTAGTATTATCTCCCCTAATTCTCACAACAATCCTGTGAGTTAAGTTTTTACACATAGTGCAATTGGGAATTCAAGCCGATTTAAAACCTTATTGTAGCGATCATGTTAGTCCCAAGTGGGGTAGCGAAGGCTCA
This sequence comes from Potos flavus, assembly GCA_028534135.1. NCBI lineage: Eukaryota > Metazoa > Chordata > Mammalia > Carnivora > Procyonidae > Potos > Potos flavus. The sequence continues at coordinate 55,079,854 of CM052886.1, read as the reverse complement.
AGCCTTGGGCTCCTGGGGCCGATTTTTCTGCTCTTTCCATTGTGGTGCCTAATTCTATCTGTGGCTCATTCTTTCCTGGACTTCTAAAAGTATTATAAGTTTGTATTTAGTATTGTAATGTTTTAAATAGAATTCCTGAAGGAAACAACAGGACCCTCTGTGAAAAGACCAATTTATTATGAGTCAGGCATTCTGAGTTGTATTTTTATCAGAGGCGATGAGGCTCCTCTGATCCCGCATATCTCTTCTCATCCTCTGGTGGCCAGTGTCATGCACTTTCAAGACAGCTGGCCAATGGACTCTGTGGCCATAAAATAGAGCTCAGCAAGCTGCTCACACAAGGACTGAACTTGTGACCTTGGCGTCCTTTCCATCACACCCCAAGCAATTGAATTAAATAGCCAAAGACAAATCTAACATGACATGAAATGAAACACGGCCCCAGAGATGTGAAAATATTTATCATTCAGTCTATTTATATTTCAATTAATTTCAGTTGTTTATTTTGGACTTGCACTTTGTAGAAAAGTACACTAAGAACTGCAAAATAAATGCATAGTCTGGATCTCTAGAGCTTGACGTGTGAGGGAAGAATGGGAAACAAGTCTGTGGATGACCACAGGTCCTAAGAGAAGACAAGCCAAATGTCATGGAAGCACAAAGCCAGAAAAACAGAATGCCCTCCCACATCTATAGAATCCTTTAGGATCAGCAATAGCCCCCAAAGTTACCACATCAAAAGCGACCACTTAGCAACTCATTAGCTCTCATAGCTCTTTGGATCTCCAGTCCTTGCAATGCCTCTGGTTTGACCTTACTCTTCTCTATACTGTGATCTTTTTTTTTATTTAACCCCAGCAGATCTGGGTGATTCCCGGTTTGTTTCTTCTTTTGAGTTTCCATTTATTGTTCCCTAGTGCTCTGAGCACGTACTGGGCCCTATCTTTGATTTTGCTTTCACTCCTTAACTCTTTTGGTTCACTTCCCCCATATTATGCTGATGGTCCTACTGCGGTTAACATCGGGATTCCTTAAAGAGCTTGCATCACACTGTTCTCTCCAGCTTCCGGAGGAGCCCAGAGATTTTCATCTTAATCCTTTGGGATGCTCCTGCCCTGACTGCTTGGGAACAGGAGTTCTGGAACTGAGTGTATGTTGAAGAGAAGACCTTAACTTTTTCTTTTCAATGAAGTAAATCCAGGAACTGTGGGCTAAGGATGCAACCCGAGGTCAGCTTGACGAGTAAGCAGGGACTTACATATAGACTTTTACTTTTAGCCAATAGGTAAGGAACTAATTGAGGGAACAGAGTGTCAGGGAATGGCATCTTCTTCTTCAGGGCAAAAGACTGAGTGTTAGTGCACCCCCACCCACCCAATTCATATGCTGAAATTCTTTCCCCCATGTGATAATATTAGGAGGTAAGGCCTTTGGGACATAATTAGGTATTGAGGGTAGAATCCTCATGAATAGGATTAATGCCCTCTAAAAGGACCCCAAAGAGCTCTCCTGCCCTCTTTCCACCATGTAAGGAGACAAGGAAAAGAAGGTACGGAACTCAGCTAGCATGAGGACACACTGATCCCAGATTTCAGCCTCCAGATCTGTGAGAAATAAATTAGTTTTTTATAAGCCACCCAGTCTATGGTACTTTGTGATAGCATTCTGAACTGAGATGCTCGTGAATCTTCAACCTCTCCCCTATTGGCTTTTCCTTTAAAATTCCTTCCGACTCTGAGATTCTGCAAGTTGTGATGCCAACCAAGCTGAGCATATAGGAGAATGTGATGGTTCGTGGTACTGCTTTCCTTGTCTACAAATCCATTGTTTACTTCTAGAAATTCACTCCATAAACTGAGTTATTTTTTTTTGAATCACCAAAAGTAAAAATTTTAATATGTGGAGTTTAGAAAAAAAGATTACCCTTTATTATTGTTCAATAATGATTAACTCTATAGCTGCTTGATCAATGCCAGCTTTTAACTTAGAATCCCCAGCAAGTTACATGTACTATTTCAGATTATAACTTCCTTATTACTATATGCACTCAAATTCTTAAATGAGTAATGTCACTTTCTTGTTATGGGCTAACTTCAATATTCCGTCTTAATATATGTTGTATTTGGGATTCAATTTAGGTGGGTCATACCCCTGAATATGCTTAGAGATTTATTCTCTAAGATTTCTATAAAATAACGCTGACTTAAAAAAAATCTATAATTGTTAAAGAGGATGAATTTCCTATCAGTAATTGCATATCAAACACAATCAAATGAACCCCAATTTGCTAAAGTTCCTTATTGCTTTGACAATAGAATTTGGAGACCTACTGAAGTTCCACCTTGCCACTTTTTCAATAAAGTTTCGATGAGTTTAACAGATTATCTGCTGAGGTCTGTAATGATGAGAACAGGAAATTTGGACAGCAAAATAGGTCGCTTCTTAGGCTTGCTGCCAGACTTTGAAAACCACCATAACAAGTTGTTTCTGCCAAGTAAGTGAAATCCAAATGCTGGCTAAAACATTTGGGGGAAAAAAAAAAAGAAAGAAAGAAAGAAAGAAAACCATGCTGACTAATAGGCGCTAATGTGTGAATAATAATTAGCACAATTAAGTGACTGGCGCTGCGCGGGTGAAATTTTCAGAAAACAAAACATTAATGTGGGGGTTTACATACACATAAACAAAGCTTTAAAATGGTCTAATATGAGCTCTGATTATGGAAATGTTTAAGGGTCAGTATAACAATTGTGAAATTCTCATTGCAGGTATGCTAATCTTATATACAGAAATTCTATGAATGTAAATCATTGTTGTAATCTTATGAAGTCCTCAAAGATTATATCTATATCTATGTCATCTATATCTACAACCCTATATATGGGAAACAGGTCTGAAGTCACCCAGTTTTTGGTACTTTTTCTAACTCCATACAGTGTTGTATGGAGTTAGAAAAGTGTCATATATTTGAAGCCACACTACCTAGATGACTACTCAGACACCTATTTAACCCTCCCTGCCTCCTGGGCACACCACCCTCCAATACAACCATGATTCTATTCTTTAAATCTCTTTATATGTTTCTCTCTTTCTCCTTCTCTCCCTCTCCACCTATCATTTATCCGAAAATATGGGACCAGTTTCCTCAGTGAATAGTACAGAATTATAGCTAAGAACCATCATGGGCTTAGTTTATCTAACATGAAGAATAAATTATTATCCTCTTAGAAATACTGCTGTGTTAAGGTCAGGGTTGAGGTCATTTACAAGGCAATGTAGAGGACAGCATATAATTTACTAGCCAGAATCACTCACAGCTGATGTGTGTTGGGGGGATGAGGACCTTTCCATCAGAAATCTATACTCATTTAGCTTTCATAAACAAATGCTTTTAAGACTATAAAAAAAAAAAAGCTGCGTTGTGAGCTTAATTAAGAAGCATCAAATTACCCACTTCTTTTGTTCACCTTTGGAAAATATATTTAGTAGCTGATGATTAGCGACCTGTGTGTTTATTCAACAGAAATAAGAAACTCTAAATCAACATGTTCTAATGTGCTGTCCTTTGCAAATGAAGATAACACTATTGATTCACAATCAAAGGGCATGCATTTATTTCTTCTTTCTTTTGGGGGGTTAAAGTATTGATGATGAGTAGAATATCATCCCCAGTTTTTCACCTTGTCTAATTTGTGACCAACACTTTAATCTAAGAAATAGTGGCCCAGGGCAAAACAAGTAGCCCTTGTTAATACAGTAAACACAGTATAAAAAATGTTGTTGCCGTTCCAGGTACAAAGTGACCCAAGAGGGTTAAAATTGTTCAGATACTCCTAGATTTCAGTATTTCAACCCATTTTTACTGAAGTTCCAGTTCTCCACTACCACTTGCTGTATATCTCCCTATATGCGAGGAATGTGCCTCTGTAATAAAGTCAGACAGCCTGGAAGTGAAAACGATCTAGTTCTGCAAACACTGTAAGCGACAGCATGGTCCAAACCCTGTGAGCTCAACTCGATATTTAAAGCCAACCCTCATCATTTCACTCTGATTTCAAAATATCGCAAAGAGTGCCCCTGTTTGACAGATCCTCTTTCTCTGTGTCTTTCCATCTCTTCCTACACATAGGGGTTCTTTCAATAACCATTGCTCTGAGTGAAAGGGAGTTAAAGACAAACTAAATGAGGTCCCAGGTTCTCTAGTGGAAAATGTTGACAAATAGGTTATTACCTACTGCATATTCTCACGTATTTAAAGAACTATGAGTTCATATAGAAGGAGTACTCGATCCATGCTGCAGGTAGAAGGAAAGAGGGCATTAAGTGGATGGAATGCAGGGAAAGCTTCCTAGGGGAACAGTTTCTGTTTACTCCTGAATTTCAAAGCTCTCCTTCCCTGCTGATCTTTAGCCTGTACTCTGTGAACATGCTCACGTTTTTCCCACCTTAGCGGAAAGAATGTCTTCTCATCAGCCCAGCACTTCTAATAACCCAGCTCCTCCCACTCCCTCCAGCTTCCTCCTGCGCTCCCTTCCGCAGCGCTTCTGCTTCCAGTCTCGCCGCTTACCTGACCCTTCCCTCCCCTGATTGTCACTTTTGAGCACTTTTTCTTTTTAGAGACTCTTTATTCCCAGGAATTCCACGTCTTACCTCGTTCTAATTTGTCTTCCTTTTCATGATTTCAGATCCTTTCCTCTGTTCCCATTTTAAAACCTAGTGTTCTCGGGCTTCCTCTCTGGTCGATTACTCTTCTTACTCTGTACATTGTCCTAAGTGACGTGTGTGTGTGTGTGTGTGTGTTTGTGTGTGTGTACACGCACGAGTGTGTGCCTGTGTTGAGGGTGGGTCTCCATTCTCTTGATCTTAACTACCACCTATACATGTCTATCACCCAAATACTAGTCTCTGGCCCTCGGGTTCTCCTCTGAATTCCAGAACTGAATATAAAGGTTATGAAAAATTCGACTCGGCCATGCCAGAGACATTTCTACATTTCCAATATGGTCCAAAACGTCTCTAGTCACGTCCTCCTCAGTCTACCGTCTCCATGTCAAAACTTACTACTTCTCAGAATGCTTCTAACTCAGAGCCCTAGGGGTCATTCCTCAGCTGCCTGCTCTCCTTCCTTCCATCCCTTATAGACTCTCACCAAGTCCTTCTAAGTTTACCTAAACATTTCTCAACTATATTTCTCCTTGGCCCAATGTACCATTTTTACTTCTTGAGGCTTCTCCTGTCTTATGTTAGGTAGGGTTCAAAGGCAAATTTAACGTAAACCTAATATGCTTCATCTTCTAACCCCTCACTTGACTGCCCCTCCTCTCCAAAGGCGTTGGGCTCAAACAGTCTTATATTTTTTCAGGTTGCTGTCTGTTTCCTCACTGATGCCTTCTTCCTTGCACTTTTCTTTAAATTGTGTGGCTAGCATTTTTAAGCTCTGGCTCAGCAGAGGGTGGGTTGGGAGTACATTGGTTTGGGTTCATGTGATATATTTTTGTGGCTAGCAATTGCTTGTGTGAGGATTTAAATTATTGCTAGCCATTCGGGACTAGGAATGGCTTCCAGGAATATTCTTCACCCCCGCTGTGTCAGCTCGCATAGGTAAAAAAAGCAGCTGATGCAGAGTTCAGGCCATAATTGTGACCAGGTTCTGTGGCTCTAAAAACAGAAGTATTTGTACAGTGGAGGGCAGACTAGTTTGGAAATGGCACAGGCACAGAATCTAGTCTGTGGGAAGATTTTTCCAATTATGAAACATGCGAAATTCTAAGTGGAAGGCTCATGTCTTATTGATCCCTAGTCAAAATGGAAGTAATGTCCTGGCAGGCATATGCTCAAAAATACAGCAAATACAATTATAAATCCAGCATGGATTTTTTTCTTTCTTTTTTTGAAGAGAATAACATAAATTTACTAAATTCCAGTATTTTTAGGGTTAAATCTCGTAGCAGTGTTGTGTGTAGAACCTCATATTTAGGGGCACCAGGGTGGCTCAGTCTTCAGTCATCTGCCTTTGGCTCAGGTCATGATTTCAGGGTCCTGGGTTCGAGTACCACGTCGGGCTCCCTGCTCGGCTGGAGGCCTGCTTCTCCCTCTCCCACTCCCCCTGCTTGTGTTCCCTCTCTCGCGGTGTCTCTCTCTGTTAAATAAATAAAATCTTAAAAAAAAAAAAAAGGATTTCATATTTAGGGCATCCCAACATACTGAATTACTTCTTAATTTACCTGACTCACCTGAAGAAAGTCTATCAGTTCCAAAGGAAATAGCATGAAAAATTGCCACCTGTGAAGAAACAGCCTAAAGAAATGAGTGTTCTGGTGATAAAACTCCTACACATGTTAATTAATAAGCCAGTATATGTAGTATAAAAGTAATTTGATAGCACATTTAAGTCATTCCATGAATTTGAGTTGCTCTTATATATGTTTTAAATTAGGATTCCTTTTCCTAAAGAGGATCCCTAAACTTGCTAGAGGTAATTGGTCCCATTTTTCAGATATGTAAACTGAAGCAAATGCAGTTTATATCACTTCTCCAAGGCTTCTTTGGAGGTGGTGATAATAGTCAGAGTAGGAATTCAAATTCAATTCTTTTAATTCTAAAATCCTAATTATTGTGTTCCTGGGTGGCTTAGTCAGTTAAGCATCTGTCTTCAGCTCAGGTCATGATCCCAGAGTCCTGGGATGGAGTCCCGCATCAGGATCCCTGCTCTGCAGGGAGTCTGCTTGCCCTTCTCCCTCTGTCCACCCCCCCACCCCCCGCCCCGCTTGTGCTCTCCTTCTCTCTCTCAAAGAAATCAACAAAATATTAAAAATTAAAAATAAAATCCTAATTATTTTTACCATGCCATAATGCTACATATACAATTACTGGCAAAAATTTATAACACAGTTTCTGTACTCAAAACCAAAGGTCAATACCATCTCATAACCAAATGATGCTATAATATTTTTGAAAAAGAGCTTTGGTAATTTTTTTCACATTACTCTCACTTAAAATTGAAATGAGTTATAGATATTATTAGTACCTACTGATGTAAACCATATGGTTTCTTAAGACTTTGTTAATGCAAATTTCAAGGATTATACTACTTGAATCTTAGCAAATTCTATTAAACACATTAATGGGAATCATATTTTTAATTTGTTTGTAAATCTTCAAAATTATCAATGTGTGAAGGCAATCTGTTCTTCACACTTTACCCTTGAAAGTTGATATCAGCCCTCTGAAAGCAGCTAAAAGGACTGAGGTAATAATAAATGAGAAATGAATCCTTGGAATAATCATTAGAATGGCACCCAACTGAAAGATCATGACAAAACATGGCATGACAAGTAGTGGAAATTAAAAACCAAAATTAATCAAAATATGAAATAAGCACCAATAATTAAAACCCCTTACAAAAATTAAAGATAGTGACTCTTTTAATGATGAAAGAAGCCTTAAAGGTATGAATATGATACATTATAATACAATCTGCTCCTTGGCGCCAGCCAATTCACAAATATTCATGTAGGAGGAACAGAGAAAGTGTTTCTTACATCTTGAAAGCTAAATCTAAATAAAAGCAAACTAATAAGCAAATCTGATGACAGTTTTCTCTTCAGCATTATATAAATTAACATTTCTAATTTCATTTCTTATGGAGACTACAGAAAAGCATTTTGGTGAAAAAAAATCAAGAGATGGTTTTACCTAAGATTTAAATAGAAAAACCTTTGAAGTGGGAAGTATAAGAAAGCAGTAAAATGGTTCAGTAGTTTGACCTTTACAGTCTTTTTTTTTTTTATTCTTAGAAATATTTCACTAAAATATTTAAAAGAGTAGGATTTGAAAACCTGAAATTGATCATTTATCTTTAAACAAAGTGAATATTGACTGTATATGGAGTAGAAATAGATATCATTTTATGTTGGGGAAAGACAAGGATGAAAATATCTGATAACCAAGAGTGTAAGAATAAGAAAATAGAAAATAAAACTGAGTGAAGAAAATAAATAGACTCAAAAGATAATGTGGCTTTTAAAACTAAATAAAATTCATTTTATTTTTATTTTATTTATTTATTTAAGTAGGCTCCACACCCAACATGGAGCCCAATGCAGGGCTTGAACTCATGACCCTGAGATCAACATCTCCTGGGCTGAAATCAAGAGTCAGACACTTAAACAACGGAGCCACTCAGGTGCCCCTAAGTAAAACTCATTTTAAACCATTGCTTTATTCCAGTGTTGAGCTTTATTGGTAAAAAAAGAAAAGCAAATAAATCCAAGAGGATATTTTAAATTTTCTCCTAACCTTGTGGATGCATTCCTGAATCATCAGGTCATTCTAAAGATCTGAATGAGTCTATGACCAGTATAATATATGAGATCACATAGGAAGCATAACTTCCTCATAAAATGGGAATATTCATACCAGGGGGGAAATAAAGCTTAAAGTCCTAAAAATTTTCTGAAGGAGTTACATTTGATAGCAGCAAAATATATATACACACATAGATAGATGAAATTAGCAATTGTTTACATTATAGTAATTGTTAAAATGCATTTTTGTCAACTCAAATCTCAAATGTAGAAATTTCCACCTCCTATAAGATTAAAATTCTCAACAATCTTAATCTCCACATTCTCAAGAATTTCAGTCCTGGGAGCACTGGTGTCAGCCCCTCTATCACCAAAGACTAAAATAAGTGTGTCCCATTTCCAGGCAAGTATGAATGTTACAAAAGAAAATATTTTAGGCAGAAGTTGATTCTCCCAGGCTCTAGGAGGAAAAGCATCAAAGATATTTCAGAGAAACCTGAAAGCATTTGTAATGGTAAGAAATGAACAGAAAGAATTTTTCTTTCTTTACATGGAAATTATAAAAAAATAAATAAATAATAAGGACATCTGGGTGGCTCAGTCGGTTAAGTGCCTGCCTTTGGCTCAGGTCATGATCTCAGCGTCCTGGGACCAATTCCCGCATTGGGCTCCCTACTCAGTAGGGATCCTGCTTCTCCCTCCCCCTTTGCCCTTCCCTCCATCCATTCTCTCTCTCTCTCTCTCTCTCCCCCCCAAATAAATAAATAAATAAAAATCTTTAAGAAAGTAGAAGATAAAAAAGAGGAAGGCATTGTTCCTTACAGAATGATGTTGTTGTCGCAGCTAGATTAGCATTGACTGTTGCAAAGCTGAGCAAGTATAAATGGTGAATGATAGATGTGTTACATAGAATGGAAGTCAAGAATAGAAGATGGTAGGCAGAAGGATGCAAGACCAAACAGCAAGGAACCCAATCAGGCGCCTCACAGGGCATTATACTATTTCCTTTTACTTATTAAATGCACGTGGACCTGCAGATCTTTAAAAAGGTGAGTTGAAAGTGAGTAAAATTTAGACTTTGGCTACAGATGTCATAAAGATAAAAGGCTTGGAAATTATTTAAATTTCATCAACTGTGCTGTTTCTTATAAGAACTTCACCCAATCACCTTAAGTGAAGAAATTTTCATGTACTGCCTAAGCAATAAATAATATGAATGATCTCCTTTGTTTGCCTTAACTTCTCAAAAGTCCCACTAGTATTTTTTTAATTAAGAAGTTTTCTCTAATGAGAGCAAATATTACAGATTATTGCAAAACATATTCTATTCTATATATTCTATTCTATGTATACTGGATATTATATATATAGTATATTAAGTTCTATATATTATATTCTGGATTTGAAATGGTGGTGGTCACTTAATTGTCATTCTGCCATACACACAAAAATTACCATATGTATTTAAAATTATTATCATTCCCCTTCTCTTGAACAGACTAAGAAATCCCATTTTGCATTATGCTTTACCTTGCATTTTTCAGCAGTTTTATTATTTCCATTTTTCTCCTGTATGCCCTTACCAACTGATTAAAATATAGAGTTCAAAATAGGCAAAATGATATGCTAAGTCAATTTTGGATACTTGGAGCCCGTGATGCTGTGTGTCCTTATTTATACATCTTCGAGACCAATAATCAATTACCTACTGGCATTGCTGACTCATGATTCTCAGGTTTTTCTAATCCATAGTGCTCCACCAATCATGCCCAATTTTATGTTTCTCAAGTCATTGTGAGATCTCTTATATTTGGGAATTTAATATAACTCTGCCTACCAACACCTCCAATTGTAATTTTATTTCCCAGCTGTGTTAACTGTGATGTTGATAATAGATCTCTGCTCTGAGTTATAATAAAACCAAATAAATTAAAGTTGTTGGGACTCTCCTTGAAGGACCTCTTGGTTTAGTGATGAATTCTTGGTCATTTTTTAGCTGCTGGAAACTTGTAACATGTTTTAAGTGTTCAGAAGTAATAGGAGCAAAGAAAAAATTTTCTAACATGTAGAGGGCTCTAAGGTTCATCAAATGATAGAGATACAGGTATATCATTTATTATTTTAAATTCCATGTTATTACTGTCAATATGGCAGAATGTGTTTTTTTTTTTTTTACTAAAAACATTATTAAATTGTATAAAGCAGTTTTTCCATTCCATTAAAACTATAAAGTCTTAATTTTAGTGAATTCTAGAAAAATTAAAATTACTTTGTTCATAGATTTATTTAACAACATCTGAGTTCCCAGAATATCCTGGAATCAAGTGGACCAAGATGCCTCTTAGTAACTTTAAAGAAAACAAAAAGAATCTTTAGGGCGGAAAAGGTAGGTAATGGGAAAGGAATCATTCACGAAAGGACTATTCATAAGTGCAATGAAGTGCCTCAAGTTGCAAAGCAAAATCACATATAGCTGTCTAATACTGACTTCTATTGCATATGCTCTTGAGTTTTCGCAGTTTTTCTCATGAGTTGTGACAAGATGACAACAAAACTACTGCCTTAATTACACGAAGATTGGAAGGTGTGTAACAGCATCTCAAGATGACTGAAGAAATTTCACATGAAATAAAACCTCAAGACTAGCATTTAAATATGCCAAGATAAAAATTTTAAAATTACATGAAGGCTACAGTCTTGATATTCTATCCATTCTTCAATATATGCTATTGTTTATGTTTGGAACCAAAAGCCTACTAGCCCTTTTTAGCAACATGTAAACATATTTTCTAAAAATGAGTTACAACCTTCATTGGAAATCTTCTGGTTCCCACAAAATCATTTTATGTAAAAATCATGGATGGTACAAAGGGATGGATTTCTAATAATGAATTATTTCCTCTAGTGACGTTATTTGTGTTTATTGGGTAGGCCAGATCTCAGAGATGAGGCAAGTTTTCCCAAAGCCAATTCACAGCTTGCACCGCCCTCAGTATTTGAAGACAACATACATTCCTGGTGGTGAGTGTGCTCCAAATGGAAGAGTGGAGGAAGAAACCAATGTCCAGTAACATTCTCCACATGTAAAGATGACTCCTTAGTTTTCAGGATCTCTTAGACTTGACTGCCCAGGTGTTTTATTAAAAAACCAGCACTCTTCGATGCTGCATATCATGCCATCGTCCCCCACACACCCCCAGGTGGTTGGACTATGAGCAGCTAAGAAACCTGAGAGCATTTCTCTTTTCTGTTTTCTTTGCCTGCCTCCTCTTCAGTTCACTGTACAGCAGTGGCTTCAGGATCTTTCATTCTCCATACATCTACAGCCTCAGAGGTTGTGCTATGATGAGTCCCACACTTCCGTGCTGGCAGACTGGCTGAGGTCCAGCCCTTGTTGTTGTGAATGGTCCTATCTTGCCGGCTGATGCAAAGTGTTGCCCATATCTGGGCCAGTGAGTTCAGGAGCAAGGTTCTGGCAAAGGCCCGGCTAGGACCCTGGACCACTACATTAGGGATCATCTCTATACTCTGACCACTAAATCAGCAATTGTTCATGGGGGTTAAATGCATGTCAAAAGGAAGCGGATCATTGATGTGTTCTACATATTCATAAGGCCATGGGTTTTATCCCTAACCCTCCCATATGACTAATAAGGTGAAATATGGTTTACTGAGTGATCCAAGTATAAACAAAATGACGATTGTGTTGGAGGTCAATTTAGATGGAGATATATGAATTTGCATCATATATTCTTTAAGGTATAAAACTGAAGGCCAAGCCAAAGCTGAGGAGTTGATGCTCATATTCATAGCTAAAAAATTTAAAAATTTAAAACTCAACAACTTTAGGAGACTCTCCTGAAGATTTAACTGATTACTTAGGGTAGAACCTAAACACCTAGATCACACAATGGGTTATCTCCTCCAGCACCTGTCATGAGACAGGTGAAGAACTTCTACCTCATTTTACAGCAGTCAACCAAGTTCAGATGCCATTATTACTTCAGAGTAGGAAGCCAGAGAACCTAGATACGCAGCCTTGTAGCACCTGATCTCCATGCTCCCTGTGAACTTCATCCTAATCCCAGTAGATGTGGAGAATTCAGAGAAATTTAAAAATTCAGTGAAGTTTAGAACTACAATTGTTTCTTTATGTCCAAACTAGTTCAATTATTCGTTATTTCGGTGATTTTTTTTCTTTTTAATAATGTCTTAACCTGGTAGGTTAATTTTAAAAAAGAGAAAGAACAAATGAAGAAAATATATAAAAGAAGATGTTTGTAAACATGGTGTCAATGTCTCTGAGCAATTGTGAAGAGCTGAGCAAATGTGTTGGTTAATAATATGAATGCTTTCATTTCCAGAGTGGAAGAAAAGTGAAATTAGTAATGTAATATAATTAAAACATTATGTTTTCTGTAACATGTTCTAGATATACTATTTGTTATGTCATAAAACTGCTTATATCTTAAAGATATTTACTTTATTGAATAAATAAAACTTTGCTCTCTCCCCAAATAATTTTATTTTATTATTTTATTTTTTTTAAAGATTTCATTTATTTATTTGACAGAGAGAGAGAGAGATCACAAGCAGGCAGAGAGAGAGGGGGAAGCAGGATAGAGCCCCGATGTGGGGCTCGATCCCAGGACCCTGAGATCATGACCTGAGCCAAAGGCGGAGGCTTTAACCCACTGAGACACCCAGGTGCCCCACTCCCCAGATAATTTTAATTTGTAGCCGAGAACGGCGTGATTGACTATGTTTCATTATTTTTGAAAATCTTGTTTAATATTTTTGAAACAGAAACCCTGAAGTCTGATTTTCAGTTGTTTACCTCGTTATTTTCATTTCATTACATGGTATTTCATTTCATTACACAGATGACAGCTATGCCACCTCTACAGGCCCTATAGAAACAACACAAAATTTGCACTCAGCATAAGGTTCACGATGCCCGTGTATACATATTTCGAACTTTTCTGTGAATATGAAAACATAGTAGCTAACTTCTTATTACATGTTTAGTCATTTTTATATCAGTGTGGCTAAAATGAACACCATACAAAGGGTCCCAGTGTCAAGACCTATTAAAGAAGACCAGTAACTGCACAAATGAAACAGATTTAGAAAGAGAAAGGGGGGGAGAGAGAAAGGGATTCCCCTTTCCCTCAGGATACAGGGCATCATCTACTGTGCATGCCAGACACAGGAGTAGCTGCACTCTCCGTATTCAATATAAGCATTCATAGACACAAACTGCATATAAAGAAAGTATTTCTTCACCTCCACCCCCACCCCCCCACACACATTCCAACTTAGAGACTCCTTGTTTTGGCACACTCTCCCTCTGGTTTCTCTTGTTATGTTGACTATTACTAGTTTACTCACTATTATCTCCCTCACTTCCATTAGACTGTGAGTTCTGTGAGGACAGAGGATTGCAGGATTCTTGGTGACCTTGTTGAGCACCTCATGCATATAGCTTAGGGCAGTACTTGGAATATACCTGGTGTCCAATATACACTTGTTGAGGGAGTCAATGAATAAATGAATGAATTTTCAAACATAGTCATGAAAAAGTTACCATATGACTTCTCCCCTTTCCCCTTCTGTTGTCCTTTGCCTTTGCTTTGTCTTCTGGACACAAGCACTATTAACTCTTGCTGAGCTCTGTGGTTTCTCCTGGATTCTGCCGTAACTTCCATACACCTCATCTCATGTAGGTTCTGCCAGCTCCTCCACTGGGTATTAGTCATTCAAAAGGCATCGCTTCTGCTATGTCTGCCGTCTTCTGCTTGGCCTCCTACTTCTGATAAACGGAGAGCTTTACTATGGCTTTGTTGTCCCATTTTCCATGGAGAAGTGGGGTAAGCAGTATCTAATAATACTAAATATAATGATAGTAGCTAACATGTACTGAATTTCCATAATGTACCAGGCACTAAGTTGGCTTTTGATTTACTTGGGCCACATCTAATTCTTATAACATTACATCCATTTCATGCATGAGGTTAAATGGCTTAAAGTAGCATTCCTAATCATTAGCTAAGCTGAAATTCAAGGCCAGGTCTCTTCTGTTTCAATATCAACATTCTCTTCACCATACTATATAACCACTACCAAAGTTGCACTGCCTGTACCCCAGTATTTTATAGAGATGTTATTGATAGTTTCAAAGTTTTCCCACCCACTAGTGGTGCAGCAAGAGTTTGTGGGTGATTCTTCTAGAAACACTGCTCACCTCTAGTCACAAGATCTAGTTTATCCAATTCTCTTTTTCTTTATGTGCTTTTTCTCAGAAAAAGTCTCTTTACTTTCAAATTTCTAGAAACACACTTCACTAGAGAGAGCTTTATGAGGGCAGAGCCAAGTCTTGTTTTCTCTATTCCTAGGATCCAAGAAAGTATCTAGCATATCATATCATCAAACACTTTTTGAATTTATGAATTGAATCAAATCACATTGGAGACACAACTCATGGACACACAAGTTAACAAGATAAATAAGTACAAAGAATACTGGTCAGAAGGATCAGCCTCAATATAAATTTAATACCAGCTTAACCACTATCTTTTTTTTTTATTAACATATAATGTATTATTTGCTTCAGGGATACCAGCCTGTGAATCATCAGTCTTACACAATTCACAGCATTTACCATAGCACATACCCTCCCCAATGTCCATAACCCAGCCATCTTGAGCAGGTTACTTAATCTTTCTGATTCTCTGTAATCACATTTATAATAGAAGGACAACTAGTTCTCTCATTGGATAGACGTAAAGATCAAATAAAAAAGCAAGGAAAACAATTTAGCATAGTAGGTGGACTATTCACAGGCCCATGCCTTCAGTCATGGTCCCTCCACCAGTTAAACTTTGCTCTACTGTCAAGGATCACATTGTTACAAGCTCAGTGCTTTCCAAAGAATCTGTAAAGTCCAAAGCAGAAAAAAGAAGGGAGCTGTGTAAAGCATGAACTGCTTGAAAGAATTGACCTTGGGCAGGCTTATCTTCTCTGCTAATTGGTTTGTCTTCCTCCATCACTGATGATTTTGACCCACCACCAGAGCTACTCTTAGCCATTTTTGCTCCTCCAAGCATCCTGTCTCTTTCCTTTCTCTCTTACCAATATTCTTAATATCTATCTTAAATCAGTGTCCTCTCCAGCCCCTCTGGCTTGGCTTTATCTTAGGTCTCATTATCTCTCTCCTGGTCAGAATAAAGCAAATTCCCACCAACTTTCTCTTTTTCAAATGGTACTAATGTAGAAAATCCAAATCTAGTGGATTTTCTGGGGTCATACCAATTCCAAAAGTTATCCCCATACATCCATAGAATATCCTGGGAGGAAAATTCTTATTTCCAATTTCATTTTGTCATAGAAAAAAAAAGCTTTTACTGGGCTATGTGCCCCACTTTTCAATTCAGAACATATCCTTGAGTTACCCTATACCCAAGAAAAGGGAGTCTCTTGCTCCTCGTCCCTCTTTCTATTCAAAATGAGTTACCCCTATCTCAGATCTCACCCTTCAGGCTAATACGCATAGCAGTAAAGCTGAGGGGCATCGTATTTTAAATAGGCTTATGTGGACCAGCCTTAAAACCAAACAGTGATTTATAACATTGATTCTTTGGGAAAGGGCATTTATGTCCCACATGACCATCTAACAAATGAATTTTTGTAACCCATCCCCATCTGTAAGTTGGAGGCTGCCTTTATTAGGAAGAAAGCAGTAAACCAAGAATTCATATTCCTCACATTAGCATTGCTGGAGAGGACAGAATTACGTGATAATTGTTTAATTGATGAGCATAAAGGGAACGTTTTATTTAAAGCAACACTTTTGAATCATTTCCTTTGACTCTATTTCAGTTGTCTGCCTAATAAAATTCTAGCAATTTTTTTTTTTTTCATTTTCTTTTCCTTTCCTTCACCAACACTCAGTAAGATTTCATTCTAGGCCTGAGCATATTATTTGCTTTTCACCAGGCTCTTGTGGTAATAAAGCATTACTCATTTTTCTGCTTTATTTCCTTGAGACATGCAGTAAGTGATAGCTCTGTTCAAACGCCACTGTATAAAACAAGTGAGCAAGACTCCTGGCCCCTATCTCATCATGAAGGAGTGGAATGATTTCAAAAACAGCACAAGACAATAAATTAAGTGAGGGAATTTGTATCTCCTGAAAATTTTCACCATAATTCCTCCAAAATATTTTAGAACAATTCATTCTGTTTTATGGCAACGCCCTCAAGCTAGGCACTCTTTCTCGATGATTCTAATGAGAAAGGGAAGTTACCGTTGTATATGATTCCGTACTGAGATTATCAAATTACATAAGATCTCTTTTGTTCTGTTGTTTGGTTTTCCTTTTTATTTTAAGATTACATTAACAAATAAGATTTTGCTGAGAAACTACTTGCAGTTTTCACCAGATGCTTCCCACGAGGAAAATGGTGGTTTTCTTCATGACTGCAAACCAAGAATATTGTGGTTTTCTCTAGATGAGTGAAACTGGAGAATTCTTTCTCTGAGAGCATAAAGCAAACTGATTAAGTCAAAGAGCTGTTATAACTCCTATGGGAAAGCTACATTCTTTACTTTTGAAGTATTCCCAGCAAAAGTCTAGGAGATCTCACCAATAGTCACACCATGATCCATTCTATCTTAGTTACTTGCAAGTCCTAACCGGGTCACTGTAATTTATACTTACTAACCATGTAAATAAGGATAAGACTCCTAATCACTATGAATAATCTTGAATCTTCTCCATTTTTTAAAAATAATAAAAAGCATGTTAATACAAGAGTGTATCCCTTTTGTTAAGTTGACTAAAAACATTTGTATACATGTCATTTTTCAATCTGTTATAACAAGAACCTTAGAAACAGTCCATTTTAAAGGATTTATGAGTGTAACATAGGGTGCCTATTCTTCTATCTTAATAAACATTCTTGGTATTGAAAATGAATGAAACATCACCAATTTAATTCACAGGATTTATTTAATATTACGGAAAGATCCATGTAACAGAGAGTTAAGGTGAACTCTGGTTTGAGACTGCTCGGGTTCAAGTCTTAGCTCTCCCACAGGTGGGCTGTGGGACAATGGAAAAGGCACTGATTTCTTTCTACACCTCTGCTTTTTCATCTATAAAATGAGAGTAAAAAGTATCCCAGCCCTATGTGGTTGTTGAGATGATTAATATGCTTAGAAGAACCCAGCACCTTGTATGTGGGAATATGCACTGATATCTTAAATTAGTAATGTGCATTTTGGGGTGTTTCGGCATTATATTCAATAGTTTTTCCTAAAATAAAACAGAATATAAAATATTAACATATATTTGTGGTTAAAGAAGTTATAATTTTGGCTCTTGACTCTTGATGATGAAGACAGGAAATTCTGTGTTCAGTTTTTCACTCTTAACGACTCAATTTTTAATAGACAGTTAATACCTAAAATATGTAAGATTTCTAATCTGAGGTTAATCTTTGCTAACTATATCCATAATTCGGTTTCACTATTCATAAGCAAATAAGTACAGCAATGTATGCCAGAAGACAAACATAGAGGAAGAAAATAAAATTCTCGCACGGTCTGTTTCACCTGGTTTGGCAAACTTAAACTGTTTAATAATGTTGACCCAGGGAAATTAGTTTGAATCCTTGAGTCGTGTCCGAAATATGAGACAATTAAGTTCCATAGAAAACTGTGAAGATACACGGTTTCCCAAACTTGAGATTTTTATATGTTCTTTATAGGAACACAGAGTCCAGCAGCCACTACTGAGCTTAGCTATCCTCAAACTAACTCAGAGATGCAGAGTCTCACATTTCTGAGTTCAGCAATCTGGAGACATATGGGGAACGTGTGAGCTGGTCAGCAATCAGCGGTGCTTTATTCCGTTGCAGAATATCAATTAAGGGAGAGAATAGGCTAATGTTCTTTCCACTAGAGAAATGACTAGAATATTATGTCTCCCTTAGCCTACTAGTGACAGCTGACTTGTGCCCGTAAACTTTGGCGCACGGACCTATTAGTTCACCGACTTCGATAAGCTTTATTTTCATTAATGTATCCGAGCTGTGACTTTGTCATAATTTTCCCCACGGGTATTCATATTTGGAGTGCTCTACTATGCACACAGATATTGGCACACCCTGGAACACAGTCTTGAAATCGTCATACACAATTTACTAAAAGCAGCGTGCCTGTGCTCTGAAGATGATCCTACTGTTGTTAAGTGAGTCTGAGTGCTGAGCATTGCTTCGTTCATGACAGGGAGAAAAAAAAATACCTAACCTCTCAAATGTCTGGATTTTGTGTAAAAAAAAAAAAGAGAGAGAGAGAATGAAATGGAAGAGAGAGAGAGAGAGAGAGAGAAAGAGAGTGCGCACACAGAGAGCTTATCCCTGTTTACATTTTCATCCTGTGTCTACTGGATTGATCCCCTACTTCATGTCAGCTCACCAGGCTGACAGCAATTCTAGCAGAGAGACACAGGGTAAGAGGGACTTTGATTCATCCCCTCCCCCTAAGTCCCTGCCTGTCATTGTCTGCTCCCGAGTAAGCAAAGTGAATATGGTCAGAGAGGTCTGGGGCTGCTGGAGCTGTGTTTTCCAATCTCAGGGGCAGCCACCTTCTCATCAACAAATCCATGCAAGCATTCTATGCATTATGCCGCTTTTCACTCACAAGTTTTGTTCTTCACTAGAGAAGCACTTAGCCCAAATAAGACAATTCACCGTGGAATTGTGTGTGTGTGTTTGTGTAGATTGAGTGATAGACTGAAAATTTAGAGGGTTTTTTTTAAGCCTTCATCCTCCTTTTTAAGACGTTAATTTTCCCCCTCCCCCTTAGTTCTTCCAAAAACTGCTCTGTGATGTGATCACAAATACTCACGTGCATAAATTCCCATTATCATAATAGGAGCACTGCAGTGAGGCTTCTTCTGAAAATAAATTACTCTGTAGAATATATTAGGAGGACTAAACCCAAACAAGCTAAATTGTGTGTTCTCCCATCCCGTAAGTTAAGCATTTGAAGATACAAAACCAATTGCATTTTTCATTTTATACGTATTTTGTTTTCTTGTTTTATTTGCATCTTATCTGGTTCATCTATTCTCTCTTTCCCTCTTTTTAAGTTAGAAGACATTTCAATTATTAAATTTCTTATTTTCTTTCAGTTGTCTTAATCATTCTGTTAGCTGCCCCTCTCTTTTCAACACATTGTAGTCCATGTCAATATCCACGGCTGACTTCAAACACATGAATATGTATGTTCTCAAAGAGAGGAGAGGTGCCCACCAGGGTGTATTTATCACGGGCAGTGTAAAGGCAGGGAACAGGCTGAAAGTGTGAGTTCTACGTCCTGATACTGCATAGCCTTGAGTTGGTCACCAACTTTGCTTTCTCTCTCCTCATTTCTAAAACAGAGACAGACAGACCAGCTCCCCTACCAATTTCCCAAGGAGGGTGTTAACGTCGATAAAGTAATCTATAGGAAAGAATTGTCAGCATTAGGAGAAAAAACATTACTCAATTCAAGATGATTCCTGTAAAATGATCCTCATTCTAGAAATTCTGGTAAATATTTGTTAGTAATTCTTGGATATGTTTGTAGGTTTAGTTTAAAATTTTAAACTACTGGGGAAGTGATTACAATTAACCTGTATTCAAAAGGGCTAGGATTTCAATGCCCGCATTACAGCAGGGATGAAGGTTACCGAGAATATTAAAATCACCTTAAAATGACCCAGAGGTGGCGATGCCTTTCTTGCTCCCAGTTGGTAACCACCACTGTCATTGATTCAAGGGTAGACAGTCAGCTAATTAAGAATTATCTTTGATATCATCTGGATTGATTAAAAAACGTATAAAATTTTACTTGATGTATTTTAAAAACTGAGCTTTGAGAGGCTTTCTTTTGAATTCAAAATGAACTTGAGTTGTGTGTCAAATGGATCCATTCAAATATCTTAGTTAAGGTTGAAACTTGTTTAAGATTATGCTTGGCATGAAAGGCATAAACCGGCCCACCGTCTTTGTGAATATATCAGACAAATGCTTTTCACGATCCTGTGCATTTATCTTCTCTGGGCCCAGCTCCACTCAGTTTTCTCCTGATTTATAAGAATGAAAACCACACGTATAAGAGTTGATATTTGACCAAGTAAAGAGGTTCGTAAGAATTTTATTCTTTTTTTCAGATGCACATGTTCCTTATTTTATGTGTTTTTTCCCACTTTCGTCTATCAGGAATGGTAATTTTTTTTACATCAATTTACAGTGTTTATGCCATTTTCATATCTTGGCTGGCTGGGAAGTGGCTGCATACTGGACTTTTCAACGACATGCAGAAAAAAAGCGAACTCCCTCAAGCTAAGCGGAAAAGGATTTAAAACTCAGTGTGCATCCCTGTTAGGGGCAAGGGAGCCTATTGCAGAAACAAAGAGTGAAGAGAAAATTCTATCCTTGGAAGCTTCACAACAACACAACCACAGCTTTTCATGTAATAGCTCAAATGTTCCCACTACAGCCATTAACAATGTAATGAAACAAATCACTTGCTATCTGTCACAATTATGATCGATGGAATCCAACTGGTCTAACTTGGGAGAAAAAAATCACATCTCAGAGTGGATCCATTTTAGAAAATAGCAAAGTTTGGGAGGGAGGGATGACACTTATTTCCCATAAACAATATAGAAGGGCAGCCATTTGATCTATCTAAACCAATAGATTACTGTCTTGATATAGCTTTCCCCTGCAATTTTCTCTTTTATTTTATTAGCCCTCGTAGAGGATTTCTGGCTGCCCATGTGAATGAGAGAACAGGTTTAGGACCACACAGAAAGTAATATTGAGATATATAGGGAAACAGTGTGAGCATCACTCAGTTTTCACTCTGCAGCTAACTGCTCTTGCTTTCTTTGGTTTTCATTTCTCTAATTAGGTTTCTTTATTCCTGTCATCTTCAGAACTCTCTAGAAATATTAGTAGTGGATAAGAATTACTATAATATTTAAGAAATAATAGCAAAGACCTACACTGAGAATATATAGCATACTATGTTTCACGAGATATGGGGCCAATGGTTTCATCATATACTTCAGAAGTCAGTTTTGTTTTAAAGGTTGTTTATGAGTTGAAACATCTTCTCCTCTTAAAAGGGGGAAGTATATGCAGAAGATGTTGAATTGAAATTGGCCCACAGGGCAAAATGTAATAATAATCATAGGTATTACTTACTAAATACCTGCTATGTATCAGATAAGCACACATTCTGATCCGAACCCATACTGCACTCCTGTGGTCTTAGTAGCTCATTTTTCAACCTCCTTTTATACATGGGGAAATGGAATTTTACAAAGCCTAAGAGACTTTCTCAAGAGCAACAGGCTAGTAAATTGCCAGAACTGGAATTAGAATATAGAAATGTCTTCCTCGGAGCTCATGTACCCATGAAAGAAAATTCCTCAAATTTGAGAATTCTTTCATACTCAAAAATATACAAGCACATTAGTTAGCCACACAACATTAGTTGTAGTCAACAGTACTTATTCAACACCACAAAGCTTAAAAATGAAACACCATCACTGGCTAGAGCAATGAGAACCGATGTATACAACAATATATAGATCATAATGGGCACTGAAATCCCATGGGCAGTACCTATTAGAAGGAATCAAGCAGATAATCCAAACTTGTACTATCAGTGAAATAAAGAAATCAAAACATAACTACACACACACACACACACACACACACACACACACACACAGAGTAGTAAAGTGCAGCCCCTGGAGAATATGTTCTACATTCCCAGCTGGAGAAATTGTGCCCTGCATCAGAGGGAACACAAAGGATGCTCAGGGCTGAGTGCTATGGCTGCATTTGGGGAACTAGGAGGTGAAAATGTGCTGATTATCCTAAACAGAGGCATGCTGTTTTCTTAAGAGGCATACATTATGTAAAAAGATTTCATCACTCACTCCTGAGTTAAATAGCTGCCACCCCAACCTTGGGGAAAGTGGGTTTCTATCCAAAGGGAGATGAGTGGCCATAGGAATCCAAGCCTGAAGGTATCTTTTCCCCTGTTTATCTCTCTTTTAGAGAAAGGAAAGAATTTTAGGAGATGGCTTGACTGCACAGAAAGAACAAGAAAGAGAAGAAAAGAAATGCTTGAGATGCAAATGAATTTAAATTTCATTCATGGGCAATGAAAAACTAATGGATGCATGAGGTGGGAGAGGGAAGTGTGTCTCACAGAGTTGGGTCAAAGAGATTATTTTGAAGTAACACATTGGCCTCATTGGAAAAGTGAGATGAAGCAAGGCATGGAGAGCTCTTAGAGGACAGGAAATGTGGCTTTCCTGTGTTCTCTAAAAAGGTGAGCACCTTGCCCTCTGTGGCTCCTAATAAATATTAATAAAGGGGGATAAAGAAAGTGGTTTCAAGGACCCAAATTAAGAAGTGACTAAACTCTGAATAATAATCCAGTGCTAGAAATGGCTGATACTTAGCACATTTTGGGTACTCCAAAAATAATGATTAAATAATAACCAGAAGGGTAGAGTTAATTATCTTCCTCTCTGGAGAAATGATGTTTTTAGAAGTGGTTAAAGAAAGTTTTGTACTGGAAAAGGGAGAACTTAAAAGAACGATGACTATTCCCAAGAAGGCAGGAGATTATTAGTGAAATAAAAGCTAAGAGTGGACTCAAAGTTTGAAATGAAGTTCTGTATTCCAAACTGTGAATGAGGTTCTATATCCTCACTTGTCTCAAAAAAAAAAAAAAAAAAAAAAGTCCATTCCATTGAATAAACATCTAAACGAGAAAAAAGAGAATTACTTCTCTTTCAAGGACCAAACTGCAGAGTAAAGGACTTTGTGATGCTTAATTTTATATGTTAACTTGACTGGACTAGGGGATGCCCAGATAGCTGGTAAAACATGATTTCTACGTGTGCCTGTGAGGATGTTTTCAGAAGAGGTAAAGTAAGTACAAAAGACCTCCCTCACCAATGGGGGAGAGCGTCATCCGGTCCACTGAGGGCCCAAATAGAACAAAAAGGCAGAAGAAGGGCCAATTTTCTCTTTGTTTGAGCTGGAGCGTCCATTCTCCTCTTGCCCTTGGACACTGGTGCTTCACTGCTGGACTTTCACACCAGATGCAGGATTTATAGTATCAGCTCCCTTAGTTCTCAGGCCTCTGGACTTGGACTGAACTCTACCACCAGCTTTCCTGGGCCTTCACTTTGCCCACAACCGACTGTAGGACTTCTCAGCCTCCATAATCACATGAGACAATTTCTATAATAAATCTCCTCATACATTTACATATATTCTATTGGTTCTGTTTCTTTGGAGAATGCTGACTAATACAAACTCCACCCCAGCTCCTGTCCCTTTCATCATTCTCTTACTGTTTTTCAGCACATTTTTGTTTTCAAATTCAAGTCTAACTATAAAGACTAGAACGGATTTACCAAGTCAAAGACAGAAATGACAGATTGTACAGCAACTTGAAAATGAAAGAGATAAACAGACATCAGAAAGAAACAAACAAAAACATGTTTTCCATAGTACACAAGAGAACTAAATAGTTGCAGAGCTCATTCTGAAAATGGAATGTGGAAGTCAGCCCAATTATTTAAATTACTAATTCTCCAATAACTCAGTTCAGGTGAATATATATAGGCTGAGAAAACAAAACAAAATACAATAGAACAGTGGTTCACAGTCATGCTAGATCGCCAACGTGTTTTAAATTTTTTGAGCTCTCCAAATTGAGTAGACAACTGCCTGTTTTGTGCTCAAATCCGTATCTGGAGTCTACTTTTATTATAACACATTTCTCTCATTGATTTGTTTAAATTTTGGTTATGCCCCTTATACTGTGAGGTTTTGGAGGGCACTAACCATATCTTACTCATGTCTAGCCTATTCTGGGAAATAGTTGGCTCAATAATTGTTTGTAGAAATTAATTGAATCAAATTAAAATGGTAGCACAGGTTTAAAATATTAACTAATCCCAATTGGTTCCTCCATATTACCCCCAGGACTTAATTATGATTCTTATATAGACTTGCTACTCAGAATGATCCACAGAACCCACAACAATGGCCTCACCTAGGAGCTTGTTAGAAATAGAAACTCAATTCTCAGGCCCCACTCCAGACCTACTGAATCAGAATCTGCATTTTAACAAGATCCCCAGGTGATTCATCTGCACATTTGAAGTTTGAGAAGCATAGATCTATCTACCTTAAGTCAATTTTCACATATGCATTTTTCAATAAGTATTTATTGTGTATCTACTATGTGCAAAGCATGGCTCAAAGCATGGTGGATAGAAAAACAAGATTTACAGCTCTTGTAAAGCATGCATTTCTAGCAGGAAAGACAAATGATAAAAACTCCCTTAAAATGAATTATTTAATTGAATATAATGATTGCTCTGTTGGAGAGGTATAGGAGCTATGAGAGATAGATCTAGCATGGGGAATAAGGGAAGGTTTCCCTGAGTAGCTGATGTTTGAACTAAGATCTGAAGAATGAGTAAGAGTTGACTAGAGAAAAGCCTGATAGAATGGAGAAGGGCCTTTACGAAAGGGGAGAGCATACATGAAGACTCTGGGACAGAAATAAGTGTAGCGTTTTGGAGAAACTTAAAACAGCCAATGTGACTGTAATTCAGAGAATGAGGCAGACAGTGAAAAGAGATGAGACATAGCTGGGACACATCATTCAAGACCTTGAAGATAATGTTGGAGATTTTGACTTTGATCCTAAGAGCATTGGAAAGCTATTAAAAAGTGTTAAGCAGGGTAATAATATGATAAAAATATATAGATTTTAAAAAGGTTCTTGGCTACATTATGGAAAATAGAAGAAACTCAAGGATGAATGCAAGGAGACTGTTCTGGTTAGCTATTGCTCACTAACAGAACTTTGTGATTTAATGCAACTATTTTATTTTGCACACATTTTGTGAGTTAGAAATTTGGGAAGGATTCAGTTGGGTAGTTCTCTTCTGATTCCTGTGGTATCAGTTGAGGCAGTTGCGGTTGGAAGATCTTCCAAGAGCAAATGTCTGCTGCCTTGGTTCTCATTCTCTATCTCTCTCTCTCTCTCTCTCTTCCCCTCCTTCCTTTCCTCTCATTCTCTCTCTCCTTCTCTCCAAGACATCCTCCAGTGCCTCTGCACATAGTTTGGTTGCTAACAGCATAGTAGTCTCAAGGTTCCAAGAGTGAATGTTACAAAAACAAGT
>CM052886.1:55034244-55053761 GCA_028534135.1 Potos flavus | reverse complement strand
AAGCTGCTAGATTTTTAAGGCTTGAGTCTGGAAATTGCCATGAATGAAAGCAATCAAGAAGCCAGCCCAGATTCATGGGGAGGATATTTAGACTACCTTTCCCTTGCCCCACACAGAGTGAAAAACCATCTTTAATCTACCATCTTTAATCTTGAAAACATCTTTAATCTACCATAGAAAGTTGGCAATTATGAAAATAATGTAGTTTTTGTCATCCTAACATCAAAATCTATTTTCTAATTTGGAAGAAAGCTTCATGTGAATCTTAAGACAAAATGAGTCAGATATGTCCATCTCCTGATAGCTGGGACATGGGCATATTTCATGGGCTTAGCCAATCAAATGTTCCCAAACGGAACTATGACTGTGAGGGAAGTGACCTTGGCTATGTTATCTGTAGTTTTTCTTCCCATGTTTCTGATGATATCCAAAAACCACCTCTCCAGTATTCAATTGTCAGTCACGTTCCCAATACCCTTAGATTATTTTTCTAAGTTAGTCACTTAGAGTTGGATTCTATTGCCTAAAACACAGAATCCTCATCACTTGAGTAGTTCAAGCAAGAGTTAATGGTAATCTTCACTCAATGGCAGCAATGGAAAGAATTAACAGAATCAAATCATGTTAAATAGATCAAATATATAGTGTTGGATAAAATATGAGGATGAGAGAAAAGCTTGTCAACATGGATATGGACATTAGAAGAGGGTGACATTTAGGGGTTCTCCCATGTTTTAAGTTTTGAACATGTTGATCTTGAAATACCTATGAGAGATCCAAACTGACGTATTGTGTGGGTAGTTCTATATATCATTTATAGTTCACATATGAGGTCTGGATAGAAATAGAAGTATGGGAATAATTAGCTTATAGATGTCAAATAAAGCCATCTGTATGGATGAGTAACCCTGAAAGAAAAAGAAACAATTTCTTTCTCTGTTATCTATTCTCTGGTCAATAGACTTTTATTTGAACAGAGGATGTTCCTCTACAATCTTTTCATTTAAGTTCCTTTCCAGAAAGAGTATGCATTATTGCTTTGATGGAGTACTTTAGGAGAGATATAATTATCAGACTCAAAGGTGCTCTTTTCAGAGATTTCCAAGACCTGTCATCCTTGAAGTAGCAAGACACATACAGAGCTTAGTGCAGAAGTAACTCAACTTTTGGCTCCCTAGGTTCCAAACAGCACTGTGATCAGAATCCAACAAATATTCTCATAAAAACTCCTCTTGAAATTTTTGAAATTCCTAATTAATAGTCTTATAAGTACAAAATGACAAACTACCTTCTAATAATTCATGACAGATCTTGATTTTTTTTTTAGAATAGAGAATTCATTGTCTGTGAAAGAAAAGTTGCATGTAAATAAATTAGGTATGCCTTGTTGCATTTAAAAGACACTAATAGAGTCTGCCTAATTCCATGGAAGGGTCACCATACATCCAAGGCATGGATTTGAGTCTTGCATAGTAAGTACTTGATATATTTGACCCAAGAGAGGAGGCTCTGAGGACTAATTGATGCTAACCAAATTCAGATGTTAAATAAATCAGAATCCTAATTTATAGATTTATATTGAAGTGTAAATAGACATGTCAGTTGGTGTACAATCCTCTTTCCTATAGAAATATGTCTTTGGAAAACCAAATCACTAACCATAATTTGCTTGGTGAATACAGGGAATATTTTCCAAAATTTATTCGGTGGGACACAAGTTTTAAGTCATGTCAGTAAGTATTAAATTTCCCCTCCTCCCCCTGTTATATTCCGAGCAGTGAGTTATACGGATGGACACCACATTCAGTAGGCCAAATTGAGGAGTCTTTATTAAAAAGCCGGTGGCTGCGAGGGGGCTCATGCACTCCCAAAATCTCGCAGCCCCAAATGAGCTCAGGGGTAGGCTTATAAAGGCATAAACCACATCCCGTTGCCAGTTTCTAAGAATTGCCAAGTGCAGTACAGAAGCAAAAAAGCTGGGTTAAGCAGATATGTAGGGTAGGGGTACATTTCCTGGGATTGTTATATCTGGAGTATTTTACATTTTTTTCTGCTAAGGTTGCGATAACAGGGGTGCAATAACATGACTGTGTTATGAAATGGCCACTTTTTACAAAAACGGCATGACTTACGCTAAGTCTGTCTCCTGGGTGTCTCACCCCTAAAAGGGATTTGGTGATCGAGAAAATTTACCTCTCATATTTTCTGTGTGTCAGGAATTCAGAAATGATTTGGCTGGACAAAACTTGGGCTCTCTCATGCTGTTGCTCTGATATGTCCGAGATCAGAAGAGTGGCTGGCTCAAGCAGCTACATGCTGGCCAGTCATATCTCTCTCTCTTAATATAGCCTCAATGTTTTCCATGTGTGTGTGTGTGTGTGTGTGTGTGTGGTTTTTTTTAAGATTTCATTTATTCATTTGACAGAGAGAGACACTGCGAGAGAGGGAACACAAGCAGGGGAGTGGGAGAGGGAGAAGCAGGCTCCCTGCCGAGCAGGGAGCCTGACGCGGGGCTCTATCCCAGGACCCTGGGATCAAGACCCTAGCCAAAGGCAGATGCCTAATGACTGAGCCACCCGGGCGCCCCTCCATGTGGTCTTTTTATGTGGGTTGATTTGGGCTTGCTCACCTTATGCTAGCTTCATGGCATTTGGACTTCATGCATTGAAGCTTAAAGTTTTAACAGGAATATTCCACCAAATAAGGTGGAAATTGCATCACCTTTTCTGAGCCGGCCTTGGAAGTCATGCAGCATCACATCTGCTGCCTTTTGTTAGTTACAAGCAAGTCATAAGCTTGCCCAGATTTAAGGGGAGGAAACGAAGACCTCACCTCGCAATGGAAGGGGTGTCAAGGTCACATTTCAGAATAGCACTTGGAATGTGAGATAATGTTGTGGCCATCTTTAGCAAATGTAGAGTGTCACACTAGGTGTGTAACATGGTCGTGGAACTCAACATCTCAGAGGCTCAGACACCTCACATTGGAAGAAAGGAATGAAAAGAAACAAAGGGAAGAAAAAGTCCTGATTTTGGCATCTACGAATCCATTATAACAAAAGATAATGATTAAATACGTGTATCAATCAAGGTTGATGCAAATATCATTCCTTCCTTGCCTCCAATCTTTATTTCACCTATTTCTATATTATTAACCACCTTGGACATCCGTTTCTCATCTTTCGTGATTTAAGTTCCATCTGTATGCCAGCAACTGTCAATTAATATCTCAAACCAAGACCTCTCACCCAAACTCGGGACTCACAGATTGAACTACCTGTGCAAAATTTACCCCCTGGAAAGAATTAAGATCTTCTTATAACAAAGAGACACAGGGCTTGGGTCAAAATTGCTTCTTTTCTTGAGCTGCAGAATATACTTGCCTTAGACTTGGTTGTGCTTGGCCGGTGTTTCTCTAAGTGTGACCTCTAGACCAACAATGTCAGTATCACCTAAGAACTAGTACTGTGTATTCTTGGGATCAACCAGCTCTCCTGAATCAGAAATTCAGGATGTGGGGCCCAGAAATCATGTTTTAACAAGCCCTCCCCATGACTCTGCTGCACACTCAAATTTGACAACCAGTGGCTTAGGCCAGATATTTCTGAGATCTGAGAACTGTTAACTTAGCTCTTCCTCACTCACCGCCTCATATTTCTCTTTCTCATTCCCATTTTATTATGGCCAACCTAATGCTCATAAGCTATAAAACCTCTTTTAATTGCCAGTAGGCAGCGCCGAATCCCATTTATATGCTTCTCATGTTGCAACAGGGAAAAAAAAAAGGCTTTTCTTTTTCACCTGTTTTCTGGTAGGACCCTTGACATCTCAAATTTGCTATATTCTCAGGCTTCTCAGCTGATAACAGCGCCATCGTTTTAGCATTCTTGATGCTTATTTCTCACACATCCCAAATCAAATCCGCCAGGGAATTCTGTCTGCTCTACCTTTGAAATAGATCCAAACTCCAGCCACATCTCACTGCCTCCACCACCATCACCGGGTCCAGCTGCCACAATCTCCACATGTATGTCTGCCAGTGGGTCTCCCTGTGTCTGTCCCTGTCCCCTTAGACTATTCTCAGCACAGGAACCCAGGTGGTCCTTTTGCAATGTAAACCAAATCGTGTCACACTCCCACTCCCTGTTAATACACCCGATTTTCTTTTTTTAAGATTTAAAAATAATTTTTTTTAAAGATTTTATTTATTTATTTGACAGAGAGAGAGATCACAAGTAGGCAGAGAGGCAGGCAGAGAGAGAGGGGGAAACAGGCTCCCCGCCGAGCAGAGAGCTCCATGTGGGGCTCGATCCCAGGACCCTGAAGTCATGACTTGAGCCGAAGGCAGAGGCTTTAACCCACTAAGCCACTCAGGCGCCCCGATACACCCAATTTTCTTAGAGTAAAAACAAGTCTTTACCATAGCCTGCCAGGTGAGGCCCATCCACCTCTGTCCCTTATCTCTGACCTCTCCCTACTTTATCTACATACATTGGTCTCTTCATGTTCCTGCCTGCTTGCCTTAGGGGAGAATGGAAACAGCCTGAGGGAAAACCAAAGAGGTGTGGCCTGAGACCAGAAGAGCAGCTTAAACCCTAATGGAAGAGAGCACTGAACTACTGACTGCTGCAAAAAATCGGAGGTAAGTGTAAAACAGGTCACTTTACAGTAATTTTCCCCTGAGCTACCTTAGTCAGGCAGGGAAATGAGAATTTTTCTGCTTGTCCACTGTGTGTTTGTTTCCATTTTGCTCTTGTTTAAACACATCCGGCTTGCTTATACAACAAAGATGTTTTTGAGAGCTCTGTCTAGTGAGAATGGCAAGTAAGCATTTGTTGGTCAATTATAAACCACCTACAACCAGAGGAGTGAGAGTTTATTATATTGAAGGAAACATCAGGTAGAGTTGGACTCTGCATTCTGGGGGTGTTAGAGAATCCTCATTCTCGAAATTTGGAAAGGGATGAGTTAAGAATATGAAGATTAGGGCACTAATCTGCCCTTAGTAGCTTGCTTTTTTTTTTTTGAAAGACCAGAAGCAAATACAAGCTTTGATCTGTGCCAGAGTCGAAGAACAGAACTATAGCCCCTTTGCTCACTTTGATTTGGAAAGAGTCGCCTTTCACAATGGGGTTCAAAGCCTGGATCTTTACTCTTGGAATGTGTTCCTTGCTGTGAGCATAAGCACTCCCATCACTTGATTTCCAAAAGGATTTCCTTAGACTTTCCTTCTTTCCTTCCTCCCTTCTTTCCTTTCTTTCTTCCTTAAGAATTTATTTTCAAGTAATCTCTATATCCAACATGGGGCTCAAACTAAATGGTAGTGATGTCTCTCTCTCTTTCTCTCTCTGTCTCCCTCTTCACCCTTTTCACCCAAAGTCAAAACTGAAAGTGACATTCCGTTCAGTTTCTACTTTATATTCCCAGAGTAAACACCTCCATTCTGTGGAGCCTACCATCATCTGCCCCTTTCCACCTGTGCAATATATTTACTAAATGAGAGTGTAGCAGAAGCTGGGCTGGATCCTGGCGGAAAAACCAAGCGTCACTCGGAGACTAGGAGAATTGGAGATTTATTAAAAAACACCAGTGGACTCAGAGGAGACCCTTCTCCAAAGATCTGAGCCCGGAGCACAAGCAGGGAGGGTAATTTATACCCTCCTACTTGCGCATACTTGGTATTATGGAGCGTGGGAAACAGGGTAGGAAAGAAGAACCAGAAGGCCTTTGAGACAGGGACGGGAGTTCCCTTGCCGGTTTGGTCGGTCGGCTTAAAGTACAGTTTTTCCTTATCAAGAGAATGAAATTTGTACATTTTTTAAACCTTATTTTTACCTTCTCAGGTCTAGGATTCTGTGAAATTTGCCTCTTCAAAAGCCACGGCTGCAGAAGTTGGTTCCCTATGGCTTATACTTCTAGGATCACGTATAGTTTCTGACCAGGAACTCCAAATTGTTTAACAGTGTGCAACAAAGTTTCATGGGAACCGACCAGGTGCTAGATGTAGTGGTAGTTATAACTGCTGAAAATATAGAAGTTCATAGTGTAGTGGGGAAGTCAAACACATAAACCATCGGTAACTAGAAATGTGGCAGAGCATCAGAGATGCCTGGGAAGCAGGCGTACCCAAGGAACTCGGCGGGGAGAGTCGGGGATGGAGATCTAGAGCAGGAGATGCCCCAGCTGGACTGCAGCATGAATAGGGCTTGTCAGGTTACTAAGTAAATATATCATTTCATAGCAGATTTCTAACTCTGTTTCTGTCCATGAGCCCTCACAACTTTTATTTCTCAAAGGATTCACTAAGACCTAGGAAGATAATTAATCTAATTTCCTGAAAAAATAAAAACAGATAAATTTGAAAACTATGTTAGAGCTGGAGTTCTATGGTGTGTGGGTTTGTTTGTTGTTAAGGAAAGAGGGTAGGTGGAGTTTCTGGCAAGCTCTGCCAGCCCACTGGGATTCAAATGGGGTTACCTTAGGATCTGAAAATTGTACTTTGAAACATGAATATACTTATCCTTTTTGTAAATAAGTGATGATAAAAAGGGAAATGTGAGATTTGTATCCTCCACACCTGGCACCGAGTTGGTGTGTTTTCCATACTCTGCCTTGTTGAATGAGTGACTGTCTTGTCACATTTTGAGCATTTTTTCTTCCTGGTCAAGAATGTTCAGGGATGACTGGGTGGCTCAGCCGCTTAAACAACTGCCTTCAGCTCAGGATGATCCTAGCATCTTGGGATGGAGTCCCTCATAGGCTCCCTGCTCAGCGGGGAGCCTGCTTCTCCCTCTGTCTGCTGCTCCCCCTTTGTGAGGGCTCAAGCTCTCTCTCTGTGACAAATAAAAAATAAAATCTTAAAAAAAAAGAATGTTCATTAATTATGACTGCCTTCACGCACGCACGCACACACTCACACTCAAACCTTTTCTAAAAGAGTTTGCTCTCCAATATATTTTCCCTGAATAGTTCTATCCCACATTTATCTTTCTCTTCATAGAATTTTTGTCAGTCACTAAGTCATTATTAGTACACTGTCTCCCCTCAACCACCAACCCACACAGTCAATTTAAAAGTTTATATATTAGTTTTTTTTCTCTAATTTTCCTCTGTAAATTTCTTGTTCCTCTGATGAGATTAAGCTTCCTGAAGTCAGGAACCAACTCTCATACATATTCTCATATTCCCAAAGTCCCTTGATCAGGTGGCAATGTAGGCTTTATTAACTTCATACTGTCAACAAAAAGAATTAACCTTTTGTCCCATCAACAAATCCTTCAGCAGCATTCCCTCTGCACGGGTACATTCCTCCATGGTCATCTGTACCCACACACACGCGCACACACACACACATACTCACACTCCCATACACACACTCACACACAAACCACTCTCATGCATCAATCGGGTCTTCGGTTTGGGCTTGCATGGCCTTCGCCTACTAGAAATGCCAAAAGCATGCACTCACATCTTTCTCCCTTAAAGTCACCTTACATACTATTATAAAAATGCTTAACTGGCCTATAAAGTCAGGTATTTTGACAGCATACTTGGTAAGGTTAATAGTCTCCTCCTTTACAGATAGAACTTTGGAGTCTGAGAAGTTCAGAGATTTATCAGTACATTGCAGGATAATTCATAAAGAATAGTAGAAAGAGCACAAACTATTGTGCTACCTATTTAATATTTTGTCTTTATTAGCAGGTCTTTCATATTTTTTGAACACCTCATTCTTTTTACTATTTTAGAATTCAACATTTAACTATGAAATATAATTTCATATGAGGAAGACTATAAAAAAACTTGTTTTGGACACATTGTGATAATACATCTGACTACATTTTGAAAACTGTAAAGTAATATACAAATTACAGTATTATGTTTTCAAGAAATTTTGGCATCCCTAACAAAGTCTGCTCATGAGAATTGATTGAAACAGAATCTGTTAAATGTTATCCTTCATTTTCAATGATATATACATGAGGATATAATTGATAGGAACTATCTGTAAAGTTGTAGGTGATATGGTGACAGTAAATCATGGGGTAAAACGTTCTGGTCTCCCACAGGAAGCTGAAATATTGTAGCTATAAATTATACATGAATATATAATACATGAATTAATAACTATATACATTGATACAAAATAATCCTTTGACAAGAATTTTTATTTGGATTGTTTTTACTAACGAATTAAGAATTTTTAAAAATCTGAATAGCTTTCCTCTTGCCACCACTCAGTTCTAAATCAGCAAAATAAAATGTAGTTTTGAACTAGTTAAAACAAATGAATAAAATATCCTTTATTCAGAGACTCCCTGAATTGGTTCTGGCGATGAATGCTCTACTCAGTAGTTGACATCCCGTAATTTGTATACTATTGCTTCTATTACCAGAAATTCCTTATTTAGAGAGAGAAATGATCTGATGGTTTAAAGAGAGAATTACCATGACAAAATCCGAAGTACCATTTTACAACCCTATCATAATCGAAATAGCTTCAGGTCTGTTTCTCCTGGCCCGAAGCCATTAAGATGGTAAGGAGGGGACTCATCCTTGTCATAGAAACTCTGTTTCTGTTTCCTTGTAGTTACACAACCTCAGAGAAAGGTGAGAACATCCAACCATGCAGTGTTATCAAAATGGCCAAGGAAATAGAACATTCTACAAAAAGTTTCGTGGCACTGAAATTAATTTATCAACATTTGATTTATAGAGAGGGACATACTTATTCTGTAAAAGCATGTGCATTTCACTCTATATGTCCATTCTGGTAGCTGATTCGATCTTCAGAGTCATCTAAGGTCACCACCACTGAATCAGAATGTGTAAACTGAATTTAAGTGGAAGATGAAGACTGCCCTCCTCATCCCCATCACCCAGACAGGTAACCCATGTCATTCATTATTTCATTTAACCTACATACCACTTTTCCTCAGAAAAGATAAAATGTTGGGAACCTAAGCTTACAAAGCTGAATAGTTGGTAACTGCCACTGTACCAGCAATGTCGGAAGGATTTGCAAGCAGTCTCTAGTCCTGCAAAGAAACTTATCTAGATAAACCGTGGTATGAAATGGGAAGATGATGAGTATTGCTTTTTTGCTGTCTCTGAATGATCTGGGTTTTTTTATTCTCATAAAAATTAGGCTTGGAGACCCAGGTGACATCACTTTCTCTGGTTTTGTTTTTCTTCCTTCTTTTGCTAATCCCCCTCCTGCTTTCCAGTATCCCATCTGCATCCTGTTCCCACTCCCTGAGCTCAGATCAATTGTGCCTTGTGTCTACAGTTCTTAGGTTCTTTCCCACACTCGTGGTCAAGATCAGCACAGTCCATTTACCCAGTCACTTCCTCCTGGCTCCCATTATTCAGAACAGAGCAACTACATGCCACCCCATTACTAATAATGATTGCCCCTGAGAGTATTGCAGTGCTAGCAAGCTAAAAGACTGGCCCTTCATGAGCTCCTGCCAGAACTTATTTTGGTCTTTATTGATTTGTCTAATCTCAATGACTTTACTTCAAAATTTTACTAGTTTAATAGTAAAGTGTGAAGTCCTTTTATTTTCAGTCTGCCTGGAGATCAAGATACTGGGATATTCTTCCTCAGGGATTTCTATACTGAAAGTCTACTCTAGAATCAACAGCTTATTTGGTCTAGGAGCTGCCTTTTTAAAAATGTTCTGATACGTCATATGAGGTCATATCCTCTATGCTTTCCCATGCTTGCCTGCATGTTAAGTTGCTGAGGCACACTATTCTTATAATGTTACCTGTGTTAGTCAGGGTTCTCGAGAGAATTGGAGCCAATAGAAGAAAGGGGGGGGCAGGGAATAAGAGATCTATTATAGGCATTGGCTCACACAGTTACGGAGGCTGGGAAGTCCCACAGTCTGCCATCAGCAAGCTGGAGAATGAGGAAAGATGGTGGTATAATTCAGTCCGAGTTAAAGGCCTGAGAACCAGGGGAGCCAGTCATGTAACTCCCAGTCCAGGATCAGAGGCCTGACAATGAGGGGGCAGCAGGTTTAAGTGACAGAGTCTGAGGGTCCAAGAAACAGGAGTTCCAATGCATGAGAGCAGGGAAAAATGGACCTCCCAACTCAAGAAGAGAAAGAAAGAATTCTCGTTTCCTTTTCCTTTTGTGTTCCATTTAATGACCCAAGGGATTGGGTGATGCTCACCCATATTGATGAAGGTGTATCTCTTTACTCAGTCTACCAAATCAAATGCTAATATCTCTTCTAAAAACACTCTCA
The DNA here is from genome assembly GCA_028534135.1 of Potos flavus. NCBI lineage: Eukaryota > Metazoa > Chordata > Mammalia > Carnivora > Procyonidae > Potos > Potos flavus. Next base: position 55,043,503 of record CM052886.1, on the reverse strand, counting down.
GAGACACATCCAGAAATAATGTTTTATCAGCTATTTGGGTATCTCTTAGCACCATGAAATTGACATATAAAATTAACCATCACAGCACCCTGGTGGGTTCAATCCATAGTTCATATATTTCCCTTGGCACCTACTCTACTTTGTTTCTCAAATCCTACACTTTGAGCATCGTCTAGCATCACTTATGCTATTGCTTCCCCCAAAAGCTAGGTCTCTTTTTGGCTGAGATTCGTCCACCAGTGCTACCATATTGTTCTTAGATCATTTATCTTTCTCTAGGAACAATCTACAATTCTTTAAAAATTCCCCAAGGAATTTATCACTTTTCATGAATTTTCCTCCTCAATTTCTCCTGTAGCAAGTTAATTGGAATATTTAGAATAAACTTGTATAATAAGCCATCATTCCATTTTTAAAATTTACATTCCCCTGGCAGCTCTTCTGTGATTACAATTGTTCCAATATGATTCCTCTCCCAAGAAGAGAATATTGTTAATACCTTAAATGCTTGCACTGGATCTTGTCTCCTTCCATGGCTCCTTCTGCTAAAAGTGACATGGTGGCATGCTACTAGCTCATTTCTGTAGTGTACTTTGTCGGGAAGACAGTTAATAGTGCAACTGTCCAAAATTCAATAATCTGGAGACTTTGCTTTCACAAATGTAACTGTGTCATCCTATCCTTATATATCTAAAAGGAATATAGATAGGCTCAATTATTATCAGAAAGGGTGAAGTTGTAGTCATATCTGAATGGTCTAAAAGTCAGAAGGATGCTGCAACGTATCTTTACTGGTTCCGCTGAGTTTCTTTTTAGTCTAGACACTCCACCTTGAATGCAAATCCTAAATTACCTGCCTGTCCCATTGTTTTCCTATCTTTCTCTTCTCTCTGCTCCCAAATCCAGGATCCGTGTTGTATGTTACAGTCATCACATATACTCAAGTCAGCAATTTCTTTTCATCTCATTTGGCCAAAACAAACATATATCTTCTCATACTGCTTCTTCAACATAGAGAACCAACACTACAAACCTTTCTTGTTTATCATAGCACAACTTTAAAATATAGTGTATATATATAGATATATAGATATATATATCTATATATCTATCCTGCAGTATATGTGTATATATATACATATATATACACACACATACACACACACACAAATGTTTCACAAGATGTTGCATAATGACCTGTACTTACAAGGGTGAGTATGGGAAGAATCATAGAGTTAAAGTGGACCAAGCCATTGTTGTTCCCCCAAAATTCCCCTTGTCCTGTGTATACTTGAGGAGGGAAAGTGAAAAATGAGGGAAGAATTCTTCACAGAAAGGCTAGGAGAGCCATACTGGCAAGCACAAAATGGCAGTAAAGGGTAGTTGGTCCATGCCTGTTTTCGCCCCCACAGTGCCTCAACACAAGACACAGCCCCTGAGCAATGACTGTGGGAAGTGTCCACCCAGCATCTGCAGAACTGTCCACCCCAATCACACACCAGACCATAACTGTGGAAGCGCACTTAAATAGAACCTCCAGTTTGAAGAGACTTATAGTGGTTTTTGCCACAGGGAACATCTTTCAAACTTGCAGAGACAATTCCCAGATGGGTTGTCTGTAGATGCAATCTGGACTGGGGCTGTCTGTCACCTCCAGCTAGGAGGCAATCTGGCAGCACAGAAAAAGAGCATGGAGAAAAATGGGAAGATGGAAACAGTCAATGCAGCTCTTATTAAGTGACCATCATTCCCATCTACTCCTTCACCTTTATTTGAAAAGTCTTCCTTATTTCGTTTTGCTACTACTATTGTGTAGAGAAAATGTAGATTTGGTCTAGAAACTATTGCATCTGTTCAGATGGAGAACTGCGTGTGCCCCTTGAATTTTGTGTGAAATTTAAAATGTATGTGAAATATTTTGGAAAATATGCTGAATTCACCATACAGTTAAAGAATTATAGAGTATACATTACCATCAATTATTAGCATACATCATTTGGGAAATTTAACCCAAGCCAAAGCAGTTTATTAATGCAAAAGGGAAAAAAAAAAGTCTAAAAATGTTTTGAAAGGATGTTAGCACATGTAGTTTGTAGATGAGAAAACTACAGTCAGAGAGACTGATTTGCCAAGATTGCATCGGTGGCAGAACGAGGATTAGAATATGTCATTTGCCTCCTTGTCACGGCCACTTCCTCCGGTATCATATACTTGCAATTGTTTGACACAAGACAGTCAAATAATTGATTTGCTTTTCAACAGGTAGCTGTTGCATTATGTAAGCAGTGTGGGAAAGACATTTGCAAAAACTTATTAGGAATATGAGTATAACATCCTGATTACTGAAGGGAATAGTTGTAGACCTAGCTGTACTTTCTCAAACACAGCAATCCTCAGATTAGAATAAGTAATTTGGTCAAGCACCAACCTAAAATCAATCATGCTGCAAAAAAGGATATGAAAGTTCAGTATGTGCTGGGCACTGGGCATAAAAATGGAAAAGGCACAGGCCTTGCCCTCAGAGAGAAACTTATAGTTACATACATCTCTCTAGTTCTTGTATTTTATATTGATATACAAGGACCCCAATAAAGAACAAAGTATTATTTTCAAATTTTTCTTTAAATATGTGTAAAATATTTCCCATTATTTTCAGCTGTCAATTAAGTTTGCAGTTTTAAAACATGTCATATATTCAGAGATGCAAACCATTATCTAAAGTGCCTAAGTGTAAAGGGAGCCTGTCTCTGCTGATTATTCCTAATCTCCCTGACTTCTCAACATTAGAGTGGCCTGGGGCTCAGTCTTCAGACGTTTTCTTTTCTATCTGCATTCATTTCCTCAGTGATCTCATCCAATCTCGTGACTTTAAATACCATCTATATGCTGACAATTTGCAAATTTATAACCTTAGCTTAGAACTTTCCCCTCAACTCCAGACACATATATCTAACTGCCTATTTGACATCTTCACTTCGATGTCTAAAAAAAAGCCCTCAAACTTATTACTTCTAAAACCATGGCCTTGATACTTTCTGCTGTCCGTGCAGGTATACTCATTTCAGTAAATGGTAATTCTAGTCCTCTGGTTGCTCAAGTTATAACCATGGAATCATGTTTAATTCCTTTCTTTCTCTTATGTCCCCGAAATGTTCAGGAAATCTGGGCTGTACTTTAAAAATATATCACTTGTCATCACCTCCCATGCTACTACCTTGGACCAGGTCACAATTAGCTCCTGCCTGGATTACCACTCCAGCCTCCTACCTGGTCTCCCTGTTTTCACTTTTGCTTACCTGCAATCTCTTTATTAAGGCAATAGCCAAGGCGATCATTCCACTTCTCTACTCAGGTCATCCTATAGTTTTCCATTTCACTCAGATAAAAACCCAGAGTCTTTACAATTACCTATATGGCCCTGCTTCCCTACATTTGCTGTCTTTCTCTTCATTTCCTCTCTGAACTCATCTTCTCCTACTGCCTGTCCCTCTTGTTCATTAAATGCCATTGGCTGGAGCCCTTGATGTAGGATTCCTCAGGGCCTTTGCACTGGCAGTTCCCTCTGCCTGGACGACTGTTAACCCAGATTCATTCATTTCCTTTAAGTCTTCACTGAAGTGAAAACTTCCCTGGACACCTTATCTAAAACTGCAAACTATATACCAAAACACACATTTGCAAAATGCATCAATGCTATGGTTTTAGAAGTATTATACTTCAGATTTTTTTTTTTTTTTAGACATTGAAATGAAGATGTCAAACAGGCAGTTAGTTAAAACACACACAAGACCGGCTCCCCACTTGTTTTTTTAAGTAAAGTTTTATTGGGGCACAACTACACCTATTTGTTTATGTATTGTCTGTGGCTGTTTTCTTTTGGCCCCAAGAGCCAAAAATATTTATTAAAAAAAATTTATTATCTACCGAACCAGCTTGCCAACTCCTGTGAATAGAAGATTCAGAAGAACAGGGGTCTTATTTTATGCTCTTCTTTGTCACTAGAGTCCCAGAGTCATGCCCAGCACATATCAGGTACTTGGTAAGAATGTGTTGCCTGGTGAATGAATGAGCAAATGAATGAATGAAATGTAGCTGGCTGTACACTTTAAGGAACTAGACAGGAGAGTGAACTGAGTTGCCCTCCCATATCACCAAGGATGCTCAGCACACATTTTGGAAGGTTTTGATGAGGTTCTTTTTGTTGTTTTTCAACTAAGAAAAACATGTCTTTATGTCATTCACCTTAAGTAACGGTGGTTGTTTCCCAGGGTTGGCTTAAATAAAATGTAAAACAACTAGTAGAGGTATTGTTATTATGCTAGTTATATTGTTACAGAAGCACAACTATAACAGAGACATTAAATAAGCCCTTTGAGAGAGCAGTTCCGTAGGATGAAAATTGCCTGACGTCCCAAATGAAGTCACCTGCCCGAACTTTTCAGGACTGTTTGCATCTCGTTACCTGCAAAGTGAGACACCAAAGTTAAACCATTTTGAGTGCAAGATTATAGAAGGTTTTGATCACTTGAGTCCAGCAAAAAATACAGAGTCCTCTCTGGCTTTATACTTTTAAGTGACAAAATAACCTGTTGCTTTCAATGAAAGGTAAGGTTGAGAGTACTTTGATCTTCGATCTCTGGTGGCACTAGAAATTTCAGTAGTAAAACCAAAACCAATGTCTCCTTTCTTTCCTGGGGAGCCAGTCACAAAGGAATTGGCACAAAAGACCCTTCTCTTTGGAGGGAGGGGTTTAGGCTCTAAGAGGAAGAAGGTTTCCTCTTTTTTAGGTGACACCCCGATCCTCCATTCAAAAAACATGGGTTTCTGGGTTAGACTGATTGATGGCAAAGATGACAAAACCTTGAGCAATCTGTTAGCTTGAGCTGAAAAATGTGCTCAGCTAACTGCCTTAAACATTTTAAAATATAACTCGCTAGCTGTAGTAAAGGCTGTCGAGCTAAGATTGGGGATTAATTGTTCACTGTTCAACATGATTTGTGAATAATTGCAGAACCATAGCAATTAAGTTGTACTTTCTACAAAACAGGCAGCACATGCCTCCTGCTTTAGAGAGACCCATGTTTTGGGATGTGTGTGCGTGTGTGTGTGTGTGTGTTTTGCAGATTAGCAAACCTCTGTAATCTATTTGGATGTACAGGTGACATCTCTCTTTGAGTCTTCAGGAAACTGGGACTTCTGGGATATGTGCTATGTCATAAACTTGAATGATGAAAAAGCAGCAGGGCTCCTTCAGCCTCTAATTGGAACCACTCGATGTGGCAAAGAAACTGAGCAACTCTTTATTATTCCATTTAATGGGTTTTTTTACATTCACAAATCATTCATCAGTATCATCTGAAAATGAAAAACGATAAGCACAGTGATATTTGGCACAATACATCCGGTTTGTTACCCAAGACTTGGTGTGTAGGTACAAAAGTATTAGCGATGAAGTCATCCCCTGGAGAGGAGGCAAAAGGGGACTCGTTGTTCAGTTCTGGCTGAATTCCCAGGTTTCAGCCAGTGTGAGTCTACCGGAATCAGTGATAATGTTTTCTGTCATGGTTGTAAAATACTTTCAGAGAAACATAAAGTTTTTATGAGAAGAATAGTAAAAGAGATAACTTCTTCTATGCCTGGGGGTTAATATTTGTTCTTGTTTGGCTCAGTTGAGGAGAACAGAGGTTGAAATGGAGGAATGAATGCACAAAGCTTCGAGTTCCCTCTTGCTGCTACTCAGCACACATAGTAGCTTCCAGATCAGCACAACTGCCCCAAATTTAGAAGCCCCAACAAATCCCCAAGTCACTAGATCGAAACATTGGCACTGGCTGGCTTTGCGTAAGTCATAGGCCCCATCACATTTTTCTTTCCCCTCCCCTTCCTCCCTTTTTTTCCCCATTAGGATGATAGAATTGTTTGTGTGATAGGTTTCCAGGTTTCAAATATTATTTATTTAGAATAGCTTATTGTAATATGTCAGTGGGGTTTAGCAACCTTCCCAAAGAATGGGAATGTTAGGTTGCTCCAACCACATGCTGTCAGAGACTATTTTAAGTGCCCTGTTTCATCAAGTAAATGCAGTTAGTTAAATTGAATTTGGAAGATTTTCTCCTCTTTGTGATGAATAGAGAATGATTATCATACCTGTGATACTCCTGACTTCCCTTTTGTACAAGTAGAGTAGTCATTCTGATCTTGAAGTTTATTAGAGCTTTAAGCTGTCAGGTTATTACTGTCAGTTTCGAGAAAAGAAAGAGTTACTGATGTAAAATTAATTTATTGAATGGAATTGTTTTGCCCTCAGGGAATAACATCACCATTTAATTTAATTTCCCCATCATATTGTCTCATTTGCGGAGGAAAAAATAACTTTTCTTTTTAACAGAATAAAGTGCATTATGCTGAATGGTGTACTTCATCCTTACAGGTTTTACTTGTTCTAGATCATCAGTTGTCATAACAACGTGATATATTGTGCAGTAACTCTTGCTTGCTGAATTTGGGGAAACGGCACTGGTTTTGATATTTACTTCTAAGAAAATGTTAGGAGGATTTAGTAACATTTATAAAAGTTCTTCTCGGGTTTCTCTTTTCAATATTAAATAGTTTCACTATGCACTGTCCTATGCAAAAATATTTTAAAAGTACATCTATTTATATTTTTAAATAAGCTCTGAAATCACCAATGTCCTTGTCACTAGTGGTGTTCTCAGTGTTGGTTGAAAGACACAAGTATGGCCCCTTGGGATCCAGAACACAGATGCACTTGGCCTAGTAGGTGGCATTGGAAGGACACAGATACAAACACTAAACAAAGAGCCTAGCATTTAAGCCACTTTTCAAGGAGAAGCCTGCAGAGGCACTGGAGGCAAAGGTGGAGTCTTGGAGAAAACTACTCTCTTGATGCATGAAATACTAAGACTCCTTTTGAGTCCTGTTCCCAGAGGATATTTCTTTACAGACAGCAGCTGAGTATCACACTAGAAAGTTTTGTCATATACACATAGATCCAGGAAAATAAATAAACTATGCTAGTTACAAAATGAAATCCACAAGGACTTCATTTCTCTGTGTGTGTGTATTCTATTAAAGCAGCACGGTCTCAATACCTCCACTCTTCCTCCTTGAAATGAGCCATAATGGAAAATCAATATTCATCCGACGAGCACTTTTTGGGCACTTATGTAAAATGCATAATATTTACCTCTACAGTTCGTAAGAAGATTCAGAGCACACTATTTATAACTTCACGGAGTTTGCAATCAGATACCAAAGGCAAAACAATTATACCAAGAACATGGACACAGAATAGAGCCTGGTAACAAAGCAGACGTCTAGGTCACGTATGCACACAGGTACAGCTGTACTAGCTCTTAAAATCTTGTACAGTTTCAAACTGGTAAATAAATGCCGTCCCCCGACAGGTGTCCATCCCCAGCCCAGCCCCCGACCCCTCTTCAAGGACCTTCATTTTCCCAACTCTTCCTCTGGCAACTGAGGCATTAAACACCTGCACAGCAAGAGGCCATGAAGGACCCTGCTTCATTGAAGGAACTCATTCTGATTGATAAGCATCTGAACCAATACCAGTTGTTAAATATTTTGAATATCATCTCTAGCAGAAAGTACTACTAGAGTTGTAGAAGTTTGCAACACATGAAACAGCCATTTTGTCATTCAAGAAGAGTCACATATAATAATTGCATATGGTTCCATCCATGCAAACGGGGGTTACAGACATTCAAAGGAAAGAGTGATTATACCCTGTTGTGTGGAGAAGGCATCTTGACTCTAACTTGGTGGCCTTCAAATTTCAGTGGACATCTGAATCACATGTAAAGCTTGTTAAGACACAGCTTGCAGTAGGGCTGGGCGAGGGTCTGAGAATTCCCATTTCTGACAAAGTTCCCAGGTGTTGCTGCTAGTCTTGGAATCACTGAGAGCGTGGCAGCTTTCCATTCTTCCTGGGAGAAAGTGTTTTTTATTATATAGTTCTTGTAAGCCAATAAGGAAAAAGATGAGTCTCTCAATTTAGAAAATTGTCAACATGCTATATATTGGGAAAATCACCAAAGGAAAATACAAATGGACAATTAATACAAAAAGTAAAAATCACTAATTATCAAAGACATGTAAATTAAAGCGATAAAGTATCACTTTTGGATAATCAATAGCCCAGATGGGAAAATATTAATAATACTCAATGTTAAAAAAGTTAGAGAGAAATGGATGCTCTCATAAACTACTAGTGGAATTACAAATCGCTAAAACCTTTCTGAAAGGTAATTTGGCAGCATGTCTCAAAAATCTCTCTAATACTTATACTCTTTGCTCAAATAGTTCTACCTCTAGAAATTAATGCCAGGGACCTCATCAGAGCTGTACATTAAGATTTATACATGAATGTTCATCAAAGCATTATTTATAGTAAAAATTAGGTGTAACCAACCTAAATATTTAACAAATAAGATCCACAGGGTATAATAGTATAAATCATTCAGAAACAATTCTTTTTTTTTCTTTTTTTTCAGAAAAAATTCTTAAAGGTTATTCTCAAATGGAAAAAAATGAATAAAGCTGGAAATAGAGCTATAGATAGCGCAAAGCTCCAATTTATGCATAAGCTTTCACACATGCAGTGCCTATAGACTTAGATATTTGGAAGAAATAGTGGAAGTGATTAGAATTGAAATGAAACCACTGTTAACTCTGGCTGATGAGATTTACAGAGAATTTTTCCTTTTCTTATACATTTCTTCATTTTCCAAATCCTTCCATGATGAACTTTGTAAGGAGTAGTAAACTGGCCCATGGCTCTGAAAGTTCATTGCTGTTGGAAGAGTAAATTGTTAAAATTTTCTGGTTAAAATGTTCTTGCTCTTTGAGCTGGTGCTTGCACTCATAGGAATGTAGCCTGTGCAAATAATCAGATATAAAAATACATACAAAATTTCATGAATCTGGAAAGCTCCTCATAGCAGTATTTACACTAAAACTTACCACCTTTACCAAATGTTCATTAGTTGAGGAAGGATTAAATACATTGTGGTTTATCTATAACATAGAATTCTAAGCAGCCACTTAAAAGAACAGCCTGTTGAAGATTAATGCCCTGGAAAAAATGGTCATTGTCTAATGTTAAGTGAAAAAAAGCAAATATATAAGCTATGTATAATGGGATCCCACTTAAAAAAATCAAATAATTATGCAAAGAAAAGGACTGGAAGGGCTGCATCCCCATGTTAACAATGTTCAT
>CM052886.1:54906807-55033744 GCA_028534135.1 Potos flavus | reverse complement strand
CTCTTCTGCTTCAGATCAGAGGACGGGAAAACAGGCACCATGGCAGCCAATGACCTGACCCAAAGGATAATAGGGAATTAGTGTTTGTACTGGAGAGTGAGGAGAAAGAGGACTGGGCATTATCACCTGAACTGCAAAAGAATTATGTTAACAAATCCAGTGTAAGAACAAAGAACAGTTCACAGAAGAAACAAAATCATCAAAGATGCACCTTGCACAATGGTCGTGTGTTCTGTGCCGTTTTAGATCTGCCACTAGGAAGGTAATAGCAATCTTTGTCCATGCAACAAAGATACAATTTTACAATTATTTTCATGATAAAAACAGCATATTTCTCTCCCAACTGTCTTTTGAGGCCTTCGTTTACAAGCTCTGGGAGGGGAGCTTGAAATAATATGAAAGTTGTGGGTGAGAAAAAATAAGCACAAGCATTCCTTTGAAATGTTCTTAATAAATTTTTAAATTAATTTCCAGGCTGATAGGTCTCAGGAATCAATTTAAACTATTTAACTCACCATGCAAGAATGAAATTATTAAAAAAAAAAAGAGACAAGCTGAAAAATTTCGAAGGCTATGTGCAGAAAGCCTTCAGCAGACAGCAGGAAGGAAGACTTCAGGCTTATAATGGGATTAGGAGAGTTTTTTTCCTCTTGGAAAAGTGTTCACTGAAGAGTACTAAGAGGTCCAATTAAAAACCCCATTATACTCTTAAGAATAGTTGAGATTTCAAAAACTCATCCTAAGATAAGAGTTGTAACCAGCTCGTACTAGCTGAGCCTAACCTGGTTGAGAGGGTTTTGTTTTTTGTTTTTTGTTTTTTAAATTATATCTTGAGTTCTATCTTTACAGAAGTTTACACTGTAGGTGCTAGACTATCTCTCTTCCCTTCAAAATTTGTCTGTTCCAGGATTTTCTACATACATACAAATAAACACCAACTCTGTGTTTCCTATTACTCCTTCAATAAAAAGAAAAGTATCCTCATCCTATCAAGGCTTTGGTCTCTCAGACTGAGCAAAACAGAGTAGATACATGGAAGAAATCTTAATTTTTTGGTCAATTGATAAATTTGATGAAATTGATAAATTGATAAAATTACATTTTATGCAAATGTAAACCAATGCCAAATGTTCTCTTTGGGCATACACCTAGAGTACAGGGGTAGAAACTCTTCCACATCCAATCTCTGCATTTCTAGCCATAATGATGGGTGAAAAGTGTAAGTTCAATAAATATTTGGCTTATTTGATGAGAGTAGTGTTCCTCCCAGTGGTGTCTTGTTTTTATAATTCATATTCCTTGTATTGGGAAATTAAGAGCAAAGCATTTCTTCTAGCCTAGATATCTTTTTAATTCAATTCAGTTCAACTCCATTCTACCTTGCAACTATTTATCAACTCTTCCCCTCTTCAGAACTGAATTAGTGTATGTTAAATAAGATCAGGAACCTTCCTACTTGGTTCCTTTACTCATCTACTCTTCATTTAGCAGCAAAGACGTAAGCATTCATCTCATTGACCATAGAGATCTCTCTGCTTCTGTCTCTCTCTTCCTCTCTCTCTCTATATTATATTATATACACATACTTTCCTATTTATCTGTCTAAATACCTATTAAATATTGAATCTAAGTATCCTTCTATCCATCTCTTTTAGGAGAATTTTACAAAGTATTTTTAGAGGGAAGTTATAAAAATAAATTTTACCTATATAGTTCCTTACCCTACCTAGATAAGCTTACACACTCATTCACTCACACCCACATGCACACTCACACACATTTTTTTTCCTTATTTGAATCAGCCACCACAGCTGCCAGTGCCTCAGGGGTTTTAAACATCAATCAGTTTCACAGCTGGAGGCAGAGTGATCTACAGCAATAAAGCTTAAAGTGCTTCCTTTTCTGATATAATTTGATTCTTCCATTAGAGCACACATTCTTTCTTTCTTTCTTCCTTTTTTTTTTTTTTTTTTTTAAGCTAGAGCAAAGATTCTCTGTCCATACCAGGGCAAATAAATAGTTACCTTAAAGAAGTAGAACATATTACTCACCAGTTAGAATGCTGGGTGGAGGCAATTGATCCAATACCGCTTACTTCTCTACTGCTGAGTTTCTCATCCTCTTATCTAGGAGATTTGCCACTCTCCTACTTCCTCAGGGCTGCTGGTGACCTTGGTTCTGTTGGTCTGGGAGCGAACTCTGGTAGTTATAGTAGAACAAAGTAACAGTGGCTTTACTGAATATATTTTTGGGTTTCTAATCCTGTAGAATTCAATGAAAAATACAGAAAGGTGTTATGACAATCACTGTCCTATCCCCCTCCTCATGGAACCAAAATGCTTAAGTTTCAAAGTTTCTCCACCAGCTAGAAAGCAAACCTTGGATCACCAGTTTCAAATAATCTTAAACTTGATCTATTTCTATCTTTACCAGTGTCTATCTGATAACCTCACTGTAGTCATTACTCCTTAGTTTTATAGGTTTTTTTTTAAATTTTTTTATTTGATATATGTACAGAGAGAGAGACAGAGTGTGGGGGGGGAGGGGCAGGCAGAGGGAGAAGCAGACTCCCCGCTGCGCAGAGAGCCCGATGCAGGGCTCCATCCCAGCACCCTGGTATCATGACCTGAGCGGAAGGCAGACGCTCAGCCCACTAAGCCACCCAGGTGCCCTGTTTTGTAGGTTGTTTTTTTTTTTAATTCTAAAAAGTACTAGAAAGGGTAGAAAGCGATCTGAATGCCACCAAACTTGGACAATGATAGTTGCAAAGAATTAGTTGTTGTCAATAAGGATGGGCGTTCAAAGATTAATCGTGAGAGTGGGTCAGAATCCAGCTATGGAACATGACTTTATGTTTTCGTTCTTATCTAAAAAACTGGAATATTCGAGCTTGTTTTGCGTTTTTTTTTTTCCCCAAAAAGATAGAATTTTGGCAACAAAAATTCAGATTACTTTGAACAAAACAGGCAATCGCATCTCAACTGGAAGCCTGCTAGCCCAGCCTGCCTGCCACAGCCAGCACCCCTTTCCAGCTGTAATGCTGGCCGCGGCCCTTCTCCTGGCTCTAGCAAAGTTTCTCTCCTTTTCTCTTGCTTTATTTTCAGCTTGATCATCCCTTAGAAATCGTTAGGCGAATCTTCATTCAGGCAGTCTATTTGATAGTTAGAAAGCACGAATCTATAAAGCCAGTGTATACCAAACTTTACCGTTGATGGAATCTGAAAATATGCACACTAATGAGTCCTCAGACATCCTTAGCCCTGTACTCCTCCAGCTCCCTGCTTTTCACAGGTGAGAAATACAAAGCTCGGGACGTTTAAATGGCCAACTAAAGGACACACAGGTAGTTATTCATCAAACTGAAATTTGGGCCCCAATTTTTCTAAATCCCTTTTGCTATGGACTGAATTGGACCCCCCCCTTCATATGTTGAAGCCCTCACCCTCAATGTGACTGTATTTGGAGATAGGACCTATAGACAGGTAATTAAGTTTACTTAAGGTCATAGTGCTGAGACCTAATCCGATAGGGCTGAGGCTTTATACAAAGAGGGAGAAATACACGTTTTTTGGTGTGTTTTTTTTTTTTCTCTCTCCACCATGTCAGAACACAGAGAGAAGGTAACCATCATTAAGCCAGGAAGAGCACTCTCAACAGGAACAAATCCTGCTCGAAACCTTGACTTTCTGGCCTTTAGAATGGTGAGAAAATAACCGTCTCTTGTTTAAGCCACAAAGTCTATGGTATGTTGTTATGGCAGCCCCAGTTAAGACATCTAACTTCCCAATTTTCCTTTTTTGTATTTTATAACTGCATGCCGAGCTCGAATCTTTTATAAGAGATCCAGTTCCACTGTGGAACACTGAGTGCAATATGGAGGGTTCCTGATAAAATGTGTTTACTGGCCAAGCATACCGTCAGGAGTCGTGCCTGCTGCCTGTGTCTGAGCCAAAACAGACACACCAGGAGAGGGGGAGCTCAGACACCACCTGTTTTTATTGTGTCAAATTTGTCTAGCTTCGATCGCACACAAGTGGAGCTAGTTTTTATTTATTTTCATTCCGGAAGTGCCTGCTCCTTGGTTTAGTTCTTCCAAATCGGTGTGATGCCCACTACCTAGTTTTGTCTCCTATCTCTCTCCTTATCTTCCTTTTCCATCTTCTCTTCCCACTTTCCTTTTCTCCTAGAGTGCTGCAATAATTTTATCAAAAACTCTATAATCTGTTGTAACAGTTTATTTTTCTTTATTTAGGACTCACAAGGAGACCCTTCTTGAATAAATGCCTTTGTCTCTCTTCGAGACAAAGACAATAGGAAAGAGAAAGAGAGAATCGTGTCCCCACTTGGGCCAGAGTAAAAATTAGTTTTTTCCCAGGTGTTTGTTTTGCAGTAATTTTTAGGAAAGCCAATTTATCTCATATTTGAAATTAAATTTTAAGAATTCTATTTGGAATTATAAATAAGTATTCATTACCTACTCACATATTTGTTTTTGAGTTTTTAATTGGCTAAGGTATTTTAAGAGAAAAGTAGAAATATATTGTACTCAGTCTTCCTAAAATTTTGCTTCTGTGCCATTTTTCCTTTCCAAGCCATTGTATCGAACTTTTCTTGAAGAGGGAAGAAAGCACTCTGGCCCTTGAGGCTTCTCATGCCTGAGTCCCTTCCCATCCTCCCAGCCTTGCTTCTCCTGGGTCCCTCACAAGTTTCCTTGCCCTTGACAAACTGGTTGACCCCTCGTTTCCTAAAATCACAATGTGCATTTCTATCATTTTGTCATTTTTTCTGAACTGAAATGTCTTCTTCTCTGCCACTCAAATACATTCTACCCTTTCTCCACCATTAGGTCCCATGTCCCATCGCTTTCCCCAGATACTTCCGCCAACAGTGATTCCTCCTTTCCTGCTCCTTCTCTCCCATTTAGTCTGGATTGGTGTGTATTTGCTACGTCTATGCTAATCTGTCATAGCATTTATCTTCCGTGTGGAGAGGCCCTGGCTCCTTAAGAGTCAATGGTTTCTAACACTCTAGTAGAACACCTGACATGGTACCACGCACATTTCAGATGCTCCTTAGATTTGTTAATGGCGATAATGAACTTGTTCTGTAACTATTCTTACTGCCATCGCTCGCTACCTAATGTGCAGGAAGCAATTATCATCGAGCAAGTGCTGAGCCAATGCCTTACATCAGTTCCTGCGTTGACTCTTGCCTCAGCCCTCTGAGGTGGGTCCCCTTTGCTGTTTCACAAAGAAAATGAGGCTTGAGGGGCCAGAGTAGAATGATTACTTCATGACTAAATGGTGGAGAAAGGGACTAAAACAGGTTTTTGCCTTTTCCGTGTCAGATACGTTACAGGCATTACATCACTTAACTTTCACAACTGCCCTGTGACAGGGTTTCATCTCCCAAATGAGAAAATCCAACTCCAAAACGTTACATGGGTTAGCCAAGGTCAGGCAAGGTTTCAGACATCAGATTCCTCCTCTTTAAGGATAATTGTCTTCAGTACCTCCTGTGGGGTTTGGGAAAGAAAAATACTATACTGCAGTGTAATATATATGTATATGTGTGTATATATATATATATATATATTTTTTTTTTACCAAACTTAAATCATATCCTCCCTTTAAATAAGAATCGCCAAATGCAGATTGAAGAAGTGGCTTATGGGTATTTAAGAATTTAAAAAACCCTACTTTAACCAATTAATGGATATCATTCCAACATAATTTGTATATTAGGAAAATAAACTTCCTGAAGTTTGGGACCATTTCGTGATAATTGATTTTAGGTTGTTACTGTGAGGAAAAACCCGACTCAAATAGCTGGTTCAAGGTATGGCCCAGAGCTTCTGAGCACAGAGCACTTGGCAGAGGGCACGTCTGGAGTCTGCCAAGCAGAGGGATGGGTCTCTTCAGAGAAATACTACATTTTAAAGGAAAGATTTTTTTTTCCCCCCTCTTCACAGCATTTTCAAATCTTGGCACTAAAGAGGGGGGAAAAAAGGTATGTCTTTTCTTTGAAATACTGGCTTTTTCTGAAAAGACCACCCTCTCCCCAAGCCTTGGAAACTTCAAACAGTCTGACCGAGAAGTCAGAACTCCTCTGGTTGAAGAAGCTGTTATCTTGAAAGCTGCTACAGGCTATAAGCTCTTAGAGGGTCCTGGAGCTCAGAGTCTGTTTGTATTCATTTTTAATAAGCTAAATGAAAAGTGGAGGAGAATTCTGAGCGTGTGTATAAATGCATACATATGTGTACATCCATATATGCATAAATTCTTGCTTTTTAACATTATAAGTATATAAAATTTAGTTAAATATGCACCTTAGGAAATGAAGTATTTTTTAAAAAAGAAATAAACTGCAAATACAGATGTAAATTTATTTGAGAAATTGTCATTAGGCTTTTTACTAAATATATTCTTGCAGCAAATTTCCTGTGAAATTTTAATTGGATTGCATACTTTTTGTCTTATTTTTATGTGCCTCACAATTCACTACTCTGTAAGAATTTGACACAATTTCCATGTGTTTCTCTTACCTGATATTACAGTTTAAATACATTTTAAGTGCATGAATAAAAGGGCAATATCCAAAGTCATTGACATGGGTGAATATTAATTTTAATGCAGCTTCTTTATTTTTGCACTTCTACCCTTGAATACTTCCTGTGTCTCCTTGGCCCGTTTAATTGTTGCCCTAGCTTTCTACATTAAAAGAAGTCCCAAATTAGGCATACACACATGCATATGTACCTAACTATCCTATAAATGTGTTCAGAGCGGAGAATGATGACCAGAGCATTGAATTATAGCCCACAGTGTTTTGTTTTCCTGCAGTTCCCTTAACTCCAGAAGTTCCAAAGTCTTGAAGAAGAGCATAATGTATCTTTGGGCTACCTAGGACACTCTTTAGACTCTGCTTTACATCCTGTCTATCCACTTTCTGCTCTAGCTGTGGCTCTAGCGTCCAATCTCACACAGGTGTAACCAGAAATTCCTGGCCTCAGTAGCACCCCCTTCCTTTTTGACCAAGGGCTTCTTTGGTGACTTGTGACATGCTGTGTGAACCAACCAAGCCATTCTGGCACTGCACAAAGGAGTACCAGGAGTCAGCTTCCCATGGAGTTGACCAGGGACCAATGACAGATATGATACAATAGATAAATACATCCTTCAGGTGAACAGATGAGAGCTGCATCTTATATAATTCAGAGGGTCTCCAGCTAAATGGAGGCCCAGTTCTCTCAGCAGTGACGACCTTAATAGCATACCCATGAACTGACTCCTCCTCCTTCTGGGCATCACATTATGCCACCTGTTCTCAGCTGTGGATGATTTTGCTCCCCCCTCCCCATTCTCAGGGTATTCAGAAATGTCAGGAGAACGTTTTAGTTGTCACAACTTCAGAGTAGAGGCTATTGCCATCTGGAGGGTAGTGGAATTCTCTTCGACTTTTCATTTTCAAGGCTATTGGCATCTGGAGTCTAGAAGGCAGGAATGCTACTAAATACATCTTACAATATATATATATTGGGTTTACCTATATAATAAGTACCTATATAATATACAATACCTATATTGTATATACAAAGCTCCTACAACAAAGAATTACCTGGATCCAAATGAAAGGCCGTCATTTTTTAGGGGAAATCCAGACCAAGACAGAGGTTACTGGGTTCTAGCTATGTTATCAGTATCTACTACAAAGCATTTTTGATTAAAAATGCATGTGTGTATATTAGCTGTCAGCTCAAATTGCTTTCTTAGACTTGCTAAAATTATTCCACTGCCCTTTTTTTTAAAGAAGGTATTTATTTATTTGAGAGAGAGAGTGAGTGTGCACACACGAGAGAGAGAGAGTGCACAAGCAGGGCGAGGGGCAGAGGGAGAGGAAGAAGCAGACTCCCCACTGAGCAGGGCCCAATGTGGGGCTCCATCCCAGCACCCTGGGATCATGACCTGAGCTGAAGGCAGACCCTTAACTGACTGAGCCACCCAGGTGCCCCTCCATGGCTCTTTTAAATCGATGAAAACAGGTCTGGTGGGAGGGGGAAGTGTTAAATTAAAATTTAATGACACAAACTTAATGAAAATAAAACAAAATCTAATGACACTTGAAAAAAGGAGGCTGAAAATCAGTAATTTATGTTCAACACGAATGGGTTTTATAGTAATTGGTTCTGGACGGCAATGAAGACAAAGTTTACAGAAAGCTTTCCATGAACCAAGGCTCTTCTTTTTCTAAATGGCAATTCCAACTTTAGTTTTTGAGGGGAACGGTATTTCTTTTTTTCCTCACTGGACTGTGAATTCTTTGGAGACAGGGTCTTGTTTCATCTGTGAATTTCTCAGAACTTTCGGTTTGTCTCTGCCCAGCAAATGTTCAATTGGTTAGTGAATTTGTGACAGAACCGGGGTTATGGCCTGGTGGTCCCTTAATTCTAGGTGCCCTACTCTTTCCAAGGAACATGGATGGCCTGGGCTGTTTAACACAGGGTGACCAATTAAGCAGGACAATCATTCCATAGCCATTGTAAAGTAGTGTTCTTTATCATCTCTAAGGATGCATTTCCTGTTTTTCTATCATTTGGGAGTCTTTAACAGTGCATTTCCATCAATTTTTCTGGTTAAATATTATCATCAGTTCAGTCTTGTTTCCCATACCTTAAGAAAAGTATCTCAAGATCCTCTATGTTTGTTTCTACTTCTCAGGGTGCAAAACAACAAAATGACTTCTTCTCTACAAGAGTTGGTTCCTTTCAGATACGGGTTAAATCTCTGAATTCCTTAAACCCCTCTACATCTACAAAATGGGCCAACTGAGAAGAAAACATTTTCAAAAGCATTCTGATCTTCCAGTTATACTCTGAACAGGGAGCTTTTCACCTCGCCATTCAATTACATCTTAAAAGTTCAGTAAAATTAAGGAAAGAAGATTCTGCTCATTTTTCTGGTGCTGTTAAATTTGAATTGAAATTTCAAATATTCAAGTATATATGGTTCAACTAAACCGAATCCCTCATTTCGGGAATCAGAACATTTCACTTCTCTCAGGGCAGACCTAGAAGAGCCTGCCTTGATCACTGGTGGATCGTGCAGCTTCCTCCGAGCAGAATTTTCTTTAATTATAGAGCAGTGGCATCACCGCCTTCCAGTTCTGCCTGTGTCTTCTAAAGAGCCAATCATGGCATTAGTATCAGCCACAGCACTCAAGTGGAAGAGGAAAACAAGAACATAGGCGAGTGAGCAAATTATAATTTTTCATGCTTACAATGCACCTTCTCAAAAAAAGAGAAATGATATGTAACTTTGAATGAACTTCTGACTTCAGTTCTGCTCCCTGATCTATGGCCTGGAACCCCCTTGGCCTTCTCCTTCCCAGGGAGGAACAATAATATAATATTCAGGGGCGCCTGGGTGGCTCAGATGGTTAGGCGTTTGCCTTCAGCTCAGGTTGTGATCCTGCGGTCCTGGGATCGAGCCCCACATGGGGCTCCCTGCTCAGCAGGGAGTCTGCTTTCCCCTCTGCCTCTGCCTCTCTCCCGTGCTCATGCTCTCTCTCTCAAATGAATAAATAGAATCTTTAAAAAATAAAAATAAATAAGAAATAATAATAATGTAATATTCATTCTCCTAAAACATCAGCAGAGGTTTAAAGATCCATGTTTTGAATGCATCCCGGGGACCCAAAAAAAAAAAAAAAAAAAAAAAAAAGGCTTGGGAACATGTAATAGTTTTATTAATTCACCTTTGTAATGAATCATTAAAAGTGAGCCCAGAGCAACCTACCTGTTGTGGCTTCTTGCTTCAAGCTTTCTCTGTGCTCCCCACTCTGAACCCGAAACTTTGTTGAGAATGACTATGGATCCACAGTTTCAAGGTTCGTTAATCATACCCCCTGCTGCATATGCTTTCTAATGTGCTGTGATGCTGAATGAGATTCCCATATTTATGCAAAATATTAACAGAACTTTTTTTTATTAAAGACGTGCTTTATTAATCTTAATAAATCATAGTTTGTCGGATCCTTTCTGACTGCTTCTCAAGTAAAATGGGGCTTGACTGTGCAGTAACAAACAGTGTTTATGTCATGCTTGAATTGTTTAAGGTGAGGCTTTGAGTAGTTTTATTGCTTTTGTTTATATAGGTAAACCCAATCTGCACATTTGAAATGATTGATGAACTGCAGCCCCACTTGGAGTGTTTGTCATCACTCATGTGCTGAAGTGACATTTCTTTATGTATTTTGGCATAAACATATGCAACTACCGGCAAAGCATTTGACCCTAGAGTCTGACTATTTGTCATTCTAATCTTTTTTTGCCCAAAGTCAGGCAAGTTACTGTATATTCTATCTTCACGCACATTGCTAATTATTCAACAGACAGTAAAATAGTCTTGTGGCTTGGATTGCATAAATTGCTGAATGTGCGATCTTCATTTCTCCAGCCAGGCAGCTAGGTACTATGCAGAAAAATAAATAAAGTTGAGACGCATGTAAATGTCAGGGAAGACAGCCATATTGAACTACAATAGCTTTTCAGGAAATTCTGCAGCTTCTATCAATGAAAAAAAAAAATGAGAGGAAAATGCTATGAGTGCGGAGTTTAGCAAATCAAATGTAGGCAAAGATTAAGCAAAATTCATTGAATGGGAATACCCTGGAATATAATTTTCCTATAATGAGTCTTCTTTGAAAAGCAAGTAACCAATAACTCATATCATGTGGACAGAGATAAATGGAAGTCTTCCTAACCTCCAGGCTCAGAGTTCAAATTCTATGTTGTGTTGTTTGAAAACTTCTGATTATTTATTGGTGAAGATGTCAGAAAAATAATTAAACTGTGAAGTAATTTTCTGAAGAAAGCAATCACACCTCATTTGGAGAACTCTGCTATGGCCGTATTCCTGTAATTCTGCATGAACAACATCAGAGGGAAGGGGCTGATATAGGGAGGAGTGAACAAATTTCAAAACACTGTAAGAGAAACCAAAGTAAGTGACATCATTATTACCCGGTTCATAGAGCATAGTGAAGAGGCAAATGGTTAAAGTTTCATAGAAAAATAAGAGCTAACAATTCTAGACTGAATACAAGACTTGTTTCTTAGGATATACATTAATGAGAAAAAAGATAGCTTGCCCTCTTTTTAGGATACAAAAATATTCTAGTTACCATGAGTCAATTGTAGGCTAACTAGTCAAGTCTGGATAGTTGACCGTGAGGAGATTCTGGGTTGAGCGAAGGGATTTCAAGTCCTTATCCGTGGCTGGCGTCATTCCGTAGCATGATGCACAAGGGGAAGTTTCCATCCTCCGTTTTTGGTAATCGAGATGACACAGTGATCCTCATAAAGTGGGTCTTTCTTAGTTCATTCATGTATGGAGATCAAGCCTATAGGTAAAATGAGAAAAGGTTAAAGGATAACCTAAGAGAATAGTAGTCACTGAGTTTGTAACAAAGGTGAGCATTGAGGTCACCACAAACCCTCACAGGTATAAAAGTATAAAATGTACCATTTTTATCTTAACATGATCTGAATGTTATACAGTTCAGGTAGTGTAGGAATTCCCTTTTTAATTTACTTTTTACTGTTTTCAGGTTGGCTTTTGTTTTTGTTTTATTAATTATAGTCTGCTACATTATTGTTTAAAGTATTTGCAGCCCTCCCCAGAGGTGGATTCGACTCCCCTACGATTTTAGATTTAGTTGTGTAACTGGCAGTGCCCCTGACAGCAAAAAGATTATGCATCAGGCCTGGCCATGTGATTTCTTTTGGCCAATGAAATGTACGTGGAGTGGCCTGTGACACATCAAAACAGAGGTTTGGAAAATCATTCTGTATTTCCACCACACTCTTTTTCCTCTGCTACAAATTTCGGAAATATTTCCGAAAAGGGACATTCCACCTGCCCAGGCCCCAGAACAAGAAAAGGAACAGAGCTCCAGGGAGTGGTTCATGAAGGACGTAGAATATGAGTGTAAAAGATACCCTTGTGGTATGTTTCAAAGATTTGGGGGTTGTTTATTTTTGCAAGGTGTTAACCTAAGGATTTGGCGATCTTCTGGAAATCAGAAAAAAATATGGAAATGTTCATCAGGGACTCCTCATGTTTGTTCTTCTATTGATTAAATCCAGTTCAAAGGATAATCATTAAGCATCTAACGCTCTGCAAGGTGGTGTGAAGAGGTACCAAAAAAAGCATGCGTCATAATCCTGGACTTCATGGCTCTTACATTTTAGTCATTTTTACAGACTCTATGAAAGGAAAGATTTCTCCTACTCTTGAGACACAGGCACCAAAATCATGCACACATTTACACATATGTGTGAACTATAATTTTAAATATGATTTCCAGAAGCCATAAAGGACAGTCTACTACTTTATGTTTCCACCTCAGTATACCCACGCATTGGATACATCTTCAGAGATAGTTGACCGGTTGTCGCTAAACTCCATGCTGAGTGTTTTCAAATTTTACCCCTTATAAGCCCTATCTCTGCCCTGTGAGCTAGATGTCACTGTCCAAACTTTACAAAGGAGCCCTGTCTCAGGGCCCAGGACTTAGAAACAGTGAGTAGGAAATGATCTGCTGGCCTCAGCCCACTCTCTTTCCTCTTGGCCACCCTGGTGTGGAACATGAGTGTTTCACAGTGATGGTGCCCCAGGAACTGGGGAGCACGGGGCCTTATGGGAACGGGCTGCAGTCTTTTCTTCAGGCACCTGAAGCTGTGTCCCCATGATCCCCTCCGGCAGTTTGTTCACTCATAATCACCTCATTTGGACAATGCATTTCAATGAATTTCTTCGTGGCTTATTTTGATGGGCCTGGGAACACAGGGAGAACCTGCAACTTTCCTTTCTCTCCCTTTCCCTTTTCCCCTCGAGGATAGTGATTCAATGCCAATAAGGAATAACATCTGGACTATCAGCATAAGGAGATATGTTTCCGTTTCTGTTAAAATCCTACTGCATATGCACCAACATCTTCTTGGCCTGGCCTTGTTTCTTTTAAACTTCAGGTTTATAGCTTGTGTTAATTTGCATGGGTGCACTGAAATAATGAGGACAATAATTAGAGCCCAAAACATTATGAATCAGGGGATTCACATCAATATAACAAAAGCATTCAAGAGTAACAAGGAAGAGCATAGACCGAAGAATACTGTTACAACACACTTCACGTGACCATGGACTGAAAGTAGATATACCCTTCTGTTTGGTAACAAAGAAAGCATTAGAATCATTAGAATATCCTTTGTGTTTGGAGTTTGCACAGTATGGAAGTTATAGCAGTAATAATATGGTATGTTGTATAGAATCAAGTCTAAAATTTCACAAGAAAACAATGACTATAGTTTCATCCCTTTGTAATCGCAACTGGGGCATCCCCCCAAATACGAAGTCTGTGTCAGAGACTCCCCCGGGCCATCCTCTTTAAGATGGCCAAGATCCTTCAGCTTTGTCTCTGTTCTTATCATTCTTCATGCTCCTCATTTTATTGATTTTAAGCTATGATCATGTTATCTGTGTTATCTACACCTTTCTCTTATACTGTATAATCTGTTGCATAAGACGATCTGGCACTCAGATTATTATTGAAAACAGTGATTTGGATATGAGTGCACATACATGAATGTGTATAACAAATCTGAATGCAACTTGAGTTACCTAGGTTTATTTGCAGAGTATATGTAACATAGGGAAATTTCAGTACTTGAATAAACATGATTACATTGCAATACATTGATATACACACATTCATGCATGCATTCATTCAAAAAAATATGTTGAGTGCCTATGTTATGACAGGCCCACTTCTAGCAGTTGTGGACAGAGGGTTGAATAAAACACAGACTCTATTTCATAAGCTGATATACTAATGGGCAAATTTGGCAAAAAATAAATGAGAAGAAAGATATTTAAATATATTTAAAAATAGTAATTTGTAGTTGCTAAAAAAATTTAAACGGTAAAGGAAGAAAAGATGCAGATGCCATTTTAAATGCAGTAGTCAGGGAAAGACTTTCTTAGGGCGCGTTTTTGAACAGAAACTTGCACTAGGATATGGATAACAATTATAGATTCAAGTGTCCATTGATGATTTGTCTGATGGTTCTTTGTTATCTGAGGACTTAACAATTCTTTCTCTCCTCCTTTCACCTTCTCCCCTCCCTATCTTTATTTTCCCAATTATGTCGTTATATTTAAAATACTAAGCTTCGTTTTCTTGGGTTTTCATTACTAACATAAAATCATTCAGACAATGATAGCTTCCTTCAAAAATTAGAAATACCTTATACCCTATCATTTATGTTGGGAATTCTCCAGATAATCTCTCAGAACTTTTTTTGTTTTTTGTTTTTATTGGTTTTGTTTTTTGTTTTTTTATCAGCAGATAGGTTTTTTTAAAAATATTTTTTTCTAGAATTAAAAGAAGTTTCATTTTTCTATATAGAGATGATTTATCAGCCTGCTTTTCCTCCAAATTACTAAGCCAATTCAGGGGAGATAAAAGAATTTATTCTTTAAGGTAAACATAGAGAGAAAAATCAGAAAGAAATTGACAGCCTAGTGAGACAAAAAGGAATATTTATTAAAGAAAACCTTTTTAAGAAAAACTTGGAACATTACTTCTTTGAAAAACTACTTCTCTGTCACAGCCGTGTGGCTCCACATACAGCTAAAGCTACCTGCAAATAGGGCAGAAATCTCTCTATAGCTGTGGTACACAAAGCCACCCTTCAGGTCCACATTTTGTTTCACCCAAAAGCGAGAGCAGGAAAGAAGAGGGGAGATTCCCTACAGAGAGTGGGGAGGCAGTGAGAGTGTGTCTTGGCTTTGCACTCTGATCGGATGAGCTTGGGCACATTACTTGACACAGTGACTTGATTTCTTCAAGCATAGACAGAAATAGTAATGCTAACCTTGTGGGGTTTTTACGAGGATGACCTAAGACAATGCGCATAAACCACACACCATGGGGCCTATCGTGTGGTCAACATTCAGTAATTATGATGTCTAATTATTACTGCATCCCATTTTTCCTTTCCTCTTTATTCATTCTCTGATGCATAGCAAAGTATGGACCAGACACATACTGGAAAGAGATGAAAAATTAGGGATGCCTAACAGACAGCATGCAGTAATCATCTGTCACCCTCAAAACTGAAATTCTAAGCTCTGGTTACCATGAAGTTCCGGGCCTTGCCAATGATAGCAATGATAGCAATGATATTCCCCTTCACATCTAGGACTGTGCTTGGAACCAAATGAAATTTTAATATCTGAATAAATATTTAAGATCTTGAACCCTAGACATGCCCTTGACAGAAGAATGGTCCTATTTTCTTTAGGGAAATTGTCCTTTCCTTTCCTTTTCTTTTCTTAAGTAGGCTCTATGTCCAGCATGGAGCCCAATGTAGGGCTTGAACTCACAACCCTGAGAAAATTGGCCTTTTCAATCAAGGATGCAGCTTCAAGAAGACATAAACGGGGCCATGAAACCTGGAAAAACAGATTGCTCTCACATTTAGCATATGTACTTTGAGACACCCTTTAGAAGGCAGGTTATCTAAACTCCCACTCAAATCAGAAGATTCTCCTTCAACAGTCCTGGAAAATGAGTATCCATTCAAACACATCCTATAAAGAGAATCTCATCACTTTTAGAGCCAGCCCATTAAACAGTTGGAGAGCTATAATTATTAGAACTTTCCTCCTTCTATGGGGTTGAAACCTGCCTCCTAACTAGTACCTAGAGCTCTTTGTTGTTCCCATAGGAACAACAAAATCAACTTTATTATCTCTTAAATATGGAAGATAAGATTCTTCTCTTTCTGTTTTTTCTTCACCCCTAGTGTTTTTGTTATCTCTTATTCGGAGAAAATGTGTTTGATGATTCATGTTCAGCATGGGTAGCATATAATGTGTGTGGCCATTTATAATAATGTAGGAAAGAATAAGAGAAGAAAATATGAAAACTCATATTTCAATCAATTATTTCAAATGCATCCTTACTATCATTCTATGAAGAAGCCATTACTAGATCATTTTAAGGATTAGGAAACTGAGGCACAAAGACATTAAATCCTGTGAAAAGTCAAGCTGGAATTTGAACCCAGAAATAGCTAACTTGGAAAATAAGTGCTTTTTCATCTCCGGATACAATGCGGTGTCTTTCTGTAGATTTTGGATCAAAATAACTTACTTTCTCTGAATGAAGGTAAGCTTACATTCCCCAGTGGTAAAGGGTTTGTTTCAAAACCAACCAGCCCTTGGGAGTCCTGGGTGGCTCAGTCGGTTAATCATCTCCCTTTGACTCAGGTCATGATCCCAGGACCCTGGAATCAGGTCCCGCATCGGGTTCTTTGCTCAGTGAGGAGCCTGCTTCTCCCTCTGCCTGCTGCTCTCCCTGCTTGTGCTTTCTCTCTCTGACAAATAAGTAAATAAAACCTTTAAAAGAAAAAAAAAAAACTAACCAGCTCTATTGGGTACGTTGGGTATTAACATATACTGGGTATATTGGGTATTAAGGTTTCAGATGGGGTAAAGTACCACTAACATGAACGGGGTGGTTGCGATGTGATAGAAACCTACATCTAACAAGGCAGGAATGGCTTGGCAAGCTCTCTTAATTGGGTCTCAACAGTTCTACAAGAACATGGGAAATACAGAACATTCAGACAGATAAGTCCACTCCCAAGGACACTGAGCAAGGACAAAGACATCAGATAGCTGTCATAGTCCTCAGCAAACTGAGGTTCTCAGCCTGAGGTCTGAGAACTCAACCTTAAAAAGGCGGGTACTCAGAATATTTCACGATCTGTTTGCCTATTATGTATAAACTCGCATACTTTAAAAAATAGGTGTTTTAGCATGAAAAACATAGATACAAGAAAGCCATTAAAATAAAGATAAATATATCAGATAAAATAGTACAAGAGGGAACATAATTATATCAGACATAATGAGTAACAATTAGGCTCTGTGATTGTGCACCATATTTAGCTCTGAGCTCCCTGGCAGCCAAGACAGAATTAGTGAACAACAAGCAACCAATGTGATTTTTGAGGCTAGAACAGAGGCTGTTGTCATATGCCTTTTCCTTGTCTCCTAATTCACACAAGAGGAGAAGCAACAGTGTTTTAAATGTAGGTTGTTCTGGACCAAGCTAGAAAGGGCAGAATGGACCTGCAGAGATCATTTACAAAGGTTGATACTCAGACAGATAGTATCTGTCTGTGAGTAATACTTCTGTAAATGACCCGATATGAATTTATTATTCAGTGACTTAATCAACAAGTATTTACTGAACCTCAGCGAAGTGCCAGGCACAATTCCTCTCTCTTTACCACACACAGTCAATATAAAGAGTGCTTGATTATCTCCCAAATGGTGGGTATAAATCAGGGCTTTTCAAAGTATTTTCATTAGACAAGCTGTTCTGAAATATGCACTGCACATGCACATACCCAGAAACCCAGTAGTGATAGAGCAGTGAGGGAGACAGAGGGTTCTCCCCTCCCGGAGCCTACGTTCTACTGGTATTTTCATACCCACATCATGGAAATTGATAAACAGAAATGATTCAGTGTTCAGGCTCTGAGGTTAAAGGTCTTAAGCTCAAATCTTGGGTCTCTCACTTACCTAAGTGTGTGCCATTGACCATTAAAGAAAACTATTGCAGACCTCACTTCCTGTTAGGTAAAATAGGGAAAATAATTCATAAGGCTACAGTAAGGATTAGCTGTGACAATGACCAATGCTTGGCATAAAGTAAATGCTCAATACAAGTTGCCCAACCCTGTGTTACAGACAAAGAAACAAAAATCCAGGAAGTCAGAATGATTGTCTCAAGTCACACAGCTAGCAAATGGTAGAACTTGAATTCATATCCCAGCAGCTGGACACAAAATCCTGTATTCTTCACCAATATGCAGTGAAAGACAATGTCATTAAAGAGCTGGACCATGTCTTAAAGTCTTTGGAATGACAGGAAGAAAAAAAAATTGAACCGAGCAATAAAGAGACTTTGAAGATTTGGGGTGTGGGGGAGTGTCCTATCAATGAAATAACCAAAATGTTGTTAGAGAATGACTGATTTTCTGGCAATATAAAGAATTCTTGAAAGGACAGCAAACAGAGGTTTAAGATTTATTTAGATTTATATTTCAGCTTTTAATGATAATGGAAAAAAAACTTGCTGCCTCAAAAAAGGTCCCGGTCATTGAAATATTGATTTCAGGAGACAGGGCCAATGAGAAGGAACTAGACCCAAACATCTGTCAGTCTCTAAGGTGGGACCATCTCTGGAGACTGGAGAGCAGAGGCTAACAGGGATGTCCAGGAGGGCCAGGACACTGTAGTCCAGAGAGTGGGAGGGACTTGGGCTATCCACTTCTTTACCTCTCTTGGGTTTCACTTCTTTCATGTGTAAAATAAGGATAATAAAAGTACCTACCTCACAGGGTTGCTGTGAGTTTTAAATAGTTAATATACGAAAAGTGCTTAAAACAGTGCCTGGTACATACTATGTACTCAATAAATTCCCCGCCTCTTATTATTACTAAAATTAGATTAATGACTTGGAGAAAGTTACTGAAGCTCTTTGAACTTCAGTTTCTAAGTGTCAAAATGGGGACCACACTGTAATTATTCAGTTCTGTGAGCTTTTTTCACATTTTAAAGTTATATAGTCAAAATGGATCTCATATTTCATTTATATACTTTCCGTATAGCTTTTTTTCTTGAAAAAACCATTGAATGCCATACTCAGTGGCATCTTAGTGTCAAGGAAATAAGGAAATGCTTATCCTGCTTGATTGTTCATGGCTATGGAAGCTACATATACTCCAAAGCCTACCACACTGGAAATCAGCTTCTGTCTTTTAGTTTCTTGCCTCATTTTGGTTCTAGAACCTCATGCTTCCATTCCATCGATATATGGGCATTTACATGCATGGTAGTTGACCTTTCTTTGAAGTCAAGTATTCATTTGTCGTGTCTCTCATTTCAGAATTGGATTAACATATACTCCTCCCCTCTCATCTTATAATGTATTTCAGAGCAATACTTTTGAGAATCTATACTTGGCCATTTCATGGAGCATGTTAGCAGCACACAGGTTAAGAACCTGGGCTTCTGAATTAGAGAGAACTTGAACATTTTCTTGCATAAGATAATAAAAATGAGATCAACCTTAGAGACTGAACACTAAGTAAGTCATAATGCTAAACACTTAACATAGTACCTAGCCAATATCAAGCCCTCAGCAAATGATAGATCTTACTGGTTTTGTTTGTTTGTTTGTTTGTTTGTTTTTAAGATTTTATTTATTTATTTGACAGAGAGGGAGAGAGAGAGAGAACACAAGCCGGGACAGGTAGGGGCAGAGAGAGAAGGAGAAGCAGACTCCCCACTGAGCAGTGAGCCCAATGCAGGGCTCAATCCAAGGGCCCTGAGATCATGACCTGAGCTGAGCACAGATGCTTAACCGACTGAGCCACCCAGATGCCCCAAGCATAAGAATTCTTATGTAAATTATACATTTCATAAAAACTCACAGATTGTTTAACATACTCTGTTTTAAATGATTCTTAATTGCAATGCATACATTTTCATATTCTAAAGTCAGAGACGTCCATCCCCAAAATACCCAATTTAAAAATATTAAAAGTTCTTTTTATTAAAATATAAGTTCACCCAAAAAAAGAAATGCATATTATATACTCTATCTCAATAATGAAACTTATTGAAAATGTCAAGTTCTAGAATACTTTCTATTGACACAATTGCACAAACAATGCACAACAAACGATGCAAAGGACATAAAACAACTAAGAAGCAATTCTGTTCAATGCTAAGTACATTTCTGCAATAGAGATTCATGGATCAACATAGTTTATAGTATAAAACTAGTCCTAAAGCATGACAAGCTAAAGCTAGTGTTCCCCCATCCCTGTAGGAATCCAGGGGACAATCTATACATTTAATATGTACATTAAGTGTAAGATTTATCCTGATTATACAACCGAAATGTGAAAGAGAGATCACGGAACTGAATGAAGCCCTGAATCACCACGCCTGGAGGGAGGAGCGAGAGTCCAGCCATTCAGAATTTCACAGAATGTTTCTTTGATCTATCTGTCGGGCTCTCGTTACTAAGATGATGATCAAGTTAAATAAGAAAACTAATAGAACTCCACTTAGGTAGAGATCTTTTAGAGAATCAATAACTAATAGAAATAATAATAGTCAACATTATTAAATGCTTACTATGTAGAAGCCCTTATGATTAGTAAACACTTCTCATGTATAATTGGTCAGGAAGCCTTTCTGTTCTCAGCGCATAGCATGGCTTTTGGTATATAAGAGACATTCTCTTATTATTTTTCAATAAAAACAATAATTTTATCCACATAAAAATGACAGCAAAAACTGGCACATTTCCTTAGTATTTTTGAAATAACTCTATACTTATAATTATTTTTACCATCTTCCAACCTTCTTTTTCTTTTCTTTTTCTGGGTTTTTTTTTCCTTCTTTTTCTCCTTCTCCTCCTTCTCCCCCACCCCCTCCTCTTCCTCCTCCACCCTCTTCTTTTTTTGCTTAGGGCTTAAGTAGGAAATTATTTTGCTCAAACAATTATAAACAAATAAAACACTTCATTTTGAAATGTTACTCAAATTCAATTTCTTTTATATTCAAATTTCTTTTGCATTTTCATCTTAAAAAAATGATTCTATCTGGATGCGAATATATTCTCAAGATGTCATCTTTATGTAGGCCATTAAAATATCCCCTTTTCCTTAACTTTAATTATTGTTGAGTTTTCTGGGGGTCATTTTCATCTCTTTTGTAAATGTAAGTAGAGCATTGTATTTTCTTTCCCTTTCATCTCTCATAGCTCCCTCGATCCCCACAGTTTTTCAAACAGAACTGTAAATGATGCAGTTAGCATGCTTGCCAGTTTCTTTCATCCCACAGATAGAGGTATATCATCTGAACCTGCTGATCTGTAGATACGCTAACTTTCCGAGGACTCACTTAGCCTGCTTTTGTAGCTAGCTATTTTTACAAGATCTTCATTACTTCCTGATTGCCCGATATTTTTCTTTTTTTATTCTTTGCAAAGACCAATTTATAAGATAAGTTCAAGGCCTCAGACATGTTAAGGTGATCATTAATTTCAAGATGCTCCACATTTATGAGTCCACCGGTCACAGCATTGATTGTGTCCCTACTGTGTTCAGAGCACCGTATTTACCAAAGCCAAGAGCAGCTTGAGGCTTTTCTCCCTGAGAGCGGCTTCTCCTTGTTACAGTTTCTTTGTTACTCTGTTTCATGTTAGCTTTTGCTCGAGTTTCTCACCCACCTAACCTGTTGGTTTGGGTTCATTATCTTCTTCTCAAATTAAAATACAGGTTACACGCTCCATGGAACAGTTCTGAAGAGTATTATAAGAGGGCACACTCAGTGTTCACACACTTAGGTTCTGCTTTGTTTGCGGAATTGTTTTGAAGTTACTTTGTGCCACATACTCATTTGTTGTTGTGGCTTAATATTCTCCAAAATCTGATTCATTGAGACTTTTTAACTTACTCAGCTAATGTGTCTATCTTGATTGGAACAGAACACAAACAGTGGAGTTTGAGAGGTAGGTTTGTCGTTATTATTGTCCTAGATGCACCATGATGATATTTATCTAAGTAATAATAGACCTGACTCTATTTCTGTTACTGGGGGGTTTTAGAAATATGTGTTATGACTAGTAATAGCCTAACGGTTTATAGGAATTCTACCTCCCATTATGACAATTGGAAATCACAGTTATCTACAGAAACTGACATTCAGACACAACATTGTACATCACATTTTTACACAATAAAATGGAAGCCACAAACTGTCCATCTTGATTGGTGGACCCATAGCTCCATTTACAAGGGAAATGGCTGCTTTTGGTTAATACTTGAGTTTCTGTGGCATCTTTCTGACTATACTTTGAAATATTTGGAGGAATAAACAGAATAAGACATTTTATTCGCTTTGTTTTTGTTAAAAATTCAAGTGCCTTATTTTTTCATACCCACTGATTTAATTATCTCTGTATAATACAAGTCCATCATTAGGCAAAACAGTTTTGAGTCTTCAAATACTGGAGAAACACCGGGCCAGATTAACTAAAATAATCGGTTCTTCGGACCGAAGAGCAAAAACGGTTATTAAGGAAGGACTCTTCAAATACTGGAGAAACACCGGGCCAGATTAACTAAAATAATTGGTTCTTCGGACTGAAGAGCAAAAACGGTTATTGAGGAAGACCCCGTTTTAATGTAAGGCTTAGCTTCCTGGGGCCACAGAATCAGGAGGCCAGACTGTGGCAGGAAGGGCAGGTGCGCTCTTCCGTGGCATGGCCCCTCCTGTTGGGCATGGCCTAGTGCCACGGGGAGAGTGCAGATATCACACTCATAACGGTTGGGACTGGGTGCCAAAGTTTCTGCTCCTTATTCCCCGAAACTGAACAGGTTACATTATTCTTCTGAGTTTCACTCGTCCACATATGTACCCACTTTACTGTTGTAGGAGATGCCGTGTGGTATCGCGTGCAGCCCAGCGTGACATGGAGGGCTGCTTTCATTTTTCTGTAAATTTTATTTTTAAAAAATGAAAACAGAAACAAGATTGTTCCTAGATAATTAAGCCCACGTTAAATGAGCTCTGTACCCATTAACAACATAAACACACAGTACAGGTAAAATCAGTATTTTAATGCAGTGCCTTTACTTATATCTTGCGAACTTGTAGAATGTTTCTCTCTTTTCTCCTCTCCGTTGACTTTCTCTTTTTTTTCTTACAAGTGTAGGGACATGAGAATGACTTTGGAGGCACGGTAAAGGTCAAATTAATACAACGTAGAAAACAAGAAAAGGAAAGTCTACTGTTCCTCAGTATTTGCCACACTTATTTTTCATTCTGAAGGCCAACTGGTCAGTCTGTGTATTAGCGTGAGATTTGTTATTCCCACCAACTAATGAAGGTTTTTGACAAGTACGACTAGAATTTGTGTTCCGGACTTAGACCTCTATTGTTGCGTTTTCCTCCTGTTCCAATCTATGTTGGGCTGGCTCAGTGCCTAGTCCCCAAACATACCACATTCTCATGCTTCATTTGAGAATGTTGTCCCCACTCCCAGGAAGGCCCTCTGAAATTTAGTCTCCTGGGCCCCTGCTATTCACTGGTCAACTCTTAATTTAAGCTCAACAACTTTAGCAACCCAGGCCTGAAGTCTCCAAGTGCCCTAGACATTTCTTCCTCTCTATCTGTACAGACCCTGTCTTATAGCACTCTGGGGGCCTTAGGGACAGAAGAGCATTTTTTTTTTCTTATGACACCAGCATGGTACCTGTCACACAACAGGCCCTCACTTAATACCCATGGATAAATTAATGGATGTTTGTTTCCCTATAGCAATGCTGATGTGATAAATGCCATGTAGCAATTGTTTTCAGTTATAGAATTCATAAACTGAAACGCTGAGGCCATTTCTACTCACTGTTCCATTTAATCTTTAACACAACTCTATACAATTGACATTATTATCCTTTTTTTTATAGATGGGATTTAGAAAGGTTAAATCATTTGCCCAAAGTCCTATATGCAGTAAGCAGTAGAGTGGGGAAGAAAACCCAAGTTGGCCTGGGTCCAAAGTCTTGGCTTTCAAGGAAAGTACCATAGAGGGTTATCAGTCTTCCTGCCTCTACTTCTCTAAGCTACTTCTTAAAGAAAAGTCCTGTGTCCCAACCACACAGACTTCAGTTATGGCATTTCCATGATTTGCCTTAATTCTTTCTTTTTACTATTGAGTCCTATCTCCACCAAACCATAGGTTTTATAGGTGGTGCACTTTCCAATGTGGCTTATTTGGGATGTAAACATGTTCCACTGTACTTCTCTGGAGCTGTAGTTTCAAACTACAATGCGTGCCAGACTGAGGACTCCCTGCAAGTTTCCCCATTCTTCAGTGGCATTTTTCCATATGTTTGCCCAGCAGTGGAGTGCAAAAGTGTGTGCTCCTAGAGTTAAGCATAGTTTAATTGGCTGGAGATTTTGTGGTTTCACTGTTTCAAGCTCACTTTAAGTGTGTTTTAACATACAGTTTATTGCATGAATTTGTATCCATAGCCCTCTAGGTGAAAGTAATTGTATTAACTCCCAACTTACTGAGCTCTTACTGTATGATGGGCACTATGTGAAATGTTCTACATGCATTATCTAATTTAAACTCTATGACCGCTGTATAATATGATCCTAGTGCTGAACTCATATAGGAGAAAAACGAGGTCACTGGCCCAAGGTTACAAAGCTAACAAGTGAAAGATGCAGAATTTTATCACTGTGCTATTACTAGAGTCTGAACTCTTAATTACTGCTATATTATCTCCCAACTAGTACCTCACAAAACATAACTACTTATGCTGAAAGGAAAAACTATAGCGGTTACTAATATAAGAATTAGCAGAATTTCTCAACAGTCATACCATATTTTTAGTGGTAAGTTGTACCCAAAAGCACTGAACAGGAAGATAAGATCACAGAGTTACTTATCTGTAAGAAATTTGGAAATAGAAATAAGTCTTGTTTACCACCCTGATTGCAATTAATGGCTTCTTTTATTATATGTCATTGATCATTAATATACTAACTTGCAGTAATTAGAGCTAAAAGCAACTAAAGCTTAGTGCTTTGAGCTTCTGGAACTTAAGCACCAGAACACAAATGATTCTGTTAGCCATTGGATAATGTTGACAAGTGCTTATAGACCCATTACTACACCGGGAGAGGCAGTCTTAGCAGAAATGTCTGGGGGACCCCAGAAGAGTATATGATTAATCTAATCCATTTTCTTTCAAACAGAACATTTCCTATTTTAAACGATTCTAAAGTAAGTCCCCCACTGCCCAATATCAAAGTGCAATTATTTCTGCATTGAATTTAAATAAATGAAGTCTAGAGCCATCATAAATGTAAAGGTTTTGAGCTATAAGGTAGACACATCAGTCCCTGTTGAAAAAGCCAGGGAAATCTCTCCTGCATGTCTTAAAGGTGGTCTCAGTTTTACCTGCATATTCTTTATTCTCCTGACTATGTGAGGGTATATAACATTGAGTGGAACACTTCTTGCTTTAATTCTTTCTTACCTATTTACAAATGTGAGGCCCTCTCATTTCCGTTTACAAATACATTGTAAAGACAGGGAATTTATAGAGTATTTCTAGGGTGCTAAAGTGAGCCACCTTCCATAAAGATGCGCTGATAGTGAACCAAACAAAAACAACACATAAATGCATGTCTGAAAATATCGCATTTTGTTATTCTTTAAAAACAAAATGGTCAGTTGTGTCTTATTGTTGAATTAAATGCTGTATATTGGTGTTAAAATAAATGAACTGATGAACACATTCCTTTTCAGTGTTGCTATCTGTGACATACAATGAATTGCTTTCCTTGAAGAATCCTTGTGGGAAACTTATTTGTTTATAAATATGCTTTCTTTTCAAATATTAAGGGTTCATTGATCTTTTCTGTTTTATAAATTTCTGTTAAAATTAGCACAGGAGGAAAGTGCTTTAAACAGGATGTGTGATAATTAATGCATGGAAAGTTATGATTTCTTTTACCATGATAGATGGATAGATAGACAGACTGATCTTCCTATTTGTCCTTTTCTATAATTCTCCTCATCTGATCAATAGCTTATTGGAGAAGTAGAAGGATACTATGCAGGATTTTTAATTGGTCAATTTCTACTTTTAAAAATCTTCAATACTTTTCTATCAATACCCTTTCAATACCCTTTCAATCCTCAAGGTTACATCTGTAATTATGCTATATTATTGAGGTCATTCAAAGTAATATATAGACGCCTTAGTATTTTCTATTCCCCATTGATGGCTTTACTGTCCTTTCTCCTGATTTGCTCTAATCTAGCTCACTTACAAGCATTCGGTGCGCGTCGGGCTTCCTCTCTGTTTGGCAGTGGCAGCTGCTCGCTTCCTCAGCTTCCCTCCTACTTGTACTCAGCACATTATAATGCTAGATACAAGATCACCTTACAAATAAGTGAAAATCTTCAGTGTTAATTCTGAAATGGCCAAAATCAATCAATCAACAATAATTCCATTGAATTATGAAGAAGTTTCTACTTTTAAATCTTCAGGAGCCAGCCAATGGCGCTCTGGTCAGATCTGTGCTGTCTCCCTGGAGGTCTGGATTTGTTATCCTGATCCTTCCTCCTTTGCCAGGAGCTGGGAGTGTTGGAGAAATCACCTGCATCATCAAGTAGGAAGGTGGGAAGGAGGGACGTGGGGACATGACTGCACAGTAGGATGCTCTTCTGTGTGTGCATGTGTGTGAGAGAGTGTGTGAAAAGACCTAGATTGCTGTCTATGATGATGGCAGATGCACAAACAACACAGTAAGGCAAGGAATCTCATGTGATAGAAGCAACATTTTAATCAGGGTCAGAGGAATTTGAATTTATAGCTATTCTATTTATCCAAATCCTTCCTGTGATCCACAAAATCCCTCATAAACTGCTGGAGGAGGAGTAAATAGTTGCAACCAATTCGGGTATCTATATCCCGATGTGGAGCATTTATGTTACTCAGAAATTGCACTCTTATACATATCCTAGACTCTTCATAACAGTGCAATTTGCAATAACAAAAACTTAGCAAAATGGCCTCAAATCCTGAGAAAATAAACAAACTGTGGTATATTCACACAAAATATTACGTTGTAGTCACAAAAAATGACCTATAGCAACAAGGATCAATGTAGGTGAATGATAGCAATAAATTAATGAGGGCAAAATAGAAGCCCAAAGGTGGCACATTGTCCTTAAAAAGAAAAGCTAAAATAAAAGTATGCACTTTATGCTAAAAATATAGATGTAATAAAAACTATAGAACATGGAATGTGGCCAGTGATGAATTTGAGTTTCAAATAATACTTGCCTTGGGTGGGGAAAACATGAGGGTAAGATGAGGAACCATATGATCAGATGTAGGTTTCAGTTACTATAGCTGCCCCCAAAGACTACTCCCCAAATTTAGTATAATACGAGAGTCATTTATCATGTTCATGGTTTCTGCGAATCAGAAATTTGGACATGGCATAGCCGATGGCTTATCTGTGTCGCCATATTTGCAATGTGAGATGAAAAACTTCAAGGAGATAGAATTGTCAGATGACTCATTCATTCTTCAGATTCAGTGATTGAGGTGGCTATCAGGTGGGGCAATCAGATCCTCTTCAAGTGGACCTGTCTGTGGAGACTCTACATGGTATAGCGTGAGCTTCCCTATAGTATGGAGGCTTGGGTCCGAGGCAAGTTTCCCCAGAGAGAGCCACTTGGAAACTGGAGAGCCTTTATGACTTAATCTTACAAGTTAGATGACATCACCACATTCTAGTCATCAAGGCAATTACAAAGTCTGAAGCAGGTGTAAGAGGAGGGAATTACACTCTTTTATAACATCTTCATGTTAATGCAAGGTTTTAGAAGAGCCTGGGGGACAAAGAAATATTGCTTTGATCATTTTTGGAAATTACATTCTCCATAGACTACCCTCTTACTATGAAATTTACATCCCTACCACATAGAAAATACACTCGGCATCTCCTCAAGATGCTCTCAGCCTCAATTCATTACAGCCTAGTTCTCAGGCTCAAGGATGTGAATTCCATTCTCTACATCAGGTCCATTGTAAATGAGGCATAAAAAATGATATTGATTTATCCTAAAGATACAAAAATACAGATTCAAAGAGTTACATACAATCTGGTGCTTTTAGCAGCATTATCAACAATAGCCAAACTATGGAAAGAGACCAAATGTCCATCAACTGATGAATGGATAAAGATGTGGTTTATATATACAATGGAATATTACCCAGCCATCAAAAAGAATGAAACCTTACCATTTGTAACGATGTGGATGGAGCTAGAGTATATTATGCTAAGCGAAATGAGTTGGTCAGAGATGGACAAATACCGTATGATTCCATTCACATGGAATTTAAGAAACAAGACAGATGAACATATGGGCAGAGGAATAGAAGAGAAAGAGGGAGGCAAACCATAAGAGATGGTTCTTAATGATAGAAAACAAACTGAGCAGGGATGGACTAGATGGGTGATGGGCATTAAGGAGGGGACTTGTTATGATGAGCACTGGGTATTGTATGTAAATGATGAGTCACTGAATTCTGAAACCAATATTGCACTGTATATTAACTAACTATAATTTAAATACAAATTAAAAAAATAAATAATATTAATAAGAGATGAAAAAAACTGATGTTATTGAGAAAGCTCAGATAGGGACTCCCAAAAGTGAGGAGCATAATATTGCTATAATTTATTAATGTCTGAAGGGTATATATGAGGCCCATATATGAAAACCCACTGAGGAGTAGAGACAGAACTAAGGGTCATAGGCAAATGGTAAAGTGGGCCTGGGGAAGTGACAGTAAGGTTAGAGGGAAGAGGAGAGGGAGAAAGAAATGACAAGCAGACCCATGCACAGTGTTTGAGGGGCAAGATGAACCCAACGGGTCTGGCTCGGGGGAACCTAAGGACACCAGCTGGGTGTGGCCATGGCAGCCATAAGCAGAAGCAGGTCACAGATCTGGGCCTGTCTGGTTTGGAGTAGAGTTCTCTCTGAGGGTCCAGGGCAGGACCAAGGAGCTGGGACCCTACTGGGGCTATCCAGTTTCATGATGGGCTTCAGTCAGAGAAGGAGGCCACAGGGAAAGCCAATCTTAAGTGCAGTAAGTCTTCTCTAACATTTCTGGATGCTGTGAGACTTGCCTTCATGTGTTCCCATCGCTGCCCATCACAGCACATGTCCTGCTGTCTTGCAGTTTCTCATTTCCTGTTTGAAAAGGAAAAAAAAGGGCAATAACACGTCCACCATGCTCATTGTCCTATCCCAGAGGTTTACCTGCTGTGAGTCACCAATGAGAGCATAATAAATATAGCTTAATAAATATAAGCTAACTAAGTGAAAGTTGTAAATCTACAGTACAATTAACTAAGGCCTGTGGGATGTTAGGGGCAATGGAGTGTGAGAGAGGAGAGTAGGAAAGGATATGGGTGTGGTGGGAGCTCATATTGATTGAAAGAAAGCTGGAAAAATAGACTTTAAGCTTTGCTCCCCACAGTTGTTGGAGGAGTGTGTGCGTGCGTGTGTGTGTGTAAATGCATTTGTGATATGTGAAAAGGTTTGCTTTTTGGGAGTAGGGAGGATGAGCAGGATATATATTCAGCTCAGCGAACAGAGTAAGATTGATTCCAAATTCTATAGGTGTTTGGTCAAGATTTTCTCAGATGTAGGATGACATATATGATTCCACTGTTTGAGGAACTTACACCTGAGGTTTTGAGAAAGCCAAGAGTATACTGTTCCAAACAGCCACTATCTACCTTAGGTTTCCCTTCGGTGTAGTTAAGGAAATTGATCTTATATATGTATGCTCCCAAATGAGAGGCTACCAAGCAACAAAACCTTGTTACCTTATTTCCTGAAGATTATATAAGAAGTCTATCTATGCATTCAAAATCACTGATATGTCAAGGATAACCCCAGTTTATAAGCCTGGTAAAGGTGTACAGTGCATATTCTGCAATGAACGTCATTACCAGAAATGTAAAGAAGGTAGAGTCCTTGTTACCACCCCAGAACAGTGGTATTGCTCACTGTCAGCATATGATGAGTACAATTTAGCCAACGTGCTATGAAAGTTACTAAATTATTGTGGATCTGATTTTCCCATAGTTGGCCCAGAAGTTCAGAGATGTATCATGAATGACCATTTTCAGGTGCTCTATTTATTTATAAAGTAAAATCAAATGCTGTATAAAAAGACCATTCAGTATTAAAATAACAGTAAAGAAAGAAGGAACTCATATCCTTCCTTTGAACTATTAATATGACATCGGAAAAATCTGATGAAAGAAACATGCAAATCGCACCTTTTCCCAGAGGAGCCTGACTGGCTGTGGATATCTGGGAAAGCACAGCCCTGATTATTCTTCCCCACAAACACAAAAATTCTCCTGACACCATCTGTCTGTCCTCACCTACCAAACATATCTGCTCCATTCTGAGAAAATGTCTCTCGGCAACTTTCTTCTCATAAAACAAAGTTATGAAAATAAACTAGCATTATTCATGAACATTTCACCAGTCTGAAACAACATGTGCAAAATAAAAATAAAATTTGGAAAACCACATCTCAGGGAAAGCACAAATTCAAACCACGAAGGAAAAAAAAGAAACAAAAGAAAAGAGAAACCAGCCAGCCCCATAATAAT
This sequence comes from Potos flavus, assembly GCA_028534135.1. Classification (NCBI taxonomy): domain Eukaryota; kingdom Metazoa; phylum Chordata; class Mammalia; order Carnivora; family Procyonidae; genus Potos; species Potos flavus. The sequence continues at coordinate 55,003,355 of CM052886.1, read as the reverse complement.
TCTAAAAGTTTCGTCAGTCGAAGTAGCTAGGCAGGCTCGCTGCCTCTCAAGCCTGAGGTTGAGAGGATATAACCCTTTTTTGCATTACATGAAATAGCTTCTCCTAAAAAAAAAAAAAAAATCCACACTTGTTACATAGCCCTTGTGGTTATCCTTGAAGCACAATAGGAAGGCGGTCAAGACACTCAGAAGAATACATTTGAGTGAACTGAATGACTTTAAAGGAAATCAGAAAATGACCTCCAGAGCAGTAATCTTCATAGAGATATTTATATTTTAATATTGCAGGAAATTTTGCTGCTTATCAAAGCTAGAGAGTAAAAGCACTGGCTAGGGTTGAGCTTCCTATCTCCTGGGAAAAGACTTTCTCCGTACATACTTAGTTTTTCATAAATCCCGACTTGATGTGAACCTTCTTTCCAGTGATTTCTACCACTTGTCTTGCTCCTAACAGCATAAGTCATGTTTATCAAAAGCAGAAATGGCCCCGCCCTGTCCTTAAGAAGCTTACACTCTAGTTTAGCAACTTTTGAGTCATTTTCATATCCACCTCAAAAATATATTTTATTGCACAATTGGGCAGACACACACACACACACACACACAGAAGTACTTATATTTATTTTTCTGTGTTGAAGGGTAACAGGTAGCAATGAAATTTCATTAAAAATATTAAAGAAAAAAATCCTTCCCCCAATGTTCTCTTCTTTCTAGTGATTGCATATTTACCATGTAAGTAAATATATACATTAGGGAGTGGAATGCAATGGCATATCACAATTAGGTGTACATGCAAACATAGCAAACAAGTTTAGAAGCACAATTAGATAATTAATTAGGTTGAAAATTAAGATTAAGCTTAAGTCTCATGATTAACTAACTCCAGGCCCACCCCAAATTTGTGAGGCTTTCTGGAACCGTAGTGTGTCTAACTCACTAAGCAGCACAAGTTTGAAAATATTGCTTAAATGACTGTAACCTAGTCATCTTTAAAAATTAAAGGAGGAGAACAAAATATCCCTACCATTTATTGGATATTTGTTATGGGGTAGGCACTGTATTGAGAGCTTCACATATACTACTTTGTTTAGACTTTGTAACAAGACAGCTGGATACATTAAATGTCCTTTTCACAGGTAGGAAAACAAAGACTCAAAGAAGTGAAATGACATGCTCAAGGTCAAAAATATTATGAGCAGTAGAAAAAGAATCCAAACTCAAGACTTCCTGAGTAGGAGGCACATCTACACGGTGCCTGTCTGTCCCTTTCAGCCTGTGAGCATCCAAGAGGCAGAAGATCACGTGGAAGGCATGTGCACACAGGCACCACGTTGCATCCGTAAAAGAGTATAAACATGCCTTCCTCCCCCCAAAAGATGTCTGTCATGTCTCTCCAATTAAACTACAAAAAGAGTAGCCTGAGACAGGAGAGATGATGAGACTAGTAGGTGTTATAGCTGGCGTGTTAACTTCAAGTGTGTCAACTGTAACATAAAACTCTTCAGTTCAGGAACCCATGCCTCTTTCAACATTTGCTTTTGAGGTCTTGTAGTTGGATTGCATATGAAAGAATGAGATTTCAATTGTCCTCAATCTCTCTCTCTCTCTCTCTCTCTCTCTCTCATACACACACACCACTTTCAGCCTCTTTACTCATTTTCAGCAAGGTAACTTGTCACATGTTCCTAATGTTCTTTTTTTCCTCATTTTTTTATCGTTAATGCATTGACTACCTCATGTGCTTGTTTTTAAGGAGGGTTACAAGCTTGCAAAAGCCTCAATTTAAAAAATGTATTATAAAATATTTTTCTTAAAAAATGTTCTTCTTCTGAAGTCAATTAGACAACTTGTACTAATTAAGAAAAGATTTGGGTTTTATATTTTCTGGTTCCATCAGGATTAAATTAGACTGGCTTATGGATAGGACCGGAGGTTGTGAGGTCAAGGTGAATGCCACAGATTCAATTCTAAATCTAAGCTTAAATGCAAATGTCCATCTTTGGAGGATTTACTCTTGTTCCTAATCACCTGAAGAAGAAATGTGTTCTCCAACCACTTCGGGATTATTTATGAATTCATCCCTTCAATTTTTTCCTTTTTTCCTTTCTCCTTTTTTCCCTCCTCTCCTCTTTTCGGTTTATAGAAATGATATTTATAGATAAGAGAATAACTCTGTTGGTATGTGGGGGGAGTAATTTAATTATGCAAAACAGGAAGATGCTCTTTATATTTAGTCTTCTGGGCTCGAAACAATGTCATTAATCAGACTCTCATAAGAGATATTTCAGATTTTTCAAAACATCAGCTCTCCTGTTTTTGTTCCTCATGTAAGTTCTAAGCCCTTTCTCTACCTACCTTGTATCCAGCAAGTAATGATTAGGAACTGTTGAAACCTTTACATTATCTTAGTAACGTGCCAATTAAAGAAGGTGTTTTGCCCAGATTACAAAGATTTGTCTGAGGTGGCCACCACTTTGTTAAGGCTGTTTTGTGGACATCTTCATAATTAATGGAAAAATCATTAGGAATTCAGTCTTTATTAACCCCTATAGCTGCAGGGGCCCATTTCATCTTAATTGCATTCATTTGGCACTGGCAGTATTATACAGCATAATCACTAATAAATGATCTTTTAATTTGTACCAATCAACGGAGCTTGCTTTCATGCCAATATTCCTGTTTCTTTGATGTTGACCTGTCTTGATTTTTGATCATTTGGGCTTAAGATGATTTACTGGAAAATCAATATCAATACCAGAACTGCTCGTATTCATAAGTCTGTGGTTAGTTTCTATTTAAGTGTATTTTGATTGAAATAAGTAGTGCTTGATTACCCATTCAGATGAGGGGGGACAAAGCATAATCAAGTTGGGAAATCTGGTACTATATTCTTATTCAAAGGAAAATAATTAGAAACTGTAGGAAAACTGAAGATTCGGGAGAGCAGTAGAGGTAACACTTCAGATGCCACTAATTAAGCAACTTTGTCCACCATCTCCTAAAGGCCTTCACCAAGAACGTAATATGCTATTACCCATTAGCAAGGCCAATGGGGGCTTTGGTTACACTTGTTAATGGGAAACCCCGAGACAGTTTCTCTCATTATCCCCCTGTCAGCACTGTCTCTGCAGTGTAAAGTGGTCGTCATTGTTCTGTGGGTCAGCTAACCAGGAACCAGGCTACTGTACAGAAACATTCTGCAGCTAATTGAAAATGACTGAAAAATCCCCTTATCATCCAGTCACCTCTCTTTATTTGAGGAACAATGGAACGTCCATGGACTATGCGGGGGGGAAAAGGAAAGTTCAGACTATGACATTGAATTTTTCCTGACTAATACAACTACAAAGAAGTCTTTGAAGATAATTCCAGGGGAAAAAATCCACTCACTTTTTTTTTTTAAGATAATGACAGTAAGACATAAGTTAGTGTAGAATATTGCATTTGCTGTTCTGAAGAGTACTTCATGTTTATATGATTCCCTTCACTAGAGGAACTCAAAGCTTTTCCCATGGAACTGCTGAAATCCTCATTATCCTAATGAGCGAATGGCACAAAACTGGAAAAGCCACAAGGAACGTGAAGCTTAATCACATATTCAAAGCTGGGCTGTTTTCCCGAACTTTTAAATGCAATTTAGTATAAGGTATATCTCCCTTTAAGTAAGTGAAAGCCTGGAAATACAAACTTGTGGGAAAAAAACAAATCAGGTCTTTTATACGTGAAGAAAAGGAGAAAGAAGAACGACTAGAATAATTCCTATGTTTAATACATTATTTGCTTTGCAGAAGGATTTGATTCATTGTTCTTTCCTTTAAATTGTAAGATTCTAAACTGCATTTAAAATACGATTGAAATAAATATTCAAATTGATAGACAAAATGGGATGATTACGTATCTTAAATGAGAAATGCTTAATTTGGGTATCTGTAGGAGTTTTCCATTTTATCATCGCTAGGAAGTTACAGCAATGCTCTGAGAGCTATTACCATTCATTCATTCTTTCCTTCCATGCCCATTCTCTGGCAGCCACTCTATTACAGGCACGGTTTCCAAGCACTGGAGATACAAAAGGAATTAGACATGACACTTCCACCTAAAGGAATGCGCAATCTAGTGGAGGAAATAATAACACAAACTTATAATCATGTTACAGTCTAATAAGTGAAATAACTATATATAGCAAACTATACAGAGTAAAAGGGTACGCTGAGGAAAGAGAACCAAGACAACTTGAGAGGGTTAGGAAAGGTTCCTATGAAGAAATAAGCCATCAGCTGAGATTTAAACGAGCAGCTAAGTTACCTGGGCAACTGGTGGGAGAAGCAGTAGCAGTCTTCGTGCACATTTCAGAGACATCATGAGCAAAGATGAGAAGGAATAAATGATATGTTGTATGCTAATTATTATGAGCAAGCAGTTCAAGGAGGCAGAGAACAGAGGGAAAAAAAAAGAATCTAGAGAGGTAGACAGACACCATATTCCTGCTTCTTCAAAATTCACCCTCTAAGATACCAAATAGAAGAGTCAGCTTTGCATTTAGGTAGATCACTCTGGCTACCAAGTGGAGGGCACATGTCTTGAGGAAAGGATCAGAGAAAAGGCTATTTTTAGTCAGTATCCTGTTTCAATAATCCAGACAAGAGATGAGAGGGGCTTGAATTGAGTGGTATATGTGGGAGACAAGAGTTTATAATGGGAAACCGTTAAAGATAAGCATGAGTAAGATCCTTGCACAGGGTGTTGAAAGTAAAAAGATTAGTGTGCTAAGAATAGAATTGGGATATCAAAGTGTGACATGTAAGTAAAGAAAAGGAATTCACAAAGGAGTCAGAGAAGGACGATTGGAGATATAAGAAAAACCAAGAGTGTGAGGTATGATAAATTCCAATGAGATAAAGTCTTTCAAAATAGAACAAGTAATCAATCAGGTCAAAAATGAAGGGAAAAGCTAGATTCAGGTAAAATCCTTAAAATACTTATTGCATTTGGATTTCAGGGGTTATCAGTAACTTAATGAGAACAGTTTATGGGAGTTGAGAGGGCAAAGGCCTGAAGGTAGGACAGTGAAGAGATGGGAATAGTGGGTGTAAACAAGACTTGCGAGGAATTGGGATAAAAAAGAGAAGATCAAGCTTAGCCAGTGGTTAGTTGGGAATACTGAATCAAGGGAACACTTCCTAGGATAGGAGAGACTTCAAGGTGTTTTCGGACTGAGGGAAAATCTCCGGCAACAAAGAGGCTGAAGATTAAGCCAAGAGTAAGGATAAAGGGAAACCGAGCTTCTAGGGAAAGAGCAGGTCAGAGGATTAACATAGGAACTCAATCTTAATTCATAATTTGTGGGAAAGGAAAAGGCCAGATTGGATAAAAAAGATTAAGAGAGTTTCTGCGAGGTCAGAAATGCTGGTAAAATTAACAAAGGGAAGAATAGGAATTATCATCAGGGGGTCATATCCACTCCTGGTCTTTGATGATGGTCAAGTAAATTCTTGGTAATGCCAGGTTGGTTTGAAGACTTCAAAGAAATTTAGGTTAACTAGACAAGTGCACACTGACTTCATCCAGACTTGTATAGGTACCTCATGATCTAAATCTCTAGAAGATTCTAGACTGAATGGGTGTCTTGCATGTTGGCCATCTGAGAAAACTAAGGACCAATTACCCTAGATCATCATATTCTAAACTGTTTTCTAGCTTCATGAGATGTCAATAAGTAGTTATAATTCTACTCCCACGAGGAAAAAAAAAAAGTCTGTGGATGAGTTTTAAACCAGTGACATAAACCAAAATTAGCAGTCATTTATTTTTTGCTGAAAGAGGCTTTAATAAGCTCAGAAGCATTGTGATTCTCCAAAAGGAGAGTACAATCTGCAGTTTTCCAAATCTTATTTGATAATAACACATCTTGATCCTCAGAACTCCTTTAACTCGTTGCATAGCTAGGGAAACACTGTCCTGGGTGTCATTTAACAATGACATCTTTTGATTTTAAATGCTGGCTACTTTTACTTTTGCTTTAAATTTCGATCTGAGTAATGAAGTGGTGCAAACTAGTTAAAATAACTGTATTATTGTTTCTTAATTTTACCAACTGATTGAATTCATTGAATGCTTATTGGAGGTGTGCTATGAGCTTACCACTGCGTTGGATGCTGAGAGGTCGCAAGTAAGGGGATGTGAGTTGCTCCTTGGTGCCAGGCTCTGGACCAGGAGGGAAATGGAAAAGCCAATGTCTGCACACCGACCTTTCCTCTAAGGACACATGCTATTGTTCCAGTCCACTGTGGCATTTTGACCACAGTGTTCCTTCTTGCGAAATCGTTGCTTGCACGTTTATGCTGCCTAGGCACATTCTGAAATCTGTTCTCTTCTCATTGTCATTTATATTCTCCTGGTCCTGTCTTCTTGGGCCACACTGAAAATGGAGGTGCATGTTGATATGATCTGTGCCATTTAAAATTTTAAATCCTTCAAGTAAATCAACTTGTGTGATTTTATTTTTTCTAGAATTCCCACTTTCAGCTGTTCCAGTCTGTCCTCAGACTTCATCTCTTCAACCTTGCCACGTTTCAAGCACAGCGATGTCTTTTGCAATTTCCTTAGTTTGACATGGTCTCCAAAGAGCACCACCAACTCGGGGCCTCACATTCTTGTACGTATGTTCTCATTATCCAGATAGGCTTGTCTTTGAAATCACTTTCTAAAGTTCTATGGAAAAGTCATTCTGCCTTTTTGAAATTATATGTCTCTCTAAAATGTATCTTAAAGTTCTGATTTTCTTAGGAACAAAATCAAGACTGCTATTTTTAAGTTATGCTTTAAAATGTTCCTTTTAAGAGCTTGATTAAAAATTACGCTGTTAATTGACATTCATTATTTCCTTCAATTTAATAAGGTCTCATCCGAGGTTACTTTAAAAATATGGTACTACCTCACTGATGAAGTTCTTGAAAATTGTTTTTCCTGACACTAGAACATATACTCTCATTGCTATCGTTGAAAGGTTTTTTGGTACACCAAAGGACTGTACCTTGCTAGAAGTTTTACCAAAACATGATTCCTATCCATTCAGCACTTTCCTATTATTTCTAGTTATTCTGATATTTAGAATGACATGTGAAAACCATCCACTCCCCCACCCCCTCCCCCAAATCTATGAAAGTAAAACAATTACACAATTGGAAACTTCAGCCATTTTCACTGTTAGAATGCTTCCAAACAATGTGGAATTATTTAAAACACCCAAACGAAGAAAACCAAACAATAACAAAACAAAAACAAAACCTAGTGTTAGAGAATGCTCTGACAAAATGAAACATGGTTTATCAATTAGGGATTACGGTGAAAGTTTTCATATATGTTTAGACTTTGGGGTTTCCTGATCTTCTTGATACGGCATTTTAAAAAAAGCAGAATAGAAATGTGTTTATTTTTTTCACACATTTTATTTGCAATAGCTTTATTTCGTCATATATCGTTTAACAAGCTTTCAATCCCACAAAACACAATGGAAACCGTCATGTTTACCAAAAGCCTCCAGAGAGCAAGGTAGGGCACCCTGCTCCCTTTTCTCCATGCAAAGCGGACCACGAGCCTTCACCTCCACCTCAGCTTCTTGGAGAGAGCTGCTCACTTAATTGCTTATTTGCCCCCTGCCTGACCAATGGAAGAATAACCTTTCTAGGGCATTCCTCTGCAGTTCTGTGTGATTTGATCTTTCTTTGGTGACCTGGGCCATGCCATCCCAATATGAGAAGAAGCAGCAAATTGAAGTCAGATACTTATTGGAATGAAACTCTCATTTTAAGAAGAAATTCAGATCTATTTAGCTTGACCTTGGAACTTGAATTAAATCTTTAGACACTCAACTTTCTCCAGGGAAGTGTGAGGTTTATATGAATTTGAGTGTATTAAAGCTAGTCTGGCTCTGATCTACGTACCAAGTTGGTTAATTTTTCATTTAAAGGACAAAGGGTTTCACTGGAACTAATTTAACTGACTTAATTTGTGATATTCACATACCAGTTTATATTCTAAACCAGGAGAGGTTTTTTAAAACCATTAACATGTCATTAAAAAAACATAATATGTTCACTGATGGATGTTTTGAAGGCAGCCACGGTTGCCTATGGCTGGGGACTTCTGACATAGTTCATTTTTTGCCTTTGCTACTAACCAATTGTGTGACCCAGTATGAGGTGTTTCACCTTTCTCTGATTCACTCTCTAACTAATAAACTGGGGTTATAGTAATTCCCTCTTCTATCTTTCTCAAAGGGGTATACTGAGAGTTAACAAGTTAATGGTCACAAAATACATCAAAATGATCAGCTAAAAGGCAATATGTTAAGACTTTAATGTTATGAAAACATATTTAAAATATATTTTTTACCAAAAAAGATGACTTCTTTAAGATTTATCATGTAAGCAAATGTGAAAATAAATTGGCTTGTGTAATACTTAATCTGCTAACATATGGATTTGTAGGAATCCCAAATTAACAGCAACAAAAAAAACCAAGCGCACATTTGACGTCCTGTTCACCGTATTTCTTCCTCAGTATTTTTTCCATATATTTTAACTGTTCAAAACTCAACTAGTATCAGAATCTTTGTTTGATTAACCCTACTACTTCACTTTATCTCTTCTGTACCTTGTTGCTTGAAATGCGATATTCATTTGTTTGATTATATATGAATGAGCCTCAATAGAGTTTTAGAGTTTTTGTTTATACTCGTTCTTTCCTCTTATTTGCTTACGCAGTCTCCATGTCAGAGACTGTGTCCCTGATTACTTTATCTTCCTCACTGCCCCTTATGAGCAGACCACAACACTGGAGAAATCACGTTTGCTAATTATATACAAATAGGGCTGGAGGTTGAATTTGATCAGTGGCTTCTTTCTCAACTTACTTTTTAGCTAGCTTTATATAAAATTGTGGATTGCACCATAATAGAAATCAAACAGCCACTGTCTTGTGGATGCTTAGAAGTTCACAAGTGTGATTTTGTTGCATTTAAGTTAAATGACATAGATTTTTACTCAGTCTTGCTCGTAGTTATATTATTGATAAAACACAAAAAACTAAAACAGAAAATTATCATTACATTATCAGTTAGAAATTATTATTATTTTTAAAAGATTTTAGTTATTTGACAGAGAGAGAGAGCACAATTTGGGGGAAGCAGGAGAGGGAGAGGAAGCCCCTGTGTGATTCGATCCCAGGACCCTGGATCATGACCTTAACCAACTGAGCCATTCAGGCACCCCACCATTTAGAAATTATAGTGTTATTTTCCAGTATAAATCTTGCTGCATTGGAAGTCATAAAATATATGGATATTGTAAAGAAAAGAGTTCACAGGGAGGAGTGGGGAGGTTGGAAATAGGGCATAGGGAAGAGTGATAGAAGCGTAATAATACTTCAATTTTCAAGGCATGAATTCAGCACCATCTATTCGTACATGAGGTAAATGTTAGTATGTTAAGCATCTAGAAAGCAAGCTCTCAAAGATTTTTTCCAAAAGGAAGGAAAAGTAGAAAAGAAAACTTCTAAGTAATGCACAAGTGTGAATGAAGGGAAAATCTTGCAGCACCTAGTATGACACTTAGTAATTTTTTTCTTTTGTCTTTGTTTATTTTCCTTTTTAAATGTATTGCCTTGGGTCACCTGGGTGGCTCAGTCGGTTAACCGTCTGCCTTCAGCTTAGGTCATGATCTCAGGGTCCTGGGATCCAGCCCCTTGTGGGGGCTTTCTGCTCAATGGGGAGCTTGCTTCTCCCTCTCCCTCTGCTCACCCCCACCCCCGCTCATGCTCTCTCTCACGCAAATAAATTAATGAATCTTAAATAAACAAACAAATAAATGTATTGCTTTTGAAATATTATTTTTTATATATTTAAGAAGGGGAATATTATGCATATTATGAAAATCTGCATAATAAAGAACGGGAAAATATGTCTATGGCTAAATAATGAGAACTACCTGATACTATTTATTTTGCCGCTAAAATTATTTATTTATTAATACAAAAAGAAAGAAGCCCTCAGACTGGAGCACCGCTCTCACTCTTTATCCAACAGGCATTGTGAGTCTATCTTCTCTTAACAAGCAGAAACGGTGTCCAAGTCTGGAACTCTTAGCATGAAACTGCCGTACAGAGTTTAGAATACATTTCAAAGCCACAACCATCATGAGCAACAGCACTGATAAGTTAGAGATAAAATGTACCTGAGTATTATTCCAAAATAACAGACAAGGATCATTCTCCTCTTGCTAATTTATATATTCTGAAATTCATTCACTTCATAAAGTTTTGAAACTTACATGCACAAAATTGGGCAAAGCATCTCTTACTTCGCTCTGTATATGAGGTTATACTGACATCCTTATTTCAAATGTATAAGTTTTCTCTGTGTTTCAATCACTCCTAATTTTTTCTTTGACTAGCTATTGATTCATTGATTCCCCCCCACCCCAGAGGCAAGGGATCTATTATACAATTCCAAACTTTTTTGTCAATCTATCTTTTGTTTTTATCTCAATTAGTTCTTCCCTTCTTTTTTTAATTACCTTTTACTAATTTCTGAATGTTAATGCTCCAGATTTTCTTCCGGGCACAGCTTTAGCCATAGCCTCAAGTTCTGCTAAACAGTATACTCATACGATTTTATTTTCTGCTGTCTCCAGTTACATATGTAGTTTTTCAAAACTTTTTGTTTTTGTTTTTGAAGACTCTTTGTATTTAAATTTTCCAAGTTATTGGGATTTTTGCCTATGATTTTGCTATTAACTTCAATTTTGCCACATTGTCATCATGGACTGTAGTCAGTATTAGCTGTACATTTTTAAATTATGGTTTTCCCTATGATCTAATATTTAAGTAATATTTGTATATAGTCAATGGACACTTACTTACTCCAAAACCAAGTAGTTTTAAGTATAGAGTTACCCCATCACTAATCATTTTATGACCCGTGATAGTTACACTTTTTTTTTTAATCTACTAGAGGCTGAGTAATGTTCTTTAGTTCCTTATAATTCTGATGATTTTTGTTTTATACACTTTGATGCTATGGTATTTGGTACATCTTTATTAAAGTTGTGTTTTTATTGTGACTTACACCCTTATCATTATAAAATCGGGTCTCTTCCAAAGCATTTTTCATATATTTAAACCATTTTAGAAGTTGAGGTCCTGGTTTTCTCTCCCCTTTTTTCTACTGCTTTGGGGTTCTTTTCCACTTCTTTTACTTTCCACCTGTCTGAGACGTTCTGTTCGTTTGGTGTCTTATACACTGCATAAAATTGAATTATATTATACCATACAGCAAGACTCTGTCTTTTTATAGGTAAATGTGTTCCATTTATATTTTACTATAACAGATGTTTCATGTTAAGTTTATTATTTTATGTAATGATTTTTGTTGTTATTGTTTTTAAGCCTCCCTTTTCCCCTTCTTAAATACATAAAAAATATTTTTTTTTCTTGGAGTGACTTTAACACCTAGAAGAGTACAAATAAAAAGAATTTCTCTGGGGCACCTGGGTGGCTCAGTCACTTAAGCATTCGACTTTTGCTTTCAGCTCAAGTTATGATCTCAGGGTCCTGAGACAGAACCCACCTCATGCTGGACGTGGAGCCTGCTTAAGATTCTCTCTCTCCTTTTCCCTCTGCCCCTCTCCCGTCACTCTTTCTCTCTCAGGAAAAAGAACTTGTTGAATATCTTTTTTTGTTGAATGAATAACAAAAGTGAATAAAACACTATTTACTGCTTTAACTACGTCCAAGTATACAACCTCACTCCGAGGGGTGCCTGGATGGCTCAGTGGGTTATAAGCCTCTGCCTTCGGGTCAGGTCATGATCTCAGGGTTCTGGGATCGAGCCCTGCATCGGGCTCTCTGCTCAGCTGGAAACCTGCTTCCCCCTCTCTCTGCCTGCCTCTCTGCCTATTGTGATCTCTCTCTCTCTGTCAAATAAATAAATAAAATTTTAACCTCACTCTGAATAACCTTATATCTTTTCTCAACTACCTTATATAAAGAAAACAAACAGCCTTACATTTTTTTGTTTCTTTCCCCTTCCTGACAATCTTCCATTTTCGATTAGGTATATGATTTTTATTTTTTTAAAGATTATTTATTTGAGAGAGAGCGGGAGCAGGGGAAGCAGGAACAGAGGGAGAGGGAGAAGTAAACTCTCCCCTGAGCCCACAGCCCAATGCTGGGCTGGATTCCAGGACCTGGAGATCATGACCTGAGCCAAAGACAGACAGACGAATAACCAACTGAGACACCCAGGTGCCCCCAATTAAGTATATTGTTTTTTAAATGCCAGAGTTTCTGTTGAGCTCTATATTCATAATTTCTTAGAGTTATTTCATGCCACAGCTTCCTGGTTCTCAAGTTCTCATTTGTGGCTAGATATTTTCAATAGTCGTTTCAAAACCAAATTGTTCTTCCAGTGTGCTATGAACTTTCATTCATTGTCTCTGGAAATTTAGTATGCCTATAGACACTTCGGGCTGGCACTTTCATAGATTATTTAATACTTCTGATCATTTTTCCTTAGGACGAAATTTTTTAGCTTTGTAGTTAAATACATTTACTAAACTATATCTGACTGTTGATAGTTTTAGATAGTTCTTTCCCCCCTGAAATCTCATTTTACATTCAGATCTCCCATTTCTTATTTTCTTTCTTTTTTTTTTTAGGGAAATTTTTCTTCTACTACAACTTTGTTATTTCTGTTCTACTTGCTTTGCTATCTTCTTTAGAAATAGGAAGGTGTTTGCATACATGGGACAACCTTTAACATTCTCTCAGTGTCTGTGATGCTACTTCTAATTCTTTTTTTCTCTTTGTTCTTTTTATTCTGTTTTGTATAATTTTTTCAAACCTGAACTACATGACACTTTGCAGCAATACCTATTCTGTTTCTTTGTGCTTCATTTTGCAGTTTTAATTTGTATATGGTTCTATTGCTTGACTCAGTTTCTCCTCTGAACCCTTTTAGCTTATGTGTTACATTACTCTTCTGTATTATCATTATTTCTCATTCTTCTTATATCTCGGTTAGATCTTCTTTTCAGTAATAATTTTCTCCTTAAATTATGAGAAGATAAATGTTTGTCTGATATTTATTATTTACTGGAATTATTCTTTTTTTCCTGTGTGCATTTATCTGCCCTTGTTCTGCTATGTTCTTTCCCTTTGTTTGATGGTATGTATACAGGGTCACCTGTGAGGTTCTTTTTGCGTGTTAGTCCTGTCTGAAGGGGGTGGCTCTATCCAAACCTCTTTCTTCACGAATAACATGGGAGGATTGGGGAAAATGGAGTGAGGTGACCAGCAGCCATGTGCAAGCCTGTGTGTGCACACACATGTGTGTGATGTGAGTTAGTAATTTATGGCTTTTTAACTGTTTTCTTCCCAAGATCTTTCTCAAAACGCAGTTTTAAGAGAAAATAAAGATACCATGTATTTATCATCCATCTTTAAAAAATACAAATGATACCCATATTATTGTTAATATGTTAACATCGTTTGAATAAACCAACACGTTTTGGACCCTTATCATATGCAAGATCCTATAGAGTCTATTTCATGTTTAAAAGTACCCATAATTCATGATTTAATGGAAAATAACACTGACCAGGACCCATGAGACCTGGGTTTCAGATGTAGTTTGCCTAAACTAAGATTTTTTTCAGTTTGAAAACAATTATTTAAATTCTCTATACCTCTGGTTCCTGAGAAATTTAGGTAAGACCATCACTAACTCTTTACATATTGAAATCACCCGATACTGGAAAACAGAGCAGAGATACAGAAATCTACTTGAGTCTTTTGAAAGATTTTATCCAATCTTTGATGATAATCACCTACAAAATAAATTTTTAAAAATGGAACTTTTATTTACCCATTTAAGTAATTATGTAATCAGAAAATATATAGGCATGTTTTCTTCACTCCCTGCTGGCCATGTTCTTATATCTTGGGAATGCCAGATCACAGAGGGCATCAGTAGAGTAAGAAAGCTTTGTTAAAGTTTAGACTTATTTCTGTACTTTCTACACAGAGGTGTATCTTTTCGCATTCTCCCCTAAGTGGGGAAAATCAAAGTAGGACAACATTGTATTTTTTTAAAAAATTATAACCAGTGATCTTTCTTTGCTAAAATGAATATTGACATCAAAATTCAGAGAAAAGTTACATATTGCCAAGTAGTAAGTTTTGCTCTTGAAAAATTGACTTGGAATTCTTTGCTTTAAACGTAACTGTCTTTGTGATACATTATGAACTGTCTTGCAATGCCTTATGTGTGATTGAAAAAAAATATATATTTTAAAATCCACAGAAAGACAATTAATAAAAGACCTACCTTTTACTTATACTGAAAGCTATCTGAGGAAGAAATTACAAAAGAAAAACCCATAATTTGAAGGGAAAGAAGGATAAGAAAAAGCAAAGAGATTCTGATAGGTCACTTTTTCATACACAAGCATTTAGTCTACGGTAATCTTCCAGGACTGTCAGATTTGATTGAAAGATAATGCAAGATTTTTTTCTTGCCACAATTTATAGCATGTATCCATTAGGAATAATTATGGTTGCATGATTTTGCTAGCTGTTATCTCTACAAGTGTTACTAATGGTTTTATCAATTACTCCCTGTCCAATAACTGCATGGTTGTAACCTAATTTAAAGACACTCTATCACCAGGCTGATTTGTGTAGTAGTAAATGACAGCATTTGAGACACCAGCCAAATGACTCACTTCAGTGACTTAGTTAGTCTCTAATAATTAACAATTAGTAGGTACCTAGAGAAAGCTCAAGAGACTGGAGCTCCCACGTTTCTCTTTCTTATCTAAATATAAGAAGTTAGAGAGACTTCGGTGATTCATATTAATAAAATTGAAGGCCTCTATGGGTTTGGAGAACATGTGTATATAAGAGCTGTTAATAATTTCTATTTAAAATGAAAGAAATTGGGGTGATGCATGTTCATAAGGCTATGTCTTAATACATTGGAATTGGTAGATAATGCTGAGATCCACAAGTAGAAAAATTACTAAGTATTTTTTTTCCAGGCATGTTAGTGCTTCAGTTCAGAAGTAAAGTCAATGTGCTAAAAGGGGAATAGTGTTGGCAAATTTGTGCTGTTTCTTGAACTTTAAAGGGAAAATGCTGTATGTGCAAAAAGAAGCACTTCATTACAGATCATTAGTGGGAACTTCATGTACAGCTGAAGGCTCAGAAAGGTATTGCCTGCTTAGAACTAGCTGGGAAGACATTTGAAATCCCCCCCCCCTTTTTTTTTTAATGAATGTAAAAGATGATTTTTTTTCTCTAAAGATATTATCTCTAAGGATGTTTTTTTTTTTTAAAGAAATCGGCCCATTTTGAAAGTCTAAATAAGAGCCTGAATTTCAAGTCTTAAGTGGCCTACATTTTCTGAAAGTAGTTTGTTTTCTCAGGGTGCAAGATAGCGGAAGTGAGGTACGAATGCTGGGAGGATCAGGATTCTGGCCCTGTGCTGCCATCCTGCAGAGCTCATCAGTATATTTGGAGTGACCTTGATGAGACCAGGTTGCTTAGGAGTCATTCATCAATCAGATTCCTGTGCAGGCCTTAGTACTTTAAGGCTTTCAGGTAAACCATGAACTTAAGATAATAGTCAATTTACAAGAAAAGGGTATCAGGTAGAATGATGAAGAGTTTCATTCAACACTATCATGACCTTCCCAGTTGTCCTGGAAGACCCCAATCTGTGGAGAAACATGGGTCCTGTGCTCATTCTCTAACAGCTTATTCTCAGTAGTCTCTGTGAGGAACCGGTGAGCCAAGCCAACTACAAAGATAGTACAACCTCAAAGCTTTAGAAACGTCGTGCAGAGTACTCTAAAAACACCTTCACACTCCTCTGAGGACTGCGTTTCACTACACAGTCATGGCTAGTAAACAGATGTTCCTAGATAAATTCTGATGGACATTCGTCACCCCGATTCCTTCAGCTTGCTCCACAAATGTGCTACATGAATCACACGTGCAAACGAGCTGAAAACCCAAGTCCCCAGCCACTCCCTGCTACATGGCATCATTCCTTGCACATGCATTTATGTTACCATTTTGTACTAATCACAAAAGAAATCCACGGAAAGGAAGAAAATAAATCAGTGAGGATCTGATCATCCCCCGAACAAGATCACAATAGCCAATTTGTAGGAAAGGGGTTCTCTAATTTCCCCTTATGGTGGTGATGAGGTTATGCAATGGTCATAATAGCAGGAGAACTGCCCTCTCTGGAAGCTGCTAAGAAAACTCCAACTATAATAGAAGAGCAAGGCTTCGTGGTGTTTCTTACAATGGAGTTGAAGCCCCACCCGCCTTACCCGGCCGTATTTGCATATTCTTTTGAAAACCACACATTGAGTATCTATAGCCCCAGCTGATGTCACTGGGCACAGCATGCAGCCACTAGAAGTGGGACAATTATAATTTTTGTAGCTGATTAATCATCATGAAAAAGTAACAGTCAATTGACTCAATCATACATCCATGGTGATTAATCACACTTCACTTGTGTTTTTTTCCCCCAAGTATTTTACTGACAGTGCAGATGTTGGTTGATTTTCTCCTTTAGCCTTTTACTTGGTCACAGATGTTAAGTAATCACCTTGTCCTGATACTTGACTTATCCATAATCTTCAGTATTACAAGCCCTTAAAAGAAAATGTGCTATTTTCTTAGAAATCAAATGGTAACATAGTTATTACCTTAAGAAAAAAACAGGTTAATCAATATATGAAATAGCCATAATTGTACTCCGTAATCACAGATGCTTTTTTTTTTTAATAATCATGCTACTCCCCCATTTGTTCCCCAATGACATGATTACTGATAAAACACTGGGAAAGAGAGCTGTTTTTCTTCCCTCCTCCTGGAGTGTTAATAGCTCAATTCCACTTAGATTTAATTCCAAACTAGATGTTCTAATCCAGATTCAAAAAAGGCCTCACCTGGTTGCATTTCACTTCTGGGGCAGACATAATTTACTACTGAAAATCAGACATCGTACCACACTCTCACCTGAGCAACACCACCACTGGAGACGTCTCAGTTACTGGCCCATAAGAGAAGCCGAAATGATTCCGCTGGTGCCATATTTATAAAACTGTCACATACGAATTGTTGATATTAAAGAAGCAATTACCAACACACCAGTCTGTTGGTAAAAGAGGAATATTCGAGGAATATTCCCAATGATTATGAATCAATTAAATCACTTTTAGGGACAAGTGACGAGCTAGTTCATATTCAAGGCAACAGAAACACTTCACTTCAGGCTTGCTGCTGGAGTAGTGGGATTAGTGGCTGAGGTGTGTCAAAGATACGCTGCCGTCAAGCCCTAGCAGACAACCCTTGCCTGTCTAATTTCTCAAATGGAAATGCCTGATCCTGAGGGAACGGCAAGGCGGCTGTCAGAAAGTGAGGTCCCACCTCCGTCCCCCAGCCTGGCTCCCATGATTTCAGACTCTCCGGTCTTAGAAGACGGTATCATCTCCCAGCACCGACCTTCGGATCGTCTTTGAGATCATTTCCCATGCTGGAAATTGCTTTCGAGCCAAGATAACATGGCACCATTGAGCTCTGTCCTAGGTGACTGACTGTCTTGATACTGTTAATAAAGGGCCTTGGGTTGGATATAATTGTTAATAAACTAATTCTAAAAATCCACTCAAATGTCACTTATAATCAGGATTTTTCTGCTGGGCTAGGACCCCTGGGGAAACCTTTGAAGCTGTGACTCTTCTATGCAAGGGCAGGGAGGAACATAAAAAAGTAGAGGGCCGCCATCGCTTTCTAGTTTAGGTGTTTAAAATGATGACATATGGCGAAGCTCAGAAACACTGGCAGCTGTGAGAACCAGTAGAGAAAGCGAGGGATGGGGTGAAGAACCAGTAGGAAACTCTCCAACTAAACCCAGTCCTCTTTCGATGTTCAGAGGGAGAGGTGAAAAGATGTTATTACTTGTAATTTCTAGCAGGAACATCAAGGCACAGAAGATAATATAAAAGCATTTCAGTGAGAAGATACCCATGACACGGAACTATTTAAAACAATTAATCAAAAAAGCCTAATTATTCAATTAGATGGATAAATGAATCTTCTTAAAGTGGATATGCAAAAAAGAGAGTGATGATGAAATCTTTTAAAGGGAAATGAGTGTAACAAATCAGCTAAATATGATCTCTAAAAAATTCTGAATAATAAGTCAGTGATTAGGTTTTAATTGGGCTTTAGCTTTATTATAATTGAGGACACTCATTATCTTGTTTTATTGTATTTATGATTTTAATATTCATACCATTTGGTACTTTATCTTTGTATACTTTCTGCCAGTGCTTGTTGCACTTCCTGGCTGATTAGTGCCTGGGTCAGTGTGAAGTGAATACAGATGTCTCAATAATGACCGGCAGTAGCGTTGGGCCGATTTTCAGTGTTTGAAGGTCTCCTATAAAGTCGTCCTTTGTGCCATTGTGAGGGTTGTTTTTTTCTGCTATTTTTCTCTCTCTCTCTCTCTCTCAACATGAGCAGTTCTATTGGTAGGAGTCATCTAACAGAAAACTATTTTTCACTCTGAAGGGGATCAAGGGACTTCATTTTGGGGTATGGTAAGTGATTCTAAAACGACATCTTATACATGCACATTGATCCTATCTTAGGAAAAAAATATGTCTCATGCAAACAGTAACATCTAACTGAAAATTCGAGCTCTTTATCTGAGTATAAAACGGAGGGCAAAACAGAGCTCTTAATGCTTGTAACTTTCAGACGATCGGATAAGCCACTCTTTGTTCACAGAGAAGGGCAGTTGAGCCAAAGATCATTTCCAAGTTTTTGTCAATCACTTTGCCCTGTAAAAGGTGCACACATGGCTGATTACTTACACGCTCAAAATCAGCCAAAAGGTGCAGTCAGAATGGGTCGGCAACTGTTCAGCTGCCTTATACATAGAGAGAGCTTTAAATGGGCCTTTGAGAAGCAAAGAGGGTAACCATTTAGTGTTTGGGTGTGGGATTTTTGTAAACCCAAGTGATATACATGAGTATTTAATCCATTTTTTAAATCTTCCAAATGACTCGGTGGCAAGAATTGCCTGTAAGATTTTATTTAGGTCCACAGTTTTGCTGCCAGTTATATTGAGATTAGGAGATAAAGAGAATGTGTGCCCGGTGGTCAGGAAAATTTATATTTGCCAGCCAGTTGTCCTCTTAGTAAAATAAACTAATGAAAAAACAATGAACAAATAAATAAATAAACTAGAAGGAAAACACTTACACGTCTGATGGTCTGGTCACTTCTCTAAACACAGCCACGAAAATTATTTGAAAACCTGGATGAAGCTCTTTATTGGCAGATATATTTACATGATCATATTTTTGAAAAAAGAGAAATGGACTTGTAATACCAAGTCACGATGTATGTTTTCTATGGCGTGCTCTCTAAATAGCAGATCTCAGGCAAGGGCTCATATGCTCTCACAACTTTGGCATTATTGACCTTTGGGGCCAGATAATTTTTGGTTGTGAGGCTAATCTACACACTGTAGGACGTGTAGCAGCATCCCTGGGTCCACCCTTCTCATGCCAAGAGCACCACCTTTCCCTCAGTTGAGATGATCGAAGGTGTAGCAGGCATTCCCAAATGTCTCCTGGGAGGCAAAATAGCCCCCTCCCATGTGAAAAGTATTATTTTAAAGCCTTAGCTGATAGTAAGACATTCTTTTTTTTTAAAGATTTTATTTATTTATTTGACAGAGAGAGATCACAACTAGGCAGAGAGGCGGGCAGAGGGAGAGGGGGAAGCAGGCTCCCCGCTGAGCAGAGAGCCCGATGCAGGGCTCAATCCCAGGGCCCTGAAATCATGACCTGAGCCGAAGGCAGAGGCTTTAACCCACTGAGCCACCCAGGCGCCTCTGATAGTAAGACATTCTTAAAAGGAAGATGATTCACAATAATATAGTAATAGACAATTATAAAAGCAGGCCGTTGATCCCATCTACTGCAATCCGGAAATTCAGAAGGGTTGGATGATTTTCTGCTCGGTTTTCTGACAGTAACCAGTACTATCATCCATAGCACTTCCAAGTTTTCCTGGAGATGAAAAAGAAATAGTACAAGAAGCTGTGATGCTTTAACTTGAAGAAAATTGATAAATTTGCTGGAATATAATAATGATGATAGTGATACTACCAACAATGATAATAATAGCAGCATCTATTAACCAACAGAGTGCTAGGCAGCCTTATATTTTCTACTCATTGAGGTTATTTTACCATGAACAATTTCTCCAGGTAACAAGCCTGGATTACTCTGCTTAATCAGTGCTTATTCTCTGACCTGGTGCTGGTGTGGTACTTAGAGGCTGAGTAACAAAGGGGTTGGGGACCCTTTCTCAAGGCTGTCTGTATCTGGGCTCTTGGATCAATGCCAGGTGTTTAGTTGAATATGATGACTTCAGTGGCTCCATTCTGAAAATGTGAAGATCAAGTTATTTATCCCAAGATACTGAATGCAAAGGAATTATTAAAGAAGCTGCAAGAACTCCCTGTATGTGATTGGACAATTAGTTTACATGTGTTATTTCTAATTGTAGGAGGCCCAGCATAGGATTTCCACTTTTGCTATGTTGTATCAAATTTTTCCATGGAAGAAGAGAGCCAATGGCATATCCGGTGCTGGACTCATTTGGTGTCTTCTCTGTGTCCTATATATATTCTCTGCAGAATCGATGGCTCCTTTAACTACCTTTATTTTACTTACTCTGGGTTAAATAGTTTAAAAAGCAGCACATTTTCCTTCTTAACTTCTTTGTAGCTGCTACTAGGATTTATCTCCCATCTAGTTGAGTGTTCCTAATTTTTTTTTTTTTTTTTTTTAGCTTTTTATGTGCTGTATATTCCTCTCCTACACTGTCTTCCTGTGTTTTATAATTGCTTGATTGGGGTCACCTGACCCACTTCTCATTCCATTTCTCTGCCTTCCAAGATTTTACTTCCCTTGGAGCCTCTACTCCTAAAGAGAAGTTCCTTGTCCTTTAAGAGTTTGAGCTACATGATCTCGAAGTAAGTGAGCTATGCACATCCCACAAGCCATTTTTCCCTCTGATGGTTCTAACCATACTACACAGCTATTGTCAGTCTGTTCTTAGAGTCACTGCTGGTCACACATAAGCTTCCTTCACATGTTCTTCTCCACTGACCATGAAATATGAGATCTTTAAGACCTCTTCTCTTCGCGCTCTGTGCCCCACAGTTTTGGTTGAGAATGAAAAGCTTCTGCATAGAATACTTTAGGAATGTTAACACCCAAGAAGTAAAGAAAATGAGTCCTCAGGGATGGTGATTCTCTTCTTTTTCCTCTTAAAAACTTACCTCTTCTCCCTCAACTGTAGGACAAAATAATAAACAGAATTTCTAAGCATAGAAGGAGCTTCAAATTGCCTCCGAACTTGTATAATCCCTTTTTATGTGTGTAGTACTTTCAACTACCTGTGTCATAATGTGTGTGTTACTTTAGTAAAAAATATTTTTCCCATTCAAGCATCTTATTGGCAGTGTATATAAATTACCTAAATTGAAAGCTAAGCTGTTTCTTTCTATGTACAAGAAAGATGGAAAATCTACTCCCAAACTTCTATAAAGAAGATTTCGTGACATTCCATTCAGAACTGGTTTCACAATTATATACCAATCATTTTGATGATAAATTTTATTATTTCTCCTTATGTGATAATGTATATCAACTTGTGAATTCAGATGATACTCTTCAAAGATGGAAAATAAAAGTGGGCCAGGTTTTTAAATTGTCTGTTATTCTTTTCTGCAATTAAATTCAGAATAAAAATGAAGTGATGTGAAATTCGACCCACAGGGTGCCTGGGTGGCTCAATTGGTTAAGCAACTGCCTTCGGCTCAGGTCACCATCATGGAGTTCTGGGATCAAGAGTCCCACATTGGGCTCCCAGCTCCGCGGGGAGTCTGCTTCTCCCTCTGACCTTCTCTCCTCTCATGCTCTCACTTTCTCTCTCTCTCTCAAATAAATAAATAAAATCTTAAAAAAAAAAATTCGACCCACGTTAGCAGAATTGTTAAAACAGTAAATAAAATTATGAAAAATTAAAAGAAGAAATGTTCACAAAGTCAACCATGACATTAAAATTCATTTTTGCTAGGTTAGTTGAAAGACCATGAAAAAAATCCACCTGCCATTCAGTTTAATTTCTTGTGTTTAGAGCTCTACAGCATTCTGTGTAAAACTAATCAATAAAAAGGATTTATGAGACCTTGAAATAGAACAGTCGAAAGGAGGAAATTATAGTCAGTTTTAGTTATTAAAGATTTTCACCACTAAATTTAGTATAAGGGAAACGTTATACATCTTTTTTAGCTGAAACAGGACATTTATCAAAAGAATGGATTGGGGAGACAATTGTGCTTAGACCCACTGTAATGTGTCTTTATTTGTTGCTCACCATTTATTGTGGGCTGTAGTGAAGTAGGCCCAAACAGAAGGGAAACAGGATTGGAAAAACTATGTTTAAGGAAAAAAAAAAAAAAAAAAAGGCAAAGGAGCCATGACCTAAACATGAGAGGAAAAAAGTATTGTGAATTCAGATCCAGTCCTTATTAAATTGCTTTGACTATATATTTAAAAGAATGAGGGCAAAGAAAGAAGGAGACGGGGAGAGAGGAAATAAGGAAGAAAAAGAGACAAAGCTCACCATCAATTTAAATGGCTTTTCAATATTACGGAATTAAAATTTAGCTCTGCTCATACTCGGAGGCCAAGTCATTACTGATTTTCATTTATTTTTGGTATCATAATATTTGCAGGACCATGATCATTTCTGAAAATAGTTATGCAGGGACTACATAGCATTGTTGCTTAGTGACAATGCATTTTGAGAGCCCACCTCAGACTGCTGCCATACTGCATACATAGTCTGGAGACTTTGACTTAGATTCATTTCTTAGCAGGGTAATTAGAGAAAATTCAAGAATTTCACTTTTGTTTGATGAAATACAAATGACAGATGGAAAACTGCAATATTTTGAAAAGAAAAAATGCAATAATGCACAGAACATAAGATTGCCATAATAATAATAGTACTTAGCATTTACACTGAGTTCTTCATCTGCAAAGTACTTTACAAGCAACTAATTAAGCCTCATAACACTCCTGAAAGACAGGTAAGTATCATTACTGCCATTCTACAGATGGAGAAAATGAGGCATAGGGGTTAAGTATCTTAGCCTAAGGCCATTGGAAATAAATAGCAACACCTGGATTAAGGTTCAGGGTCTCAGTCCTTCCCGGATAAAAGACCAGAAGACTAGCATTCTTTCAACCAAAACAATGACGCTTTTAATGCTAAATATTTTTCCTTTTGAAAAGATTAACAGATCATTCAGTTAGCACTGATTTTCTTATAAATTGCAATGATACTTGCCTTCAGAAAACAATAACCCGTTCCCGTTCCTTTATTTTCCTCATTCATTCTTCTCACTGTCTCCACAATTATCCCCAAAGAATGCTTTTTCTGAATGACTGGGTGATGAGGGCCTTTAGAGTCAGTGTCACCTGGTGGCAAAGCATTGAGACTCTGGTTTCATTTTATATTAAAGTTACAAATCATATCGATGGGCTTCATTTCAAAATTATGATGGCTTCTCATTTCTGATGGGTAGTAATTGTTGGCAATTTCAAAATCCTACACTATGGGAGGGAAGAAATAAGTAGATCTTATTCTTTTCTACCAGTTAACTCTCTCCGTAATTCTCCTGAATCCCAAAATTATTGTTCAAGATGTAGAATGTCACCAAAGAAACAATTCTCAGCATGAAAGCAATCATCTAGTAGATTGCTTGTTTCTGAAGCTTTTGCTGCTGCTAGAAGTCACCTAGTTTTTAATGAATATTCCGCCGAGCTCGAACCGCATTATGGGAAACAGCAAAAAATTTACAAGTTTCCTTTTCTTTCTCTTTGGAGGACCAACAAGATTGCTAACTTTAAAAATAAGAGCGCCAGTTATTTTACCAGCAAAAGAAGGGTTTATTAGGAAATAAAAGAGAATTATAATAGGAATAAACAAGCTGGAGCAAAACCATAGCAGTGTCCTTGGCACTACAGAGAGGACCCCTCTGGTACAGAGCAAAGGCAGGAATTGGAAAGACTGATATAAACAAAAAGTCCATTGGAGCAAGCTAGGAGTTCAAAGTATAGTGGCTTTTCATTGGCTAAATTGTGACAGTCTCTTATTGCCTGGACTGTTTACAGAGGAGGAGGAAATTTTTTCTTCCAACTGTTGGGATAGTAAAGTAACATCCAGGACTCAGGTCTATCTGGTCCTGTTGGATTTGCAATTAAAGGCAAGGGGTAGAGCCTGAAAGCGGCCCCTGCGGAAACTCCTGACGCCATTTGTTTTTCCCCTTTTGACTCCATTTTAAGGAGTTTTCCCTTTATTAACTTGTCAAAGACCATGTTTTCATGTATACGTATTTGCATATTCCCAGCCCCTAAGATCCTATATACCAACCAGGGGGAATAGGCTTTGAAACAAGAGTGAGCAATGCACTAATGACACTGGGATCTAAGTATAATTAAGTCATATTCTGCTATCTAATAAATATGTTTAGGAACTATGGAAAGGAACAGAGATTAGTTTCGCCTGCTTATGTACTGAAAACAATTTTTGCCAAACTTCCGATTCGTACATGTGGCCATTAATTGAATAATTTGATTCTGAAAAATTATTCTAGTACGCTTGTTTTTATTGTTCCAAACAATGAAAATGTTCAAAATTTAGAATGTAGTGATGGTTGCACAACTCTGTGAATACACTAAAACCATGGAATTGAACACTTAAAATTGTAAATTTATGTTATGTGAATTATAGCCCAATAAAACTGAAAGAAAAAAAAAAGGTCAGAAATTTCCAAGCCTCTTCACCACATCCTCCCATTCAGTGGTGGTCATTAGCTTCCAAGAACTATGCTCTATCAATTTAGAAAGTACTCTTCAGAGTATTTTTAAAGATTTTTTATAAAATCTTAAAAGATATTTTTTTCTCACCTTGTTTCTATTGGCTCTGCAGGAGCCATTTGGGTGCCCAGCGGTTGCCCGTATTCTGCACCCTTAATCCTACTGAATGGGACTACTGTTGAGAAAAACATTGCTTCAATATCAAATCAACCAGAATGGGTCCCATAGCCACTAAAAGTGAAACTACCTCCTATTCAAAGGAAACTACAGTTTATGAGGAAGACGAATTAATTTCTCTGCCCTCAATGACACAAAAGATTCAACAACCTCACTGCTGCAATTTGACACCTCCCACCCTGGAGTTCAGGGTTCCACCTTGATTCTTCCGGGCTAGCTGGCTCCTCTGTCTGTAGAAAGCTACTATGGGCAAGGACCATGACTTCAATGATTCCTAAGTCCCACAGGAAATAATATAACAAATACACTGAATATTTGCTAAGTAAATCTGTGACGGTTGGATTGGTATTTAGACAGAGTTACGGTTTTCATCAATTTCTCTTTTCTCTTTGCTTCCCCAATTCTTGTTGCCAATACTCTGTTAAAGCATACTTGTAATGACAACAAAGTACTCTAGGAAGTGAATATGTCATGATTTATCCAATCATTTCTCTATTAGCATATAGTTGGAGGTCTAAAAAAAAGTGAAGTTGTGATTCCTGCTTTTCGCTAACATACATGGTTCTTCTTAAATACCCTCATTTATAGGTTTTGTTCTAACTCTGTTATTATTTCATATTTAATCTAATGTTAAAACTTTACCAAATTGAAGTATGTAAACTGTTCTAATTCTCTTTCTGCTGGTTGCCAAAGGTCATAGTAAGTTTGACCAGTCATAGTACCATGTCCAAATATATGAGAGTTTTCCTCTCCCTCAACCTTTGGCATTTTTGAATTTTGATTCTTTCAAATAAATTAAATAATTCCTCTAAAGTACATTTCATAGTGTCCCATAGTGAGGTGTTGCATTTAATGGTATTATTATAAATTTTGTTACTAATAATGATACAGATCCTTGTCTAGGAACTAGGAAAATAATCTGTCAGTATCTGTCAGTAGGTTGAAAAATGTTCTATGTTTATCAATCATTTCTATTTCTTCCATGAATTTTCTTATTATCTCTTTTATTTATTTTTATGAGAGTGCTTCTCTTTTTATCTAGATTTTCAAGCATTTTAAATGTAGTAACAATATTAACTTGCCATTTTTGTCTTAAATATTTTCAACAATTTTATTTTAATTCCTTGAGTTTTTCAACATAAAAATTTCAAATTATTAATGAAGTATATTGATCTTTAAAAATTATTTTATCTACCACTATTTTTACATTTAGAATAGTTTTCCCAAATCTTAATCTCAGCAACACTCAGTTTTTGAAAAGTGTTGTTAAATAAATAAAATTATATGGCCTAATACATTTGGAGAAAAGGAAGAGGTATAAATGTAAGTGGTTTTCTTTCATGTTTCCCATGCTTTTTAGGAAGGTAATATGCATTGAATTTCCAATGAGGGAATAAAGTGTACCACATTTATAGAACATATTTGGCCTGAAATCTCTTTGTTCATAGAGGATGCCATACCATAGGGCTACTGTGGCTCAGAACACAGGACAAGTGACCCTGTGTAGGAATTATTTGCCTGTCCCAAGATTATTTTTTTAAAGTTAAACCATACTTTCTTTTAGTTCTTAAAGGCCTCATTATTTATTTATTTAACTTTTTTTCACATAGGTGTTATTTAATATATTTTGCAGGCTGGGAATCTTTCTTTTTTTTTTTTTTCACCAATAATCAGTTCTCCCAATTCCTTTTGTTAAAAAACCTGCAGTTTTTTAATCATTTGGTTTATGATGCACTCTCTTTTTTTGCCTTGAGATAATTCTTACATACATATTTAGTGTGTTGAAGTATTCTCCGTTTTATTAATCTGACTATAATTTCATGAACCAGAACCAAACGTTTTAGCATAACAATCATTTAAATATCTCCTTAATATATTTAATATGTGATTTATTTTCCCCGTAATATTCATAGATACCTTTACCTATCTATTCTTCCAAATAAACTTGTAGAATTGTTTTATCATGATCCTAAATAACATTTTATTAATCCTATAATTAATTTGGAAAAAATTTGCATATTTTACAGAACCTGGTGCTCCACTATGGAGATAAAGTTTTTATTCTTATTGTATTGAAGTTTTTATTTATATTGCTTAAGAAAGTATTTTGAAAAAAAAAAGAAAGTATTTTGATACTTTATACAGATTATGTGCATTTCTTAATAAGATATTACTATTATGTGAATAGTACCTTTTCTCATTATGTGCTCTAATTGGTTATTGCTACTATACAGAAAAACTATCAACTTTTGCCATTTAATTTGTATCCAATCATTGTAATGAACTTGAATATTAATTCTCAGAATTTTGTAGATGGTTCCCTTGAGTTTTTCTATTTAAATAGTCATATTGTCTGCAAATAATAACAAAAACTTGCCTTCTCTAATTTCAATAGTATTATGTTTTATTGCCTTGGCAAGGAAGTCTATGTCTGGGTTAATTATTAAGGGTAATAGCAAGGATTCTTGATGTTAATTAAATATAATATTGCCTTTTTAAAGATAATTTTTAAAATACATTAATGAACTAATTTTATAGGAATTAATTTTTTAAATTCAGAAATGGGTGTTGAATACTATTGAAGGCATTTTACCAACAAATAAGAGAAAAAGGAATCTCTGAGATTTCTTTCTGTATCTATCTACACACACACACACACACACACATCTATGTCTAATGTTACTAAAAAAACTGGCTTTCCTGCACTAAATTCTCTCTGGTATAAACTAAAGCAGGTTCCTAGAGGCTGTGTCCTAGTGCTTAATGCTGAGACTGCCACATACTTTTCTTATATGGTTTCAGATTTTTGTAATAAATCATTTTCAGATTCTCCTTGGGCCTTGGGATAATGGTCTCTTTACCTTTTTCTGTTTTTTGTTTTTTTTTTTTTTTAGACCTTGTCTTATAATTGTTTTTGTTTTTCCTTCCTTCCAATGCTTAAATCAGAGCCATCCAGAGTTAGTGTTTACCATCAGACAAAGTATCAATTTCCTTTGAAGCTGCTAATAGTCTGCCAGGTGCTAACTGTATTCCCTTTTCATATCTGTGTATATGAAAGAGTACTAAACATCTATATTATCAGCCACACATCAGTGTCTAATAAAACTTTATCTGGTGCAGTTCTTCTGGACTGAAAGGGAACTGTTTTCCAACTCCTAGAGATAAAGGACAAGGGAATTCTATACTGTACTGCTTTAGAAGCTTCCACCTTATAGACCATTTATGATTCTACAGTGGCAGGATGATGTTTTCTAGATATAACTCTCTATGGCCAACCCTGCACCATCTGCACAGTTGACAGAGAAGAACCGTGTTCTACATATGGTTGTACCAAGACTTAAATGGCAGAGTTGGTCTAGGACATAAGAACCAATGTTCAAGGACCAGAAAGAGGCCTCAGGAGCTAAAGATATTCCCCAGCTGACGGCCACCATAAGAGTTGCAAAAAAACAAGATCTGCCACGGTAAGAAATTGGATTCTGCCAACAATGAGTCTGAAAGGAGAGTTCCCCCCAGCCAAGAACCTCTAGATAAGAGTCCCAACCTGCCAACACCTTGGTTTTGGTCCTGGAAGACTCTGAGCAGAGAACCAGCTTAGCCATGCTGTGCTACAGCTTTTATTTATTTATTTATTTATTTTTATTTTTTATTTACTTGACAGAAAGAGAGAGTGCACATGAGCCAGGGAGAGAGGCAGAAGAGAAAGAAGCAGACTCCTTGCTGAGCAGGGAGTCTGACTTTGGGCTTGATCCAGGAACCCTGTGATCATGACCTGAGCTGAAGGCAGACGCTTAACCAACTGAGCCACCCAGGCACCCCTGTGCTACAACTTCTGACCTACTAAAACTGAAAGATACCAGATTTGTGCTGATGAAAGCTTGTGATGTCAGGCTCCTTGCTTTGTCACTTCCTGCAGCCCTACCCCCCACCCCCCATCATTCACAGGCATTACCTCCCACAAATCTCTAACAATTAAAAGAAAACTTAAGGGAAGTGGATGGGGAAGGGGTGAGAGTGCCTTGGTACCCTAAGAAACAACACTTTCATGTCATAAGGATGACTGCACCAGTGTTGTATTAGATACTGACCTGAAGACTATATTGCTGTGTATACAGTGCAGACGAAATGAGATGTCTTCCCACTGTTTCTCAGGAAACAGGACTCCTTTGTTGTAGACAACAGGTTGGAGGAGACCATTAATTGTTTTTCTCATAATCTTCCATTGCTCTGCTATTCAATGGAAACCCCTCTCCCAAACAACTCAAGCACTTATATATTCTTTCAGTCTTAATTTTCCAGGTTTCTTTGAGATTATATCCTTTTTCCTGTCTTCACAGATAATTTATTGGGGAGTTTAGAGATACTCGGTGAAGAGTTACTTTGTTGGTATCAATTGGATAGAAATCTGGAAAGATGGGTCACCTGGGTGGCTCAGTCAGTTAAGCATCCAACTCTTGATTTCAGCTCAATTCATGATCTCAGGGTCATGAGTGCAAGCCTCACCTTGAGCTCCATGTTCAGTGGTGAGTCTGCTTGAGATTCTGTCTCTTCTTCTGCCTCTGTTTCTCCCCCGTCCCATGCTCTCTCTTTCTCTCAAAATAAATAAATAAATCTTTAAAATAAAAAAAAAGAAAAGAAATCTGGGCAGACATTCAGATTCTTCAAGTGAAAATAAAGTTCACAGAAACAAATCAAAAGTAGTTCAGTCCATTCTGTTCTAGATCATTTCAATTCTCTTTTATAAAAGAAGTAAAAATTAAATAAAACACCTTTAAGCAGATACTTCGAAATTTCAACCTTAATTCATGCAATAAACGTGTGACAAACTACTTTAGAAAAATACTATGAAACTACTTAGACCATATAGATTTCTCAAAGTAACTCAATGAGAAAGGATAACTATATACTGTACCATTACATGTTATTTGAAATTATTTAGATACAGAATAATTTTTATTCTAAAGAATAGCAAGAGGCTTATAAAGTTGTTAACATATACGTATTTATCTGCCCATTTTTTGAAATAATCCCCAAAGAATTTTGCAGACTGCCAATCTGCCACTAGAGATTTGTATTAATATTAATTTTTCGGAGAAACAGAATCGATAGAGATATAGATATAAATATAGATATATAGATACAGATGGATATAGACATGGATACAAATATAGATATACATACTACAAGGAATTGACTCATGTGATTACAGAGGCAGAGAAATAAAAGTTCTTGCAGTGAGCAAGCTGGACATCCAGAATGGTGGATGGTATAGTTCTGGTGTGCATCCAAGGGTCCGAGAACCAGGAGAGCAAATGGTGCAAGTTCTAGTCCAAGTCTGCGTCCAAAGGCAGAAAAAGACTGATATTCCATCTCAAAGACAGTAAAGCAGAGAGAATTCTTTCTTACTCGCCTTTTATTCTATTCAGACCTTATACAGATTGGATAAGGCCCACCCACACCAGGGAAAGCGATCTGTTTTACTCAGTCTACCAATTCAAATGTTAATCTGCAGAAATGCTGCTGCAGACATATCCAGAATAATGTTTAAGCAAATATCTGGTCACTCCATAGCGCAGTCAAATTGAAACATAAAATTAACCATCCCAACATTCTATTTTACAGTACTATAACCTAGATTAGTATAATAACTAAAGAAAATATACTTAAGACCACTTGATAAGGAAAAAAAATTGATCCTATATCTTCTTTTTTTAATCCTATACCTTCTTTTTGTTTTCGACCCTATGTCTTCTAGTGCTACTCTTTTATTTAAACATGTATTTGCTATAAAGAAAATGTACAGTATGAAATATAACTTGATTTGTTTCAAAGTTTATGGCTATTATGAATCTCTTTTTTCTATGAAGCAGTTTCCCTAAAAGTTCACTGGAACTTTACTGCTTTCTCATATTTAGAACCATTAAGTCTTAATGTGAACAACAACACATGTCTGACCGCATAGCTGCTTCCATATGACTTTTTTATGATTTGGAAATATATAACATAAAGTGTTATTTAGGAAAAACTCTCCCTATCTATCTCTTCATATTTCAAATTTATAAATTAATGATGTAGTATCAAAATGTTCTAAAAGACTTCTTGGTAAAATGTACCATAGAAGAGCCTTAACACAGTGTAATTCCATTGTTCTCATTTTATAGAGAAAGGTAGGCTTATAGACATGAAATACCTCCCACAAGGTCATAGCACAAGTTAATTAGTGGCAGAACCAGAAATGTGCAAGATAAGTAAGCAAATGCAAATTAATTTTACAATATATTTACTCTTAAACAAGTTATTAATTTTTAAAATATATTTAATATATTTGATTTAAATATTATATTTAAATAAATTTAAAATAAATGTCATGGACCCATTGAAGATTTGAACCAAGATGTTAGGATGTAGTTTTACTTCTTACCTTTATCTCTAAAAAGGTGACTTAATTAATTATGGACAAGGTATATAAAACAAAATCTACGATGACATTTGAGCCAAGGGAGCATTTAAAACTGAAAGCAAATTGGTCATGATTTAATTTGAAGACAGTAATCTATAAGCACTGAAATTGAGAAATCAGGTATGCCCACCTTCAAGGATTAAGTAAACTTTTTATAAGACAACATTTCTTTTACTAGTGAATGTAAAACAATTTGTAACTCACTTTATGTTACTGTAATAGGAGCATCTAATGATAGTTCCACTTCATTTTTCATATCCGCTTTCATCTGAAAACCTCCCAAATATACCTTACACATAATAATTTATTAATTCACTTAAAAGTACTTTCAGTCAGGTGAGGACAGACAAGATCCCTCACTCTACTCACTTTTTAATAGAATCATTCCATTGAATTGAGACCCAGTGATTACTCTCCACATTTCACAATGTCTAGATTTTAGAAATGTCTTTAGCTCTGTGGAGTTGTCATTTATAAAAATAAATGAAAAGGATCACAATGTTACTTGTATATTTCACATGAAATCTAAGCACAACTTGATCAGATGCCATTTCTTTTTCTTAGTGGGCATATGGCTATAGCCATTGCAGAATTATCTCTATTTCTGGCTCTGTCCCTTTGCTTTCAAGCTGAATAATGCCACCATTTCATACAGACTGTTCATTTCCAACCACCCTAGCCATGCCAAGTACAGCCAGCAATTACCAATTCCCAGTGGTATATGTTTGCAGTGAAATTCTTGACAATGTGCTCCACCTTCATTACCTTCCTCACTTCTGATACACGGTACTCATCTTTCTGAGCAAGGGAGTTAACCCAACATAAACGGTGCCGTCATCTATTTCTGGGGATGTTCATTTTTGTTTTTGTTGCTTAGGTTTATATAGATAAAGAAGATAATTTTAAAGAACATGGATACAATATCAGCGGCATATCTATCTCAGCTACGCAGAAGACTGGACCTAACAATGACTGTGAAACCTTTTCAGGGGTCTGGACTGGCTGATGTGCTGATGTTACTTTTTGGTAGCTAGTTTTCTCAGTTAAGAGCACCCTTAGTCAATAAATATACATTGTGTATCCATAGATTACATAGTGCAGACTGTGTTCTTGTAGGTGACTGACTGAAAATATCTGCACTTGTATATTAGATTAACATCTGGAAAATTTCTCATGACATTTTTTATATGTGTTTCATCAAATTCGATTATTGATAAAATCTTTGTAAACTTATTCTTTAATTTGGTTCTTGGGAATTAAAGATCATAGTAAATATAGTAAAAAAAAAAAATAGTAAAAAAAGAGCATAGTAAATATTGACCAAACACAATTACTTCTTTTAAAAATCAGGAATTCACTGGGCTACAGAAATCACTACTGTCTATATGAAATTTATATGGAATTTGGGTTTCCCTTCCAAGCACTGGTCTAATAATACTCAGTTTATAAGTTTTAAAAGAATTACTTCAAGCTCAACTTTATAACTGAAGACAGAAAAGTATTACTTAATTTCTTTGGATAAATAACTCTACCTGCATGTATTTTTAAAATCAATGGAATGATTGTTCTTAGAGCAATATCTCACACTTGGTTGGACCTGGAGCATTTACAATCTGAATCTATTGGAAGTAGAATTGAAAGCTTCTTTTATAATGAAACAAATCTCAGTGGAACTGCTTCTCACCCCCCTCAGTGCTCATCTTGGCTTAGCTGAGCTCCTCCAGATTCAGAGTAAGATGAGAAATGCATCCATTTCTCTTACTAAAGTTGAATCACTAATTTTTAAAAGTTGATATTACTCCTTGAGAAACATACTATTAAATCAGCAACATTGTACTGTATCTGTAATTATAAAGTAATAGCATGTTCTGGGGGAGTTGATTGCTTATAACATATCAAAATCAAGTAAAAAAAAAAAAGGAAGAAAAAACACTTAATTGAAGGTGTATATTCTGAAAGTATATTTCCTAGGATTCATAGGAAATTGCATGGATTGATTATAAATGCTAAGTTTCATTAAAAATAAAGACCTGTGGAGAATGTCTTGTCATCTTTCCAAAAAGCAGGCGTAAGCTAGCTTATTTGAGACTCATTCTTTCAGTAATCCTTTACTGACTGTCCACTCTGTACATGAAGAAATTTCAAACCAACCTGACTTAACAGTGTCTTCTTATTACTCCCATCGCCAATAAAAACTGTGAAATTCTGTCTTCATGTACAAAGAAGAATAGTTTAATATTTCCATTTTGAGCTGTTTGGTGGTTTCAAGTGTACATTCACTGTAAGGTAGACTTCATAGTTTAAATTTCAAAAAATTAATTTTAACTGCATGTCTAACAAATTATTCTAACTAAGTTCAGCTCTCCAATACCTTAAGGATCCATGGACTTGGTGGTTTCTTTGTACCTCTAAGGAGTTATAGACAACATGGAAAGGAATTCCCTATAGGTACTAAATAAAATGATGACACTCTCTTTTTAGAGAGGTGCTATAGTGCATATTTAAGAGTGGGGGTTCTAGAGCAAGCCTTCCTGAGGTCAAATCCTATGAACCAAGTCACTTTGGGTAAGTTATTATGTCTCTATGTTTCAGCTTCTTTGTCTATAAAGTGGGGTTAATAATAGTGCCTAACTCATTGAGTCGTTTTAGGATCCACTGAGTTAATGCATATAAAGCATTTAGAATAATGACTGGTACATAAAGTACTCAATAAGTGTGAATTTGTAGTATTATCAATCTCACCTTCCCATGGTAAATCAGTAACTCTGAGTGGAAGGAAGATCAGAACCAATTGAGTGGTGCAAGACCCATTCTCTTGAGCAGTCTCAGACTGACCTAGGTTAGAGATTCTGAGGGTACCCACAACTAAAATCTGCCAGGCAACCATCACTTTAGTTTTTCTTTTTACTTTGCTACCTTCCCTTATTCAAAATGTCTTCAGATGGTAATCCATCATTCTGCCCATTCTTCTAGTCAACGTGCCTCATACTAATCATTTAACTCCAAGATGCTCTAGGCACTGGAGTCCTTAAAAATTAACTCCTTTATAGATTCCTTTCTGAGTGTCTCATGAAACAAATTATACAGTAAAGAAATTAGTTGTTCATTGAATTTTAAAGCCAGCAATTAATTTAGTTAATCTCAAACTATTTAGTTAAGCTTTATTGTCCACATTAGTTGTGCTTGATCTTATACTCTTCAGAAATAAAACTGAGGAAAACTGCAGATCAGTCTGGTTAATTTAGAATATTCATTAGGAAGATTCTATAAAAAACACAATATATACTATAAATTAAAGTACAGATCAAATATTGTATGTAGTTCAAATGGATAGGAAACCTCCTTAATAATATATCTGATGTCAAGATAAACCTCATCTGTCTGTTCAAAATCTTTGACATGGAATTATAATTTGAGGTTCCAGAGAATGAAAAAAAAATGTCATCTTTAAAGTTGCTGAACATTACAGTATCAAATGGTTGGAATGAGACTTGAGAAGTTATTTCAGGCCACACTTAAAATGTCCCAGGCAAATGAAAATGTACATGAATCTTAACTATTAAAGAGGCTCCATATCTCCACAGCCTGAATAAGAGAATGATAGTTCCATCAGACAAAGGTTGTTCATTTTTTATAAGATTTCTTGACTATCCATGAAATTCACAAGCTAAAATTTGCTTTTTTAAAAGAAACTTTTCCTATCAATCATTCAGTATTTCATTGTTTTCATACCAGTTAGCTTTTGGAACGACATTGGATTTGAGACCGGTTCCATTCTATGGGATCTCTATCAAATGCATCCTGTTCTTCCTATTGTCCACTTGGAGGTGGAGGTACAGAAGTTTCTACACTTGGACAGTAGAATAGAAAAGGATTGAGTATTCTAGGGAACAATATATTAGCCATGAAGAAGAGAGCTGTCCAAGATAAAATATTTTTATTTTATAAAAGATACTAAATATAGTTGATGCTTGAAGATTTGTTACTAGGTTGTAGCAGGTTCTTTTTTCCCCCTCCAGTTTAATTAGTTTAGAGTGATAAGAAGGCATCCCAAAAAGACGGCTTGAAGATTTGTTATTTTAATTAGCCAAGTGTATAAAGAGGAAAACCATCATCTAACATGAAGGAAACCGAAGGCAATGTAAGCAGTATCGAGAGGAGATAAGATCATCTCACCAACAACACTAGGCTAAATTAAGAGTTTTATGGGCTAATGCAGACTTATAAAACAGCAGAAATGTTCTCTGCCTTTATACATGAGAATAATACCATATTCTGGTATTCCAGCAAAATACACATGGACTCTATACTGAAGCTACTTGAATAACTTCAAATGGTAAGGAGAAGCATCATGACAATTGCCCGAAATGTGTGCACTGTATCTGCCAGTTTATAAATGACATAGAACATAAATACCATTTAAAGGGGAGTGTAAGAGAAGTAAAATATATTTTGTTATCAAACCAAAGCTTTTAGAAAGAACTTGGCATTTCTTATGGCTAGAATGTCAAATAGTTCACATGATTTAGACTGAATTTTATGTGCATAATTTTAGATTGATTATCACAGACACATTTTTCATATTTGGCCCAGGTTTTCTCTGGCTCAGATGTTTTAAGTACTTTGTGTGCATGGTTTCTGCATTAACATTGTGCTGTGTCTATTTTGTGATCTGTTATTAGTATTATCAATTGGAACCCAGGCAAACTTTTATATAAAATGAAGGTGAGAAATGAAAATCGTCAATATCTTTTAACTGTTAACCCAGGCCTGAGGTAGTCTGCATAAGCATCTGCTCTGCATTTCTAGAGATAGCTGTTTTTCTACCTTCGCTCTCTAATTACACCTTCTGGGAGACAGGAATTTGTACCATTTTGCCCTTCATTTGCATCATCACAGCAATGCTAGCCTTCATGTCCCTTTGCCTGATAAGTTGCAAGGTTTGGGTTTCTGCTCACTGATTATTCAGCCAGGCTCGCCTCTCCTTGGAAGACTCCAAGGACGTTGCTATTCCTCCTTCGGGGCTTATGGCGCGCACTTGAAAAGACCCATCTTGCCTTCCATCCTGCTCAAACAGTGGTGCATGACATCCTCTCAGCCCAGGCGCCCTTTCTGAAGACTGGAGTGTGCCTACATTAGGGCTAAAAGCACAGACTTGTTGGAGGCGGAATACATCTTTGCATTCACTGGAGAATTAACCCTTAAGAAGCATGCCTTGCAGCGTACCTGTGGGTCTGGCTTTCAGAGCAGATTCATTATTTTCCATATTTGGCAGAAGTAGTAAGATATTCTGTGTCTGTCCTAGGGCTATACGAGTATACTTTCTCAGGATACATACATCTAAGGCATTTAATCAAGTACTTGTCTGAAGTGTCCCATTGATCATAAAATGATGCTTATTCCAGTTTTTCTTTTGGGAGGGGCTTATAAATTCCT
This sequence comes from Potos flavus, assembly GCA_028534135.1. Classification (NCBI taxonomy): domain Eukaryota; kingdom Metazoa; phylum Chordata; class Mammalia; order Carnivora; family Procyonidae; genus Potos; species Potos flavus. Next base: position 54,966,227 of record CM052886.1, on the reverse strand, counting down.
TCATGGAAGTTAGATGGGACTGCTCTAAAAATTACAAAAGAACTAACTGAGATTCTGAAGAAATCATGTTGACATGGTGCAAAATGAAGTCTTCGGGGACAGTTGGTTATCTGAAAATTTACTTCGTATAAATGGTTAACTTAGAGATTTAACTAAAACATTTAGATCATTGCTATATATGAATGATTCCTAGAACTCAAAGCAAAGTGTCCATAAAAGTCACATAAAATCCATTTTCCTACGGGAGTTATGACTTGGTCAGATATGATGCTCCTGCAATTCAGTTTTTAGGTAATTTCAAAGCTGGACAGAAATTTTCTAACCAAACTCTGTTTGACCAAAATGATTTTTCTCCTCTGTATTATTGATTGTAAATTAAGAAATTGACCAAACTTGGTTTAGTCTCACCAATCATGAAACTTGTGCCTGGAAATTGCCTCACAGTTGATCAGAATTAAGGAGAAAATGAAAAAAGTTCATTCTGCCTAAGAATTGAATCATGGAGATAGCCAAATAAGATGTAGTGTAATAATTACCTCAGATATCACTGTAAACTTATTTCTAGTATACATTATCTTAGCACCTTTGCAAGGTAAATATACAAATTAAGTGTGCTAGAATCTAATGCATTGTAATGATCTGTAATCATAATTTGGCAAACACACAAATCATCGTTCAGTGGCGTATTTCTTAGAGGTTGCACTGAGATTAAGCAAACAGATGAAAACAGCAAGGAAAAAAATGTTTGCCTAAAGCTAACAAACAGCGAGAACATTTCAGGTATTTGAAGACAGTTACTGAGACCCAAATAAGCCTTCTCTTCTTTGTACTAATTACTGTCTTTCCTTAAACTGTTACTTAGCAGGGCTTCTCCTGAACATTTGGACTTAAAGTATATTCTTTTATCAAGTCTTTGAGTTCTTTGGGGCGTTTTCAATTTTCCATAAGATGAGTTATCATTTTAAGTATATATTTCACAGTGTCTTATACAGATTATAAACTCTTTAAATAAAGGAACAGGGAGAGAGACATTCTATTTACATTCCAATGATGAATTTCTGAGTATTCTTGCATCATTTCATCCCACATGAATCAACCCCATAGCTGGAACTGGTTTGACCCTGTCCCACAGATTCAGGGTAGGACAGTGGAAAATGATTAAGTCTCAATTAAGTAGAGCTAATTCCAGAGTGAAGGAAATCATTAGTTAACTATAGATGGCTGAAATCCAGACATAAGAAGATGTGCAGGACTCAAGTCTTCATATGACGTTTGGGAAGTCAAAAATGTTATTAAAGCCGTAACTACATGTTTGAGGTTGACATATACACCAGGATTGGAAAATGTTTGTAAATTCATTTTTCTACTGATTGAAAACCCATATTTCAAGAAGTATTGATTACTTAATGTCAAACAATAGGGAAATGGCTAAATAAATTTTGGTAAATAATTACAATGGGCTACACAGACTTTGAAAAATGAAGTTATTGTGTGTACCCAAACATGAAAGCATGTCCATAATATATTGCTAAATGAAAGAAACAAAGTTGTTTTATAATGTGTATTATATGATCTCATTTTGTTAAAGATACACATATACAACTGTTATAATATGGGAACTACAAGGCATATGGAAACACTAATGATCTAATTCTGGGGGATGGCAGAAAGTTGAGTAGTCAAAACAAAGAATACTTAAGCCAGATATAAAAAAAAATGGATAGGAGTTAAAACTGATGAAGGTAAGGCACAGAAGGAAGAGTATTCCAGGAAAAGAGAAAAACAGAATGTATTTGAGTGTTTGAGAAATCAAAAGTCAAGTGTAGATTCCAGAGTACGAGTGGGTGGTGTCAGAGATAAACCTGGAGGAAGCAGAGCCAGATTGCAGAAGACATTGTGGGTCTTAGTAGTGACTTGAGCATTCTTTTAAGAACCTCTGAAGGGCTTTTAACAAGGAAGTGATAAAATCAGACTTATGTCAGAAATATCAGGGGTGCCTGGGTGGCTCAGTGGGTTAAAGCCTCTGCCTTCGGCTCAGGTCATGATCTCAGGGTCCTGGGATCGAGCCCCGCATCGGGCTCTCTGCTCAGCAGGGAGCCTGCTTCCCCTCTCTCTCTGCCTGCCTCTCTGCCTGCTTGTGATCTCTCTCTGTCAAATAAATAAGTAAAATCTTTAAAAAAAAAAAGAAAGAAATATCACGATGCCGGCTACCTAAACAGTATTGGAGAAAAGCAAGAGTGGAAAAATGGAGAATGCTTTTGAAGAATTTGTAGTAATCTAGGCAAGAGATAGTTCTGGCCTGTAAGTATTACTAGTAGTGTTAGAGAAAATTGCTTGAATTCGTGAGCTCTTTAGGGGATAGAACTACAGGCTATTCACTGAGATAAAGTACCCAGGAGGAAGAGAGGTTTTTAGGAGGAGCCAAGGAATTCAACAGGATACACTGAGATTGAAGTGCCTATAGCACACCTGCTTGGAGACAGGCAGTGTGACAAATGGAGAGAGAAATGTGCAAACTGGGCATACCCATTTGAGATCATCAGTATGTATATGTGGGGAGAACCAGAGCTCACACAGGGGGACCATTGCATGATATGAGAAAAGCCTTGGCAGATTATGGAAGATTATCAACCTTTAGGGGCCCAGAGGAAGAAAAGAATTTACTAAGGAGAATGGCAGATCAAAAGAAAATCAGGAGGTCACATAATCAAAATAAATAAACATTTTAGTAATCTTTAGTAATTATTCCTGGCCAACCATGGAATAGGATATTTCATGAGGCGGGAAATCTTCAAATGAGATTGTATCCAATTTTCTGTAGTATCAGTGAAGAGATTTTTTTTTTTAAGATTTTATTTATTTATTTGACAGAGAGAGAGAGATCACAAGTAGGCAGAGAGGCAGGCAGAGAGAGAGGGAGAAGCAGGCTCCCGCTGAGCAGAGAGCCCAGTGGGGGCTCGATCCCAGGACTCTGAGATCATGACCTGAACCGAAGGCAGAGGCTTTAACCCACTGAGCCACCCAGGCGCCTCAGTGAAGAGATTCTTATTTTGAGCAACAGTTTTAGGCTTTAGGCTTAACGACCTCAAAGGGTTTTTTTTTTTTTTTTTTTCCTTTTATGGTTTTTATTGAAACCCTATAATACTAAATCACTATGTAGAGTTTATGGGAATGACTGACTCCTGTCATACCCCTTCTAACCAACTCTCTGGAAAAATTCACAATGGTGAGATGCCAGATAAATGATACACCCTAGTCTGGCCAGGTTATACAAACCCAGGTTATTTATACTATCCAGTGTCAGGTGAATATAAAACCCACACACACAGGATTCCCATTTCTGGCATCCATCCAAATCCATTTTTGTTTGCCTTCTCTAATGTACTATGTGTTGCTCTCACCTTTCATAATTCTCCAAGCCTGTCTTCTCTTCTGAAATTTGGATCCTCATATTTGCTCCCGTTGCTGGATGACTGTTGGACATGGTTTTCTGGCTCATAGTTCTTACTCTACCTTGAACACAGTCTCTTTTATTTACATCTATATCTGTTAATGGAACTAACCGCTATCAGAATTGAATTGAATTTCTAAAATTTCGTAAGCTTAATCCAAAGTAAGTTTACCACTTCCTCCCATAATAATGCCATAGTTTCTGGTTAGTGAGTGGCTTAGCTCAATATGGCGAAACATAGACTCAGGCTCCTTCCACTCTGTTGCTCTGTCATGCCATAGGGACTCAGAGTTCTCTGCAACCTCTTTCCAGGAGGGGAAAGGAAGCAATAACTCTACTTGTGGGAGGAGGAACGTGAAATTTGGTGAACAGTGAAATGGCTTTAGTATGGTCAATTTTCACCAGCAAATACGTAAATATGTATAGACAAATTCCCTCTAGCCATTGGTTAAGGTCTACTGGGCATTAATTCTCTCTGGCTCCCAATCTGCCATATTTGTGGGCACAAAGGACTTTGTCTTCATATAAAGACATGCTGGCAGCTGGAAATCAAAGCCAACATGCTTTAAAGCATAGAGGATCCTTAAAAAATTAAAGATAGAACTACCATATGATCCAGCAATCCCACTCCTGGGAATATGTCTAAAGGAAATAAAAATACTCACTCAAAAAATATCTGTTTCCCTACATTCATAGCAACATTTATTACAATAACCAAGACATGGAAACAGCCTAAATGTCCACTGATGCATGAATGGATAAAGAAGCTGTGATACATACATACATGATGGAATATTATTCATCCATAAAAAATGAGGGAACTGCCATTTGCAACAACATGGAAGAAACTTGAGGGCATTATGCTAAGTGAAATAAGCAGACGGAGAAAGACAGAAACTGTATGATCTCACTTATTTGAGGAATTAAAAAAAAAAAATCATAGAAAAAAAGACCAGATTTGTAGTAAACAAAGGTTGGAGGGGAGCATTTGAGGAAAGTGGCCAAAAGACACAAACTTCCAGTTATAAGTACTAGGGATATAACGTACCACACAATGGCTATAGTTAGTACTGCTGTAAGATATATAGGAAAGTGGTTAAGGGAGTAAATCCTAAGACTTTCCCTACAAGGAAATTTTTTTTCTTTTTTTTTTTTTACTTTTTTTTTATTGTATCGATGTGAGATATGGATGCTAACTAAGCTTATTGTAGCAATCATTCCACAATATATATAAGTCAAACTATTATGCTATTTACCTTAAAATTATACAGTGATATATGTCAATTACATCTCAATAAAACTAAATGAAAAATCAGTTTGTTCCAGTGCAACACAGGCGGGATACTGCCAGTATCTGTTAGAACAGCTCATCACTTCTAGTAATAATTTCTGTAGGGCAATACTAACTGTTAGCATATAAACTATAAAAATTCAGATGCTCAACACAATGAAGTTTATTCCCATTTATATAAAAAAGCAATATAGTGCTTGTAGTCGGTGAGCAGCTTTCCTCAATTTGTTGTTTTTCAGGAAATGATGTCCCTACAGTCTTTTGACACAACTGTCATGCAGTGCTTGAAGTCTGTGTCCCCAGGGAGGGAGAAAGGAAAGAAAGTATGCACAGAGAACATCCACTTGGTTCAGAAGGGACTCACATAATTTTTGCTCACAGTTCATTGTCAGACACAAGTCACATGGCACCTTTTAGAAGCAGTGGGGCTGAGAAACATAATATGAGGTTGGCTGTAGCTTTCCAGCAATGTTTTCAAGCTATTGGACTCCAAGCCTTGAAATCACCTGTAAGAGATCCTTCCACTTTGAACTCTGTGATGAGGGACCATCAGAAAAGCCCATCTCGAATTGAATTGGATCCAAATTTGCCCTGATCTCTGAGCATAGCAACCTTGAACTCAGCACACATAATGCTTGATGCAGTTGGGACTCTTCCACAGAAGAAACTGAAATAGCTAAGCAAACACATTTTTTCAAAGTTGTGTGAATGAACATTGCTCTGCATACTTGTTCTAAACCTTGAAGCAGAATATTATACACAGAACTGAATTTCCATATGTGGAAACTGTAAAATTGCTATTTGCAAGTCATGTTCATTTGTATACCAGAAACCTGCCAGCGATGCACCCAAAATTCATTTGTAGCTGCTATTTATAGCAATATCAGCATTCAAGTTTTTATGTAAAAATAGCAAAGTGGAGCTACTGGTATAATAGTAGCTAACATACTTATTCATTCATACATGAATGTTTATTTGCTCCTTGTAGAAAAATATATTAAGACCTATATTTAACATTAGATAGAAGGAAATGGTGAGAAGGACTAAGAGAAAGGCTAAGGTCAAATATCTCAGTCAAAACTGGAGTAATATGTTAATTAATATTTAGACTCTTTCCAAATGTCTGTGTATTTGACATTATGTCAACAAAAGTAAAGAGCCTTACATGTTCAGAGGTCAGACTTCCCTTCTAACCATCACCATAACCATAACCTCTCAGTGAGCAAAGGTCAGTTAGGAAATGGTCCACTCATATAAACTAGGAGCTCTGTATATACAGAGGCTGGCAAATAATTCCTAGAGGGCCATAGTGAGGTGGTAAAGGACTGTCCACCCACATAATTTGTTAGTGAATTATGGCTATTTTTTTTTCTTGTCTGGATATTTCCTCTCTTAAGCAAACTATACTTTTATAATTAGAAATAGAGTTGAGAGATATTTCTGGTTTCAGTTCCGACATATAAGGAGCTTGAAAGTTGCTGCTCTTATCCTTACAATAAAAAAAGCTAGATAATCTGAATGTCAATAACTTTTGTTGGACCCCTCAGAGAGCGGAGGTCCCAGGGCAAATTGCCACCTGAAAATCTGGAGAGACAGGCGTATCCAGAGAGATGTGGCCGGAGATGTGCTTACCCGGAAGAGCAGCTGGAGCCATAAACAGGTCAGAACACTGAGAGGGAATTTTTACAAATTGCTGAAGGCTGAACATGGACTAGGGTAAAAATGAAAAACTCCTATGGGTCCAGTCTCATAGGAACCCCGCACTTTCCTAAGCTTTCCTTCCAAGAACTTCTCCAGCTTCTCCTACCAAGGATTTGCAAAAAAATTGTGACTTATACCAAGAACCTTCTCCATCACAGAAGCCTGCTCCCCAGGAAAAAGAGCGTGGTCATAGCACAACTTTCTCCCAGTGGGGAAAAGATAATTAATCCTTATTCTATGTATACCTCTTCCCAAGGCCTTTCTGTCTCACTTGAGGTAAAGGGGAAAAGAATAAAGAAACAGTAAATGGGGTACAGGGCTTCGAGGAAATAGATTGGGAGCACTGAATCCAGGGAGAGGAGTAGAGGAAAAAGGAAATATTATTCCACTGGAAGAGAAACAGAAACAGTTGTGTAGGCCTCAGCTCTGAGACATAATCAGAAGACATAGAATGCTTCCTGGCCCCACTGTACTACTATGCCAAATACGTTCCAGTTTCATAACAGCTGGAAGAAATGCAAGGCAGACTTTCTCCTAAAGTGGTAGATGGAACTGGAGGGTATTATGCTAAGTGAAGTAAGTCAATCAGAGAAAGACAATTATCATATGATCTCTCTGATATGAAGAATTCAAGAGGTAGGGTGGGGGGTTGTGGGGGGTGGGAGAGGGAAATGAAACAAGAGGGGATCAGGAAGGAGACAAATCATAAGAGACTCCTAAACTCATGAAACAAACCGAGGGTGGCTGGGGGTAGGGGCGGGTAGGGATTGGGTGTCTGGGTTATGGACACTGAGGAGGGTATGTGCTATGGTAAGTGCTGTGAAATGTGTAAGCCTGAGGATCCACAGACATGTACCCTGGGGCAAATAATACATTATGTGTTAATTAAAAAATAAAAAAATAATAAAAAATTAAAAGAAAAAAAAAAAGAAAACCCCAAAGCCAAAGAGAAGACAGAAACAAAGACACAAGAGGAATTTGAAGCCACCAGGATCTATAACTGTAATAAATATACAACACAGATGAGCTCCTAGCCAAATTAACATAAATCTTCACACTAAAGGCATATTTTCCTCAGTTCTTATTATCGAAAACTACATGTATGGATTCAACAAAAAATTCCAAGTTTTGCCAAAAGGCAAGAAGAAAACACATTTTGAAGTATCAAAACCAGATTCAAATATGACATAAGTAGTGGAATTATCAGATAAGGAATTTAAAATGACTATAATTAATATGTTAAGGATTTTAATAAAGAAAAAGTAGACCAGAATCAGGAATAGATGGGTAATGTAGGCAGAGAGATTGAAACTCTAAGAAAAATGTGAAAGAAATACTAGAAATCAAAACACAGTAGCAGAAATGAAATGTACCTTCAACAGACTCACCAGTAGACTCCACGGAGCTAAGGGAAGAATGAATGAATGGGAAGCTGGGTCAATTGAAACTGCCCAAATTGAAATGCAGAGAAAAAAAGAACTTGGAAAAAAAAAAAGGAATAGAACATCATTCAAAAACTGTAAGACAATGTTAAAAGTTGTAACATATGTGTCATTGAAATACCAGATGAGAAAAAAGAGACAACTAAGTATCTGAAGTTAAAGATGACTGAAAACTCTCCAAAACTAATGACAGACAGCAAACAACAGATGCAGGAAACTCAGAGAAAACCAAATAAGGTATCTACCAAAAATATAAAAGTAAATAAAATAGGGGTGCCTGGGTGGCTCAGTTGTTAAGCTTCTACCTTCAGCTCAGGTCATGATCCCAGGATCCTGGGATGGAGCCCCTCATCGGGCTCCTTGCTCAGCGGGAAGCCTGCTTCTTCCTCTCCCTCTCCCCCTGTTTGTGTTCCCTCTATTGCTGTGTTTCTCTCTGTCAAATAAATAAATAAAATCTTTTTAAAAAAGTAGATAAAATAAAGATGCATACAGAGACAGATGATCAAAGACAAAGACAAAATTTTGAGGAAAGCAAAAGTAAAAAAGAAAAACCCTTTAATTGTAGTGGAACATACATAAGGATGAAAATAGACTTCTCATCAGAAAAATGCAAGCAAGGGAGAGTGGAGAGAAATCTTTAAAATGTTGAAAGAAAAACCACCAACCTAGAATTATAAATACATCAAAATTATTCTTCAAAATGAGAGGAAACATAAAGCTTTGTCAGGTAAAACCTGAGGGAATTTGTTGTTAGTATATCTACCTTATTAAAAAAAATTTAAAAGTCTTTAGGCAGAAGAAAAATATCATTGGTTAAAAAACATGGATCTTCAAAAAATAAAAAAACTAATGGTGGAGCATAGAGAAAGAATGATTAAAGGTGAAATGAAATCTTTTCCTTATTTTTAATTTATCTAAAACATAATTGTTTAAAGCAATAATAACAATGTATTAAAGCAAATAACAATGTATTTGGTAACATATGAATAAGTAAAATTAATGTGAGCAATGTCACAAGGGATGAGAGAGAAATTGGGAACACTGGAGTACTACAGTGTTATATGAAAGTAAACTTAGATTATTTAAAAACATAATGTAAACGACAGTACCAATACTAATTTTTAAAGCAAAGTATAAATGATATTCTGGGAGGAGATAAAACAAATCATATAAATTGTTCAATTTAAACCAAGTAGGAAAAGAAATAGAAGGGGAAAAAGGAAACAAAGAGAAAATGTAGCAAATTGAAAGTTACAAATATGGTACAAATCCACCTGTGGGATCACTTTAAGTATGAGTAGTCTAAACACACCAATTAGAGCACAGACATTGTCAGAGTGGATTTTAAAAAAGGACAAACTATATGCTGTCTCTGAAAAAATCACCTAAAATATGAAGACTCAGATGTTTAAAAGTAAAGAGATGAAGAAAAATACTATCACAAATAAGTTTTTAAAAGCTGAAGAAGATATATTCATTTCAGACTAAGCAGACTTTAGAACAATGAAGATTCAGAGATAAAGAGGGGTGTTACGTAGTGATAAAGAGGTCAATTCTCCAAGAAGATTCAGCAGATGTGTGTATATAGCTAACAACGGAACGTTAAAATAGATTAGGCAAAAACTAATAGAACTGGAGAAAGAAATAAACAAATCTACTGTTACAGTGAAAAACTTCAAAACTCTTTTGTCAATAATTGATAGATCAAGCAGGCAGAAAATCAGTAAGGTTATAAATAACCTGAACAGCACTATCAAACAACTTGATCTAATCCACATTTACAGAATACTCCAAGCTCACATGGAACACTCACCAAGACAGAACACATTTCTAGGCTATAAATCACAATATAACAAATTTATAAATTATAAATCATACAAAGTACATTCTCAGACCACAATGGAATTATACTGGTAATGAATAATAGAAAGATAGTTGGAAAATCCCCAATTATTTCAAAATTAAATAACACACTTCTTAATGACTTAAGGGTCAAGGAAGAAACCTCAAGCAAAATTTAAAAATATTTTTGTCCAAGTGAAAATAAAAATATAACTTTTCAGAATGTGCAAGATGCAGCAAAAGCAGTGCTTTGAGGGAAATATATGCCATTAAATTGATACATTAGAAAAAAAGAAAGCTGTAAAATCAACAACTTCAGTTTCATCTAGGAATCCAGAGCAAGAAGGGCAAGTCGAGCTGGCAGAAGAAAGAAATAATAAAAATTAGACCAGACATCAACAAATTTTTTTTCCCCAGATACTTTTATTTTATTTTTTCAGTGTTACAAGATTCATTGTTTATGTACCACACCCAGTGCTCCATGCAATACGTGCCCTCCTCCATACCCACCACCAGAAATCAACAAATTTTAAACAGGAAAACAGAAATTTAACAAAATTAAGAGTCCTTCAGAAAAAATCAATTAAAATCAATAAGCATCTAGTCAGTCTAATCAAGATAAAAAGAGAGGGACGCCTGGGTGGCTCAGTTGGTTGAGTGGCTGCCTTCGGCTCAGGTCATGATCCCAGCGATCCTGGGATCGAGTCCCACATCGGGCTCCTTGCTCGCCAGGGAGCCTGCTTCTCCCTCTGCCTCTGCCTGCCACTCTGCCTGCCACTCTGTCTGCTTGTACTCTCTCTCTCTCTCTCTCTGACAAATAAATAAATAAATAAAATCTTTTAAAAAAAAAAAAAAGATAAAAAGAGAAAACACAAATTATCACTGCCAGAAATGATCTCATAGACCTTAAAAGGATAATAAAGGAATAATAGAAATAACTGTAGACCCATACATTTGTTAGTTTAGATGAAATGGACCCATTTCTTGAAACGTACAACCTAATAAAGCTCACTTAAGATAACACAAATAGCTCTATATCTGTTAAAGAAATAGAATTAGTAGTTTAAAATCTTTCCAAAAAAGAAAGTGCCAAGTCCACATGGTTTCCCTGTTGATTTTTACCAAACATTTAAGGGAAGAAATAATACACATTCTCCACAATCTCTTACGGAAAATAGACGCAGAGGGAAGACTTCTTAACTCATTTTAGGAGGCCAGCATTAACTTGATATAAAAACAGCTAAAGACATTATGACAACAACAACAAAAAAACAAAACTGCAGACCAATATCTTTAATGAACATACGTGCAAAATCCTTAACAATATGTCAGCTAATCTAATCCAGCCATAGGTAAACAGGATAATACATTACAGTCAAGTGGGGTTCATTTCAGGCATAAAAGTTTGGTTCAACAATCTTAAATTGATCAATATAATTTATAATATTAACAGAATTCATAAAACATATATAAAAATCAGAAAAAGCATTCAACAAAATTCACTGATTTATGATTTTAAAAATCTTAAAAAAAACCAGGAGTAGCTTCTGGGAGAAAATATTTGTAAAACATATATCTGATAAAAGGCTCATATCCAAAACAGACTCAAAATTTCGTAAAAACGAGAAACAGCTCAATTAAGAAATGGGTAAAAGATCTAGACATCTCACTAATAAAAATGCACAGATAGTAAATATACATATGAAAAGATGCATATATACATATGAAAAGTAATACGTTACTAGGGAATTGTAAATGAAACAATAACAAGATACCACTATATACCTATTACACTGGCTAAATCCAAAATACTTACATTACCAAATAATGGTGAGATGAGGAACAGCAAGGAATGCTCATTCATAGCTGGCGGGAATGCAAAATGGCACAACTGCTTTGGAAGACAGTTTGGCAGTTTTTTTTACAAAGTTAAACATAGTCCCACAATAATGATCCAGTTCATGCTCCTGGGTACTTACCCAGTGGAGATGAAAACATGTCTATACAAGAAACTGCACACTAATTCTTAATCACCTAAACTGGAGCCAACCATGATGTTCTTCAGTAGGGGAATGGATAAACAAACTGAGGTACATCCAGACGATGGAACACTACTCAGCAATAAATGGAAATGAGCAATCAAGCCACAGAGAAACATGGAAGAACCTTAAATGCATATCGCTAAGTGAAAGCAGCCAGTTTTAAAAAGCTATATACTAGGGGAGACTGGCTGACTCAATCAGTAGAGCATGCGACTCTTGATCTCCGGGTTGTGAGTTCAAATTGGCGCTTACCGAAAAAAATCAAAATGAAAAACTATATATTGTACAATTCCAACTAAATGGCCTTTTGGAAACAGCAAAACTATAGAAATAAATAGTAGTTGGTGATTGTCAGCAGTGTGAGGACAAGGAGGGGATGATTAATATGTGACGAATCGGGGATTTTTTTAGGGTATTGAAACTATTCTGTGTGAAATTGTAATGATAGGTACATGTCATTATGCATTTGTCAAAACCCATAGAACTATACAACTGGGCTATAGTTAATGACTATGTGTCCTATGGGTTCATTAGTTATAACAAATGTATCTAATGCAAAATACCAGTAATAGAAGAGAGTGTGTCTTGGAGAGAGGTTTGTATACAGGAATTCTACTTTCTGATCAGTTTTTTCCGTAAACCTAAAACTCCTCTAAAAATAAAGTTTATTTTAAAAATTAAAAATAAAAGGAACTTCCTAAACTTCATAAAGAGTGTCTATGGAAAACCTACAGTTAACATCATACAAGATGAACCTGGAGTCCTGTAATAATACAGAAAGTAAGGAAATGTTCCAAAAACAAAAAGATGGGGTATGTCAAAGGAACATAAGTGCCAGATGAAAGAACTATCAATGGCCAAAGCTGGGACAACTGGAGCAAAAAACAATTAAGTAGTACTGAGTTAGAACCCAAAGTATAAACTAAATATGTACAAGTCCATACTAATATAAATAAGTGTTTGAATAAATAAGTGGGTAAGAATAGGCAAGTCTCCTGCGCAGAAAAATTCTAAATAATTTATGTAGCTATTCCACTGTCAAGGAGGTGAAACATAACCCCCCACTCCATAAGTAGGCTGTGTGTAGTCTTAGCTGGTATTTTCACTGTGAGCATCTTTGCCTCAAGTGCTTTCACCACATACACTAATTGGCCATAAGGCAATTTTGCTTTAAAAGATAAAGATCGCAAAAAAATAAAAGAGGGACATTCATTAAAAAGGACATAATGAAACATGAAAAATGAATAAAATTTAAAAGACACTGCAAAATACAAAATACTTGAATACATTCAACATGTATAGTGGAGATTTGTAGCAATACTGGGCAAATAGCTGATTTTATTTTGTGGATTGTACCTGAGTACTTGTCTTCAAAGTTTTTGTTCCAAGCATTATCCTTTTTTTTTCAATTTACTTTCGGATTCATCTCCTCATTTGACCTCACATTTTTTCCTTTTTTAATAAGGGTCTTCCGTCATTAAGAGAGATATCCCTTCTCAAATACTCGGATGCATATTTGTAACTGAGCTTTGTACTGCATTGTGATAACCTTCTACACTGTTGTTTGTTCTTGGCGTATTGTCACATGTCCAGTGATTAACGTTCCAAAATTCTATGGGAAATGTGGGTTCAAACTCTTTGCCACTATATACACCATCATGAGCACTAAGATTTATGTAATATTATATAATATAAAAATGGAGTAATATATCAATGGAGAAATGAAACCAAAAAGTATTTTTATCTTTTACGGCAGAATTGCCTTGCGGCCGATTAGTTTTGTGGTGAAAATATCTGCAGTGCAATGCTTGCAGTGAAAGGCTTGTGACAATGATGCTTTTTTTTTAAAAAAAAATATTTACTTATTTATTTATTTGACAGAGAGAGATCACAAGCAGGCAGAGAGGCAGGCAGAGAGAGGGAAGCAGGCTCCCTGGTGAGCAGAGAGCCCAATGCGGGGCTTGATCCCAGGACCCTGAGATCCTGACCTGAGCTGAAGGCAGAGGCTTTAACCCACTGAGCCACCCAGGCGCCCCAGCAAAGATGCTTATTGCGCAACGACCTAGAACCACACATAGTGACTTCCTTACAAATAATATGGTATGGAAAGGAGAGGAAAAGAGTAGCTTTATGGTGGAGAAACTTGACAGCAAAGATCTCAGCCAGGCAATCATGGTCAAAGTCAACAGTTGTAAGTCATGTTGATAATATGTAATCTGGATATAATGTAATGGGAATGGCACTTATCTCTTTGGCCTCCCTACCAATAACCATAACCCAGTCTAATCATGAAAAAAACAACAGACAAATCCCAACTGAGGCACAATTTGTGTCTAACCGAGAGTCCTCAAAGATACCAAGATCATCGAAAAACAAGGGAAGTCTGAAAAACGGCCGCAGCCCACAGGACTATAAGGAGACAACTAAATGTGGTTTGATATCCTATGCTGGGTGAAATCCTGGGCCAGAAAAAGGACATTATAGTAAAAACTAATGAAATCTGGATAAAGTATAGATTTCATTATATTCTATGTAATAAATGTATTACACTAATATAGGGTATTAACAACTGGGTGTGGGCTGTATGAGAATTCTCTATAAAATCTCCACAACTTTTCTGTAAATCTAAAACAAAAAGCTTATTTTAAAAAATAAAGTTGAATTTATTAGTGATATCTTCACCAAGAAATATCAGGAAAGCTGGAGAAAATCAATATCTGGCCCTTGATCAGAGAGCATCCAGAGGCAATTTACAGAATTCAAAATAATAGTTAAATCTTTTTTAGACTCTTGCTGTAATATTTATGCACCTTATGAAATATGATATTTTTCTCTGAAGGAATTACATAATGTTTTATTAACATCATCTACTTCATTATGTTCATTATGTTGGCATTCGTAAAAGGTGAGTGTTGTGCTCTCTGGCAGATATAGCCATATTCCATACTTACATGAAAGAAGCATAGACTGGCCCCCTGGAAAAATGTGGGGCCCCTGGACCTCAGCCCCACCCCCATCCTGTGTTCCCTGCATCCTTCAGTTCAATGCCCCGGTCTTCCTGCAGCCATCACTCCTGGCCCCTGGCTTCTCAGAGAGGATGACCGTCACATACACCAGACACTTGATAATGTGACAATATTTGTTGAGTAGGGAACAGAAATCTATCCAAATATTTTTTACTTTATACTTTTAGTAACTAAAATTCTTAGCAAAGAAGTTCCATATTTGGAAGAAATAAAACAACTTAAGTAGTAGAGAATACCTCATAATGAAAAACTATAATCCCCTCGCCACACCTCATTCCAGTACTACTTCCCAGAGGGAACCAGGTCTAACACTTACATAGCTTTTTACTTCGAGGTTTTGTTGTTTTTTGTTGTTGTTTTTTTGTACATATCTCAAATCTTGTAACAACAGCTTTATAGCACTATTTTTCTAATGATGAGTTTGGGGCATTATAAACTGATCATCTGTTCGGAAAAAGGAGCGCTTCCTTCATTTATTCCGTTTTAGCTCTTCTCCCTCTTAAATGTAGTCATGGCACTATATTTATCTCCTCTATACTTACTTTGTAATTTATAATAATGTACTTATACTTCTAATCCCTGTTTTTGTCAACTGTAGATGGTATCATTTTAGTCCCTACATCATGAGATATTACTTCTGAAACATGCCCTCTCATATGACCTCCTCAGTTCCGCTTTGGCTGACAATTTTCTCTTCTCTTGTACATTTGTAGTGCTAACATACACATTCTATTCTGTAACTATAATTAAGCCTGCTTTGTTTTGTCCATAGTCTGATTCTAAAATAAGATAAACACTAATTAGTGTTTATATTTTAATGAATAATTTAATATTGTTTTCTGCACAGCCAAATAGCGTACTCGTAATACATTCATTTTCCTGTAAATCTTTTTATTTCTCTTGTACTTTTTCAGCATCCTTTCCCCCACCCTCACATTGCTTGACTTCACTTTCTCTGTAAGTTGTAAATTTTGAAAGACAGTATCACAACTTTTACCTTTTCCTGGGGTCCTGTGTGCCTACCCAGGCCTGGTACATAGCATCATCCTGCAGTTTCCATCTCTATTTTTCTGGATAGGACCCCCTATTTCCTGGGTCTCATGGCTTGTTTTTTGTTATTCCTTCCTGACACATTTTACTGAAGCATACACTCAAGTCATTTTGTAAGAAGTAGTATATTGGAAGTAAAAGGCCTAGGTTTTCAGAATGGTTTTAGTCTACTTTTACAATAAAGAGGCAATTTGGTTGATTATAAAATTTAAGTGCAATTTATTTTTATCAATCTTTGGACGTTTCTCACTTGACTTCTAGTCTTCAGTGTAGCTAATGAATTATTTTCCCATTATGACTTCTCTTCCTTTTATAAGTGACCTATTTTTCTAAAATTCTTTGATATCACACTTGTGATGTCTAGATGCAGTCCTTTTTCATTTATTGAACCAGGTACTTGATGGGCCATTTTAATCTGCTGGTAGGTATTGTCAGTTTTGGAAAGATATCTCTCCTATTATTTATGATGATGCCTCCCCCCAGCCTCCACACCGCTATCAAGAAGAGTCAAGAAGGACCCAGAATTTTGTGTGCTCCAGGTGAGACCCCAGTCTTCCCAACCCCACTAGCAACCAGACACTAACAACCGCCCCACCACATTCTGCCTTGATATCATTAGGACTCATCTCACTTTGTTATCTCTCCTCTCAGTCACCGCAAGAAGCTGATTATTCCCTGGTCACCCTTTATCTCTGGAATGTAAAGAAGTCACAGACACCCACCACTAGAGCTCACTGGCACAGTTTATAACATGGGGCTAATTGGGGAAAAACTTACAAAACATATATTCCCTCAAGCTGTCATTCTTTCTTGCCAGGCAACGATGTTATATGCTCCATGGCCAGGGTCCCAGCTGAGAGAGGTCTTTGTCAGCCAGCAGGCTGGACATATACTGGGAATACTCCAAGACTGAGAATAAACCCTGCCAGCACCTCATGCTTCATATTTATAGGTTAGCCTAAGGCAGAGTAGGAAATATCTCTTTTCTCAAAGAAATAAATTTTTCAAGGGATCTCTAGGCTGAGGCATGATACTAGGGAGTGTGCATTCTGGAGGCCAGAGTCTGTTCACAGGCAGCCCAGGAGCTCCCACAAAGCCCTGTGGTGCACACTTGAGCTCAGAGCTACAGAGCCAGCTCTCTGCTGGGCCACCAAATAGAAGCAGAAGATGAGCTTCCAGAGCCATCCAGATTATAGTTCATCCATCTCCCAAATGCTAATCAATACATGATTTAGAACATTTCCTCTATTCACCATCATCCTCTTTTAACTTTTGGAACCCTCCTACTGGGACTCCTAGTCAGTCACTGCCAAAATCTCTCACATATATTTAACCTCTTTTCCAACCATTCCCTTCAACTTCTCACTCTCTATGAAAGGGGTGTGTCTTCTCCTTTCCCTCAAGTTCTTTCACAGTAGATGTTTGCTCTCCCACATTGCTCCGATCACTGTAACTGAAAAATGGAATCGGAGTCCTCCATACTCCTCAATTCTACTTCCAGGTAGTCCATACCTTTCCCCTAAGAATCCCTAGCTTTGAATTTCATGTTTTCAGATGTTACTCCCACTAACCTTTCTTGTCACAATTATATACCAATCCCTGGTAACTGAAAGTCATGAGTTCCCGGGTCACCGTCATGCATTCTAACATTATCATTTCCATTATTTCAGTAATTTTGGTATCTACAAGCATGACTTTTTTCATACTCATTTCCTTGGCCTTCTCTTTTTTAATGATTTTGTTCTTTCTACTTCAAATTCAATATTTATTACTATGGTTATATTCTAGTCCTGGTCATTACCAAAAATTGAAACCTCTTAATGATCTCAACTTTAAGAATCCCATTTCCAACCACCACTTTCTGTCTTGCTCTCTCTCTTCCCTTATTATCTGAATTTCAACAATCATCCAAGTCAGCAGTCTTTCACTCCTACTACACTTTCATGGCCTTCACCCATTTCAAGTCTATTTTCCTCTCTTTATTTAGCTCAGATTTGATCGATGACCATTGTAATCATCCCCTTGCATATGCTCTCAACTCCTTTGTCTTTTCCCCCCAAACCTTTATTCTTATTAGAATCAGCAGTCCACCTATTTTGCTTCTACGACCACACAGCTAGATGTAATTGGAGAAAATAAACAACTATATCAACTGTTATCATTCAATTCAATACTACTTGGCTCAGATGGACCCATAATGTGACTAGGCTATCATAATGCATTTCTCAGGGCCATTTACTTCCCTACTCTCCAAAGCCAACACATTTCAAACTTTTACTTTTCTCTTAAACATCCAATATCTTCAACACTGTCTTAACGTAGACTCCACAGAAAACACAGCCTAACGCAACAGCTGAAGTGCTAATACTTTATTGAGTAGTGAAGTCCTGGGAAGCAAGAGTGAGGGAAAGGTGAGTGGAGGCAAAGACAGGAGAGCTAATGTCCTGGGCTGTATGTTCCAAGTTGGCTATAGCTTTATGACAGCATAGCTGATTGATTATGCTGTCTCCATGGAGGAAGGGAGATGGATTTATCTGCTGGCTCCAATCTCCAATGGTCTTCTCCTTACAGGGCATCAACACCCTTATACCCTCTGGTTTACTAACAAGCTCCTCCTCAGTGAGTGAGGAACAGAGTCCAACACAGCATTAGCAGCATTCAGAGTGCTAGTCACTGATTCCATGGTATCTTCTGTCTGCAAAACAATAGGGAAGCATAGGGACAGGCCTTGCGAGGCTCTCAGGGTAGGTCTGAAATAAGATGAGGTCACATTGGCTCAGCGTGTTAAACTGTGAGCTGCAGCAGTAGCAATGACTTGGCTACATGATCTTGAAAATAATGAACTTCCTTGCTAGGGCTGCATAGGCCAGAAAGTAAGGGAAGCACATGGATCTGTGGGGCCCATATACTGAATCCTATACAGTCACTTTTACTCTTATCTGATGGTCTCGCTTGCTAGTTCCCTGAGAAAAGTGAAACAAGCAAAAACTCCCACCTCCACACATGTCAACCTACCATTATCTGTGCCCAGAAATTGTGCCTCTTCTATTTCTATGGGTAGAATGTTTGAGCTTCTAGTGAGATCATCTTTCCATAAGGTTTCGTTTTATTTTCTCTCTCACTTTTTCTTCTCTACTGAATAATACCTTAAGCCTCTGAACATATTTTTTCACCTATTTGAAAAAATAAACTCTTTTCATCCCATCTCTCTATTCATGGTCCCATTTCTCTGCTTGTTTTTATAACTAGACTCCTCCAACGTGTTTTCCAAATTCACCATCTTCATTTCTCTCCTTGTAATAGTTTTCGAAACCAGCCAGTTGGGCTTTGAACCCATCCCTCTTCCAAAACTACTTTTCTCAGTGTCGCTAAAATCCTTGACATTGTTAAATCTGGTGGTGACATTGTTAAATTATGATGCCTATCAGCAGCATTTAGCATAGTTGTTCACTCCTTTCTCCTTGAGATGCATTTCTCTTCTTGGTTTCAGGATACCACACTCTCCCAGTTTTTCTTTGTCATTGCTTGATCCTTCTCCATATCCTTTGCTGGTCTTACCTCATTTTCCCATCCTCAGAGTGTTGGCTGCCCCAGATCTCAGTCTTTGGGCCTCTTCTCTTTATGGACCTTTAGTGTGGTCTCATTCAATCTCATGGCTTTTGAGGTTATCTGTATGCTGACAGCTTCTCAATTTTTATTTACAGCCTGGACCTCCTCTTGAATTCCAGATCCATACATCCTTAAGCCTACTCTTCGTATCCACTTGGATGTCTAATGTCTAGGCCTGTCAAGGAAAAAGATAAAAAGTGGTTCCAATAAAGGTTGCAGATTGATGCTCTCCAGGAAGCACTTTAAGACCAGGTGAGTCCCTGAGTCAAAGCAGGATTACAGTTTTCATAGGGAGTGTGACTGAAATGGTGGTTTCCTCTATACCTGCTGCACAATTTGCTGTTAGAATGGTTGGGAGTATTCCATTTTCCTGCCTCTTACTGGGGATCGTGGGTGCAATCTCATCTGGGCAGCTGTCAGAACAGCTCTTTTGAGAGCTATCTTTGTAAATATTGTGGGTCATTTTTCCTTGTCTAATGTCAGTTAAAGTTCAAGGCAGGAGAAGATAAAAAAGAGAAAGAGTGGAGAAAGACAAAATAAAAAACAATAAGGAAAGAAGGTTAAAGTTGAAGTAGGGAAAACTGGCTCTGTCTTAATTCTTTTACAGGAATGGTAACCTCAGGAAGTCTAAAACCAAACCCCTGATCACCCACTAACAAACCTGCTTCTTCTACAGTGACCTCCCTCCCATTTAGTGGCCACTCCATCCTTCAGTTGCTCTGGCCAAACGTTTTGGGGTCCTCTTGACTCACCTTATTCTTTCACATTCTACACATAATCAATCCATCAACAAATCCTAATGCATTTACCTTCAAAATATATTCAGAATCAACCACTTCTCAGTATCTCCACTATTACCACCGTGGTCTGGCCACCATCATTCTCATGTAGATTATTGTTATGGACTTCTTAGTGACCTTTCTGTTTATCCTCTTACAGTCTATCTTCAACAAAGCAACCAGAATGATCCTGTTAAAATATGTCAGTGTAACGTCATTGCACTCGAACCTGTACAACTGCTTCTCACTTCTCTCGAGTTAAAAGTCAAAGTAAGTCTATACTGTGTCTACAAGGTCATACAAGATCTCAGTCCTCATACCCTCCTCTTATAACTGCCCACCTTGCTCATTCCACTCCACCCCACAGTGCTATTCCTTGAATACCACAGGCTGTCTCCGGCTCCAGAGTTTTTATACTTGCAGATACTTGCCGATTCCTCTACCTGAAAGTCTCTTTCTCCAGGTACCTGCATGTCTCCTTCTCTTATCTCTTTCAGTTTCTATGTCACCTTATCAAGGAAGACTTCCATGCTGATTCTTTATAAAACTAGAGCCTTCCTACCTCCTCCCCCAAGGGCTCCTATTCTCCTCACCTGCTTAATTTTTTTCCATAACACTGATCGCTATCTGAGTATAATACACTTTTATGATTAATTTGTTTGTCCCTCCCACTATCTACCCTCTCTCCCACTCATATAAGCTTCATGAGGCAGGGATTTGAGTGTTTAGTTCACTACTGTATTTCAAATACCGAGAAGATGGCTAAGTACATGGTAGGAATGCCTGAATGAGTGAAAGAATGAATGAATGAATGATTCTTATGACTTCCTACTCTATTTTTTGCTCTTCTCTCTCTATAAAACTCTCATTCATAGAACATAGGCATTCTAAGTGACTCTTGTTTCTTCCCGTATCTTTATTCCCTTGTCTTTGGGTTTAACTTTCTGAAATACTTTTTCAACTTTATCTTCCAAATCTTGTGTTACATTATTTGTTTCATCAATCATATTTTAGATTTCCCAAAGGTCTTGTCCTATAATTGTAGCTCATTTACAGATTCATTATTATTTTATGGATGTAATATCTTTCTAAATCTCTCTAAGGATACTCTTTGGAAATTTGCTTTTTATTTTTCATCTTTTTTTATTTTTTAGTTACTTCTATTCCCTGTATTATCTGTTAGGTCCATTGTCATTTGTTTCCACTTTTATATAAATATGCAAAGAAAAAGCCAAGAAATGTCCACAATAAAACATTAACTATGTTTATAATGATGTCTGGGTGGTAGGTTTATAGATGGGCTGTCAATCACTGTAGGCATATTGTTTTTACTTCTACTCATCTATATTTTCTGATTTTCTTAATGAGCAGATATTATTACTCTAATAGAGACCACTATAAACAACAACAACAAAAGAACAAACTGAGGGGAAAGTTAGTACCAGAGGAAAAAACAGATAAATAGGATAGGCTGAGTCCTCTGGGAAGAGAAAGACAGACTCAAAGAGATAAGAACATCAGATATAAATCTGAAAAGAAAAACCTGAGGGGTTCCAGTGTCCAAAAGTAACAAAAGTTTCCATTCCTGATTGCCATCTATTTGTATGTTCTGAGAGTCATTGCTCTGTATTATGATAACTATATTATGCTCACTGAATCTAGTAGAGCATTTTTTTCTTTTAAATAGCTTTCTTCCCAGGGGGCTTCTGCTCTAATTCCCTCTCCCTGGAAGAAAACCCTTGGGGGACACTGAGTTATAGCTGCATGTTTTGAAGCATGTGGTTACACTTTTTTACTGAAACTCTTAGGCACTTCTGGAAGAAGCTCTTTTATGCCCTGGGGTTGATAAGTAGGCTTCTTCTCCAGCCCTAGACTTCGAAGTTGAATACATGGAGCCAAATTCCATCAGTGGGAGAATTCTATGGCTGCTCAGAAAACTAAAACTTACTGGGACCTGACCTAAAAACTTAAACATTTATTCATTTCAACTATTGGAGGTGAATTCAAAGTAAATGTTCATCTAGGTACATCGAATCAGATTTTACTAAATGGTAAGATTTAGAAGTTCTCTAATGCTAGCAGGATTGGTAGGTAATGTAACCAAACTAGTGTTTTTGGATAGAGAAATTTTCTTTGAAAACAAAAAAGTCCAAACTCCTAAAACTTTGTTTTAATGTGGAGGGACTAGTAAGAGCAATAGTTGAAGGAGATAAAGTATGCAAGGCCACCTAGCATAGTGCCTGACTTGGAGTAGGTGCTAAATAATTTTGTATTAAATCTGAATATTGGGACACCTGGGTGGTTCAGTTGATTAAGCATCTGCCTTCAGCTCAGGACATGATCCCAGGGCTTGGAATCGAACCCTGAGGTGGGATCCCTGCTCAGCAGGGGAGTCTGCTTCTCCCTCTTCTTCTCCCTCTGCCCCTCTCCCCCTACTCCCACTCATGTGCGCGTGCTCTCCCTCTCTCCCTCTCAAAATAAATAAATAAAATCTTAAAAAAAAATCTGAATATTGTCCAGACCAGAACAAGAGTCTACAGTTAGAAACAAATTTCTCAATCAAGCACAAAAACTCCAAATCATTATTTTAGCAGTGAAAATTTCAAAATGTAATTTTTCCTAAGAGAAATACATTCTGCCATTTGTAATTACACATGCAATTGGTTTCACAATGAATAGTATTACAGTAGTAGCCAAATAGTCCAGTGTTGCATGCAATCAGATATTGGCTATTTAAAAACAATCAGCTTTATTGAAATCTAATTTGCATATAGTAAAATGAACCCATTTCAAGTATGAAGTTTAATGAGTTTTGCAAAGGTATACACACTCCTATAATCACTACCACAATTAAAATTTAAACATTTCCAACACTCACCAAAATTTCCTCCCACCTCTTTACAGCCAATTTCTTCTCCCATGACCCAGATCCCAAATAACCAGTGATCTGCTTTGCCATGGAGTTCACTGTAGAGTTGCCTATTCTCAAATTTCATATTAATGGAGTCATACAATTTCATTTTTTGTCTGAATCTTCTGCTACGCAGAATGTTGCTGAGAGTCATCTCTGTATGTTCCTTTTTCTTGATGAGTAGTATTCCATTATTTGAATATACCAAATTTGTTTATCCTTTCACATGTTAATGGACACTTAACATTATTTCCAGATTTGGGTTATTATGGATTAAGTTCTTATCAACATTCATGTATAGACATTGTTTTCATTTCTCTTAGCTAATGACTGGTAGTAAAATTGCTGGGTCATATGTTAAGTGCACATTAAACTTTATAAGAAATTGACAAATCTTCAAAGTGGTAATGACATTTTACATTCCTACCAGCAGTTTATGAGAACACTAGTTGCTCTTAAATCTTTATTTTCCTGATAACTACTGATGTTGAGCATCTTTTCATATGCTCATTGATCATTTATATATCTTCCTTTGTGAAAATCTGTTAAGTATTTACTCCACTTTCTATTTGGGTTATCTTCATATTATTGAGTTGTAATAATTTTTATAAAACTTGAGAAAGTCCTCTATCAGGTATATGTACTGCAAAATCTGTGTTGCAAAACCAAGTTCATGCCTTGCCTCTTGGTTTTCTGAACTACATATTTTGAAAAGCAGAACTTATTAATTTTAATGAAGCACAATGTATCATTGTTTTGCTTATGGTTTGTGCCTTTTGCGTCATCTCTAGAAAATTCTTATCCCAAGGACACAAGATTTTCTCCTGTGTTTTCTTTTAAGTTTTATGGTTTTGGCTCTTACATTTAGGTCTATGACTAGTTTTGAGTTAAATTTGTATATAGTGTGAAGTCAACATTCATTTTACCCCCATAAGAATATCCAGCTATTACGGCACCATGCATTGAAAAACTATTCTTTCTCTGACTGAATTGCTTTGGCATCTTTGTTGAAAGCCAATTGACAATATATCTGTCGTTCTATTTCTGGACTCTGTTTCATTGTTCTATACATCCATCTTCATGCTAACCACACTGTCTTGATTACTATATTTTTACAGGGCAGTGTGAAGGAAGGAGAAAGAGATCACATACAAGGAAGGAAGGAAAGAGGAAGGGAATTTCTCTGGCAGAAATCAGTGCTAGTCGCCACGTGGAAAAGTGAAAATGTTAGATCTAATTCAGAACAATAAGAGTTCATCCCAACTATTCTTATTTTTAATTAATCATTTAATATTTGCTGAGCAATTGTGTGGTCTATATGTGCAACAGCATGAATGCATTTAGTAGCTTCTGTTGTCATTACTAATGACTTTATCTTGATGCTCACTTCTTTTATGGAATTACTGTTAAATTTTATGATTAATCAAATCAATTAGTTGACATTTTCATAATGAGATAAAAATATTTATCCAAAATGAGACTCTATTTAGAATGTGAAAAGTTCTTTGATATATTAATTTGTGTTAGTTATAAATTTAAAGAGTCTATTGAGGTTTTTTAATGTTTTGGTTAAACTGAGGAAAGATATGGTTGCCTGAAACTGACACTATTGATCATGTACTTTTGGCCAAATGGTATACTATGTGCTTTACATGGCAATCAAAAATAAAATTGCTACAACTTACTGAGTGCCTATTATGTTCCTGAAATTATCCCACCTTAATTCCTGTAATGATCCTGCAAAATGAGTACTGTTATCCCCATTGTACATGTAAAGTCATCAAAGTTAAGTAACTTGCCCTACTAGGAAGCGGTAGAAATGCCCTAAATCTGGCCTAATCTGGCCTTCAGCCCAGGATGTCTCCAGTTTCCTTATCACCTTCACGTAACCCATGGCAATACTCTAACGATTTTGTTTATTTATTTGACGGAGAGATCACAAGCAGGCAGAGAGGCAGTCAGAGAGAGAGGGGGAAGCAGTCTCTGTGCTGAGCAGAGAGCCCAACGCGGGGCTCCATCCCAGGACCCGGAGATCATGACCTGAGCCGAAGGCAGAGGCTTTAACCCACTGAGCCACCCAGGTGCCCCCCATGGCAATATTCTATACATTGCATGAATGTCCGAGCAAAATCTAAAGCTCGAGGGGCAGTTTGAGCGCTTCGGGCAAGTCCCAATGGCTTTTTCCCAGCTCTGCTAGATCAACATCAGTCTCCTCTTCCTCGGAATCAGAAGAAAACAATCAACCGAGGGTTCATAGCCTCTAATCTGAGGGAGTATGTCTTTACCTTTGCTAGACTAACAGTCTTTATCTAACTCATTAACAGTGAACTACGAGAGAGAGAGAGACAGAGAGACAGAGAGAGTCTAGGAGAAGACAGGAGAGGATGAACAAGGAAATAATAGTGCCATATGTAGTATGCAATATAGTCCTCCAAGGAGATAATCTTATAATTTAAGAAAATCCATTGAGGGCAGGTACTTCCTTTAGTGACAGAAAGCAAAGATCTGAGGAGCTAAGGCATTGAGCCAAAGCCTTATAAGTTGTAGGGAAAGGAAGCTAGATGGCTAAACTGGGCACTTGGCACTAGAAAGGAGTGGGGCACTGAGGTAAGGTTGGAGAACAAAAGAGTGATTCGTGAGGTGAGGGGGCAAAGAGGAGAAGGGGTAGGTGTATGATCACTTAATTGTTCTTTCTGAGGCTAAACTCAGCTCACTGGTCTTACATCCCTGCTCTTGCTGCTCTGGCACGTACATACAACTAATTCATTTTCTTTTATCTAAGATTTTAAAGTACCTCTGAGAAAGACCAGGGTATACAAATCAAATTAGAATCACAATAGGT
The DNA here is from genome assembly GCA_028534135.1 of Potos flavus. Classification (NCBI taxonomy): domain Eukaryota; kingdom Metazoa; phylum Chordata; class Mammalia; order Carnivora; family Procyonidae; genus Potos; species Potos flavus. Next base: position 54,940,241 of record CM052886.1, on the reverse strand, counting down.
TGGGAACTGATCCAAAGACTTAATATAAGATCTAAATAATAGAAAGCAAAAATAGCAGAAAACTGAGGTAGTTTGCATTCCTATGTCTTATGAATAAAACTGCAATAATGACATCATCTCTTGTTCTTTAGAAGAATAGTGCTGTTAACATTTTGCCTTGAAGAAGCAGAGACTGATCTTTCAAAATAGGATGTCAGTGTGATCCACAGACCTTAGGTCTTCTCTTTCCCCACCTCCACCTGTGCCATAAAACAATTCCAAAGCGGGATGAAATGGAATTACACAAACACACACACACACACACACACACACTCAGACAGACACATTCTCCTGTAGCTTTCAGGCCTGGATTTAGTTTTTCTGGAGAAACCCTAGTGTCTTTATTCTACTTTTATGTCCTATCTCAAGTATTTTGTGTAATATTTATGTTATCCCATATAAGTGACTAATCGAGAGGTCTCAAATATAAGTGTTTTCAGGGGTCGGACATGGTCTAATTAGAAGAAGAATGGTAGGACTCTGCAGCAGCTGTACCTATATAAAAGCCTTCTAATTTTACCTTTTCTGCAGACTCTCCTTGCCAAACAAAACCAATTTGAGGCCTTTGGATGAGATTAACTGTTTTGATCAATTGTCTGCCATATTTAAAAGGAATGTCTAATTTGAAAGATCTAATGTAAGGAGACCTTTAATAAATCACTTGATTATATAATTGTGTGTGTGTGTTTGTGTGTGTGTGTGTGTGTTTCCTAATACAAACTCAGATTGAATCTACACAGCTGGGAGGAAGGAAGAGAAATATGTCAATCATATTTATTTATCTATTCAATAGCAAACAATGGAACTAAATGATCTTTTGAACAAAACTGACAATTTGTTGAACCAAATTGATAGGTTATTTGTGTCTAATAGCCTAATAGTTCCAAAAATAAACCCATGCTTAAAGACAGATCTTTTTCAACTTTTCATTCAGGTACTTGGTTATGTCAGGCAAAGCTCACCCAAGTTCTACAGAATTAACCACCTCTTAACAATAAGGATGAGATTATGTTCGTGCTGGACTAGGTAATGGGGGAAAAAAAGCTTTTGATCTCAAAAGTCCAAGACTTTGTGAACTCAAATATTCTACCTGACCTACACATTTTAAAAAGCAGTAGGCAAAAAGTTATCCTAGACTCTAAATTTCAAATCAGAAAAGTCAGTAAACCTGTGGTTCAGATGAAAGTTTTAGTAGCGTATAACCTCTGTTGATTTTCGGGTGTTAAAAGCAGTAGGAATATATATCATCTTGCTACTAACACAAGCTGCTGAATTTAAGTGGTCATTGACCAGATACCTGATTTAAGAGATTCCATATTTACAGAGGAATGTGCCCTTCTCTTCTGCAGGGGACTGGGCTTTAAAAGCCAAGAGATATCAAGTGACTAAGACTCCATAAACCAATATTCTTAATAGACTAATCTGATTGTCAATCAGCCTTTGCACCAATCTGAAGAAACATTTGACATTTTGCCTATATTCATGTATCAAGAATCTAAAAATAGATTTAATTTAATAACATTAGTGTTCAACTTGTCCAATGTTCGGATCTTATTCCAGGGGGAACAATGCTTGTAGCAATGGTGAAATTAGGAAAGTTGTTTTATGTCGCATTAGTTAACATATGCAAGCTTACTTAACATGTGGACGGCAAGTAAGTGTAATTACATTAAAACAAGGAGCTGTAGCACAGAAGCAATAAAAATAGACTAGGTTGTATTATTAATTCTTGTGTTAAGGGTTTTGAGCCATGTTGATTGGCCTGAATTTTTTGATTTTGTTATGGTACAAAGGGATTGTTTGAAGTAATTTGTCCCCGAGAGAGGCTCACAATCCCAAGCGGGTTTCAATTCAGCAAAGCAAATCTAATTTTGTTTGCTTTATGCAAACCAGAAGGGGCTGTGGTTCATTCTGTTTTCACTGGAGGGGAAAGGCGCACTAATGGGACCTGCTGAAATGCATGCATTGCAAACATCATACCCCTGCATATATTAAATTTAGCTATGTGATGCACTGTGTTCATCATCTCATTGTGTACACAGATACGCTTTAGAACAAAGCCTTTTAATAGCGAGGGAACCTTACTACATTATGTCAATACTCCATTGTATTTATATTTAATGCTGCCATTGGAATACCTGCCCTTAGCTAGAGTGTGTTCATATTTGTGATCATTTTGCATTTCAGCTGCTCCTCATGTGAAAGTGGACTATACACGGAGGCTATTATGCTGTAGCTTAAAGCCAACATCTGAAGATTAATTATATGTAGATCGATAAAGGTTTCTCATTTTCCCAGTCTCCGCCCCCGCACATATACCCCCTTGTATACCTGAGTTAAATTAGAGAGATGCTTAGTACCCTGCTGAAAGGATGGGACGAGCCCAATCTGAATATTCGGGCCGGAAGATAAATGGAGGATAATAATATCTGCACAACAGGTAATGCTAAAGACGGTCTCCATCCCTGTGACAAATGACCACCCTCCTCCCCACCCCCTCCAACTCACTGTGGTCCTCCCTGACTTGCCAGATACAATGATGCTGCCAGATACATTTGATCAAATTCATCAAAATTAGAGAGTGCCTGAGATGGGAAGGGAAACCAGCACATGATAGATGATAACGCAGTTATTGGCTAGGTGAATTTATTCCCATAAAAATAGAATTATTTGTCAATTAAAATTGCATAATGACTGCATCTCCTGTCATGCCAGCACTGTTTTCAGTGTGTTTTTGTTTTGAAAACAGTTCCAACACTGCAAATAGACAGACACATCTCCAAACCCTTCAATTTGTCATTAGACATTTGGCGGCATGCCTACTTTGCTGTTAATTTTCCAAAACTACATTAATTTGCTGAATGACTTCTGTGAATCAGTTCACATAAAATTCAAGATGATACTTGTCATGTATCAAAGAGTGACTACTAAAAGCCTAGGTTACATGTAGAAACACACTGTGTGAATCAGTTTGAATTTTGTGTTTTAAGTTCAAACATGGGTTAGCATTAATGATTTTTTTTCTTTCCTAATGGAAGTTGTTTAATGAAACATTACAAGGATAATCTTCCTATTGGTTTTTTTCTGCTTCTGCTTATCTGTTTCTTCAATTTGCTAGTGTATACATTCTTAATTTGACTTGATTTGGAACACAAGAGACACCTCAGGCAGTGGAAATTCAATGGGGTAGCCAAAAAAAATTGTTTAATATTGTGACATAAGGGATTTGATCCTTAAGGTATACTGTATCTGACAGTTGTGCAATTTAAACACTGAGAGAGATTACCCTGTGCACAGAACCAAACAGCAAGATCACATGACATTCGTAGAGGAATTTACTTGCTGATAAAAGAAGGCATTTGGTTGAGGAACATTGTAATAGTTACTGGCCTCTTGTAGCATAAAATCATGAAATAGGAGTATGGTAGCTATTAGAAATGCTACTTTGTTTATAAAAGCACTTGCTTGGTTTACAACATATGTTTATTCTAAAGGCAAATGCTGCTTTGCTCCTGACATGCGTATTATCCAAAGAGCTCTGACCAGATATTCCATTTGTGGAATTTTTTATTTGAATGTATATGCTCACACATTTTTATTTGAAACATATTTTCAAATATATATTAAAATATTTTTATTTGAATATATATCCTATGTATGTGTATAGTATATTATATTATATGTATATATGTATAGGTACGTGTAGTATATATGTATGTATGATACGCTTGTATGTATATGTATTATACTACTCTCTGGTGTGGGTATAACCCTGGACATTACATGAAATAGTTTTATTATAATTACTAAAATAAATTATAAATTATTATAATTTAATTGGCTTAATGCAGTCATACAGGTTGAATTAGAAGGAATAATTATAGAACCCCTAGTGAGTTCAAATCTGCTACAAATACCATAAGATAGGATGTCATTTTAAGCATTAAGCCTAGAGAAGGGTATGTGGCACAAAAGCCCAACGTGAAAGGATATCTGATTCGTTACCATTTACCAACTCTGCTTCTTTATCTCCCACCCTTGCTCTCATTTTCCTACTCCACCTCCTCGGTTACAGCAAGCAGGAAGCTCGGAGAGGATGAGAAGTGAGGGAGAAGTCATGGTGGTCTCAAGCCTGCCACGGTAAGACCCAATGTTCAGTTACTGCCAATTAAGGCTGAACTGACACCACGCTTAGCAAGATAGGCAAAATACTACACTTGGAGAGAATGAATATAAACTTTTCCTAATCAACCAACTTATTCTAATAATAAATATCTTCCTCGATTGAGCCCTGGTGTTCAAAAATAAGTGAGTTGTCAGATTGGAGGAATTTACTTTAATCCCTCGTATGCTCTTACAGAAGACAGCACAACGTGCGAACTCTGCCCCGGAGCCCTGTAAATTCTTACCCTTAAAGAGCTGAAGGTAGCCCCTGCTCAAATTCCCCTGCAGCTCAGCAGCTGAAGTTTGCATGGGAAGTTAGGGCTGTTCTCAAAAGCGCTTCCACCCGGTAGCCTGCTGATAAATGTTTAACAATCAGCTCTCTGGAAAACAAAAACAAAAGAAAGCAATAACTCTGATTTGTAGTGTGAGTCAATTCCAGGCTATCAGTGTGTCAATGTGAATGAGGAGTAGGGAGCAAACACAAAGTATCACACCATTCCATACTATTTCCACCATATAGCTACAACAGATATAAATAACCTCAAGAGCACAGGTCGCAGTAAAATGCAGTAAAATAAAAAGTAATATGTTTGGGTAGTATCTTTCTTTTGGATATAACTTATTGAATTCTATTACATACTTTTATGTTAATTTTTAATAACGGTCGTATATAACAAAAAGCTTGCAAAATCCTGAAAATTTAACAATCGGCTCTTATGAGTTAGGGTAAGGCAGCCCCACACACCGCCGCCTCCATCCCATCTCCGCACACACTCCACGCAATTAGCTTCCTGGTTCATTAACATCGATCCAGAGTTATGCCTCATCAAATGGGAAAATATTTGTCCTGGCAATAAGCAAAATAACTTCTCGTTGATCAATTTCTCCTAATATAGTTGTATAGTCCTGTCTCCACCTGTATTTTCAGTGGTGCATTCTTGTTCTCTTGCCATCAAAGTCCCTAGTTGAAACTTTATTTTATTCAAGTGCATGGGGGACACGGCCTGTGTCTGCATTCCTTTGTCTAAGAATAGTGATTCTGCACTCACACATAAAGAAGAGGAGAGAGAGAGCTACTATACAATGGTGTGGAGTGCGATGAAATTTTACTGACACGAGTCTGGGAAGACTGCCTGATCTGTATTTGGAACAATGCTATTTTGTTTAATTTGATATATGTGTGGGCTTTTTATTCAAATAGAGTTGAACAGTTTGTTCCAGCGGGAAAAAAAGGGCTGCTTGTTACAGAAAGGTTATTTATCGTTCACTATAACACTTGGCATTCTGAAGAAAATTGTGAGGATTCTCCTTTTGGGGGCTGTATGCCATCATCCTAGCCTCTGTATAAAGAGAGCAAAAGTTGAAGGGAAGATCCTTGAAGGCTGTTTTGGGGCAGAGTTTTAGATACCCTCAAACGAAGGTGCTTCTTGGCCTTTAAAAATATTCAGTGACCCATTCCATCACTCATTTTTGCTGTTATCTGGACATGTTAACATATGAATTTCCATCGCTTCAAAAGATTCAATGCCAACAGCAATTAACATCTTGGGGGAAGACTATATGGAAGCACCGCTAAAGAAATCTTAGCTGTGTGAGCACAATTGAACTTGACTGTCCCATGCAATACTCTTATTCGACATTGCTCTAAACTGTTCATTTTTACACTGTAATTGCAACTGTTTCTCTTGCTTATTTCCTTGACCTCGACACAACCACCGTCCATTTGAATCTCAATTCAACTTTAGCTCAGTTATAATCAATTTCAAGTTAAGGCCCACAGATTACCATACAGGTGACCCTCACCTTAAGAGATAAACACATCCTATAGAAGTCAGATGCTACCAACTCTTCTGAGATTACTAAATGTGAAAAAAAATCCAATTATAAGGGAAGAGTGTAACGGCATGCCATTTACTTTTCTATTCATCAAAGACTCACAAACTCTATACTATTCAGGGTCATGATGCTTAAATACTAAAAAGTTATTTTGTGTACCCCCAATGTTAAAAAGATCCTAATGCAAATCAAAATTCTTCCTCAAGTTTCCGCTCGTGCTCCATGAAGCCTGGACTGCCAACAAGCACTTAGGAAATAGCTTATTGTCTCCTTTATACTTCCTGTCCTTCTCTTCTCACAGCCGTCCCCAGACACTCTGACATGTAAGTGCTTGCAAGCTAGAGGCTGAGAGCAACTCCATGTTTCACTGCCTAAACCACCAGGATCAGTGGTCTTCTCCTGGGGCCTCAGCCAACATTCATCTGGTTGAACACGCTCTCCCCTTCCTCCACGAACTTCCCAAACCTTCATTAAGGTAGATATGATATGTGCAGGTTCAACCACAATATCTGATAATAAATGATTCCTGCCAAGTAGAACATTCAGGCTTAAAAAACAGACTCACTTCATCTAGGACCAAAGATCATGGGAGTAACTCACCTGGAGGAGGAGGATAGGCATGTACATTGGACCTCGAAGGAGGGTTAGAACTTAAATATGCATAGATGGCTAAAACTATTTAGCATAATTTAGCAGCAGTTGTTATTTGAACAGTTTTGGGTATTTTTCCAAACTACAATTGTAAATGATAGGAGCTATGTAGAACAGCAATAAACAGAACCCACAGAGCTACTCTGGTATCTGTTGATTCTTTCTTCCTGGCATGCACACTTTGAGAGCACATGGTGAGGGAGGTTTCTGACAGGAGGGGAGCTTGAGCCAGGGCATACAAATAGAGAAGGAGAATAGGAGAACGCACCTGAGTATAGTGAAAAGCCTAAGCAAAGGTGAAAAGTTCGGCATGAGGTCACTTTCTAAGAAGGTGGTGTAAATTGGCTAGGCAGAAGTAGAGGGACCAGTTGTTACAATAAATAATGAAATATGATTTATTGAGCAACTACCACGTGCTAGCCATGGTGGGCAAGACTGCACGTGCCTATTTCTATCTTCAAAAATACCCATCAAAGCTGATGCTTAGGAGGAAACTAAGGATCCAATAATTATAGCGCACACTCAATGTCAGGCTGGTGGGTTTGGAAGAGTCAGAATGGAGACCTCTAAATAGAATTACGAAGAGTTTGAATTTAACTTTATAGGGGAGAAACAAAGGAAACAGCTTCCGAGACCATGAAACAGAGAAAAAGGTTTCAATGCCCCAGTTAGGCAGTCCCTAAGGTGGCCTGGGTTTGAGTGAAAAATGCCTGATTTTTGAGGTTGGCTGTGGAATTGGAAAGGAGGAATGAATCTAAGGGGAACTTGAGAGAAGGCATTAAAACTACTTGACAACAGGATTTTAGGACTAACAGAAAAATAGGCAAGCACAGAAGATAGAAATAAAATGTTTATCATGTGTACGTGACGGGAAATGTGTTTATTCTAACTATAAAATGTGTTGGAAGTCTTGTAATGTGACCACTGTCGAGTTAAATACCATTTCTCTTTTGATATCATTAATACTTTTGGTTGTCTGGAAATTATCAATCCTCCTAAACTATTACTTTGCTTCCTAAACTAAACTATTGCTTCCTTTATCCCAAGAATTTATAATGAGTTGTAAGTGGGACCAATAATTATGATCTGCAAGAAGGGTAGCAAACCGAATAGATTAATTTGGCTGGCACTTAGACCATAGGCTTTGAAAGCTTGTGGAGTCTTCGAGAGCTCTTTGGCCAAGAGGAAGGGCATGCGCCAGACAAATGGGACTCTGTTCCAAGGAGCACAGCCCACACAAGAGGTCTGAAAAGAACAGACAAAGGAGGCTAGAGAAGAAAGTGGAGAGAACAGCAGGGAACATAGAGATAGGGAAGGTCAGGGCATATGAACCCGAGATGAGGGGGATGTATTTGATGTGATGAAAGAGAGACTTCTGGAATACTTGGAGCAGCACAGAGGATGTGAGTTTAAAAATGTATCAGTTCTGTGCTCCGAGGGAGAACATAGCCAAGGGAATGAATGACCAGAGGAAAATGGCAGGTCAGGAAACAGTGAAGACCAGGGTAGTGGTAATGGTGACAGCTAAGTCTCTTTCACACAGCAACACTTCGCTGAAGAACTTACAAAAACCTTACACTCATTCTGGGCAGCAGTCACCCTCACAGCATCCTTAAGGAGTAAGAAGGTAATGGAGGGACAATCACTGATAACAGTAGGTGTTCTTACTTATAGCACGGGTGTTCCTGTATTTCCAGGCATCACCAGGAGGATGCCAGGTTCCACCGCTTCTGTTCCAGAGCTGTGTTCGCCAAACGTGAAGCCATTCTCACAGGAAACGAGCAGTTCCTTTAAAATTCCAAAGAGCAATTAGGTGGTGCTAGGATCATTATTCATATCTGTTGTCCATCTAGGCGTAAGAGTACGTGGTCTTTCTAACTTTAGTGCCTATATGGAAAAGACGTACAAAGTTGAGAAAAGAGGCACAAAGTAAGAGGAAGAAACCCCAAAATTATAGGGTCCAGAACTTTTACATCATCTTCATCTCGCTGACCTTGAACTATGAGAAATATTCTTAAAATACATTTATGTGAAGTTAAATAGGTGGTAGATTCTACTGTTAGTCCTACAGAACAAGATCAGTGAGAGGGACTGATTAAAATGTTAACCCTTCCGATTGATTCAAGAGTTGATGACACTACGTCTACACAAATGAGTTGGGAAGTGTTTGGCCGGCCCAATCCATATATTGGATAACAGAACTTGTTTTATAAGTGGACAGAGGAAAGATTGGCTACCATTTTACATGAATTATCAACATCATTATAGGAATTATCGCATAAACTCTTCGTGGACGCCCTTAGCTGAGGCCAGCACGTTTTCCTTTTCCTCCCTCCCTCCTTTCCTCACTCCTTCCTTGCCTTCCCCGCTCCCTCCCTCTCTCCCTTCCTTTCTTCCTTCTTTCCCTCCACCCTCTCTCCCTCCCTCCCTCCCTTCTTCTCTCTCTCTCTCTCTCTATCCGAGATGACAAGTGAAATCATGCGCAGACAATTACAAAAATTCCTCCCACTTTTCATAGGGAAAAGCTTTCAGCGTGCTGAATTTTTGCAGTAACCAGACCTGGGCCCACATGCCACTGTGCCATCGTCTGCCGGAGGAAGTCCGATGTAATTGCCAGTAGGTTCCCCCACAAATAAATCTTCTAAAACAATGAGTCATGCATGTAAATATTGCCCTTGCTGAGCATATTTATTGTGTGTTGATGTTGATTGTTTAAAAAGGGGTTATGGTTCAATAAATTGAACACCTGAGCTGAGCGCTTGTAGGATGAAATTGAGAGATGGGCAGATCAATTTAGACTCACTTCTACTTTTCGATCTGTTTAATAGATTTTTAAAACGACACTTAGAGCCCCGCAGAGGCAGCGGCACTTCACATCCCTTCTAGCACACCCTCCCTCAGCCACACCTCGCCCTGATCCTCCCGGGCTCACTGCACTTGGAAAAGCTGATGATTCTAGGAGCAGAAAATTCATAGAGCATGCTCTTGGCCTCTTGCTCCCTTCTGAACCGGGCTCATTTATTCAGCTGGTATTGCGAGTTTGGGGGCATGACAGTACATCTGACCCCTTTGGGGTAAAATTTGATCTGGCATTTCATTTCAAGGGCTCAGCCACCGGTCTGTCAAATCTTCATTTTGCGGGTGCCCACCAGAACTGCTGACGCTTGCCTCTAACTCCCTCGGCTTTCATCTTTCACTGGCAATAAACATGTCACCCTGCTAAGGTGAAACACAATCTGGAATTAAATTTACTGCATATAAAATATAGTGCCCTCTTTATTGGTTCAAATACTTGTCACTCATAATTTATTTGCCAGTGTATGGCCTTCATGCAGAGAGAATACTGCTATAAACGGGGAGGGGGCTTCAGTGTTTGTTCTTGCTGGGATCTTTTTCACTTTTTATCCTTTTCCCTCCCTGGTCCCCAAATCCCACTTACTCACTTGGGTTCATCTGTCTTCCATGAAGCACCTCAAATAAAACCGGAGCCCTTCACCCAAGTGTGGCACGCATGTCACGGAAGGCACCAGCGTCGGGCTTCTTGGCTGAGTCGTGGCGCGTTTCCTAGCAAGTGGCAGGAGCAGGGCACCTGGTAAGGCTCCCTCCAGTGAGCAAAACTGAAATACAAATGCGGGGGGGGGGGGGGGAAGGGGGGCGCAACCGGCGGGGGTGGATTTAGCCCTCGTCAGTTTCAATCTCCCACTTGCCATGCCTTCCCTTCTGGCACTCAACTTTTTCATGATTTATTCCAAATACTGTCGATCAGCTTTAACTAATACAGTTCTTGTATGAAGCACCTCTCTAATCTCTTCAAACACAGATGTGGAAGCACGGCTTAGAGCATGGAGGCCAACAAAAGCCCTCTGCCTGTACCAGTGATTAGCTTTGATTGACACAGAACCCTTCTGCTTTCCTAGGCATCCTCTAACACCCATAAATGATTGTTTTAAAATGAGACGCACAGGGTATGGTGGGTACCAGCTTTAGGAAATTTGCGGTGGGGCTACATCAGCAGTTAACTCGTGAACTCCAAAACAGTAGATCCGAGGTGTTGGGTCTCCCCCCCCGTGGCTGCTTCTTTTTCTCTCTTTGAGGTCTCTTTGTGGAAAAGGTTTGAGTAAACCTGAATTTCTCATTTAGAGTTGTTGGAACATACACTGACGATGCCTTTTGCCTCTTCGTCATCATCAGATTTCAAGAATTTGCCAAGAAATGTGGGGACTTACATTTGTTTTCAAATTATTTTTAAATATGAGTACAAAATTTGAATTTAACTCTCACGTTGTCTTAAATAAGGATCACCAGCAATTCGTAGGTGTCACGGATCTGACCCCCGTAAACTCTACAAATTACTTTTAAAATGTATCAATTGTAGTAAAAGATACTATGTTTTTACTTTTGTGAACTATATCATCTTGTCTCATTTCTGAGTAGTGAGGGCTGGGAAACTTTTCAACTTGCTCGGGTTGTTTGGGGATGTCTGTCAAGGTGACAGTGGATGAGTCATTCTTTGTTGTAGGAAGAATGTCTTTTGCAGGTAGAAGCACTCTGGATTCTCCTGGTAATTCCTGGAGACATCCCTAGGGTTTGTGTTAAATCTGCAGAAATTGCCCCAGATCATCTCAGATCCCAAATACTTGGAGGTAGTCTTCCAGAGTTCTAAAGATGTCATTTCTGTCTTCCTACCCCCAGAAAACATAGTCACTTTATGACTAGCCATGGATGTGAAATGCCTCTCTCTGCCTGCTTTTTCCAAACAGCAGCATAAGTGAAGGGAGAAACTTAGAATAGGAATTCTTGCTCCAACCAGCTATGAAATGCCTAATTTTATTTGCATCTGCACACATATGCAGTTAGATGTTTTATTCATTACTTACACACTTACTTCCAAAAGAAACTTGTGAAAAGCAAAAGAAAAATCATACTATCTTTTAGTTTTCATTTTAAGGTTTCGAAATCGTCTGTTAAGTTTAATATTGACTTCCAAATGTTTTCCAAAACATTTTTAAAATGAAGCTTCTTCTTCTATGAAGAAGCAGAATAAATAAAAGGACCACGTTAATGTTTCAGAAAGTAACTCATCTCCTAAATAAACAGTTTTAGGATCGTAGAATCAGAGTGGAAAAATAATTCATCTCACCTATACTTTTCATTTTAAGGCTGAGGAAACTTAGACCCGGATTGTTTAAGTGATTTGCCCAAGATCAGCAGTTAGTGCATGGAAGAGTAAATAATAAAATCCAATTCTTGTCTCTATTTCCCTTAAATAAGGAACTTTTAAAATCTGCAGACTCGATTATTTTGTCAAGAGATACAACAGACTTCGAGTCTATCGTGCTTGATACAGTGTCACTGCAGCTACATGGGCTGTTGCACAGCCCACTGTGTGAACCTCCTTCACAGATGGACAAAACAAGGTTCAGAGAGAAAAAAAAAATGACCCTGAATTCACACGAGGTCCAGGTGGTGGAACACGGTCTTGAGCCAGGTCTGCGAACTCAGATTCCAGGGCTCTGTGAATCAGGCATTGGCTGGTGAAAAGGAATGCCACACCTATCTCCAAGAGCTAGCAATATAAAGACTAATTACACCATGTGGGAATCTAATTTCTTGATTCATTTTCCAGTTGTCCCTCTGGTACATCAGGACTTCACTATAGTTCTTTGCTTTATTTTAACCATTTGCCAAGTGAGCATCTGTTGTTATCATCTGAGTATTCTAATGATCATCGACATCCTTGAGAAGGGGGGAAAAAGCTATTTTTCTACTACTATTTATAAAATTTCAGTAGATAATTTAGAATGTCTGATTATAACTCACTGTGAGATTATTATGTGACCATTAAAATAATCAGGTATCCACAGCATTTGTCATAAGGACTCTATCTTCAAATGATACTAAAAATTTTGGCTTTTATTTTGGACTATGCTGATGATATTGTGTTTGCTTTCCTTTGCTTTTACTTACAGTTTTACTTTACAGTTTTATTGAAATGTAAGATCTACTACATAAGCACCAATAAAATCAAATGTGAAAATACACATCTTTGAGATTTTGTTATGTGATTGTATCTGAGTACATTATTCCCAGTTGGCTATAATGAGAATGATCTTATACATACAAGTCCAACTTCTACTTGAAACATAAAATATACTATATTGTAAAATCTATTAAATGTGTTCTTTAAAAGGGCTATTATTTCTCTTACTACTGTACATGGAAGTACATTTATGTCCCTTAAACTTGGAAATACTTTAGACCAGAGCAAGAAGTAGAGATTTCTGAAGGACTAGGAGATGTGTTTTGGATAAACCAGCATTTGTGTGGCTGGTATAGCCCAGGGAGGGCAAAACTAAAGAGAAAAGCAGAGGACTGACAACTAAGCCCTAGGGAATCTCAGCATTTAGGGAGCAAGAAGAGAGAGAGAGGACAGGATGCTGGAGATAGAACCAAAGGCATGAGTGGGAGTTAAGGGAGGAGAGTGTCTTAGGGGAACAGAAGCAGATATAGTACTGAGGTTCAGAGGACAGGAACTGATAGACCTTTGATTTGATGGTATTGAAGTCATCTTGAATTATCAGTCTCTCAACGAAACTGGGAAAGGTGAATTCAGATGGCAGTGGGTTGAGAAGTGAATGAAACTAAAAAAAATAAGATAAATGTAGACATTTGCTTGGCCAGGTAAATATTACGTAAATAGAATACAGCTAGGATGGGACATAGGATCAAAGGTGTGATTATAAGTCTTTGAAAGACATAGTTTTAGAGAATATTTCTTTGTGTAAAAAATAAAGTAATATATGCTGACCGTGGAAAGTTTGCTGGCTTTGAAAAAGGATGAACAATAAAATCAAAGTAATCCAAAATCCCATGACTATGAGATTATTACAGTAAAGTTTTGGTCTATTTCCCTCTAGAATTTATTCTATGTAATTATTTTTATAAAATGGAGTTCATTTTACATATATAGCTCTGTATCCTTTTTCACTCATCCCAGTATTATTGTACATGTATCAATGACTATTTTAGGATGTATGAATTTAGTGTATATTTTTAGCTTTAGGGGAAAAAACTTCTAGTGAGATTACATTGAAGGTATGAGAAAAAGAGATCAAGCACTGGATTAATGTCCTGGAGGCAATGAAAGGAACAGAATCAGATTCATAGAAAAGAGAAAGAAAGAAGAAATGCACCAACATACATACATTTGTGGAGGGCAGGAATCAGAATCTGGGTGAATTCATGAACTCTTAATGGCCAAGAGTGTTTAAGAATCTCAACTATGAACAAGCAAGCACATTTTCAGCTAGAACATGGCCAAGCTGAGACTGAGAACCAGGAAATTCTAATGTGAACAATCTTCGTGGTGTGGCATTCCCTCTCCCTTCTCAGAAGACTGGGTTGGTGAAAAGATGAAGTGACAAAGAATTCTGCTTGACAGATAAAGGGAATGACAAGGATGTAAAATATTAATAGTTCTAAAAATAAGAATAAAATAAATAATCAACAAGGATTCCAGGATACATAGAGAAGGGGAAGGAAAATGGAGCACTCAAGTGCTGGGAAATACTATGAAGTTTCAGGCAGTAGTAGTGAGAGATAAGAGAATGGGGATTATGATCAGAGTGGGATATGGAGTTGAGCTCTCCGAAGAGGAAAAGAACTGAGTGGTAACAAGGTCCAGGTATGGTTAGGGGGCCGAAGGACTCAAGAATAGAGATTATAAGCTACTTGTAATACAACATCAAAAGTGAATCCTAATGCAAACTATGGATTTTGGGTGATAATGATGTGTCAACATAAATTCACCAATTATAACAAATGTACCACTCTGGTGGGGGGTGTTGGTAATGGGGCAGGCTATCCAGGTGTGGGTAATCTTCGTACTTTCCTTTTAATTTTGCTGGGAACCTGAAACTGCTCTAAATTAAAGTCTATTTAACAAAGAATACTGGAGGAAGGAAAATAAAGTCATAGTTTCAAAGTGTCAGGAGTCACAGGCCTGGACACTGAGTTCATCTACGTCATTGGCAAGTCTTTCCATAAAGGAAAACTGTGGGTGGGGTGTCCAGTGAATGGGAAGCAGTGACTAGGGGTAGTTAAATAATATTGAAAAGAAGGTGGCGGGGTGATATAGCATGAACCTCAGTGGAGAAGGAAAGTTTATATAACTTGGAAGTTGTCTCAGGACCCAGATGAATGCAGATCTGGTCCCATGGAAGCCTCTATTCCTTCAAACTCCTGAAGAGGTAGTATTCTAGATAAAAACTGAAGTTTAATTCAAGCCAAAATAAAACAAAATATTTTATGGAAATATAATGTTATGAAGTAGTGTGTTTTCCATGGCACAGAGACTCCAGAGGGAGAGCAGAAAAGAGTAGAAGGAGAGGAAAGCCGAGAGGTTGAGTCAGGAGATAGAAAGCACAAAGC
The DNA here is from genome assembly GCA_028534135.1 of Potos flavus. Lineage (NCBI taxonomy): Eukaryota > Metazoa > Chordata > Mammalia > Carnivora > Procyonidae > Potos > Potos flavus. Next base: position 54,925,121 of record CM052886.1, on the reverse strand, counting down.
AGTATGGGAATAACAGTATATAGTCACCAGAAGGCTTACATTTTGGGTAGTGGCCAAAGACATCCGGGGGTGGGACGTGAAGGACTGGAATGGCCTCCAGATTCCAAAAACATAACCCTCAGGTGTTAAATTGGACACAGAAGAACCTCCATTTCTCACACCTAGTCCATAGAAAGTTATTAATAAATATCAAACAAGTGAGTGAATGAATGAATTAGGTTAACTTTAGGTTTTAAAGTCGTAAGAATAGATCTAGGTGAAGATTATACATCAAAGGCTATTGGAAATGTAAAATGAGAGGTCAGAAGAGTGATATCCTTGGAGAAGAAGCAAACTTGCTCTTCTAATAAATATTTATAGTAAATGACTGAATAAATGATTTTTGTCCTATAATTTTAATCTTTGTCACTTTATTATGAGTTACTTTCGAATATGGCAAGCTCTACTTCCTTAGTTTTTTTAAATTTGCTGCTTCTACTCAATTTCATTATCTTTTCCCCTACTTATGCATCAAATGACTTTTCTTTACCCCTTTTTCAGTAACTCTGTTGAAACAAATATGAAATTCACCAACAGAAGCAGGAATTGCTTTGTGCCTAAAATCAGCCTGACAATATAGTTGGGATAAATCATATTTTGGGGATTCTCTCAAAAAGATCATATCTGTTGCATTTTGTAACATCTTTGTAGCAGGTGTGCTCTCTCAGAGAGGGGTTTATTTTCTTTACATACTCTGAGCAGCAATGGAAAAATTTGCTATTTATACAACTTTTAAATTTAAAAAATCTATTCATGTATAATTAGCTATAGTCTAGTATAAAGGAGAGTTGAGAGTTGGAAAGAATACTTTCCTCAAAGCTTTTCTGTTTAATGTGAACACCACTTCATCATAATTTTGTGTCCTTTCCCACTATCTTCTTCCCTTATGCATGTGTTGAAACTCTCCATCAGTCTTTATAAGGAACGATTTTCTTTCTCTCTCCCCCTTCTTTTAAGCATCACTCTATCAGTGTGTAATGGTCTTACGTTCAGGCTGCTTAACCCAGAGAGAGAATGCCTGACTCTAAGAGCAAGTGCCAGCCTCAGAAGGTATGTCTTTCTCCATGGTTAGTCCTATTGCTTAAGAAAAAAATGTTGCATTAAACCAAGAATTGATATGGTAAGGATACCAAACTTGCTCCACAATTAAGAACTTTCCATTGTTTAAGTTTACTAACATCCCTAGGAAGAATTGAGATGATTAAAAGCATCGTCATTGTATTTGCAGTCAATATGCAGTAGATGGTACTGGCTAGACAGTTTATACTCAGGGGCATTTGCATTTTCATACATAATGAAGAAAACAATGTATAGTCCATGTGTAGACTCTTCAAATGACAGACCATAATCATCCTTTTGCAGCCTTTATAATATCTGTTGTCAGGCTCTTCTGAGAGACTTCTAATAGGGTCTTGGCAAGATGCCCCAGACAAGCACTTCCACTGCAGCTGATTCATAAATGCCTTTGGGGTTGCATTACAAATCCAGTAACCCCTGAGGTTTGGTGGGAAGGTCTGCCAAGGTTCAGCTGGGATTGCCTATTAGCCCATTCAACTCCCCTGAGGCCTAGAAACTCAAGAGTGGGTTTCATCCAAACAACATGGGGAGGAGAGATATATAACCTACCTGCTGGGCAGGTAGGTTATATACACTGTATCCGAGGAAGGATGACTTGAGGAGAGAATCATCGCAACCACTTCTTTCTTACTGTGGCCGTAGTGTAGAAATTTGTAATTTAAGTGATAAATCCAATGACTAAAAGAAGAATATCTTTATGATATGACCTTATTTCTTTCTCTCTGTGTAATATAGCAAAGATATACATGATCTGCATAGAATGAGTACTTGGTTTCCCTTTTTCCATTGTTCTTTTACTTGGATGTGTGTGTGAGATTCACATGTGAATGGGGCAATGCCTATGTTGTTCACTACTGTGTCCCTAGAGACTGGAACTGGAACAGTTACATAAATAATAATAATCATGAAATGAATGCATTAGTGATCATCCAAAAGCAGAAATGGATTTAAGGCTGGGCCTATGTGAAGGTGCTGGGGTTGCCAATCTATGAAGTTGCTAAAACATCACTGAAATGAAATGAATCAAATTCAATGATCCAAAGTCTTCTTGGGGACAGGAGTCAATGTGGTGAAGGCAGGTTCAAACGACAGCAGACGATCAGGGATGTGGGATTGGTTACCCACCGTGGAACTTTGTGGAGTGGAAAATGAAATATGGGAAAAGAGCAGAATTACTCTGGACAGTGGTGGAGTGGCTGACCCGTTCTACCAGTTGTCCTGCTTCATCACTCCCTGTGTGTCGAGCTCACTCCCTAAGTGGAAACAGGAACTCATGTCCAGGAGTAAGAACTTCAGCCCTTTTGTGCTTAAGGTGAAAAAGAAGAGAAACTGTTACCTCATGTAGCATTGTGCTCTACCCTGACGATTCTGTTCTTCAAACAAGGTCAGTCCACATTTCTACTTTACTTTCTACTTGTAACATTTTCTTTCAGGGGAATTGTATTTGTCCCAGCTTGGCGGAACACTTTTACACTCTCTCAAAGTCTTCCTTCCACCTGCCACCTTCCTGATTTGTGATTGCCTTTGCGTACTTCCTCTTAACTCTTCTCTTTTTTTTACCGCAGCTTCCTAGAGACCTAGGAAAAATTACTTAACCCTTTCCAGCCTCAGTTTCCTCAAGTGCAACATTAGATTAATAATAGCTATTTTGTGAGGTTGTATCAATAAATGAAGGATGAGGGACACCTGGGTGGCTCAGTCAGTTAAGCGTTTGCCTTTGGCTCAGGTCATGATTCCAGGGTCCTGGGATTGAGTCCCACATCGGTTTCTTTACTCAGTGGGGAGCCTGCTTCTCCCTCTGCCTCTGCTGTGCCTGCTGCTTGTGCTCTCTCTTTCTCTGACAAAAAAATAAAAAATAAATGAGGGATGTAACAAAATAGCATAGTGGCTGGCTTCTATTAGGTGCTCAGTAAATGGTCGTCGGGGACAATGATGAGGAAGAAGAAGAATAGGATAAAGAAGATGAGATGTAAATATAATGTAATGAGCTGGCATTCACAAGATTCACCAGTGACATAGGTGACATAACAGTCTAGACACTTTGGGACCAGCCTGGTTATGTTCTTGATGTCATGAGCATGTCGCATCTTGTTGGTTTGGGGCAAAGCGATACAATGGGAAAGCATCCTTTGGGAGGGAGCCATGAAGCTCATTTGGTAGCCCCACTGTGTCACCATCACTGAGCCCTCTTGACTGCCAGGACATCTAAGGGAAAGGGTTTTCAAACATTGCTACTTTTTGCTGCCTTAAAATCTTTTTTATTTTATTTTTAAAATTTTTTTGCTATTGGGGAGAAATGGGTGTATAAAAAAAACAGAGATTGATTCAAAAAATCATTGCTCTGCACACAATGTTGTACTCCTTTTTTGTGTGGGATTGGAGGACATTGATCAGATTTTACAATTTCATTAAAAACATGCCATCAGTTTTTACAAAAAAAGAAATAAATCTTTAAAAGAGATGATTGCTTAATTAATCATATAATAAAGAGAGATTGATGCTAAGTCCTGTTTTACAGATTAAGAAAAGTAGAGCAGGGACTGACTGGTTCCACAAACTAGAGTTATTTACTTTCAAATGGAAGCATTTACTGACATAAGCAATTTTTTTTTTTTTTTTTTGATATTCCAGTGCATCGAGGTGAACTGGGCTCAATTAACCATGACTATTTAGTAAGCTGAGTTACTATTATATAAAGCTCTACATTTCTCATTATTGACTCAACTCTCTTAGATGAAATTGTACTTTCAATTTGCATAGTGCCCAAGGGATTTAGTCAGCCCACTTTCTCTGCGCTAGACTGGATAAACTTCTTTTCGTAAATGACAAAAAATTGAGGCACAAACATGGTTTGTGATTTTACCTAAAATCATGTAACCATTTAAGGTAGTAAGAAAAAAAAAAAATATATATATATATGTATATATATACATATATATATATTTTTTTTATATACATAAATATATATAATTCTGGTCCATGAGCTCTGTTATCCTTAACCTGGGATCTACAGAGTCCTAGAAAATCCATGGATGGACTTTCTATAACCTGAGCCCCTGAATTATAGAAATATTAAGTGACTGTGTGTATGGGCATTTGGGGAGGAGAAGGGTCACAGCTTTCATCAAAACCTCCAACAGTCTATTACACCCAAAAGGTTAAGAACCAAAATAAACTCTCCAAGGGCTAGTCTAATTCTGAGTAGGGTATCCATCTAAACTCAAGGAGATATGTAATTTAGATGGCTACAAATCAGAAATATTTTCAAGGGCTCTGACACCAATATTGACAGAGAGACGGATTTAATACTTGGTTCCTTGAGGTCAGCTTTGTGGCTACTGTTAATAAGATGTACATCAAGCTATTTCTCCTTCATAGATTAACAAGGTCTAGGACTCCTGAACCACAAAATTAATGCTTCTGCTAGTAATATATATAAACATAATATATAAATATATAATATATTGTAGTATACATATTTATAGTATATATATATATATATATATAATCCTGTGGCTTAGAAGCACTTATTTTTTAATATTAATATAATCAGTAATGTGAACGAATATTTCTGGATCTTATACTATGGACCAAGTTGTGTAGGATAAAGAGATATGCAAGATATACTTTTTTACTCTCAATGTTGTACAGTTTGGGTGCTGACAAGTTCATTAAAGGTTAAATAACAAATATCTGCTCTGTGTAATAGTGTGCAAAGAAAAATATTACACAGTTAATTGATAAATGAGTTGGTCCTGAAAAATTTAGAATGCAGAAAGTAGCAGAGGATTCTAATTAATGCAGGGAACAATGTATATAAATCTTTCAATGGGAATTAGGAAAATGAAAATCTATGGAAACAAAACAGCAATTGAAGATCTCCCTGGTTTTCAGAGTGAGATGGGAAGCCATTGGAGGGTTCTGAGCAGAAGAAGACAATGATCTGACATACAATGACTGCTTTGTTGAGAATAGACTGAAAGGAGACTAAAGCCATGTCAGGAAGACCAACCAGTTAGGGAGTAATAACAAACCAGCAAAAGATGATGATGACTGTGACCAAGTTTGTAACTCAGATTTCAGATACATTTTGAAGGTAGGGTTGGCAGAATGTCTTATCACTTTGATACAAAGTATGAAAGAAAAGGAGACATCAAGGATGACTGCAAGGTTTTTGGCTTGACCAACCAGAAACAAAAAGTTGTTATATCTTGATATGAAGAAGACCATGAGAAGAATGGATTCGAAGGAGATCAGGAGTTTGGCTTAGAATACATTAAATTTGAGATGTGTATTAGATGTCCAATCGATGAATATATGAGTCTAGAAGTCAGGAACAAGTTTTAGGCCAGAGATAGAATTTTGGGAACTATGGTTGTAGAGATATGGCTGGATGAAATCACCTAGGAAGAAAAAAGGAATGAAGAGGGCACCTGGGTAGCTCGGTCCTTAGGCATCTGCCTTCAGCTCAGGTCATGATACCAGGTCCTGGGACTGAGCCCCACATCAGGCTTCCTGCTCTGCAGAAAGCCTGCTTCTTCTTCTCCCACTACCCCTGCTTCTGTTTCCTCTCTCGCTGTGTCTCTCTCTGCAAAAAAAAATTAATAAAAATCTTAAAAAAAAAAAAAAAGAAAGAAATGAAGGGAAGAGAATCAACTGCAAACATTTTCCCACGATTAGAGCCTGAAATGTATATAAAAACATGTTGTAAGGTGAGACCAGGGAGCTAAGTAGTGGCTAGACCATGGAGGATCTCATATGCCATACAAGCAATATAAGGATTTATCCTGTAGGCAATGGAAAGCCACTGCAGAATTGCAGAATTCCAAAGAGAAAAGTAACATGAGCAAGTTTGCATTTTGGAAATTGGCAACCAGTAGAGATTGATTAGGAGGAGGCAGTCCTGGCCAAAGGGAGCCCAGAGGAGAAACCATGGCAATAGTCTACAAAAAGATAATGAGGATATGGAATGCATCACCAAGACTGAGTGTGTCAGCAGACAGATTTGAGCAGAGTTTATCAGGCACATTGACAGAACTTAACCATTTGGGTAAGAAGAGTGAGAGAAAGAAAAAGTGAAAGAGGGGCACCTGGGTGGCTCAGTCAGTTAACCCACTGCCTTTGGCTCAGGTCACGATCCCAAGTCCTGGGATCAAGCCCTGTATCAGGCTCCCTACTCAGGGGGAAGCCTGCTTCTCCTCCCTCTGCCTGCTGCTCCCTGTGTTGTGCTCTCTCTGTCAAACCAATAAATAAAATCTTAAAAAAAGAGCAAAAGGATTCACACATTTTTTTTTTCCCCTGGATAACCAAATGGATGGCAGAATCATGAACTAGAGTGGAAATAAAAGAGAAGGTGAAGACAGGAGCTATGGGAGTGATCGCGACACGGATACATGTATTGGACATCGCATAGTGCTGCCCAGGACCCTGGTAAGCATATGCATCTGGAATTTTGAACAAAGGTCTCAAGTAATTATAAAGGCTGGTCATCAGCAAACAGGTAGTAATGAGAAAGGAAAAGAGCTGAAGTGGAAATACCTGCCTTGGGTTTTTTTTAAAGGAACAGAAGCCAACAAGGGGGCAAGAAAGACAATTTGATGGAGTTTGGCATGGTGGGATTTCAAGGAGCACATGTGGGCTCAGGCCTCGGCTATATGGGGGGAGCATGGTGGAATTGAAAGCAAAATTATAAGGTTTAAAAAAACATATACAAAGATAGGTATAGGTAGCAAGTGTATGTAGCTATTTTGAGATTTTAAAATGTGAAAGAAAGGGAAGATAGGGTGATGTAAGGGGGTCAAAGAGAAAGAAGAGTATCTTCTGTTACATTTATACAATATCGCCTTTGTCTAAACATAGACATGTTGTTTGAATTAACATAAGGCTTACCTCCCACACAGGCCAGTCAGTGAAGATCTATTCCAGCGCCTGCCAACTTCACCCTCCCAATCCTGATAGTCAAATGACTCCCAATTATGCTATAGACAGTGCCGCCACATACAATCGGGGGTTGGGGGGGAAGGGGAGAAATATTTCCCAAATACATACCCTTCAATTTGACTAAAACTCTACCCATCAGCAAATTTTTACGAAGCATCTCTATGTGCTAAGTTCTGTGCTTGGCACTATTTTTCAATGTTAGTACAGGATGTTTTTGCTGAAGAACCGAATTCTGAATGTATCATGTTCACATTTCTGTTTCCTACACCCATTGCTGTGTTGTCTTTTATCATTTCAATAGGTACCCAAGAGGGTGAAAATGTGCTGGAGAAAATCGTGTTGTATGTATCTGCATGGGCGTGCGTGCATTGTGGTCTCAACCCAGCTCTGGGCCATGGGGGGCCTGTGTCAAGATTGCCTTATGAATCAGGCTATGGCTTTTCTGGTTCTTCAATAATTAAACCTTCTGCTGCAAAAACCAAAATGAATCTGATCGTGACCATTCCCATACCCGTTGACCGATCCAGGGCTCCTGTCCTGTGTTGTGAAGGACTTTGGAGGCCTCATTTCTGTGTGGACAACAAGGTAGAAGGAAAGAGCTGCTGTCCCTACCAGGTTGTATCACGTGCAAACATATCATGGGAACTTGGAGGCAATCACTCAACTTTTTGCGACTTTGCTTTTTTCCTATGATATTCACAACACTTGACCCAATGTTTGCCTTCCGTTCAGCTGTATTTATGGATTCCTTAGGATTCTTGACTTCAAAATTATAAGTTAGTAGGTGTGCACTCTCATCAGTCAGTGAACTATTCCCAGAGAGCTTTTACTCAGGGCAAATCTTTCCTTTCAGAAAATATATGAAAGCGGCAATTCTTTAGGAGAAATAAAAAACCCAGTATCACAATGGAATACTTAGAGACAACTGTAATAGTGTTTTAACCTCAGAACTTTTCAAAAACTTATAAGACGCTTTATAGTGGAAATAATCAAGGCACTGATGCATTGATTGTGTAAATTAGACCAAGTGCGGGTGGCATTGTTTGGAACGGAAAGCTGTGCGGCTTCCTCTGTCCACTAGCGTGAAAAAGGAAGAAAAGGTGAACAAAAGGAAGCAGAGTTGCTCCGGGCCATGCTGACGGTTTAGTGTTGCTATTCCTTGGAACCTTCCAGTCGTTTTCATAACAGATAGTTTTGAACTCTTATTTTTAGCAATGGCTGCCAAATTTTGCAAGTCCTATAACGTTCTGCTCCCTAATTAGTTTGGAAGCCTGTAATTGTGTAAGTTTAAACCAGCCTAGAAAGCCTGCCAAGTCATTTGAGCAGAATTGAGCAGGAAAATTGAAGAAATGGCTACATATTATTACTTGCTCACTTACTTAATTTAGTCTTTTGATTAAATCATGAATCTAATACCAAAAGAAAAAAAAATTCACAACATAGAAGGGCTTCTTTTAAAATGCTAGAAGCTGGCTTCACTTTTTCGGACACAGCGATTTCATGTCGGAGCGGTCCTGTTGATGTTTAGAAATTGAGCACAGACTCTCTGGAATGACCCTGGGAGGTCAGGCATACTTTGGATAAAATCTGCAAGGTCAGTGATGGAAAACTGCATCATAAGAGAACCATTATAAGACGTTATTAATGGGATTTGGCATGTGAGTAGCTCTACTTATTGTTCGGGGCCATTTTTGTTTGTGTTTAACAAAAATCTGGAAGAGAAAGAAATATGTGTGCACCAGAACAGTTAGTGCTGTGTTCAGAATTTGTCAGTGTGCTCAAGAGTTTATTAGGTAATAAGATACCATGCACGTTTCCACTTGCAATATGAAAAATGTCGAGACTGATCATGTTTCATTAATTGTGCATTCTCTGCCTAATGTGGCTGTTTGACTGTTGTTTCCCGACTCTAATCATTTGTTTTTGCTATGATACAAAGAAGGAGGATGCATTCGAGATCTCTGCAGAATCATATAGGAAGTGGCTTATATAGGCTAGCGCTATCGCTTCCTGAAGGAATCACGATGTTATTTCTGAGGTTTTTTTCACAACTCTGCCTGAACGAATGTATCAAGAAACTTTACATGATTTTAGAGCACAACTGCTCAACATTTTATAGCATCACCCCTGTTTCTACCTTCTCCGGAGCAGTTATCCTTCATCTGGGGGCTTCTGGGAAAATATAAAATCAGGTTGCTAAGGTTTGACTCTACGCTGGACAGAGAACGATTATGGCCTTTTGTGAAGTTGTGCTCATCCTTTCAAGGAAAAGCTTCAGCTATAAATCTAGGAACTGTATTTCCCCACAAGAATCATGCAGAGTTTAATCTGTTCTAGTTATTGTTGGACGCTCCACATAGTAAGGATCAACAGGCACAAATCTTTGCATGGTGTTTGTTGGTTGTATCATGCTCAGAGATTATAAGATGTGTTTACCCGTCAAAAAGCAAAGACAGAACTTATTATAGGTGTTATTTTCAATCAAAACCACAATTGGACTTAGAGCTGTCCCACCATCCAAAGGATTTCTTTTGTTGGAACAGGTTCATCATTCCATCCAGTTAGTCCCCGATTTATTCATGCATCATTCTCAGTGATTCCTCCTCTGCCTGGAGACTTAGTGTAACCACTCCACCACCAGCTCACTTAGCCACAAGTCAATCCCTGTAGCTCTGCTCCAACTCCAACTTGTCTCCATTTTCCTGGTAATGAGGAATTCAAATCATATCTCCACTTTCCAAGATGGTCTGCCTGAGTTGAGCGGGGACCCTGCTTCTTCTATTCCATTGCCTGCATTCCATGACCCTCTTCGACTGCCATCTCTGTGCTCAAGGTCATCATTATGGGACATCCAATCACAAAGCCCAGAGCTGACTCTTGAGGGACACTAAGTCCCCTTTACCAATACACAGTCTATTCCATCTCTATGTCCCTCAGTTTCCTTCTAGATTCCTCAACTCCCTTCCCCTCGTCACCCTCTTGCCAAACCATGTGCAAAGAACTAAGCTGCAAACAGTCCCAGCACAGTGCCCTGAAATTTCAGAGTGCAAAATTGCTGGGCCTCTCAGCTCCCTGAAGTGTCCTTTGCCCCAGACACTTTGCCTCAATGTCATTAAACACACGGTAAAGTCTCCAGCCGGCATGCTGGCCACCTCTCCCATGGCCACTATTTGGGCTACTCCAGACAAAAGGGGGCAGTGCTGAATGAGATAATACACATCCAAAGCGCTTTGAAATCCCCAAAGACAGATGCTTTATGAATACCAGACATTATTATTATCTACTCTTCTGCCCCCTGTCACGACAAAGTCTGTACCCTCATAAATGTATTTTTACTTTTGCGAGCTGTGGCCCATTAACTTCTTGTGAATATTTCTTATTATTCTGGGCCTCTTTATTTAAATGCTTGGTTAGTATTGGCACTTGTCACCCTTCTGTCTTTGCAGATGTCACTTAACAATCTTTACAAATTAGCAACACAATTAAGCAACACTGAATACCCATTTTTGCCCTTCTGTGTACCACCTCACTTTTGGATAGGTTAGAATTTACCCTCCCCCCCATTTCCAAATCAGCTTAGGAAAGCATTGAGCCACTTTCAAGCCTGTCCAAGTCAATTTGGGTTAGACTGAAGGATAAATTTTAAGAATTTTCAAATGTTTTGCTAAAATCAAGCTGTAATATATCCACCGGGCTTGCCATCAGTTATTCCTGCATGCTGCTCTTCAAATACAAACTTTGTACAATGCTTTATTCTGAGAATGGAAATGAGCAACCTAGGCTATTTTTCTCTCAGACTACTTTTAGAGTTGAATTTTGCATTCATTTTGTCCTGTTTGTTACTAAGGGTTGAAGAATCCGACCTCAAAAGCAAGGGGGAAAAAAAACAGCTTTTAAAAAATAAAAATCCTTGAATGATTGTCAAATGATTTCATACATTTTTTAACTAATTGCCTACATAGCAGCAGGCCTTTCAAGGGCTCTTGTTTGGTTACTGTGTTTAATCTTTGCTTCACAATGAGTCAAAGACATATCATAAAAATAGGAACAGGAGGCAGCACGTTAGTCCCACTGTCACTCCTGATCCATCCTGCTCAAGAAAGCTGTGTCCTGACTTCTCAGCTAACCCGCACTCATGCACCCCTCCAGAACAATTCTGCCTCCCACCCAGCGATACTCTAAGGATCAGTGAGTTAATATTTCTAAACAATCGGGAGCCCTGTGATGAGATGCACGGTACCAAAATCAATAATCACTTTGTTTGCAACATCTAAACCTTTTCTTCTATCACTGCCCTCATCAGATTGACCGTTCTAAGAGCTCTTTATTTCATTATTCAAATTCTTTCTGATAGTCAAAATGCCTTAAGATTCAATAGACTAATATTTTGGTCATCTACAATGGAAACTGTGTTTCCCATATGTTACAGAACCAGATGGTTCAGGTTGGTCTTTTATTTGTCAGGCTCAATATAAAACACTCCACGCTCTCTCTCTCTCTCTCTCTCTCAGGGTTTTAACAAAGGCCATCCAACCTCTCCCACCCCCAGGCCCCCACTCCAGGGTTTGACAACAGGCTGAACCAGGAGATGAGCAACTTCTCAGCTGCTGGCCTCAGAAGGCACTCCCAGCAAGGCCAGCCCCCACTTCTGTTCCTGCTGGCTTTTTATGTAGCCCCTTGATTGAGAATGGTCCAGCTGGGCAGCCTGTTAACTCCCTTAACCCATTCCTATCCAGCCTACCTCTCATAGGCCTGGCCTTTTTGATCAGAATCACCAGTTTCGTGAGCCTACACTGAGCACTTACCAGTGCCTCCCTCTTTTGTGTCTCAAATGCCTAATCCTGACATAAACAAAACTGAAAGGAGCTGGTAATTGTTGTGCTTCTGCTATGTGGCAAATGCTGAGCTAAATCTTTTTAATCGTCATGGTGTCATTTAAGATACAGAACAACCAAGAGGAAGTATGATTATACGCATTACATAGAAAAGTAAACTGAGCCTCAGAGACATGGGGTAACTGGTCACACATCTAGTAAGTACTAGAACAAGGTTGCCACTCATATGTCTGAATCCGATACCACGAACACAGTTCCCCTTAGATAATCAGAAGAAGAAACACATATACACACAGCCCAAATTCCAAGCATTCTTGAACCTTGCGTTATTTGTCTATCATATGCAAAATTGCTTATTTTTCCAGAGAAGTTGTACATCCCTGAGTGAGACTCTTGGCTGTACATAGTGAGAGTGGAAGAATAGTAGCTAAGTGGGTGTGAGAAGCAGGCCTTTAGAAGTCACTGCAAGGGCACTGTAGAGATGGTGGCTTTTATTCTTAAAGATTTGGGAAGCTTTGGTGGATCTGAACAGAGAAGTGCCCTGATCTAATATAGGCTATAATCACTCTGCCACAAAGCTAAGAACAGACTGAAACGAGGCAAGAGCAGTTGCAAGCAGGCCAGTGAGGACTCTAGTGCCATGCAGTGCAAGTGAAGGGGCCCAAGAGATGATGGTGGCTGGAATGAGAATGTTATGGTGGTGATTGATAGTTAGATCCCAAACCCAGTTTGAGGAGAGACAAAGCATAATTTTCCTGGCATACTGTCTTTCTTAGATTCTGCCTTGTACTGTTCCTGGTAACCTCCCAGCTTGACTGTAAGTCTCTTAAGCAGAAGCATCATGTCTTATAGTCTCTGTTGGCTAGTTCATAAATTCTGTGTTGGATATGGTCTGAGGCATAAAGATCCTTTACTGGATGGATGGAGTCATTCGTTCATGATTTTTTTCCTCCCATATTCTCTCTTCTTCCATCTACATGATGTTCCTTGATTTCAAAGAAGACACTGTTAATGTTTCAGTTTAAAGGCCAAAGCTATTCTAATTGGCAGGAATAAGTAGATCCATTGAGCAGCCCGAAAACTGACTTATTTCTAAACAAAATTATTTCTAAACAGCTAAATGGATATGGTCCTAGAGTTAGAACTCAGATTTCAGACCTCTAGTCTAAAATTCTTATGTCACCACATGAGATTCATCAAACGCATTCTATTTTTGTTTATTATCTTCTTCCTTTGAGTTTATTCCTTAATTTGATTTATCCTCTCAATCATTTATTCTGTAAATATATGGTCCATAACTCCCATGTATCAGGATATTTCTAGGCATGCTAGTTATTCAGCTATTGATTCTCAGCTCCAAATTCACCCTTCTACACTGTTATGTGCCATGATGCCTTCCATGTTAAATTATCTCTGTTAAATATCAGAAACTGGTATAGTTTCTACTTTCTTGACTGTCCGACCATAGCACATTTGCTTTATATCCAGTACCTCCCTGGGTGCTAAAACGATAGAAGCAAGCAAAGCAGAACATTTCCTACCATCACAGAGCTTATAGTCTAGTCTGAGAAGCAGGCACAAATTAATTGATTACAAAAGGCAGTGAAGTTACAGACAGTGAGGGTGACATAAGGGAAGATACATCTGGTAATGAATACTCAGAGCAAGGGTTGTATGGTAAGAGAGGGTTTCCCAGAAAAGGTGGCACCCCAGAAGACACTTGCCCTTCACCCTCCTCAGGTCAATACTCTGTGGAAAAAAGAAGGGAAGGGCCATGACACACTGGAGGAGCTGAAATGTATCTGGCAGGGCAAAAATCAGAGAGTATTTTGATTTCCTTATATTTGTATACAATGGAATATTATGCCTCCATCAGAAAGGATGAATACCCAACTTTTGTATCAACATGGACGGAACTGGAGGAGATTATGCTGAGTGAAATAAGTCAAGCAGAGAGAGTCAATTATCATATGGTTTCACTTACTTATGGAGCATAAGGAATAACATGGCAGACATTAGGAAAAGGAAAGGAAAAGTGAATTGGGGGAAATCAGAGTGAGAGAGGAACCATGAGAGACCGTGGACTCTGAGAAACAAACTGAGGGTTTTGGAAGGGAGGAGGAATGGCAGGATGTGTGAGTCTGGTGGTGGGTATTAAGGAGGTCACGTATTGCATGGAGCACTGGGTATGGTGCATAAACAATGAATCTTGGAGCACTGAAAAAATAAAATAAAACAACAACAACAAAAAAGAGTAAAAACTGAAAAAACAAACAAACAAAAAAAGACAAAGACATTTGGACTTAGACTTCACAAGCACAAGCTGTAGTAAACTTTTTAATTTGGTGGGATAATCTTTTATCTCTGGGCTGCCTGAGCCTGATGTGTAGAAGCTACATAGCAGAAATGCACATTTCATTTATTTTTTTTCAGGATCTTATCCTGATGTGAAGTCCCTTCAGGGATCTTTAATTATGCAGGTATAGATTCTGTAATCTATTCCAAAAGGGGCTTTGATATAAGAATGTATGCATTGATATTTCATTAAGATTTAGATATATGAGCATATATTTTGAAAAATTTCAACTATTCATTAGAACATGAGCAAAATTTATTCTCTTAGAGATTATTTTGGGAGAAAAAATATTCATTTTATATGAATAAAGTATCTCTTTTGCATTGAGTATATATATTGCTACATATATTGAATTATATATTTATATATATTATATATATCAACTTGAAAGACAGTATTTGAGTTTAGAGGGAGACTGCAAGTTTGGAGGATGGAGAAGGGACATGCTCTTTTCCATTTGTTTCCCATACCCATCAGAAAGGAAATATTTCTTTTCTGTTGCATTTATTTCCTTATTTTAACCTTATCTCACACTTTTGTCACCTCCCAGTTGCCCTATTGTGTCATCCTGATAACTGGTTTTATGCCTCTAGTCTACACCAAACATATGCCCACAAACAACACTCCTTCCACTCTGCCCAGTCATCAGCTTAATCTGAATTAAACCTTAGTTTTATATTGTCCCTTTGGCTACAAAGTCAAATCTTTCTACCATAGCATAAAAGGTTTTTTCTTTCTAAACTTGCTTTTAATGGTATCTTCAACCAGTGCTTCCTAATATACTAGACATTAGACTTACCTTTAAAAAATTCTGATCTCCAAACCTCACTCCAAACCAATTACATCAAAATCTCTGGGGATGTAACCCTAGCATCTGTATTTTTAAAAGCTCCCAGATGGTTCTAATGTGCAGCTAGAGTTTGGAACAACAAAATACAAGTCTGATGTGACAGCTAAATGAAATTACTCACCATTTCTCTTTCCTACATTCCATAGGCACCTTCTTATTTTAATAGTCCAATTCACGGATATTGACATGGTTTTGGTGGAGGTTACACCTGAAGAAATCTCCTTTCTAAATATTACTTCAGCTTGGGTAAATTTCTTTATAATTTTAAAAAGCTAAGACCACTAATGACTAGTTTTCTCTTAATTAAAGTAGCATCGGTACTTCTATTTTCAGTGTGTCTTTCTACCTTGGATACAATTCCAAGTTGGTCTTGCATCCAGAATAGTATTAGACACGCATGTTGTACTCATTGTGGTAACATACCTGTTGGATGGTCTCAGAGCACAGGAATGGAAGTGATATGAATCCCTGAACACTATGCTTAGAAGGCTGGTTTTTCTCACATCTATACCTGAAGTGGCAATAGAGCAAGCCAATATTAATGAGGATGCAAGAATGCATTCAGTATCAGAAATGTTAAAGTACAGCATTGAGCACAGTGCCTGGCATAAGATTGGTGATCAATTCATGTTTGCAGGGAGTATGAATGAATGGACAAATAAAGGACCCACATCGCCTGTATGTCATGTCCTATATAGACTCATGATCCTTATAAAATAAATTAGCTGTATGACTTTGAGCAAGGCCTTTAACCTTCCAGCTTTCAATTTGCTCATCCATAAAATTGGCAGTGGTGTGAGGAGGGAAGATGAGTTAAAAAAAATCCCTTCCAGCTCTAAGAATTTTTTAGTTTAGAAAGATTCTTGCTTAAATCCTTCTGTTCCTACTGACAAACATTTCATGGGAAAGAAACACACATACATTGCTTGACAAATTTGAGAATAACTTGCACCCTCTAAATTTAGTTAGTTTACAATTTTTCATATCACTGGTCTTCCTTCATCTTTGTGTCATTTCCCCCAATGGGATTGTGCTTCATAATGAAATAGTACCACAAAAGCCAGCTGCCTCAAGATCTGGTCTTGGGACAACCCAAGTTAAGGCAGAGCACCACCACATGCTTCACATATCTGCATATTTAGCAGCAACACAAACCATTCTTTGTCAGTCTTATCTGTTATATTCATTACAGTGAGAGATTTTTTTTTTAAATTAAACATAATTATCAGCACTACTCAAAAGTCTAGTTCAGTTCTATAAAGATGTATTAAGTGTGTACTGTATCCAAGACTTTGTATTAAAAGCTTGGGATACAAAAATATAAGGACACATTTGAATAACCACTCTTCAGTATTAAGAATCATGTTGTAGAGAGCTATTTATTGACATGAAAAAAATATTCATGACATATTGCTAAGTGAATAACACATCCCACAAAAAGGACTGCATGGGGAGTTTTGCTTCTGCTGAGGAGAGAAAAAGTCACACAAAAAAATGTTGCTCCCACTGTAAACATGACACAAAGCTGGATGATCTTCAAAATCAACCGTTCTAGCCCACCAAAAAGCTGAGGTCACAGGCAATCAGGTGAACAGAATTCCAGAGGTTGACAAGCTCATCCAAGAAGAGAAACAAAATCTGTTTCAACTTTGGCATAACATGAGAGGAAGAGAGGGCCTCCATAAAAGATAGTAAGAAAAGAAGTGGAATTTTACTGAAATCTTAAAAAACAAGTGTATACTAATGTGACAATTTAGAATAGCTGGGAACCCAGACAGAAGGGAAGTTCACACCCACTTGCCAGTGCTTTTTCATAGGCTCCCATAGGAAACTCACGAAAAAGACAAGAGAGGCTTCCTCATATTCCATTTATTTAGAGCCTGCCTAGATTTTAAAATGGAGCAGAAGTATGTGGAGAAATCCATCTATACTCTGGGCTCTGCATGAGTATAAGGAAGTGATTGCCTGCCACAGGGCAAAATACCCATCTGAGCCACCGACCTTCCTTTTACCCAAAACCAAAGTCATCTACCATTGAAGGTGTGACACTTCTCTGACACAAAGAGGAAGTCATCTGATTCTGGAGAGATAGATAGTCTGAATGATTCAATATTTATTATGCGAATTCAACTGAAGATAAAAATCTTTCCCACAAAGATAATACTAGGCATAGAAGACTTCACTGGTGAATTTTATCAAACATTTAAGTAAGAAATAACACCAATTCTACATAATCTTTTCCAGCAAATTCAACAGGAAGCAACATTTTCAAAGTCATGTTATTGAGGCTGATATTACTCAAATATCAAAATCAAAGATACTGCATGAAAATAACACTAAAGAATAATTATCCACATGGACATAGACATAAAATCTTTAACAAAATATTATCAAATGGAATCCAGCAATTATCACAAGAATAATGCAGCATACTTGAGTTTAACCCAGCAAAACAAATGTAAAAACAAAAACAAATTATGTAATTTACTATATCAACAGACTAACAAAGGAAAACTATATGACTATCTCCATAGATTTAGAGAAAGACTTGACCCAATGTAGCATCCATTCACAATTTTAAAAATCTTAAGAGATGAGGAAAAGGAGGGAACTTCTTGAAATAATTGAAAGGCATCTAAAAAATTCATCCACTAACATCATACTTAATGGTGAAAGACTAAATTTTCCCCCATGATTGAAAGCAAAACACAGACACTCTAGCTTGTATCCAACTATATAAAGAATTCATAGCTCAATAATATATATATAAAATAATATTTAATAGTACCTAATAAAAATACAATCAAAAGATTTGAACACATACTTCACCAAAATATATATATAAGTTAAAACCACAATGTGATACTGATTCACTCAAATAGGTAAAATTAAAACTATTTAAAATACCAAGTGTTGGCAAAGATTTAGAGCAACTGGAACTCTCATGCATTGTTGGTGGCAACTCAAAATGGTACAACTACTTTGGAAAGCTTCTTGGCAGGTTTTCATTAACACTTATATGTTGCAGCAATTTCACTCCTCAGTTTTTACTTAAGATAATTGGAAATATATGTACACATGCACAAAAAAGCTTGTACATGATTATTTATAGCAGCTTTATTCATAACAGTAAAAAATTTGAAATAATCCATATTCAGCTGAGAAATGGAAAAACAAATTATTATCCTTTCCTATGTGCACAGTTGTTGATAGACTA